>CM076582.1:1511409635-1512027917 GCA_034641835.2 Pinus albicaulis | reverse complement strand
GAAGAAAATGAACAGGAAGAGGATATACACCAGGAACCAGCCCCAGAAGAGGAAGAAATGAATCCAACCATATCGTGTAATGCACTGGCAGGAATTACCACTCCTCAAACTCTCAAGATAAAAGGACAAATCAAGAAGAGAAAGGTGATAGTGTTGATTGATTCAGGTAGCACCCATAATTTTATTCATTGTAAGGTAGCCAAGGAATTAAATTGTTTCCTATACCCAGCACCAGAATGTCAAGTGATGGTTTCAAATGGAGGAACTATAAATTACTCTGGAAAATGCCATAATATCAAGCTAACCATGGGGGAATATGTATTGACTAGTCCAATGCTTTCCATTCCTATGGGAGGTGCTGATGTTGTACTAGGAATACAATGGTTACAATCTTTGGGGACGGTAGCTTTTAATTTTCAAGAACTTTTCTTGAAATTCTTTTCAGAAGGAAAGGAAGTCGAACTACGGGGTATTGAAGGGTAGCCAGGAAGGATAATAAGCTCTAATGGCATGACAAAGCTTCTAAAGAAAGAACAACGAGGCGTAATTGCACAATTATGCTCACTAGAAGTTCCAACATCAAAATCATCTATTTCCGCAGATCTCCAACAAGTCTTGGACAATCATTCCAAGGTGTTTGAAACTCCCAAAGGACTCCCACCTATTCGTGATCATGATCATGCTATTCATTTGATTCCGGGAAGTGTTCCTCCAAACATCAGGCCTTATAGATATCCTTACTTCCAAAAGAGCGAAATTGAACGTATGATTGTAGAAATGTTAGAGGCGGGTATAATTCAACCTAGTCAAAGTTCTTTCTATGCTCCCGTAGTATTGGTACACAAGAAGGATGGATCATGGCGAATGTGTCCGGATTATAGGGAGCTCGATAAGCTCACCATTAAAGATAAATTTCCCATTCCTGTGATTGATGAATTATTGGATGAATTACATGGAGCAATTTATTTTACCAAGTTGGATCTTCGTTCGGGATATCATCAAATTAGAATGAAGACTGAAGATATTCCAAAAACAACATTTCGAACTCATGAGGGTCATTATGAATTTTTGGTCATGCCTTTTGGCCTTACCGATGCACCTTCTACATTTCACTAATCTACAGCAGGTCCTGGAAGGATCATGTTGAACATGTTGACAGGGTGCTCAAACTATTGCGGGAGAAACAATTATATGCAAAAAAATCCAAATGTTTCTTTGGAGTACAAGAGGTGGAATATCTGGGTCATATTGTATCTCACGAGGGTGTTAAAGTAGACCCTAACAAAATTAAAGCCATTAAGGAATGGAAAGTCCCCACAACCATAAAGCAGTTGCGAGGATTTCTCGAGTTAACAGGGTATTATCGCAAGTTTGTTAGAATTATGGGAGAATAGCAGCACCTCTAACAACATTATTGAAGAAAGATGCATTTTCATGGACTCCTGAAGCAACTAAGGCCTTTGAACGTCTTAAAGAGGCAATGTGCCTAGCACCGGTCTTAGCTACACCAGACTTCACAAAAACCTTTATTGTGGAATGTGATGCCTCAGGAAATGGAATTGGTGCAGTTTTAATGCGGGAAGGAAGACCCATTGCTTTTGAAAGTCGTCCAATCAAAGGAAAGTATTTACAGAAACCTATTTATGAGAAGGAAATGTTAGCAATACTGCATGCACTAAAGAAATGGCGAACTTACTAATGGGAAGACACTTCAAGGTAAAAACCGATCATGATAGTCTTAAACACTTTTTGGAACAAAGACTATCGTCAGAAGAGCAGCAAAAATGGGTCACAAAGATGTTGGGTTATGACTTTGAAATAATCTACAAAAAGGAAAGCTTAATGTTGTTGCAGATGCACTCTCAAGAAAGAATGAAGAGGTGGAAGCATTGCTTTGTGCCATTTCTATTATCCAACCAGATTGGATAACTGAAGCAAGAGATGAATGGAAGAAGGACAAGATGTATGGACACTCATTCAAAAGTTGCAGCAAGATCCTAGTACATCTGATACATTTAGTTGGAAAAATGATTCCTTATGGTACAAAGATCGCTTATATCTTTGTAAGAATTCCCAACTAAAACAAAAGATTCTTCCGGAATTGCACACTTCTCCTTTAGGAGGACACTCAGGATTTTTAAAAACTTACCACAGGGTGAAGAAAGAATTTTTTTGGGATGGCCTTAAATCTGATATTCAAAAGTTTGTGGCGGAATGTTTGGTTTGCCAGCGGAATAAAGTGGAGACAATTAAGACCTAGGGACTTCTACAACCTTTATCCATTCCAAGTCAACGTTGGGAGGAGATTTCAATGGATTTTATCACAGGTTTACCTAAGTCCGAAGGAAAGAATGTCATCATGGTGGTAGTTGATAGACTTACCAAGTATGCACACTTTTGCGCATTATCTCATCCATTTAAAGCAAGTACAGTTGCTACTACATTTATGGACAGAATTCAAAAGCTACATGGAAGCCCAAGGGTTATTGTGAGCGACAGAGATCCCATTTTTACTGGAGATTTTTGGACGGAGTTATTTTCTTGTTTGGGTACTCAATTAGCTCATAGCTCATCTTATCATCCTCAATCTGATGGTCAAACTGAGATAGTAAATAAATGTTTGGAAGGATATCTTCGTTGTTTTGTATTCGATAAACAAACACAATGGGTCAAGTGGTTACCTCTCGCTGAATGGTGGTATAACACTTCCTTCCATACTGCAGCAAAAATGACCCCATTTATGGCACTTTATGGATATCATCCACCATCGATTACATCATCTTTAAGGGAAAATTCGAAGGTTCAAGAAGTCGAAGATCACATCGAGCATCAGCAAGAAGTTCTCCAACTCTTAAAGGATAACCTTAATTTGGCACAAAATCGAATGAAACAACAGGCAGATCAACATCGTAGCGAGAGAAGTTTTGATGTAGGAGATTGGGTATTTTTACGGCTACAACCATACAAACAAATGTCCCTCAAGCAAGATAAGAAGGATAATAAATTATCGCCAAAGTACTATGGTCCATACAAGGTGTTGCAAAAGATTGGTACTATGGCATACAAATTGGAGCTTCCTGCTTCTTCGCGAGTACATCCAGTTTTCCATGTTTCATGCTTAAAGAAGGTTATAGGTGAAAATCTTCCAGTTCAAACAATATTGCCAGAACTTGATGAGGAAGGGAAAATCATATTGGAACCAGAAGCGGTCATGGAAACAAGAACTCGACAACTACGGAATCGATCAATTTCAGAGTATCTCATCAAGTGGAAGAAATTACCCACTGAAGATTCTACATGGGAGGATGATAATTTTATACAGAAGCACCCAGAGCTACTCAAGCGTTGAGGACAACACTTTTTTGAAGGAGAGGGCATGTTAGGTCCCTATATTACTAGTATAGTCCCTTATTGTTGTTAGTGTAACCCCCTTATTGTTATTATTGTACCCTTGTAACCCCCATTTTGTTATTATTGTGCCCTTAAATTATTATTGTTGGGTCGGCTAGGATTACATTGTGGCCCACTAGGATTACATTATGGCCCCATGGACTCCTATATATAGAAAGGAGGTTTTGTAAATTGTATCATCCAAGAATTGTTCATTTATGTAATGTATTGGAGGTTGCCCCCTCGAAGTGGCTTATTTCTAAGGCATTCATATCTCTTTTCTTCTATTTTTGGAGCTGGTTACACAACAACAATAAAGAAAAAATACTGATCATGATGGAAAAGATGGTGTACCTGCTTGGGGAGAGAATTGAAAGGTATGAGGCTAACTTAAATATTGATGATCTAAAGCAGCCCATGCTTCTTTCAAATCAAGAACAAACTCAAAAACTACAAGATATGTATGATGAACAAGATTACAAAGAAATTAATGAAGAAGGTTGTCAGGAAATTCCTGATTACCTACCTATATCTTGTACAATGCTATTAAGAGAACTTCATGACCAAATTGCAAAAACTAATAGTGAGCAGTGCCTTGAGGAAAACATAAGCCATCTTGAACTCACAAAATCTGAAATAGGAGAAGAGACAACACAACCAGAGTCTCTACCTTTATGTCATGACTCATTTCAGATTATTAAAGAAGAATGGCATCCTGATAATCTATTAGAAACAACTCATGAATCCCATATTCTAAATGACTGTCACAAAAATTATGAGGAGTTGTTTAAAACTGAGATAGACCAGGAAAAAGAAGAGAATCCTCAAAGTTCCCCTGCAAACACAAATGAAGATCCATTAGAAGAGTCTCAAGAAGACATCAAGCCTCAAAATCGGCCAACACAAGAGAAAGAAGATTGTTGTACATTTGTCCTAAGCAAAAAGAAAATTCCTTCTCTCTTAACCGAAGAAGAGATTGATCTAATATTGAACAGACAACCAACCTCCAAACCTTCATTTGAACAAAACACCTATGCTCATCTCCTTATTGAAATTTGTTGTCTTGAATCATAAAATACAATTGTAGAAAAGCTCAAAGAAAAACAAACTAATAACCCAATATGTTTGATTGGTGACATTGTTTATACTAATGATTTTTCAACTTATGATCAGTCTGACGATGATGATGAGCTCCAAAAAGAAACTAATCATGCAGGGAAACCAACAGTTGATTGGTGTCATGAATTTCATTATCATCATCTTGAGAGCATCCAACAACCAATCCAATCCATCAGAAATAGCTTTCACATAATTGGGAATAAGCAATCTATTAGTTGTAATGTTGAGGTTGAGAAGAAAGAGGAATTTCTTAAGCTGGATGCATATAAGGAGCCTCCTCTTGAAAGGGTTGAGGTAATAAAAGATACCCCTGCTCAAGAACATGATGATCTCTTCACAGAGCACAATCCACTGAATCAGAGCATACCAGGACTACAAGAGGACAACACTGCAATATATGATGAATCCTCTAGTTCAGATAATAATGAAGATGAGGAAGTTTTTCTTTCTCAAGAGAATCTTTACCTTGATCCAGTGGAGAAGGAAGAGATAATCCTGGTTGAAACATATCTTCCAAATACTCAAAACCAGGCATTGTTTCAAGATCCCTATGTTCACTTCTTGAAGACATTTAAAAGAGGGATCAAGGTCATTAGGAGCAATGTATTACCAAAAGTAAGAAGATTATTTAGCACTGCTGCTGAAAAACAAAAAGAATGGGAGTGGCCCTGTTTGTCCAGCCTGCCTACAGAGATGAAGAAGGACCAATCATGGAATCATTTACTGGATTGGTTGTACTGGAAAAGGGAGTTCATTAGATAAACATGTAAATATTCCAAGTTATAATAGGATAGATAGGAGTGTCAATAAAGCTCATCCTATGAGCATTTAGTTAGTCTTTTATTTTCTGCTTTTGAGTTAGAAAAATAAAAATACAAAAACAATAGAAAAGAGAAAAGAGGGTAGATTGAAAAACAAGAAAGGTACAACCCCATACCAAAAAAGAGAAACAAAGTCTGAAAGTGTGCAAGCTCAAAAGCCACTCCTAAAAACACACTTCTAGTTAGTCATACAACCTAATCATGACTAATTAGTTTTAAATTTTCTGTTGATAGGATAGTGAATTCGATTTGCCAAACTATTTAATCTTGGCTTATCAGTATTTAGATTAGGCTAGAAATTAAAGGTTCAAACATGCTCAAAATCTAAACCTGACTTTTCAAAAGAAGAATGACTCAAATTTTCTTATTTCTTGAGTCAAAACACATGTAAAACTGGTTCTAATCAGCTCAAAATCTGAACCAGTTGAACAAATAAGAATAGCTCAAACAAGAGTCAAAACAGAGCTAAAAAAGGATGAAGGAAGTGATTTGAATTTTTAGGTCTTATGCCTTCCATTTTGTCTTAAATTTACTGCAAAATAAATTTCTATGTGCAACTTGTTTTTATGCCATAGATCACCGCAAGTCAAACAGCTTAATCTTGACTTGACTGTTTTTAAATTTCTGTTTTAGAAAATAGTGAATAAAAAATATGTTAGACTGTTTAATCCTAACAGATTAGTAGATTAGGTAGAGAAACATGTGGACTCAACTGTTGGATCTGAGTTCATGGAGAAATAAAGAGTAGAATTAGTTCAGTTTTATGCTTTCAAAAGAATAAAATGTTGTAAAAAGAGTTTGCCAATCCAAGTGCACTCTAAAAAGAAGAAAAAATGTTAGATATGTAGGATTGGGTAGGTAGAAAGCTTGTTGATGAAGATCCATTGTTTTTCATAACTGCTAACACATTTCAGAGAAAAATAAGATCATCCAAGTAAAGAAAGGCAGCCCAATGGATGAGGCACTAGTCAGCCTCCCAGAGAATGCAAGTCTGAAGTTCTTGATGCCTTCAAGAAGGCACCATCCCCAAGTGGAGCCACTGTTAGCCACCAATAAAATTTGTCATATAAAATGGTGGCTAAATTATTTTTTGAAGCCTTCAAGAAAAAATTTTATTGCCAAAAATTGTTGGTGCTTAAAGTCTTCTGAAGATATTCTATCTTTTTTTTACAAACTTCATTGTTGTTTTCCCTTTTAAAAACTCTGAAGTTATGCTGATTTCATGAAAAATAATTGCTACAAAATCCCCATTTTTTCCTCATTTTAGCCCTCCTCCACTTCAAAACTAACCTAGTTTTTTACCCCTTTATTCACCATAAAAATCCTTCATTTTCATATTTTCCCCTCTTTCCTTCCATCAAAACCCCCTTTGATAAGGTTTAAAGACTCTTTCTTTGCCTTACCGAAACCCTCAAAATCCTTTGAAAACCATTGAAAATCTATAAAAAGCCCATTTTTATTACAGAATGAAGCTCCCTTAGGCTAAAGTCCTAAACCACTTCCCCACATGTGCCCATGCCCTAAGAACCAGGCGCTAGACCCATCGAGCGCTTATCGCATTGGAAATTCCGAATAAACACAAGTCTTTTTGTGTGTAAACATTGAAACCTTTGATGCCGATTAGCCTTTTGTATAAACTCTGCCCTCTCCGCTTTTTCATTCCATATGGCCTACGCCCGAGACCAAGAGTTTAAGCCCCGAGGCGCCCATCACATCGGAGTTTTCCTTTGGGTGCATTTTTAATGTTTTTTCCCCACCTCCGATTGCGATGGCCCGATCGCGCAATTGCATCGGCCTTCCCCGATCGCACAATCACGTCGGCCTTCCCCGATCGCCGATTCCCAATTCACTCCCCATCGTTGATTTGATCCTCAGATCAACAACCTACGCTACATCACATCGCCAAGCACATTAACATAATTCCTCCTCTGATCATGAGTCCTTCGATTGGATCTGGACCGTCCACGTGTCCAGATCGGACGGTCCCAGATTTTTCCCTCATGGTTTCATCGCCTTCGGCCTTCCACCAAGAGGATTTTAACACGTAATCCCCACCGTTGATCTCTGCACGATCAACGATTCTGACTTATTTCTCCCTCTACCCTTCTTTTAACCTCCACGAACAGGTCTACACCGTTGGATGATGCCATCCAACGACCACGCTCCTTCCCACAACCTTTGAAGCAGTTCAACCCAAAACGCAGGATTTTATTAATCTTTATTGTTTTTGCAGGTGTTTAAATGGTTTATCCATTGTGTTAGAGAAAGGCCGAAGGCCAGGAATGACGATTATTATGCCTTTGATTCATAAAAGGAAACCATTCGCAGGGTTCAAAATCCACGTCTCGTCGATGCTTCATGGGAATTGATGCCTTGAGAGCGCTGCGCATCAACAAGACACAGTGAGTGAAATCACAATCAAAGAGTATCAGTGTCGGAGACAAAATATACTAGAACAGAAGATTGAAGACAAATTTGTGGGGATTATGGCTAAGATTGATTATCAAAAGCCTAATCCTCCAAATTAAAACGCAGTTAAAAGAAAATCATAAGTGTTTATCAGACAAAAGGCCTCCACCGCCACATCTGAGGAAACTTGATTCCTCCCAGCTACCACAAAGCCACCTATGCCTCAAAGCATTCAAATAGAGGCCGAAGTTATTGATCAAAATCATATATTTTCCTCAACGCAACCAAATAGTTAATTCTGCCAAAGAACTTAAATGTAAAAAATATCAACAGAGTTACTACTACATGACACAGAGCCTCAAAAGTCAACAAAGGCTCCCACCGAGCTTATTTCATAAATTAAATCAATTAATACAGAAAGAACATCTGTAAACTTCTTCATTGAGCCCCTCAAAGGCCGAGGAGTACTAATTCTGTATTAATTGACTCAGAATATCTTTTATTAGATCCCACCTCCTCATTCTTCTATAAATACTTCTATAGAAGATGAAAAATTGTTGGTTGGTTGTTTGATTACTAGTTGTAATAATGAAACTCTCTGAAATAAATACATAGTCTGTTGAAGTTGAAGAAGAAATTGAAGTCTTGGAAGCCCTGATGATGTCATTGCATGCTTGTTCTTGAGAAGGCTCTATAATTGGATCTAAGGTGCTTCGAGGAGTCATTTCTTAGCTTAATACTTTCAAACCTACTGTAGTAAGAAATTATGGAACAAAATGAAAATAGGAGAGTAATCTCTCTCTTTAGTCCTCATGCTTGTTTATTTCTCTAATAGTTCGAATAGTTGGTATCAGCATGATTTATGGTTCTCCCTTCTTGTCTACTGCCACTTAAAGCCTGTTATTGAAGTCTCCCTTTGAAGTTCCTTTGTTTACAGTGAGCCAAGGAGGTTTGTTCTGATCTTGCCCCTTGTCCTTGCTTGAACAGTTAGCTTAAAGGTATTTATAGTTGTGATCATAGATGTATTTAGGTGTTCCCTCTTCTATTACCATAATTATCAGTGAATCTTTTATGTTTTCTAAGTCATTTGAAATAAAATCTTTGAGGAAATAGGGTGTTCCTTGAATCTTAGATTTCATTTTAAAAGTTGTTTTGAAGTCATTATTTTCTTAAAGTGTGATTTGTAGAATTCATGGTTAGCCCTGTCTATCAAATAAATATTTATTGTTCAAGTTGTGTTTTCAAATTCCCTTTGTTGAGAATTAAACTTCTCTTTCCAAATCATTGATGTCCATCTCATTCCAAAACCAAAGGATCCTGCAGCCAAGTTAGATTTGCCCATTGATATACCATATCCATTGATAAATTTGTCATGACCTTATCTTGACTCCATTGCCCAATGAAGCTAACACCTCCTCTTTCTATCTATCTTTCCTAGACCTTTTAGGTTCTGCTGTGTCATTCAACCAAACAAACATACAAACACTTGCACTTAATAACTAGTCTAAAACAAAATACTCAAAGCACAGAAGATAAACCTTTGGAAAACAAATAATTTGAGAGATCCCTCTTTGAGAACAGGAGGACTAGATCCTGTAACTCTAAATATTGGTTCTGATGTTGCCTTGTATTTTGATCTGCCAAACTATCAAAACACGGGACACCAATAGGATGGACCAGTGGCAGTTGATGCAATCAGATTCCAGAGTGACAATTGCAGAAACCAATAATAGCCAAATGATGGGGATTGAAGTGCATATGGCACAATGTAGAGTCAGCAACAATGCAAATTCCTCAGTGACAGTGCAGATGCTAGTAGTAGTCAAGACTCGGGTGACAGATGCATCGTATTGAACACAATTGGTTCAGTATTTTGGATGTTTTTCTATTGCAGATATTGCAGTTGCAACAACAATAGATGAGCGGGAGTTACAGTGCAGATGCAGTGTTGGAAAAAATTCAAAAGGGTCAACATCAACACATATGCAACTCATATGAGAGTTGTACGGTGGTTGGTGGGAATAAACAACTATACATCAACAACGTGACATGAGATGATGCAAAGACAGGGTGTTATGGCAACAATTGCAGCACTATAACACATTCCTCGCTAAGAGGGAGTGTTCATTTTTGTAGCATCATATGTGTTTTAGCCACAAATTTTTTTGGAGAGACTAAAATACACAAATTCTCCAAAACCCAGAAATAATTTATGGAAATTCCACCTAGAAGTGGCTTAATTAGATTATTATCCAATTTTTAAATATTTCATAAGTCCAAACTTAGGGAATATGGTCAATTAATCAAAATTAATTAAGTAAAGGCAAGAATAATCTAGAAAATCACACAGATAGACTCCAAGATGATCCTAGCCATTGATTAAGTTTTAATCTTGGTCATTGGTGCTCCAACAAAGGATTCTAAGAAGAGGTTGATGTGGTGATGGAGAAAACACTTCAGCAGTTCGATTTCATAGGAAAATCGATTTCTAGAGTAGCAACACTCAGTTTCTGGAGAGAGATTCAGTGAGATCGAAGAAGTGTGAGGGGTAGGGACAAAGATCTGAAGGAAATATTTTCCAAATCCAAAGAGGCAATAGGAAGAGGGCTGAGTTATCCCAGAGAGGCAGCGTTGAGGGACAACATAATTGCTTTAGCCAGGTAGCTCTATTTGGAGGAAGGAAATATAATTCCCAATTCCAGAGCACAGGAAGAAGTCCTAGAGGGCCTGAGAGAAGAATTCATCAACATCCAAAGGAATAAACACTTCATCAGAGCCCATTCTGAGGAAATCCATCCAGCTAGCTACGCAGAGCAGCACAGAGGCTGACGCAAAGCTCTAGGACATCGAATTTTTGTAGGAAAGACATGCCTGAAATTGCTTGTGGGAGAAGGGTATTTTACTTCAGTATTTTTCCCATATTTTCTTGATGTTTGGATTGCCAGTCGGGCATCCATATATGTACTCATATTTCAATGTTGCATAATAAAATAAACCCGCATCTATTGCACCGGTTTTCTCGAGTTGTGTTTTTCCGGGGACTTTTGTCCAAGAATAATTATGTTCATTTTATGTGTGTGTGATAACATTTCTTCCAACGATTATTTTTTCCACATTTTTATTTGTGAAGGTTGCAGTGTGATTTATTCAATATTTTCTGTATAAAACAACAAATAAATTGTTAAATAAAATTAACAATTAGGAGAATAATTTCTAGTTGCTGCAATAGGATTCCAATGTAGAAATTTTCACAGTTAATTGTAGTTGGAAGAAATAAATTATTTGGAAGTTATTATGTGAATTTCTTATATCAGTTAGCCAATATTTTTCCTAATTTTGTTTTATGTACTTATTAAAACTAAATAGTTTTCCTAATTTTGTTTAATGTAATTGCTATGACTCAATTTCAATCTTTTATAATATATAAGTATATGTAACATCGCCCATTGAACTCACATGAAAATGCACGGAATTTGAAATTTTTTACACAATTTACCCACTGGTAACTATCCAAATTACTATTCCTGATTCCTCATTAACCATTAGATGAAATTTTCACATTACATAGAGTAAGTTACATAAATATTAACAACCACTATTGTAGCATATTAACATAAAGTTTCTGATATTATCTTGCACCATTTTCATAATTCCTTTAAATTGATAAGTCAATCACATACTTAATATTATAAACATCACATCATGCAAGGAATCAACATCATCAAATGGACACAATAAGAAATCACATCATTGAACACCGATATACCCTAGAAACCCCGTAGGGTGAAAACCAACAAATGTTTAATTTTATTATTAAGCGCTTATGAAGGTGTTCACCCCTCACTCAATGGTTATAAGGAAGTCCATCCATTGACCATTTTCATAATATATTACAAATAAATATCATTAAAATACAACATATCTAGCTAAATCTATTACAATCATCATGAAATTGTTTACCCACAAATGTCCACTCTTTATATATTTGTGGCCTGGTTGTTCCATTAGTGTATCATCCTGCAACTAGCACTCATATGCATGGACCATAAATTCTTTACCTACCACAATGTTAAACACAATCGATCCTTTGCACAAGTCACCATCTTTTCTTGTCATTTTTGTCGTCAATGATATCATGATTAAATAAAACATTAATCAACCAATAATTAGTATTTAAAAGTGATTCTTTAACATCTATTCATGTGCATACATGAAATATAAATATAATATCACAGCATGCTTCTTCCAACTATACTACTCATGCATTAAGTGTAAGCAAAGAATTATCAAACATGTCAAAATAAATACCACATTAATATGACCCTTCTTGCACACACACACATTCATACAATACAAATCACTATAATAGTCCATAAATTCCTTTAAAAGAAACTAACACATCATGCATTCCAGTTACATAAACTTTATCAAAAGAACTAGCCCTTTAGCTATTACTTTTGGTGCATGCAAATAAGTAATTTCATGTAGGCTTAACACAACATGTTGTTGTTTCCTACATGAAACTGTATATTATTTCCAAATGAAATCTAACATAAATCATGCATGCAAATAGATATTATTCAAAAAGAAACTAAGATAATAGTTATGATAGCTTAAAAGTAATCACATATATTTTTTCTAAAGAAATATAGCTCAATAATTCTTTTATCCATGTAGAGAACATATCTCTATAACACCATGACTATTCTTTGTGCATCCAAGAGCTTATCATAATATCCATTCTTTAGTGTACACAACTCATATTCCCTTCTCTATAATTATACCATCATTAGCTATTATTTTCATGTAAACAAATACATACTTCTTCTTCAAAATGAAGTTAATATAACCTTGTTTCTTTATCTTTCTACATGCAAGTTTCTCATGCTTCCCTTTCAAGAAATTACCATAGATAAACATATTTTATGCATAAAAACCAGGAAACAATAACCATGTTAACGTAACCTTTTATGCACCTAAATCATGTTTAGATTGCAACAAGATGATGAGCTTAGTGGAAAGAAGTCGCCTTCACTAAGTGGGCCCGCAGGCTATTTTTGGCGCACAGTCTATTTTTAGATATGTCGATCATGTTCTATGAGTTGCAGGGTGCTATTTGTGGATGGTTGGTCAAGTTGGAAAAATAGATGGACTTCTATTTTTAGACATATTGGGCGGAATCTGTTTTTAGATTGCCAGTCTAAAAATAGATATGTCGAATATTATTAGCTCTTAATAATATTTGGACTCTAAATAGTATCTTATTCTCTTGGAGCACTTCAGTTAAGTGCACAGATGTGGCACAGGAGCTGACAGAAGGAATTACGCTATTCCTAAGGGTTAAGTGGAGCTATTGCATGGAGACTTTAGTTAGAACTCATGTGAGAGAGTTTGGTGGAGTTGATTGAGGAAGTTAATGGAGTTGTGTTCAGTTTAACTGAGTTAAACATAGTTGAGCTAGTTGTATCTAGTCTAATTGATTGATACACTAGTGAGAGTGGTGTGAATTAATTATTAATTAATTCACTAATTATTAAATCATTAATCAACTAAAGAATACATCAGTTAACTACAGTGCATGGATAGTTTCAGTGGAGACCAGTGAAGAGGTAGGTGAAAGAGCAGTGTGACTATCAGTTGTGACTATACTGGTGCATGAGTTTGCACCACACATTGATGGAGATGCCAATGAGAATTGCGTAGTGCAAGCCAGGTGTTTTCGATTTCATTCAGAGCCCATATTCAACAGGGATTGCGTAGTAGAGGCAGGGTAGCAGGTGGCAGAGCTTGGAGCATGAGATTTGCTAGATCGGACCTGATTAGTGTGTAGCAATTGGAGATTGTACTGAGAGCTTGTGAGGAGCTTTGTATGATGATTGTTACATGATCTCTATGACATATAATATATATATAGTTGGGGGTTTTCAACTTTAAGCTTTTCCATAAATTACTGTGTTCATATGTGTGAATTTTTATGGTTTTAATGTGTGCATGCAATTGATTTTATTTCCGCAATTAATGATCAATGGTAGAAGAGATTCTGTATTGTGCATGAAGTCAAATAGTGTGTGATCAGGAGAATCTCAGATATATAAAATATCAGTTATATAATTTATACATGGTATCAGAGCAGTGTTGATCATTGGAGCAATTGCAAAGCATTGAAGCGGTTGAGTTTTGTGCTGGTGGAATTCGAATTTGCAGTAGTGTTTTCTTGGTGTCGAAGTTGAGATGTCTTTCAATAGATTGCGATTGGAGTATGCCCTTGAGGGCATCTCAAATTATATTTCATGGAAGGACAAGATGGAGGCGGTACTGGAGGATAATGGGTTGAAGGATTTCATAGATGCAGAAATTCCAAAACCTGCTTCTAGCGATGCTGCCGCACTTGACGCACGGCAAAAGAAGACAAAAAAATGTCAAAGGATTCTGTTGGAAGGTGTGAAGGATCACATAGTGTCCAGCCTTCATGGTAAAGCTTCTCCATTCTTGATGTGGAAAGATTTGACAGACTTTTTCCAAATCAAGAGCGACCAGAGGAAGTTGGCGCTCAAGGATAAGCTCAGGAATATAAAAATGGAGAAAGGCGAAAGTATACCCAAGTACCTCACGAAGTTCGTCCAGTGCAGGGATGAGCTGGGAAGTGTGGGGGTTACTGTAGATGAAGAGGACATGGTGAGCTTGGCTCTCCTTGGGCTTCCAAAGAGTTGGAATTCCTATCAAGACTCTGTCAATGGTCGGGAGAAACTGCCAGGATGGGAGCGACTTTGGTCGGATCTTGTGCAGGAGGAGATAAGGCGGAGTACCAGGGATGGATCTTCATCGAAGAATGCTGATGAAGAAAATTGCACTTTGACTGCCAAAGCAAGGAATGGGAAGAGTAAGAAGAATGCTTCTCAATCTGGTGTGAAAGGCAAGAAGTAGGACATGTCCAAGGTGAAATGCTTTCATTGTCACCAACACAAGCATTACACCACTAATTGTCCACAGAAGAAGAAAAATAAGCAGGCTGCTGGATATGCAGCTAGAGAGGCCTTAGCCTCGCAGTTTGAGCTGGATTTTTCGCTGATCGCATGCTTGGTCTCAAGTGTGATGGGTTTAGTGTGGTTTCTTGATAGTGGTGTGTCTTTTCATATGACCGGAGACAAAGATTTGTTCAGTGATCTGGATGAGAAGGATCTTGGAGTGCACATCGAGATGGGCGATGATGGTAGATACATTGCGATTGGTATCGGGACCATTTCCTTTGAGAGGGAGTTTGGTAAACCTTTCATATTGAAGGATGTCATGCATGTTCTAGGATTGAAGAAGAATGTGATCTCGGTGGCCATGTTAGAAGACAAGGGATATGATGTTGTCTTTAGTGAGGGAAAGGCTTTCCTGCGTAGTAAGGCAACTGGTGAAACTCGGAGGATAGGGGTTCGAGTTAAGAAACTTTATCAGTTGCAGGTAGATGGATACACAGCAATGGCAGGCAAGGCAGAAGGAGTGGTGAGCCAGGATGGGGGCGAGCTATGGCACAGGAGATTGGGCCATCTTCACCATGGTGCTTTGAAAATTTTGCAGCAGATTTCTACCGAGCTTCCCAAAGGTACACTTGCGCAGTCAGATTAGTGCAAGGGATGTACTTTGGGAAAATTTGTGAAAGTCACCTTTCACGAGAAGGATAGTCGCGCCATGACGATCCTTGAGAAAATTCACACAGATGTGTGTGGACCTTTCTCAGTAGCTTCGATAGAAAAGCACAGGTACTATGTGATATTTGTTGATGAATTTTCTCGAAAGTGTTGGATCTTCTTCATGTAGAAGAAGAGCGAGACATTCTCTAAGTTTTGTGAGTTCAAGGCACTGGTGGAGAAAGAGTCGAGGAAGCAGGTGAAGGCTATTAGGAGCGACAATGGTGGTGAATTTATCTCTGGCGAATTCAAGGACTTTTATGGCGCAGAAGGAATTAGAAGAGAGCTCATAGCGCCTCATAACCCACAGCAGAATGGGGTCGCGGAGTGAAATAACAGAACGATCGTGGGTGCTGCACGGGCGATGTTGCATGATCAGGGCCTTCCCATACACTTGTGGGCTGAGGCATGCAATACTGTGGTTTATGTGCAAAACCGTTGTCCTCACAGGATACTTGGCATGAGTACACCTGAGGAGGCGTTTTCTGGTAAGAGGCCTGATATTTCTCATTTGAAGATTTTTGGCTCACCTATTTACATTCATGTGATGAAGGATGCCAGGAAGAAGCTGGAGCTGACCGCAGAGGTTGGGATATTTGTGGGGTACACTGATACACCCCACAACTACCGTGTGTATTTTCCAGATAGTCGGAAGACTGTTGTGCGACGGGATATCAAATTTCATGAGGAGAAAGCCATGAAGTGTTCGCTTGAGAGGGAGCCACACTTGCATGCAGATAAGGAGCTATTAGTTCCTAAGGATGAGTATCTGGATGTGGATCAGCCACAAGAGGAGGTTCATGGAGTGGAAGAAACCACTCATGCAGCGCTAACCATCAGAGGGCGGAAGCGCACTACAGAAGCTGAGCGACTGAATCAAGATGCAGAGAATATTGTAGGAGCACCTATATCACAGCGTAGATAGAGACAGTCACCTGACCGATATACTGGATACATGGATCTGATGAGAAAGTGTATCGTGACAGAACCATCCTCTTTCGAGGAAGCTGTGGAGGACCCTGCATGGGTAGATTCCATGGTGGAAGAGTATGATTTGATTGTCAGAAAGAGTGCATGGGAGATTGTCCCAAGGCCAGAAGGGAAATCAGTGGTAGGTTCAAGATGGATATAAAAAGTGAAGCAAGCAGCTGACGGGATTGTCGAGAAGTACAAGGCAAGATTTGTTGCTCGGAGCTTCTCAAAGATTGAGGGGATCGATTATGAGGAAACCTTTGCACCTGTTGCAAGGTATTCTTCCATACGGACGATTCTAGCTCTCTCAGCGCAGATGGGGTGGCACATTCATCAGATGGATGTGAAGACTGCATTCCTCAATGGAGTGATTGAGGAGGAGGTGTACATAAGAAGCGACTTTGAAGGTTTCATCTGTATGGGCGAGCGAGTCACATGTGTGCAGGCTCAAAAGAGCACTGTATGGGTTGAAACAAGCACCTCGTGCTTGGTACACACGGATCGACAGTTACTTTACCGGACTTGGTTTTACCAAGAGCGAGGCGGATCCCAACCTGTATCAAATAGTGGTTGAGGGTAAGTTGCTGATCATTGTACTTTATGTAGATGATATGATTTTGAACGGTGATGAATAGTTGATACTCTCATGCAAGGCTGATCTTGCAAAAGAGTTTGAGATGAAGGACTTTGGCCTCCTTCATTATTTTTTGGGATTGGAAATTTGGCAGCGCAGTGATGGAATGTTTGTGTCTTAAGGCAAGTATGCCCAAGAGATACTGGAGAATTTCAACATGCATGGCTGCAAGCCTATCGACACTCCTCTTCCTGGTGGTTGGAGGAAAGAGGATGCTACATCGGAAAAGGTAGTGGATGCTACTGTTTACCGACAGTTGGTGGGGTCGCTGATGTATCTGGTGAATACACGACCCGACATATGCTACACAGTTAACCAGCTTTCAAAAGCTATGGTTAAGCCTACAAAGCTCTTTTGGAAGGCGGGGAAGCATGTATTGAGGTATCTCAGAGGCACATCAGGATATGGACTATGGTACAGACAGTCGGATGAGGTGAAGCTGTGTGGCTTCACAGATGCAGATTGGGCAGGGAGCCCGATGGACAGAAAGAGCACATCTGGAGGGATTTTCAGTATCGGTTCGACAATAGTTTCTTGGTACAGCATGAAGCAGAGATCCGTGGCACTTAGTTCAGCGGAGGCCAAGTATATGGCAGCAAGTTTGGCTGCATGCGAGGCTATATGGATGAGGAAGATTCTAGTCGGGTTGTTTGGTTCACACTTAGATCCTACTGTGATATATTGAGATAATCAGAGTTGCATTAAACTCTCGGTTAATCCAGTATTTCATGATAGATCTAAACACATTGACATTCGGTACCATCATATCATAGATTGTGTGCAGCGGAAGATCATGTTACTTTCTTACATTCCTACGGAGGATCAGGATGCTGATATCTTGACAAAGGCGCTCACCAGGAGCAAATTCGAATACCATAGAGGAAGGATCGGGGTGGCAGATAATTCCTATCTTGTTGAGAGGGAGTGTTGAGATTGCAACAAGATGATGAGCTTAGTGGAAAGAAGTCTCCTTCACTAAGTGGGCCCGCAGGCTATTTTTGGTGCAAAGTCTATTTTTAGACATGTCGATCATATTCTATGAATTGCAAGATGCTATTTGTGGATGGTTGGTCAAGTTGGAAAAATATATGGACTTCTATTTTTAGACATATTGGGCGGAATCTATTTTTAGATTGCTAGTCTAAAAATAGATATGTCGAATATTATTAGCTATTAATAATATTTGGACTATAAACATTAGCTTATTCTCTTGGATCACTTCAGTTAAGTGCACAGATGTGGCACAAGAGCTGATAGAAGAAATTATGCTATTCCTGAGGGTTAAGTAGAGCTATTGCATGGATACTTCAGTTAGAACTCATGTGACAGAGTTTGGTGGAGTTGATTGAGGAAGTTAAGGGAGTTGTGTTCAGTTTAACTCAGTTAAACATAGTTGAGCTAGTTGTATCTAGTCTAACTGATTGATACACTAGTGAGAGTGGTGTGAATTAATTAATAATTAATTCACTAATTATTAACTCATTAATCAATTGAATAATACATCAGTTAACTACAGTGCATGGACAGTTTCAGTGGAGACCAGTGAAGAGGTAGGTGAAAGAGCAGTGTGACTATCAGTTGTGATTATACTGGTGCATGAGTTTGCACCACACATTGATGGAGATACCAATGAGGATTGCGCAGTGCAAGCCAGGTGGTTTCGAGTTCATTCAGAGCCCATATTTAGCAGGGATTGCACAATAGAGGCAGGTTAGTAGGTGGCAGAGATTGGAGCATGAGATTTGCTAGATTAGACCTGATTAGTGTGTAGCAATTGGAGATTGGACTGAGAGCTTGTGAGGAGATTTGTATGATGATTGTTACATGATCTCTATGACATGTAATATACAGATAATTGGGGGTTTTCAGCTTTAATATTTCCCATAAATTACTGTGTTCATATGTGTGAATTTTTATGGTTTTAATGTGTGCATGCAATTGATTTTATTTACGCAATTAATGATCAATGGTAGAAGAGATTCTGTATTGTGCATGAAGTCAAATAGTGTGTGATCAAGAGAATATCGGATGTATAACATATCATTTATATAATTTCTACATGGTATCGGAGCGGTGTTGATCATTGGAGCAATTGCAAAGCATTGAAGCGGTTGAGTTTTGTGCTGGTGGAATTCGAATTTGCAGTAGTGTTTTCTTGGTGTCGAAGTTGAGATGTATTTCAATGGATTGCGATTGGAGTATGCCCTTGAGGGAATCTCGAATTATATTGCATGGAAGGACATGATGGAGGCGGTACTGGAGGATAATGGGTTGAAGGAGTTCATAGATGCAGAAATTCCAAAACCTGCTTCTAGCGATGCTGCCGCACTTGATGCATGGCAAAAGAAGACAGCAAAATGTCGAAGGATTCTTTTGGAAGGTGTGAAGGATCACATAGTGTCCAGCCTTCATGGTAAAGCTTCTCCATTCTTGATGTGGAAAGCTTTGACAGACTTGTTCCAAAGCAAGAGCGACCAGAGGAAGTTGGCGCTCAAGGATAATCTCAGGAATATAAAAATGGAGAAAGGCGAAAGTATACCCAAGTACCTCACGAAGTTCGTCTAGTGCAAGGATGAGCTGGGAAGTGTGGGGGTTACTGTAGATGAAGAGGATTTGGTGAGCTTGGCTCTCCTTGAGCTTCCAAATATTTGGCATTCCTATCAGGACTCTATCAATGGTCGGGAGAAACTGCCAGGATGGGAGCGACTTTGGTCAGATCTTGTGCAGGAGGAGATAAGGTGGAGTACCAGGGACAGATCTTCATCGAAGAATGATGATGAATAAAATTGCGATTTTGCTACCAAATTAAGGAAGGGGAAGAGTAAGAAGAATGCTTGTCAATCTGGTGTGAAAGGAAAGAAGCAGGACATGTCCCAGGTGAAATGCTTTCATTGTCACCAACATGGACATTACGCCACTAATTGTCCACAGAAGAAGAAAAATAAGCAGGTTGCTGGATCTGCAGCTGGAAAGGCATTAGCCTCGCAGTTTGAGCTGGATTTTTCACTTATCACATGCTTTTTCTCAAGTGTGATGGGTTCAGTGTGGTTTCTTGACAGTGGCGCGTCTTTTCATTTGACCAGAGACAAATATTTGTTCAGTGATCTAGATGAGAAGGATCTTGGAGTGCACATCGAGATGGGCGATGATGGTAGATACAGTGCGACTGGTATTAGGACCATTTCCTTTGAGAGGGAGTCTGGTTAACCTTTCATATTGAAGGATGTCATGCATGTTCCAGGATTGAAGAATAATCTAATCTTGGTGGCCATGTTCGAAGACAAGGGATATGATGTTTTCTTTAGCGAGGGAAAGGATTTCCTGTGCAGTAAGGCAACCGGTGAAACCTGAAGGATAGGGGTTCGAGTTAAGAACCATTATCAGTTGTAGGTAGATGGATGTGTAGCAATGGTAGGCAAGGCAGAAGGAGTGGTGAGACGAGATGAGGGTGAGCTATGGCACAGGAGATTGGGCCATCTTCACCATGGTGCTTTGAAAATTTTGCAGCAAATTTCTACCGGGCTTCCCAAAGGTACACTTGCGCAGTCAGATCAGTGCAAGGGATGTACTTTGGGAAAATTTGTGAAAGCCACCTTTCACGAGAAGGATAGTTGTGCCACGACGATCCTTGAGAGAATTCACATAGACGTGTGTGGACATTTCTCAGTAGCTTCGACAGCAAAGCACATGTACTATGTGATATTTGTTGATGAATTTTCTCGAAAGTGCCGGATCTTCTTCATGCAGAAGAAGAGCGAGACATTCTCTAAGTTCTGTGAGTTCAAGGCACTGGTGGAGAAAGAGTCGGGGAAGCAGGTGAAGGCTCTTAGGAGTGACAATGGTGGTGAATTCATCTATGGAGAATTCAAGGAATTTTGCAGCGCAGAAGGAATTCGAAGAGAGCTCATAGCGCCTCATAACCCACAACAGAATGGGGTTGCGGAGTGAAAGAATAGAACGATCGTGGGTGCTGCACGGGCGATGTTGCATGATCAGGGCCTTCCCATACACTTGTGGGCTGAGGCATGCAATACTGTGGTTTATGTGTAAAATCGTTGTCCTTACAGGATACTTGGCATGAGTACACCCGAGGAGGCATTTTCTAGTAAGAGGCCTGGTATTTCTCGTTTGAAGATTTTTGGCTCACCTGTTTACATTCATGTGATGAAGGATGCCAGGAAGAAGCTGGAGCTGACCGCAGAGGTTGGGATATTTTTGGGATACACTGATACACCCCACAACTACCGTGTGTATTTGCCAAACAATCGGAAGACTGTTGTGCGATGGGATATCAAATTTCATGAGGAGAAAGCCATGAAGTGTTCGCTTGAGAGGGAGACACACTTGCATGCAGATAAAGAGCTATTAGTTTCTAAGGATGAGTCTCTGGATGTGGATCAGCCATAAGAGGAGGTTCATGGAGTGGAAGAAACCACTCATGCAGCACCAACCATCAGAGGGCGGAAGCACACTACAGAAGCTGAGTGACTGAATCAGGATGCAGAGAAGATTGTAGGAGCACCTACATCACAGCATAGATAGAGACAGTCACCTGATCGATATACTGGATACATGGCTTTGATGAGCAAGTGTATCATGACAAAACCATCCTCTTTCGAGGAAGTTGTGGAGGACCCTGCATTGGTAGATGCCATGGTGGAAGAGTATGATTCGATTGTCAGAAACAGTGCATGGGGGATTGTCCCAAGGCCGGAAGGGAAATCAGTGGTAGGTTCGAGATGGATCTAAAAGGTGAAGCAAGAAGCTGATGGGAGCATAGAGAAGTACAAGGCAATATTTGTTGCCCAAGGCTTTTCACAGACTGAGGGGATCGATTATGAGGAAACCTTTGCACCTGTCGCAAGGTATTCTTCCATACAGACAATTCTAGCTCTCTTAGCGTAGATGGGGTGGCACATTCATCAGATGGATGTGAAGACTGCATTCCTCAACGGAGTGATTGAGGAGGAGGTGTACATAGAGCGGCCCGAAGGTTTCGAGATCTTCAGTAGCGAGTCGCATGTGTGCGGGCTCAAAAGAGCGCTGTATAGGTTGAAACAAGCACCTCGTGCTTGGTACACATGGATTGATAGTTACTTGAACTTGGTTTTACCAAGAGAGAGGCGGATCCCAACCTGTATCAGATAGTGGTTGAGGGTAAGTTGCTGATCATTTTACTTTATGTAGATGATTTGATTTTGATCGGTGATGAACAGTTGATACTCTCATGCAAGGATAATCTTGCTAAAGAGTTTGAGATGAAGGACTTGGGCCTCCTTCATTATTTCCTGGGATTGGAAATTTGGCAGCGTAGTGATGGACTGTTTGTGTCTCAAGGCAAGTATGCCTGGGTGATACTGGAGAAGTTCAACATGCATGGCTGCAAGCCTATCGACACTCCTCTTCTTGGTGGTTGGAGGAAAGAGGATGCTACATCAGCAGAGGTAATGGATGCCACTGTTTACTGATAGTTGGTGGGGTCGCTGATGTATCTGGTTAATACACGACCTGACATATGCTACGCAGTTAACCAGCTTTCAAAAGCTATGGTTAAGCCTACCAAGCTCTTTTGGAAGGTGGGGAAGCATGTATTGAGGTATCTCAGAGGCACATCGGGATACATACTATGGTATAGACAGTCGGATGAGGTGAAGCTGTGTGGCTTCACGGATGCAAATTGGGCAGGGAGCCCAACGGACAGAAAGAGCACATCTGGAGGGATTTTCAGTATCGGTTCGACAGAAGTTTATTGGTACAGCAGGAAGCAGAGATCCGTGGCACTCAGTTTAGTGGAGGCCGAGTATATGGCAGCAATTTTGGCTGCATGTGAGGCTATATGGATGAGGAAGATCCTGGTCGGGTTGTTCGGTTCACACTTAGATCCTATTGTGATAATCAAAGTTGCATTAAACTCTCAGTTAATCCAGTATTTCATGATAGATATAAACACATTGACATCTGGTACCATCATATCAGATATTGTGTGCAGTGGAAGATCATGTTACTTTCTTACATTCCTACAGAAGATCAGGATGCTGATATCTTGACGAAGGCGCTCACCAGGAGCAAATTCGAATACCATAGGGGAAAGATCGGGGTGGCAGATAATCCCTATCTTTTTGAGAGGGAGTGTTGAGATTGCAACAAGATGATTAGCTTAGTGGAAAGAAGTTGACTTCACTAAGTGGGCCCGCAGGCTATTTTTGGCGCAAAGTCTATTTTTAGACTATGTCTATTTTTAGACATGTCGATCATATTCTATGAGTTGCAGGATGATATTTGTGGATGGTTGGTCAAGTTGGAAAAATATATGGACTTCTATTTCTAGACATATTGGGTGGATTCTATTTTTAGATTTCCAGTCTAAAAATAGATATGTCGAATATTATTAGCTCTTAATAATATTTGGACTATAAAAATGATCTTATTCTCTTGGAGAACTTCAGTTAAGTGCAAAGATGTGGCACATGAGCTGATAGAAGGAATTATGCTATTCCTGAGGGTTAAGTGGAGCTATTGCATGGAGACTTCAATTAGAACTCATGTGACAGAGTTTGGTGGATTTGATTGAGGAAGTTAATGGAGTTGTGTTCAGTTTAACTCAGTTAAACATAGTTGAGCTAGTTGTATCTAGTCTAACAGATTGATACACTAGTGAGAGTGGTGTGAATTAATTAATAATTAATTCACTAATTATTAACTCATTAATCAACTGAATAATACATCAGTTAACTACAGTGCATGGACAGTTTCAGTGGAGACCAGTGAAGAGGTAGGTGAAAGAGCAGTGTGACTATCAGTTGTGACTATACTAGTGCATGAGTTTGCACCACACATTGATGGAGATGCCAATGAGGATTGCGCAGTACAATCCATGTGGTTTCGAGTTCATTCAAAGCCCATATTCAGCAGGGATTGCGCAGTAGAGGCAGGCTAGCAGGTGGCAGAGATTGGAGTATGAGATTTGCTAGATTAGACCTGATTAGTGTGTAGCAATTGGAGATTGTACTGAGAGCTTGTGAGGAGCTTTGTATGATGATTTTTACATGATCTCTATGACATATAATATACAGATAGCTGGGGGTTTTCAACTTTAAGCTTTCCCATAAATTACTGTGTTCATATGTGTGAATTTTTATGGTTTTAATGTGTGCATGCAATTGATTTTATTTCTGCAATTAATGATCAATGGTAGAAGAGATTCTGTATTGTGCATGAAGTCAAATAGTGTGTGATTAGGAGAATCTTGGATGTATAACATATCAGCTATATAATTTCTACAAATCAAGAAACTAACACAATTCATCTAGCCAAACAATATTTTCAAGAGAATATTCTTTTCAAGAAAATTAACATAATAATTTTCTTTATATACATTCAAAAATATATTTTCATATCTCAATGAATACCCTTTTATGCATGCAACATGTGCTTTTTTTTCTCACACAATCACCCTTACTTCAAATCACATAATCTTTTCAAGAAACAAGCATGCCTTCTTGTTCTTTTATGAACAAGATTCATATGCATCTTTTAAGAAAACAGTCTTTATTTTTCATTAAATCATGAAAAAAACACCTATGCAATATTTCTGCACTCAAGTCCTTGCAATATTTAAATAACATGGGTAATATATGCAAAAAAATTCATGAAAAACCTTCCAAGAAAATTAATCTAATTATCTTTCTCTTTTATTTTTCACCACCCATGAAAATATTTCACAAATTACCTTCTTTAACTTACCTCCATTTTAAATAAAAATAACCTAGATAGAATGAATCCCATTTCTTTAAATATAATGTGCGATAGTTTCTAGAATTAATGCATAGGTATTAAGCATAAATTTCAAAGGAAATTACGCAAAGATTTGTCCTTATACAAAGAAACCTACAACCTTTATGAGATGTAACACTTATGAACTATGCAAAATATTTCCAAGGGAGTTCACAATGTTAACTATATCTTTGTGCACCAGAACAACATAGTCTTATAAATAAATCATTTTAGATAAAATAGCATAGTCAACCATACCTTTCAACGCTTAAAAGCAATGAGATTTACAAACTCAACTCGTCCTTCTTTGAGAGATGCTTTCTCTTATAATGTGTATGGCCCTCATGAAGACATGACATGCAGGATGGGTTAGGACGTGAGATCTTCATGATAGCAGAGACACCATAAAATAACGTAAACACCCTTTCCATATGAAACATGCATATTTTCAAAGAGATTGGAACCATTGTTTTTTGGTATTTGAATTTCAACACCCACATTAGTAAAGGCGAATGAAAATTTTTACTTGTATTAAGCCCTTAAGGTCTTCTTCACGCGTATATAATTTTTTCTCTAAATGTATGGCTCATCATGAAGGAAAATATGATAATGAAACATAGAGTTGTGAGTGGTATAATTCCATCAACCACGATAGAAAAGGGAAATGCAAGCTGGACATTTTTCCTAGATTCAAGATCTGAACCTCCATCTCACGCACAAGGTAAAAAATGATTTGAAAATCCCCCACGTTGCAAGTTTTATTAACCATCACCATGAAAAGATTTGTTGGGGGCTCAATTAGTCCTTGTAATAATTGATTCTTGATAATCACAACGAACTCACCAGGGTTCTTTTTTTCAAGAGTTTATCAAACATGGAAATTAAAAATATTTATGAATGCCAATTTTCATTAACCTTTAGCAATATTTTATGCATGTCAAAGGGATATTATATAATCTCCCTCTTAAAGAGAACACTGTCCTTGGTGTTCATCTCTCGCTGGAGCTTTAAATTTTACTCATGATAAAACAATATAAACAATCCAAAAGAGGATCCTTCCCCTTAAAAAAATGATTTCATTTCTAGTAAATACTCATAGAAAAAAACAATAACATTTTATCAATATCCATAATAATTTATAACTACACAAATATTCATGTTCTACTTTCCATTACTTAACCATTATTAAAATTCATAGGAAGAAAACATAATCTCCATACGAACTTACCGTTAATTACCAATTACTCTTGGAATTCATGATCACTTTTATGCAAGCACTCTAAGAATGGTTGGATAACCCATAAACACTCCATGGTAAGTACCCTGTGATGTATGAATAACAAATTCAATCACATTAGTATCAACATTTTCAATTAAATGAAATACTTTTAAATTCCAATTATTCATGTAATGTCAAGTGATATTTTAACCACAATACTTCCACATGTACTCATAGAGCACCAACCCTCTAATTATAAAAATGATAATTCACTGTGCTAAGTGCACACTATCAGTACTCAGAGATAACCTAGCTCTCTAACCATCGAAATAATAAATAATTGCATCAAGTACATCTATCTTAGCCTCTCCTAAAGACATGACTCACAAGATTGGTAACACAATAAAGGAACTTACACTTCCAGTAATTCCTTTTTGAGCACTAGGTTCACTTCCCGTCAAGATTTGCATGCATATAATATTTTAACAATCATATAGAAAATTCATTTTTAAAACAATATATAACTAATTAGTTAATTTTTTATGCTATGAGAACCACAGTGGAAAAATAATACTCCTCCCAACCAATGGGAATTGGTTTCCACAACCAGATCGAGTCATTTTCACATCCAGACAGTTCTCTAACAGAGACCATACCAGGTCTAGTATGGAATTCAACTATCCATCCAACTCAAGAATGCCAATGACCACACATGGTCCAATACAAGATTCATCATGGCAGCGTCCTGCGTATTCCTCCAACAATATCCCGTACATGAGGAATTTTGGGCCTCCTCCAACATGCTCTAAATCAATAGAGTTGCCTTAGGATTTTTCCACTCTCACCATCTTGGCCCACCCTTTTCCCTTAATGAGATCATCTATCTCTAGGGAGAGTAAATCTGGGCAGGGAAGTGCCATCAACCCCTCCGAGAAGGCAACTTACATCAACCCAAGGTCCCCTAGCATTTCACAACTTCCTGGTATGTAAAATTATCTTTCAACACTCTTTCCAGTTCAATAATTTACATAACGAAACATATGCACATTATCATTAAAACAAAAGAAACATTTATGTACACCATGCATTTATACTTGATCCTCATCATGGGTCCATAATATCTAGATTAAAAAAAAATATAGCTGACATATAGGTGGTATACATTATAGTTTTCCAAATAAAACAATAATGCATATCATAACATTATACTTTCTCATTTACGGTTGCAATTCACATTGCAACGTTTTACCTTCACAGGTTTTCTTATTTCCATTAAGTTACTTCTACTTAATCCCATCAACAACATCAGTCATAAATATACATTGTTTAAATAAGTATTCACTTTCAAAATCATTTAAGTTTCATGCACACAATACTATCATGCATAAAAATATATAAAAATATTCATTAATGTGTAAATGGCAATAACAGTTAGGGTAACGATCCAAACAACTCCAATTCCCAGGGTGTATTGTTACCAACAAACCAGTACATGAAGTAACTACCACAATCACTTGTTTACAACTTGCAATAAGCTTAAATAAAAACCAATTCACGCATATAATTTTTAATAGTTAGTCCTGCAACAATAATTAATCATCCATGACAAGACTCAATCAACAACTAGCTATTACAGTCAAGCCTCACTACTCGACTCATTGTTTATTTTTAATATCGAAATAGGTTCTTTCAATGTCCTTTTAAAACACTCTATCATCCTCTTCAAGGAAAATTTACATTCATGCATTTACTTTATAAGTAGTGCATTGTAGCTTTAGTCACGCTCATTAAATGTATCATTAATATTGTCATATATGCAAAGGTTGGTAGTCAATTCTCATTTCACTAGTGATTTTTCAGGATTGTTCATAGGTGCAACAAAGGTTTTATTGTACTTATCCTCATCAAGATTTTAATGTAATGAACATAGTTTTGTAGTAGAATTTATTATTAACTACTCTTTAAGGCAGTTATAACCATGCATCATGCATCTCATATAAAAAATGCTCTACTACATATATGGATATGTAGTTTGTTAGAATCATACCTGAGCTGATGCCTTGTAGTATCATATCTTGAATTCCTTTCAGCTTACAAATTCCCAAAAGGTGCCAATGTTGTAACCTTTAGCTCTGATACCACTTGTAACATCCCCCAATAACCTCACATGAAAATTCATGGAGTTAGAATTTTTTTACACAATTTACCCACATGTAACTATCCAAATTACCATTCTGAATTCCTCATTAACCATTAGCTGGAATTTTCATCATTACATAGAGTAAGTTACATAACTATTAACAACCACTATTGTAGAATATAAACATAAAATTTTTGATGTCACCTTGCATCAGTTTCATAATTTCTTTAAATTGATTAGTGAATCACATACTTAATATTATAAACATCACATCTGCAAGGAATCAACATCATCAAATTGACACAATAAGAAATCACATCATTGAGCACTGATATACCCTAGAAACCCAATAGGGTGGAAACTAGCAAACATTTAATTTTATTATTAAACACTAATGAGAGTTTTAACCCCCCACTCAATGGTTATAAAGGAGTCCATCCCTTGACCATTTTCATAAAATCTTACAAAGAAATATCATTAAAGTACAACATATCTAGCTAAAAGCTATTACAATCATCACGAAATCGTTTACCCACAAATCTCCACTCTTTATATCTTTGTGTCCTGGTTGTTCCATTAGTGGATCATCCTAAAAATCACACCCATTTGCATGGACCATAAGTTATTTACCTGCCACAATGTTAAACATAATCTATCCTTTTCACAAGTCACCATCCTTTCCTATCATTGCTGTCGTCAACAAGATTTGATATCATGATTAGATAAAGCATTAATCAACCAATAATCAATATCTAAAAGCGATATTTAACATATATTCATGTGCATACATGAGATATAAATATAATATCACAACATGCTTCTTCTAACAACATTACTAATGCATTAAGTGTAAGCAAATAATTATCAAGCATGTAAAAATAAATACCACATTGCTATGGCCCTTCTCACATATGCACACATTCATACAAGACAAATCACTACAAATATCCATAAATTCGTTTAAAGGAAACTAACACATCATGCATTCGAGTTACATAAAATTTATCAAAAGAACTAGCCCTTTAGCTATTACTTTTGGTGCATGAAAATAACTAAAGAAAATTAACATAATGAATGTTATCCTATGCATGCAAATGCATATACTTTCAAAAATATATTTTCCAATGTAGGCTTAACACAACATGTTGTTGTTTCCTACATGAAACTGTATATTATTTCCAAATGAACTGTATATTTCTTGCATGCATATACATCTTATTCCAAAATAAACCATATAATAGTTAGGATAGCTTAAAAGTGATCACATATAATTTTTCTAAAGAAATATAGCTCAATAGTTCTTCTCTCCATGTAAAGAACATATCCCTATAACATTATGAATTTTCTTTGTGTATGCAAGAGCTTATAATAATATCCCTTCTTTAGTATACACAACTCATATTCCTTTCTCTACAAGTCTACCATCATTAGCTATTATTTTCATGTAAACAAATACATACTTCTTCTTCAAAAGGAAGTCAATATAAACTCATTTCTCTATCTTTCTACATGCAAGTTTCTCATGCTCCCCTTTCAAGAAATTAGCATAGATAAACATTTGTTATGCATAAAAACTAGACAACAATAACAAGGTTAACTTAACCTTTTATGCTCCTAGATCAAGAAATTAACACAAATCATTTAGCCAGGTAATATTTTCAAGAGACTATTTTTTTCAAGAAAATTAACATAATAAATTTCTTTATATACACTCAAAAATGTATTTTCTATATCACAATGACTACCCTTTTGTGCATGCAATATGTGTTTTTTTTTTCTAACAAAATCACCCTTACTTCAATGCACATAATCGTTTCAAGAAACAAGCATGTGTACTTGCTCTTGGATGAACAAGGTTCATATGCATCTTTTAAGAAAACAATATTTATTTTTCATTAATTCATGCAAAAAAATCCTATGCAATCTTTATGCACTCAAGTCCTTGCAGTCTTTAAATAAAAACATGGGTAATATATGTGTTGGTGTCCAGATATGAACAAATATTCAAATTTTTTTTCCACATTAATTATCAATCTAGGTGCGTTATTTATTTCAAGAATAACATGCACAGTATATGCAATAGCAATAACATAACTTGCTATTGAATCACAAGCTTAATCAATGAAAGCAAGCAAATTACTGTAACAAAAATTAAAGATGGATTGTAGAATTATAAAAGTATTCACAGCAATTACAAAATCATACTAGAACAATAATTACAATGATAAACCAGAATATGAAATCAACAAAAAGGAAAATAACACAACATTTGATCAAAAGAGTGGGCCCAACTCTGTGATCAAGGCTGCGGCAAACTCATAGCTCACAAATGGAACATAAAAACATTGTGTATTCAATTGATTAAAAAAACTTCTGTTACAATATCCATTCTTTCTTATTTTCCCTGATTCACAGCCCTGAGGCCCTTTTTATACAAATATTCAGGGAACCATAATTTCCCTCTAACAACTAAATATATTCAATTATACATTTGTTACAACAAAAAACTAGTTTCCGAAAGGAAACCACAAAAATCCTGAAATAGAGCTGGGGTAAGTTGGAATCTGTTGCACTGTAAAAGCATGCTGAGATAGCACTAAGAATTCAGAGTTGCTTCATGGCTTGCAAATGTAATTCCATTTACTTTGTAGAATCTGTGGAAATAACAGAGTTAATACTTGCAAAGGTAAAGCCTCCATGACTATTACTTCATTAATCAAATATTCCATATAAGACAATGGGAAGGGGTTTACCTCATGTGTTTTAGAACAATTAATGATACAAAGAGATAGAAAGGTGGGAAAAAATGGGAGAGAAAAGTGTATAGATTTGGTACCCAACATCTCCCCCCAACTGGTCTATATGCATGTCCTCATGCAGCTTGTCGTCTTCTCAGATCTGGGTTGGACTGACTGTGGCTGGCATGAAGCTGTGCGAGGTCATATTCTTCAGCCATCTCTGTCCCAAGGGGTTTATAACCTTCTGTCAGAACTGTTGAACCCTTGGTTAAACTGAGGGGGGGGGGGTGAATCAGTTTAATGCAATCATGGTCTTGTAAAACTTTCTTTTATACTTATTTACATCTTCATTTCGTGATCAGCTTAATATACAATGGAACACCAATCTTAATAAGTGAGCATCAAGTATTAAGAAGATTAAATACAAAATTTCAACACATAATCATCATGCACATAGAAAACAGATATAAGTGGAAACCCATAAGGGAGAAAACCACATCTTATTATTTTTGTGATGCAAAGGCAAGCTCCAACTCCCTCTCACCACTGATTTTTTGTAGGCTCCAACCTACAGGAGGCTACTACCTCAATTCTGCAAGATACAACTTGCAAGGAAGCTCCAACTCCCATCTATTTTCTGCAGGCTATAACCTATAGGAGGCTCCTACCTCAGCCAACTACAACTGAACATCTATCAAGCTACAACTTGACATGGAAGCACCAACTCCCTCACTGTACAACAAAATCATATGCTGATTTACCTGGATATCAACTCTGTTTTTATCCTTCTTTACTGCTGTCCTTCCAGCCTTCAAATTTTCTTTATATCATCTCTGGATCTTCACAAATCCTCTCTCTTCTCCTTCTTCTTCTTACACTGTCTCACTCATTTCTTCATTCTCTCAACCTCTCTATGCATACGTTGGTAACATTATTTATAGGGATCCTCTCATAACTGTTTTCATTCCACAGGGAATTTGAAATGAACAGGTATGACTATTTGCCTTCCCCCTTCTCATTTTCTTGTCCAACACATTCAGAATGATATAACAGAATGTATATATATTTGTGTATTACAGTGGAGCTTTTCTTTTCTCGCGGAGACTTGCCTTTGCATCACATAAAATACAAATAATTAAATCATTTACATTTACAGATACAATAATACATTTCACTCAGCCCTTTCAGCTCTTGGTTCGCCATATCTTTGTATTTTCTGCTGTTGTCACTGTCTTTTCAGTTTTTGCTGTTATAGTCTAGCTCCATTGCATAACTGCTCATTTTGTCCGACTTGACCCATTCTATTGCGTTTCCAATAGTGTCATCATATCTCCTTTTGCCCGACCATCCTTCTTTTTCTCGTGCCCACAATGTTCAACCTTCACTGCTCTTCTAAACATCCGGTTCTGTCTTTTTCTCTGTGTCGGGTTCTTACCCGAGCCTTTCTACCCGCGTTCATACTTTCCCTTTTGTTTTACGTTATAATCCTCATTTTTCTCTCCGAAATGATTTACAAAGGAAAATCCACATACTCCCGGACTTGAAATGCTTTAGGCTTCGGCTTTGATCTTTATCGTGTCTGCTCTCTATATCTCACTTCGGCGATTCAGATATCCCATGCGCCTTCATCCATCTTATCTCCCGATATGCAATGTGTGATGGGTCCCACAAGGCTGTATCTCAGCGTTTCAGCTATTTCTCTTTTCCTTCATTTCTATGTTGCTCTTTCATTCTCCCGATGCAATTTTTCGTTTCCTCCAATCTTGCACATTTATTGATGCCCAAATTAGCACTTCTAATCTGCATCGTAGATCTCTACTCCGTGATCCAACAGTTATCACTTTATCGCACTTCGGCGTTTCAAACGATCTTTTCTATATGGCTCCTTTTCTTTCCGATGCGATTTACAAAGGGAGATCATATATACCCAGACTTGAAATCTCTTAAATAATGGTTATGAGCTGCATCACATCTGGCTCCTTTATCACACTTTGTCCTATGCTTGCGATGAGTGATATGCGATCGGTTCCCACTTAACTTTATCGCTACTTTTCATCGCAACTCACATGAATTCTAAGTTGTGCGATATCTCTCCTGCTCCGATTGCGATGTGCAATCGCATCGCATCGCCAATTCTACGACTTATGAATTCTTATCATATGAGCATTTCCAATTGCGATATGTGATCACATCGCATCGCATCCATCACTTGCATCGCCAATTATATGACTTATGAATTCTTATCATATGAGCATCGCCGATTGTGATATGCGATCGCATCGCATCACCAATTCTACGACTTACGAATTATTATCATATGAGCATCATCGATTGCAATATGTGATCGCATCCATCGCATCGCAAATTTTCTCTTGCGATGCCACGATCTTGCGATTTGCGATATGCGGGCCAGGTCCACGTCATCTCCATGTCATCGTGCCACGTCACCTTGCCATGTCATCGCCACGTCATCTTGATTTATTTGCAATTTGTGGGGTCAGGTCCATGTCAGCTGCCACGTCACTTGTTGCTTTGCTCCATTTCTCTAGCTCTTTTGTGACAATTTATTGACTGCGCTCCCCCTGGAATGATGCTTTATTATCTGATATTGACTATCTCTTTTCTTCTGCACCGATCCTGTTTCTTGTATGCAGCCTCTTTTTTTTATTTCTGATTTCTGATCATGTTAGAGAGTAACATCTGCAGACACTACCCCTAGTTTGTCTCTTAGATATTCGAATGGTTCTTTAGCAAGAGGTTTTGTGAATATGTCTGCTGTTTGTTCCTTAGTTGGTACATATTCCAACTTCACTAATTTCTATGCTACTTGTTCTCTGAGGAAGTGGTACTTTATTGGGATGTGCTTTGTTTTTGAATGAAGTAAAGGATTTTTTGATATACTTATTGCACTTGTATTGTCACATTTGATAGAAATAGGTTCATCAATGCTTACCTTCATGTCTTGGAGAGTTTGTTTCATCAACATTACTTGTGTGCAACATGCTGTTGCTGCTATGTATTATTCTTCTACTATAGATAGAGAGATAGAAGTTTGCTTCTTGCTTAGCCATGCCACCAGAGTTTTTCCCAAATAGAATGCACCTCCACTTGTGCTTTTCCTGTCATCCACACAGCTGGCCCAATCTGCATCTGTGTATGCTGTCAATGTGAAGCTTTTTCCTTTAGGATACCATAGGCCATAATGTGAAGTTCCTTGTAGATATCTGAATATTCTCTTGATTGCAAGTAAATGGTTTTATTTTGGTGCTGCTTGATATCTTGCTACAAGTCCTACTGCCAACATAATGTCTGGTCTAGAAGCAGTTAGGTATAGCAGACTTCCTATCATGGATCTGTAAAGTTTTTGATCTACATCTGTTGATCCATCATTAGCACATAGTTTGCATCCAATGATCATCGGAGTAGACACAGGTTTGCAGTCTTCCATTTGAAACCTTTTCAACATTTCTCTTAAGTATTTTTCTTGCAAAATGAATATTCCTGTGTTCTTTTGTTGAATTTGAAGTCCTAAATAGAAGGTAAGCTCTCCAATCATTGACATCTCAAACTCTGATTTCATTTCTTCAGCAAATCCTTTTGCTAACTCATCTTTGTTGCTTCCAAACATGATGTCATCTACATACACTACTAAAATTAAGAGTTCATTTCCATTAGCCTTTATGTACAAATTGCTATCTACTCCTCCTTTCTTGAACCCTTGTTTTTGCAAGTATTTGTCCAGCCTTGAATACCAAGCACGAGGAGCTTGTTTCAGACCATATAAGGCTTTCTTTAATATGCACACATAGTCATGCTTATCTATTAATGAGAATCCTTCAGGTTGCTCCATGTAGACTTCTTCACTAGATCTCCATTCAGGAAGGCAGACTTCACATCCATTTGATATACCTCGAAATCATGATAGCATGCAAAGGCCAAAAACATTATGATTTCTTGCATTCTAGCTACAGGGGAAAAGGTTTCATCATAATCAAGACCCTCAATTTGTGAGTATCCTTTGCATACAAGTCTGGCTTTATTTCTAATTACCTGCCCTTGTTAATTCATCTTATTCTTGAATATCCATTTTGTGCTAATGAAATTTTTCCCAGGGGGTCTTGGAATTAATTCCCAGGTGTTGTTCTTCTCAATTTGGTCTAGTTCTTCATTCATAGCATTTACCTAGTTTTTGTCTTTGCTGGCTTCTTCGAACTTCTTTAGCTCTATTTGAGATAGCATGGCTAGGTATACTTCTTCTGTCTATTCAGCAAGCTGTCTTCTTGTCTGGAATCCCACACTATTATCCCCAATGATTTGATTTTCTGGATGATTCTTTTGAGTGTGTCTTGAGGGACCTTTTGAGTTTAATTCAGTATCTTCTGTTGTCTTTCTCAGTTCATCATTATCTTGGTTCTCATCTTCATGATCATCTGGAGGATTGCTGCATCTTGTGCTTCTTGTTCTGTTTGGTAGATCTTCATCAAATCTTACATCAATGCTTTCCACAATTTTGTGCAGTCTTTTGTTGTAGCACCTGTAACCTTTACTCTTGGATGCATATCCTAAAAATATTCCTTCATCAGCTCTTGCATCAAACTTCCCTAGTTTTTCATCATTATTTTTTATGAAACACTTTCTTCCAAAGACTCTAAAGTGCTTGATTGATGCTGGTTTACCATGCCATAATTCGTAAGGAGTCTTATCACAATTTGGTCTTAGATGAGCTTTGTTGAGAATGTGAACAGCTGTGTGTACTGCTTCTGCCTAGTAGGTTTGGGGAATGTTACTTTCTTGCATCATAGCTCTGGAAATCTGTTGTACTAACTTGTTTTGCCTCTCTACCACTCCATTCTGTTGAGGTGCACCTGCAATTGTAAACTATTGTTTTATCCCATTCTCATTGAATAGGTCTACAAAATCATAGTCTGTGAATTCACCTCCTCTGTCTGATCTGATGCACTTTAGCTTTCATCCTATTTGATTTTCTGCCAATGCCTTGAATATCTTGAATTTCTCAAATGCTTCAGATTTATATTTCAGAAATGCTACCCACGTCATTTTGGAAAATTCATCTATTATCAGCATGAAATAAGATTCTCCGCTTGGTGCTTTAGTTCTTGAAGGTCCACACAGGTCCATGTGTACAAGTTGAAGTGGCCTACTTGTTGATAGTTCATCTTTGGTCTTGAAAGATGGGCGGGTCTGTTTGCCCAATTGGAAAGATTTGCATATGGTATTTGAAGGCTTCTTTATTGCTAGCATATCTCTGACTGCATTCTTCTTGCTCAGACTGATGATGTGGTAAAAGTTTAGGTGTCCCAGTCTTCTATGCCATAACCATGATTCATCAAGTTTTCTTATGTGGCATGCTTCATTCTCTTCTTCCACTATATAGACATTACTTTATGTTCTAACACCTTTGATCAAGGTCTTTCCTGTGGTGCTTGATATTACCTCACAATATTGGGCTCTGAAAAGGACCTCACAGCCTTTATCACACATTTGACTAACACTTAGCAGATTGGCTTTCAACCCATCCACAAATAGTACATCTTGAGCCTTTCCTCTTCCATTATTCAGACTGACTGAGCATTTTCCTTTGATTTTCCTACTTTATCATTGCCGAATGTTACATTTCCAGATTTCTTTTCATAAAAGGTTAAAAACTTGCTTCTATCTCTAGTCATATGCTTTGAGCATCCACTGTCCAAATACCATTGGCTTTTTTGATCTTGGGCTATTAGAGCCAGGTCACACTTATTCAACTTATTTTTCCATTGCAGGTAGCTATTGGTTTGGCACCTTTTCTGAGAAGATGGACCACATTCTTTCAGAGGACAGTTGGAAGACATGTGTCCGATTTTATGGCATACAAAGCATTTGAGTATATTTTTAAATGGATTAGGTGTATGAGTGAACTCTCCATTGTTCATAAATATCCTTGGGGTTTTGAACATCAGTCTTTGTCCATATGTTCTGCACTCCATGGCTTTATAACCAAACCCCTTACAACAAAAACAATACCCATGGAAACGATTAGTGTACTTGGTGAAGGGTTGTCCTCTCCATTTGTTTGCTTCAGGTAGTCTTTTTAAGTTCTACAATTTTTGCTGGTTGAAATTGATAATCTTTGTCTGACAATATGCAACAATATGTCCCAGCTTGTGGCAGACAAAAAAGGTGATATTTCTCATAGGAGGAAAGAATCTCTTTTGACAGCTTCCGAATTTATTCAATTCATATTCAGGATTGTAAGAGCCTTTTTCAGCTGATTGTCTCTTCATTTCGTTCTTTGTCTCTTGATTTTGCTGTTTGTTTTTGTTTATTTCATCACACATCAAGTTCTTGCTGGCTTCTTCTTCTGTAGTTCCTTTTTGAGCTGCTTCATTATCCTTTACAGCTTTTACAAAAATGATATTCTTGTTATCTTCTACCTTGGAATTACTGGTTTCTCCTTCATATCCTATCCCAGACTTTATGAGAGGAGACCTTTGATCATTAAGAATCTTGTCCAACTGTTCAATGCTTGTCATTCGAGGAGTGTTCATTGATAGTTCCCTTTGGCTGTTTTCTAGTTTCTTTCTTAGCCATACCACTTCTTCTTCCAATTTATCTTGCTCCTCATGTTTATCTTTAATTTGCTTTAGCAGAATGTCTTCCACCTTCTTAGCTTCTTCAAGTTCTACTTTCAATTGACTGAGGTCTTATGAATTTTGTACCTCTTTTACACATTTGAGGAGAATGTCTTTCTGTTTTCTGCACTTGAGTTTAAGTCTGTCTATTTCCTCCACGGCACTTCTTAGCTCCCCCTCAAGATCTACCTCACCTTCTTCCTCATCTTCTAGAAGGAATCCTTCAGACTCTTCCTTGTCCATCAACACAAATTCAGAGGTTCCTTCTTCATTTGAGGATTCATTTGAGTTTTCAGATGCACTACTATCTTGCTGAGCATAAAATGATCTTCTATTGAATCTCTTCCCTTTCTACCAGTTATTTGTTTTGGTTTTGTCTGTCTCTTGAGTCTGATTCTTTGTTTTCTTAAGAGCACACTTAGGTGCATAATGCCCAACTCTTCCATAGTTAAAGCATTTAAATGAAAGTTTACCTTTAAACTTGCCTGAGCCTCTATCCAATCTTCTGACAAATTTGGCCTCTTCTTCATCAAAGAAGAAACCTGTATCTTCTTTTTATTCTTTTCTCTTCTCTGTCTTAAAGGCTGCCTCCCTCACATTTGACTTCCTCTATGGAAGTCTCATCTTATAGGCTGTTGAGTTTCCAAGTAATTGGTTCATGTTCAATGTTTCCCAATCAGTTGTATCGTCTATGGCAGAAACCTTGGGGTTAAACTTGGATGGTAAAGATCTCAATATCTTTTGAATAATTACACAATCTCTAATGGTTTCTCCTAGAGCTTTCATGTTATTCACAATTACTGCAACCCTTAAGATAAGCTGGCAACATCTTCTTCTTCATTCATTTTTATATTTTCAAATTGAGCTCTATAGACTTGCAGCTTGGAAGCCTTCACCTTTTTATCTCCCTCATGGATACTTTCTAATGTATCCCATATTTCTTTGGCAGTCTTGTTGTGCATTACTTTAATAAATTTTGCCTCACATAAACCACTTAAGAGAGCATTCACGACTTTTGCATTAGCTACAAAATCTAGTTTGGCATCTTTCTCTGAGTCAGACTCCTTTGGGGCATATCCCAATTCCACAGTAGCCCAAACTTCTATTCCTAGAGACATTATGTACGTCCTCATTCTTATTTTCCAGAAGGCATAATTTGTACCAGTAAACAGAGGGGCTTTATTTGTTGAGCATCCTTCTAAACTAGTCATCTTGGGGACCACAGATCTCATTCCAGTTGTTAAACTAATACAGAAGGAACCTGCTCTGATACCAAATGTTGAACCCTTGGTTAAACTGAGGGGGGGGGGGTGAATCAGTTTAATGCAGTCATGGTCTTGTAAAACTTTCTTTTATACCTATTTATATCTTCATTTCGTGATCAGCTTAATATACAATTGAACACCAATATTAATAAGTTAGCAATAGGTATTAAGCAGATTAAATACAAAATTTCAACACATAATCATCATGCACATAGACAACCGACATAAGTGGAAACCCATAAGGGAGAAAACCACATCTTATTATTGTTTTGATGCAAAGGCAAGATCCAAATCCCTCTCACCACTTATTTTCTGTAGGCTCCAACCTACAGGAGGCTGCTACCTCAATTTTGCAAGCTAAAACTTGCAAGGAAGCTCCAACTCCCATCTATTTTCTGCAGGCTACAACCTACAGGAGGCTCCTACCTCAGCCAACTACAACTGGACATCTATCAAGCTACAACTTGACATGGAAGCACCAACTCCCTCACTATACAATAAAATCATATGCTGATTTACCTGGATATCAGCTCTGTTTTTCTGCTTCTTTACTGCTGTCCTTCCAGCCTTCAAATTTTCTTTATATCATATCTGGATCTTCACAACTCCTCTCTCTTCTCCTTCTTATTCTTACACTGTCTCACTCATTTCTTCATTCTCTCAACCTCTCTATGCATATGCTGGTAACATTATTTATAGGGATCACCTCATAACTGTTTGCATTCCATAGAGAATTCGAAATGAACAGGTATGACTCTTTGCCTTCCCCCTTCTCATTTTCTTGTCTAGCACATTCAGAACGATATAACAGAATGTATATATATTTGTGTATTACAGTGGAGTTTTTCTTTGCCCGCGGAGACTTGCCTTTGCATCACATACAATAAAAATAATTAAATCATTTACATTTATAGATACAATAATACATTTCACTCAGCCCTTTCAGCTCTTGGTTTGCCATACCTTTGTCTTTTCTACTGCTGTCACTGTCTTTTCAGTTTATGCTGTTATAGTCTAGCTCTACTGCATAACTGCTCATTTTTTTCGACTTGACCCATTCTATTGCATTTATAATAGTGTCATCATATCTCCTTTTTCCCGACCATGCTTCTTTTTCTCATGCCCACAACGTTCAACCTTCACTGCTCTTCTAAACATTCGGCTCTATCTTTTTCTCTGTGTTGGGTCCTTACCCGAGACTTTCTACCCGCGTTCATACTTTCCCTTTTGTTTTACGTTATAATCCTCCTTTTGCTCTCCGAAATGATTTACAAAGGAAAATCCACATACTCCCGGACTTGAAATGCTTTAGGCTTCGACTTTGATCTTTATCGCATCCGCTCTCTATATCGCACTTCGGTGATTCAGATATCCCATGCACCTTCGTCCATCTGATCTCTCGATATGCGATGTGTGATGAGTCCCACCAGTCTATATCTCAGCGTTTCGGCTATTTCTCTTTTCCTTCGTTTCTATGTTGCTCTTTCATTCTCCCGATGCGATTTCTCAAAGGGAAACCTTATACTTTCGTAAATTTTTCATTTCCGCCAATCTTGCACATTTATCGATGCCCAAATTAGCACTTCTAATCTGCATCGTAGATCTCTACTCCGTGATCCAACAGTTATCGCTTTATCGCACTTTGACATTTCAAACGATCTTTTCTATATGGCTCCTTTTCTTTCCGATGTGATTTACAAAGGGAAATCATATATACCCGGACTTGAAATCTCTTAAATAATGGTTCTGAGCTGCATCGCATCCAGCTTCTTTATCGCACTTTGTCCTGGGCTTGCGATGAGCGATATGTGATCGGGTCCCACTTGACTTTATTGCTACTTCACATCGCAACTCACATGACTTCTAAGTTGTGCGATATCTCTCCTGCTCCGATTGCGATGTGCGATCACATCACATCGCATCACCAATTATACGACTTACAAATTCTTATCATATGAGCATCGCCGATTGTGATATGCGATCGCATCGCATCGCATCCATCGATCACATCGCATCGCCAATTCTACGAATTACGAATTATTATCATATGAGCATCACCGATTGCGATATGCGATCGCATCGCATCACATCCATCACTCGCATCGCATCGCCAATTCTACGACTTAGGAATTCTTATCATATGAGCATTGCTAATTGCGATATGCGATCACATCGCATCGCATCCATCACATCACAACTTTTCTCTTACGATCTTCACCCCTCTGATCTTGCGATTTGCGATATGCAGGCCAGGTCCATGTCATATCCATGTCACCGTGCCACGTCATCTTTCCATGTCATCACCACATCACTTGCCACGTCATCTTGATTTATTTTCAATTTGTGGGGTCAGGTCCATGTCAACTGCCACGTCACTTGCCACATCATCATATTGCACTTCGTATTTTCTATGACCACTGTGTTTGTGCGATTTTTCTCCTGCCCCGATTGCCATATGCGATCACATCGCATCGCGTTCATCACACTTGCTTCCGATTTATGATCTGATTGATTTATTTAATAAAAATGCACCACGGAAGCTAAAAGTCCCTTTTTAACTTTTGGAACAATATAACTCACTTTAACCCGATGTTTTAAATTCTTTCAGAATGAATAACAGAGCCTTTGGAAATGTTTAATTTACTTTTAAACAAAGGTTAAAATCCCCTCGGCAATGTATTTCCGAACTTCAACCACTTTAATAAAACTCCATTGAAATATCATTAAACCTTTGGAAATATTAAAAAAAACCCTCGGAATCTTTACACCTTCAGAAATAGTTTTGGACTTAAAACCCTTAATAAAACTTCATTGCATACAACGTTGGGTCCATACCTTATTTTAACTCCCACACAGCTTTTAACGCGAACTCCGTCGGATCTTCCATAGATCTAATCGGACAACAATCGCGTTCAATCGACCCCAGAACTTTATCACCCAAAAGCAACATGAAATGGGTGGTATTGCACCGTGACGTGTCGCAATATGACTTGATCGCGTTCGAAACGAATAAATATGCTCATATGCCAAAAGCGGTGTGACAATAGTGTATGGTTTTCTTGAAAACCGCTTAACTTGCAAACTTTGTTTTAAATCGCATTCAAACGCAGATTTTCACCATTTCTTCGTTTAACTTCAATTTCTCATGAAAAAATCCTTTTCATTACATAACTCAATAAATAGAGACTGATTATCACTGCGCTCTCAACCAAAGAACTAGAGTTCTAATTTCCTTCCGAACCCTTATTATAGAGGTTAAACCATAAACAAAAAAAACCCATAAACCATAAATAAACAAAACCTTGAATGTTAAAAAAAAAAAATTCTTCCTATCTAAAACCTCCTCCTCTAGCCTCTGCTACTTTAATTTCTTTCTCTGCAACAATTTCATATGAATTTGATCAACTCCCTTGTCATGGTGCTGCTCCTTTGTGCTCCTTTTCCATCAATGACAATATTTCCAACAAGAACAACATCCTTCCACCAATCTGGGCTGAAATTGTATGCAGGAGTATATTGCTCTGCTGGCAACCAAATGAGGGGAAACTGAAACCTCAACCCCATCCACTCGACCCCACAAGTCTGGATGCATGCTACAAAATGTGGCACTCTTTCTAATGCTCATGCAAAGTTGGGTGCTCCAAAAGGTTCTCGACCTTTGACGACTGACGATGACAACATCCACCTCCTTTGAAAACTGTCCAACGCTTCGTTTCAGAAAGTTACTATTTGTCTGACATAGAGGTCAGCACACCACTTATGGGTTGTCAACATATGTCCCCTATGTCCCTCAATCTATAAAAAGGTAAAATGCTTGTTATAAATATTTTCTCCCTGGCCATGCTCCCTCCTCATCATTAGCATCCTTGTAACTTGGTTTTCTTCAAACGTATCATAGTCCTTTCTCCATTTAATTTGATTGATAGTGTAGGAGGTGAAGGATCTTAAATGAATATCCCCCACGAATGGAAAGGGGTTGAAGGCCTGATCGTGCCTTAGGAAGTAACCATGCATGTAGAGTTCGCACATTAAGTGCTGACCTATGATATCATGAATTTTCAAAATACATAGGAACTGGATTGGATCCTCAATTTCGTGACAAATTTCCTTATATATACTCTCAAGGAAAAAGAAAAGAAACTGTTCATGAAGGAATAAGGCATAACTATGTTTGGGAGGTCTACAAGCCATTACTTTCCGCACCAAGGAAAACATCTTCTCTTTATATTATTGCAGCATTTTCACTTGTTCTTCTAACTCCTTTATCTTGCCATGCTGTTTTTCTTGCCTCTGGCGCGCTCTATCCAGCTGGTCTATATACCCTGTAACAATCTTGACAGCCTGCTCTCAAACCCGCAATGTCTCCTTCTTAAGTCCATTCGCAGCAAGATGCCATCTCTAAATTTTAGCATTCAGGAAGAATTCTCGGCCTTCAAACATATGTTCAATCGGACCAGTCTGTGTAGCCGCAGAGGAGACCTCAATTTTAGGTTTTATTTCCTTCCACTTATATACTTTTACCTTCTTATTTAACCGGGATACTTGCCTCTTCAACTCCCGAACTTCCTTCTTTAATCCCATGGTTTCATTGAACTGAAGCTGATAAATTTTCTTGAGAGGTAATATTCTTCTCTCACACTATTCAATCCACTTATGTTTGACAATAAATTCATCTCCCAGGCCTGTAGTAGGCCCAGGAGGCGGTGGAATGCTGTTGATTTCATCAACTGGTTTTTCTGTTAGGTCTTTCTGGCTTGGCTCCCCTTCTTCAGGGGCATTCTCCTTCTCATTTACCTCAGGGAATTCTATCGCTTGGTCAACGCTTTCATCGACCATCCTATGTTCCAGTGTTTCCACATAAATTTCTTTTTCTTCTTGAGCCTCTGGGTGCCGTTGATGAGAATCAACAATTGATGGACTGATCTTGGTCATATCTTTACCCGAGTCGGAGAACCTCAGTACTGGTGGGACAACGATATCCTCCATTAATATTTGGGACGAGCGAAACCCCATCGCCCCTCTAGGCATCATAGACTGAAAAGGAGAACGGGGAATAGCTTCACCGTCCTTGTTTCCAACTTGGGCGGAACTTTCATGCACTGCTACTTCAGTCGAGGTCGACATTGGTTCTTGTGGAATAGTGTCGACTTTGAGGATCGTTTTCTTGCCGTCCTCCCATCCTTCGTGCATTACTTCCTCACTTGTGGTCGATACTAGTTCTTGTGGAGCAGTTTTGACTTCACAGGTTATTTATTCTCTATCTCCCTGTTCTTTGTGCATTACTTCCTCTCCTGCGGTCGATACTGGTTCTTGTGGGACAGTGTCAACTTCACGGATTATTTCCTCCCTATATCCTTGCTCTGACTGAATTAGGGGTGGTTCTTGTGTGACACCCCTGCTTGTTTCGATACTCATATCTGCTTGGGCAGGTGATGCTGTTTCTTGCGTAACAACATCACTTGCCATCCCTCTGTCTGATGTTCCACCTTCCTGTTCTTCATTAATGAAATTCGATGACTGTAAGACATTCTAAAATTCATGCGCTATACACATAATTCCTTCATCTATAGGTTCTTCAGGCGAGGATGGTTCTTGTGTGGCAGCCTCGACTGTATCACCAATTGTCTCCTCCATTCCCATCTCTTCCGGTTCTTCCTGATCAACATCCATCTCCATTTATTTTGGTTCTTCCTGGTCTATTTCCATTTCCTCTTACCTTCTTCTGCTAGATCAGCTGGAGGTGTTGGTTCTTCCTCTCTAGCAGCAATGACAACTGCCATCTCTTCTTTTGATGACTTGCAGAGTTCTGCCCAAGAAACTTGAAATCAAACTATTGCATGCATGACCAATAAATGAACCAATCCATGATTGGAGAGAACTTCCAGCATTTGGCGCGAACATCGAGTGGACTATGCCATGTGCTGCAGTTGTTTTAATAGAAAGAAAGGGATGTTTAAGGAATGAAGATGGGCCTGCGGAAATCGAAGGTGAGCCAAGATTTCGAAATGATATTTGAACATAGTTGTGGCCCATCCTTCACAGGTTGTGTATTTCATTACAAAGCCTGCTACTTCGTTCCATGGATATGGTACATATTTGTGCTCATATCCTCTCCCATATTGAACGATGCTTTCTCCTGCTTGCATAAACTGTTCGGGAAACTTCGAGAGGGGAATTCTCCGAGAAAACCACTACTGCCATTGTTGTCTTAGCCCGCTAACTTCCACAATTACTTCTTCTGTGATGAGAATTTCTAATCCTCTGACCCACGAGAAATTCTCATTGAAATTAAGTGCAAAATCCATTGTGATTCCCTTGTCAAACCCCTGCAATCTATCAAAATAGATATCCCATCCTGAATTGAAAAAAACTTGCCACACATATGGATTACTACGGACTTAGACTATGTTTTTAGGTTCATGCCGCACAGCCAGTCCGCACATCCTATAAAGACTATAACAACACTCTGGAACAACAGACCATTGGAAAGAGTGGTGGGTACCAAATTTGGCAAAAATAGCATGGTGAAAAATGAGGGGTAATAATGGTAAATATTGATGGTGATTCTCGGGAAATGAAGAAAATCATGGAAAAGTATGGTAATTACAGTGAATGAGATAGTAATTATTTTGTATGAGGTGGAAAGGACTAAACGATTTGTATCATATGCGTGTTGCAAATCCCAATACATCCTTAATGATTATACAGAGTATGGTAAGGATCGTAGGGTGTACCATCAAACGAAGTTGTAATAATGACTTTTGGAATCATCATTACGCCTTCATTTAGTTATGATGACACCCCCCCCAACTTAAAAGTAGTCGTCTACAACATTAATGTATTTTCCATGGAATATTTAATTAAATCCATAAGAGCCAAGTGGAGACATACCTGGCAGCCTACCTGGAGGAAGTGATGGTTGGTAGAATAACGAAACAGTAATGATGTGGATGGAGTAACAACATCGAGGAGTAGAAACATCTGGAGTAACAACATAGCGAATAGTAGCACCCGGAGTAACAACGTCGAGTATCAACATCGCGAGTAGCAGCATCCAGAGTAGCAACATCCAGAGTAACAACATCGAGTAGCAACATCACGAGTAGCAGCATCCGGATTAACAACATCACGAGTAGCAACATTCGGAGTAACAAAATCTGGAGTAACAGAATCACGAGTAGCAGCAACCGAGTAACAACATCATGAGTAGCCACATCCAAGGAGTAACATCATCGAGTAGCAGCAACCAAGGAGTAACAACATCATGAGTAGCAACAACCGAGTAACATCATCATGAGTAGCAGCAACCGAGTAACATCATCATGGGTAGCCACATCCAAGGAGTAACAACATCAAGTCGTAGTAACCAAGGAGTAACAACATCATGAGTAGCAGCAACCAAGGAGTAACAACATCATGAGTAGCATCAACTGAGTAACAACATCATAAGTAGCAGCACCCAAGGAGTAACAACATTGATACATAGAAAATTTTCAAGCTCTGAAACATTACTCCTTAGTAGTAACTCTTCCAAAAAGACAAAAAATAAATAGTAACAATATTTATTATATATATATACAAGTAGCAGCAACCAAGGAGTAACAACATCATGAGTAGCAACAACCAAGGAGTAACAACATCATGAGTAGTAGCAACCGAGTAACAACATCGTGAGTAGCAGCATCCAAGGAGTAACAACATCGATACATAGAAAATTTCTAAGCTCTGAAACATTACTCCTTAGTAGTAACTCGTGCAAAAAGAAAAAAAATAAATATTAACAATGTATATATATATATATATATATATATATATATATTAGAGTGAGGATGCAGAGGAAGAGTTCTCTGCACTGATAACCTTCAAACCAGATTTCTCAGAGAGATGTTTGATGAAAGCATACTTAGAGGCTTGACGATGGTATAATCTCAGGCGATGTCCAATTGCTATGAAAGAAGCACGTGTATCATCAATTGTAACTAGCCTGACTGTTCCATTATCAAATAAAACGTCCACTTCGTAAGGTCCCATCCAGTGAGTGAAAATATTTCCTTAAAATATTTAAAACGATAGTCATAAAGTAATGCCCAGTCTCCCCTATGAAACACCTTGTTTTTTATAAGCTTATTGTGCCATTTCATTATCTGCTGCTGAATAGCAGTAGTCCTCTGGACAACCATTGAATGGATTTCATCTAGTTCATTAAGCTGAGCCAGTCGCTGTTTCTGGGCATTTGACAGATCCAAACCAACTTCAAGAGCTGTTTTGAGCATACTGATTTCAAATTCTATTCGAAACAATGGGGATTTACCATAAACCAACTCAAATGGTGAAAACCTAGTTGTGTTCCGCCATGTTGTTCTGTATTCCCAAAGAGTTTCAGGTAGCTTCTGAGCCTAATCCTGATAATGATATGCCACAGTTTTTGTCAAGATATTTTCCAATGTCTGTTTGTGCTTTCTAATTGTCCATTCGCCTGGGGGTGGTATGGAGATGTCACCCTGCACTCGACCCCATATTTTTGCATAGGATTTGCTATCATGTGTGATGTAAATTGTGCTCTCCATTTGAAAAAATCTCCCTCGGAGTACTGTAACGAGCAAAAATTTCTTCAAATAGAAAATCTGAAACCACCTGTTCTGTTACTTTCGTAACAACTTTGGCTTCTACCCACTTAGTCACGTAATCAACGCAGAACAAAATGTAAACCTTTTGCTGGGAGGGTGGGTTGAAGGGTCCAACGAAATCGATAGCCCATTTCTCAAAAGGTTCAAGGACTACCTGTGGCTGCAAAGGCATTTCATCAGCTCAAATGGACTGCCCCATGCGCTGGCAACTATCACACCTCCAGACATAATTTTGCGCATATCGAAAGATAGAAGGCCAATAATATCCCATTTGTAGCACTTATGTCCTATTCTTTTATCTACAAAATGCCCCCCACAAGGGCCATCATGGGCAGCCTTCAGCACTTCATAAATATCATCCTCAAATACACAGCGCCAAATTTTCTTATCGACTCCTATATGAAAGAGGTACCCTGCCATCCAAGAATAACGAGCACTGTGATGAATAATTTTTCACTATTCCCTGTATGAAAAATGATGAGGCATCTTCCCTGTAGCAAGATAGTTAGCAATATCTGCATACCAGAGAGGGTTAGTAGAAATTGCAAAAATATGCTCATCTGGAAAACTATCTTCTATAGGTGTGCATTCATCATTGTTATCCATTATAGATAGAAAATCAACAACTTCATTATATTTTCCTGGTTTGTCTACTATTGTGATATCAAATTATTGAAGTAATAGCGACCATCTTGTAATGTGACCAAGAGTGATAGGTTTATTCATCAAATACCTTATTGCTGCATGTTCAGTATGCACAAAAGTAGGATACTCTGTGATGTAGTACTGAAACTTGTTGATAGCATATATGACAACCATGAATTCTTTTTCAGTCACCTTGTAATTCAATTCAACAAGAATTAAATTCTTGCTAACTTAGTAAACTGCATACGGTGTTTTTTCTACCTGCTGTCCTAAGACTGCTCCTACTGATGTCTGAAAGGCATCAACATGTATGTGAAATGGAAATGCCCAATCGGGTCCTCGAAGGATCGGCGCTTTACAAACCAGTCCCTTGATTTTCATGAAAGCTGCTTCACAGTCTTCTGTCCACAAAAATTCTCCATCTTTTATTAGTAATTGAAAAGGTGGATATGCTATCTTAGAAAAGTTTTCTATAAAGCGCCTGTAATAACCAACAAAACCAGTAAATATATGTACCTATGTGGGTGTCTTGGGTACTGGGAAGTGCAATATTACCTCTACTTTGGCCAGATCAATATTACCTCGAATTCCAGCAGCTGAGAGAAAATGTCCCAATACTATTCCTTCTCCCATCATCATATGGCATTGGACTGTACTCAGAGATAGATGGGTCTACTTACATATTTTTATTACTTTTTTCCAGATTTTCCAACCCTTCTTCAAATGAGTTTCCATATGGAGTAAATCATCCATATAGATTTCAACGCTATCATCGACTAAATCAAAAAAAATTCTCAGAATTGCTGTCTGGAAGGTTGCAGGTGCATTACACAGGTCAAATGGGAGGACCTTGTATGCAAAGGTCCCCCATGGGCATGTGAAAGTTGTTTTATCTTGGTCTTCCGGGGCTATCTAAATCTAGTTATACCCACTAAACCCGTCTAGGAAGGAAAATAACTTCTTCCCAGCCAAGGTGTCAAGGACTTGGTCAATGAATGGAAAAGGGAAATGGTCTTTTTGAGTTGCCTTGTTTAGCTCCCTATAATCTACGCAGATCCACCATTTACCATTCTTTTTGGGAAAAATAACCAGCAGAGACACCCATTGGCTATATGAGATGGGGTAAATGAAACCTACATCCAATAATTTCTGTAATTATTTCTTGAAAATGTTCTTTAGAGCATGATTCTTTCTCCGTTGGGGCTATCTCACAGGGAAAAAATATTCCTTAATATAAATATGATGAGTACATAAATTAATAGGGATCCCCTTCATGTCGATATAATCCCAGGCAAAAGCTTCCTGATGGTCTTGAAGGACTTTTAAAAGCTACTTTATTTGGGATTCTGACAGATTCGAGTTGATATTGAGTGTCTTCCATGGTTCAATTTCAATCAGAATACTATCATGGGATGAAGTTACAGGAATGTCTTTAATTTCATCTTCTGGTTTGATGTTTTCCTATGTTTCACAGCTCATAGAAAACTCTAAAAAATGACGATTTGAATTGGAAACATAACTAGGATCATTAATAAAAGTGTTAATGGCATCATCCTCGGTTTCTGTTTTGAATTGAAGGGCCTGCCCAATGGTGAGGATTGGTCTAACTTCTCCATTTTCAGGTTTAGGCTCTTCTATTAGAAAAGGTTTCTGTTTGGCTAATAGTTTTTCAAATGGGTTGGGTTCTGTAAGGGGGCAGAGAGTAATTTTCTTTGTAACCGTCCCATTTGATATAATCATATGTCTAGATCGACACCTGATATAGGCGTCTGTGGTTGCGAGCCAAGGTCTTACCAAGATCAATGGATGACCACCAATTGAGGATCGTGTCTTCAATACAAGGAGGTATACGAGATAGTGCCATGAGTCCACCAAATTAGTCTTATCATCCAACTTTCCTACCGATTTAATTGTAGACCTATCTGCTAATTCCAAGATAGTAGGGGTTGGCTTATTTTTTTTTCGAGACATAATGCATTCATTGTTTCAGCGGTAATGATATTGATGGCAACACCCAAATCTACTAGTACATTTGGGATTTCAACCCCATTGATTTGTAATGTTAGAATTGGGTTCCCTGGGTCCCCATATTTTATAGGCATGGTCTTTCCTAGCATGATGTTGGATAGTCTACCCGTCAGATGAATGGTTAACGGATCCCTTGGTTTCTTCCTAGGTTTCTTAGAGTAGTAATCTTTCAGAGTTTTTGCATATATAGGTACATCCCTCATAGCTTGGGGCAGGGTTATTTTGACAAAAAGATTTTTCAATTCCCCCAGGAAGTCAAACTCTGCTTGAGGATTTTGTTTATTCAGGGTCAATCTTTCAGGATATGGTGGAGTAATTGGATGACCCTAGTTAAGAACAGGTTGGGGAGGTGTTTGGTTTATCATTTTTTGGTCTGGTTTATCCCCAACTGTTCTCTGTTCTGGTTCTACAACTTCACTGTCAATCTGTTCTATGATAATAGGTGAAGTCAGAGAATTTAATACCCGCCCAGATCGTAAGTTTATCTCATTAAGTCATGCTATAGAAATGCTATATGATGGAAGGTTAAGAGTGTCAGTTTGTTGGACCCATTTATTATTATGATTTAGATTGGGCTGGATAGGAAGCTGGGGTCGAAGGGATGGGTTTCTTGGAGGTACATTGGAGGGAAACTGAAGTTGCTGTTGAGGCATAGATTGGGGAAATTTCCTAGTAGGAGAGGGTCCACTCTAGTTCTGATTCCATGAAGGATTTGAACTGGTCTGGGGAGCCCATTTTTTCCAGGGGGAATATTGATACTGAGACCATATTTGTGAAAAAGGTACAGACTGGGGACCCATATTAAAATTATTAAAATACTGAGATGGGTCCTGAGGCATACATGGATTCATAACTGGTGGTCGAGGTTGCCATGGCTTTTTTAGTCCCATAAACTAGAGTTTATCTACCGCATTTTCTTCACTTTCCCCTTGAAGAACTACCTTTAGTCCTAGAAAATAAGGGCACAAGATGGTTGCATGGGTCTGTTCCCAAATTGCACAGGCTTCCACTGTGTTTAATGGGCATTATTTCAACGGATGCTTCTTTCTGCACCGTGGGCAGAATATAGCCATAGTCTTCTCCAACTATATTTTTTTCCGTTTCGCTTGTAGAGTGTACATCTCGGCGGATAAGGTGCTTAGGATATCAGTCCTTAGGTTATCCAGTAGGTTTCTGATTTCTGCCTTTGTAACGCCCCCCCACCAGAAGTCTTTAATGACCAAATTCCTTGTCCACTTCTTGCAACTCCTCGTGAACACTTAATTCACAACTCACAGATAGTGTCGAAGTCTTCTTTTGAAACGTCCCCCTTTCCTACTATGTTCAAAAGTTGCAGGGAGTCTTCCCTAAGTTCCCGGAGAAGGATGATATTCAAAATATATTTATCCATGTCACTATGGCCCAATCTCTGTAGTATATATTTGAATCATTCCACACAATCTTCCATGTTCTCGTCCTCTTTTTGTACAAAATTAAAAAATTTCTTCCTTGATGTCACGGGATTTACAGTAATATTGATATTTCTCCAAAAAGACTTCCTTCATCGCATCCCATGAGGAAATAGTCTTTCCTCCTAAACCCATGAACCATCGTAGGGCTGTCCCTTTTAAGGTAGCATGAAATATTTTTATCTTCTGAGCATTGACGATATAATCATACCCTCAACAGACAATTTCAAATTAGAAGAGGAACGTATCTGGGTCTTCAGAAGAAAGCCCATGAAAATTAGGCAATGTCGTTAAAGGAATGGGCTTCATTGGTGCATCACCTATAATGTTTCCAATTGGAAAATCAATAGAAGAACTTGTAGGTTCCATGAATATCCTCTAATACTCACCCGATATTTCAACTGGTTTTGCAACTAGTACTTGGGGTGATTCGACTGTAGGAGGTTTCACAACATTCCCTTGGTCTCGTGGTGAAGAGAAATCCTTCAGGAGCTCTTCTTCCCAATTGGAATTGCTCAATTCAACTGCAGGAGGTTTCACAGAACTCCCTTGGTCTCGTGGTGATGCAAACCCCTTCGGGGGTTCTTCTTCCCAGTTGGAATTTCTCAATTCTTCTGACACTCTGCTTGTTATTTCTTCAACTTCTGCTGGTAGCAGGGGTATCTCCTCCATAGGTACCTTATTTATTATTTCTTCCATTTTTGAAAGAATTTCCTCTGGTACCGTGGATGGCACTGGCTACTCAACCGACTGCCTTTCAGACTTCGTCTAAACCCTTACATTGACAGCAGCACAAGAAGATGCCTTGGATTCAACCTTTGAGATGATATCCTCGATATACATCTTCCTTCCCAGATCCCTTCCTTGGGGTCTTCCTCTTCCCCTCTTATTCAGATCTTTGTTCATACAATTGGTGGGAAGAATTCATTAAAATGACAGAAGCGCTCAAGACCCGGAGTAGGATGGGTAGTTTCCTCCCTAAGACAAGAGAGTAGGCTCAAAAAGAAAATCAAAGTTCAGGACCTGAAGTAGGGTGATCAAATACCCTCCCCAGGATGAGAAGTTGGCCCTTTAGAAAATAATAACAAAGCAGAAAAGCATAATACTACGCTCAGGACTTGGAGCAGGGTAATAAATTCCCTCCCCAAGACAAGAGATTGGTTCTAATGAAAAAGAAAAAAAAAAGAAAATAGCACACTATGCTCAAGAGTTAGAGAAGGGTATTGAATTCCCTCCCCAAGACGAGAGATCAGTTCTAAAAAAAAACAATGGAAAAAAAAAAGAAAACATAGCACTACGCTCAGGACTTAGAGCAGGGTAAAAACTACCCTCCCCAAGGCGAGAGATTAGTTCTGATAAAAAAACAATGAAAAGCAAGAAAAAAAAACACTATGCTTAGGACTTGGAGCAGGGCAATAAATTCCCTCCCCAAGATGAGAGATCGACTCTTAGATCAATTGCAGATCGTGTTCTTGCACCTTGTTAGCCTCCTCGACAACGACGCCAAAATGTTGGTGCCGAGATATGAACAAATATTCAAATTCCTTTTCCACATTAATTATCAATCTGGCTGCGTTAGTTATTTCAAGACTAATGCGCACAGTATATGCAAGAGAAATAACATAACCTGCCATTGAATCACATGCTTAATCAATGAAATCAAGCAAACTACTATAACAACAATTAAAGATGGATTGCAAAATTATAAAAGTATTCACAACAATTACAGAATCATACCGGAACAACAGTTACAATGATAAACCAAAATATGAAATAAAAAAAAGGAAAATAACGCAACACCTGATCAGAAGAGTGGGCCCAACTCTTTGATTAGGGCTGTGGCAAACTCACAGCTCACAAATGGAACAACATAACACCGTGTATTCAATTGATTAAAAACACTTATGTTACAATATCCGTTCTTTCTAATTTTCCCCGATTCACAGCCCTGAGGCCCTTGTTGAAGTTTGCAACAAGAAACAGTGAAGGAGGCATCCTGAAACATCATCCTTGATCCTAGTTGGAAAATAATCACCTAAACTAGGTGGGGCCCACACAGGCTATTTTTAGGTGTATGTCTATTTTTAGACATAGTGAGCATATTCTATATGTAGCAGGAGGCTATTTGTAGATGGTTGGTCAAATGTGAAAAATAGATGAGATTCTGTTTTTAGAAGATTAGGCGAAGTCTATTTATAGATTGCTGATCTAAAAATAGATGCATGTCGGTTATTATTAGCTCTTAATAATAATCCAACAATAAACAACAACTTATTCTCTTAGAGCACTTTATTTCAGTGAATAGATTTGGCACATCAGTGGAATAAGGGAATTACGCAATTCCCTAGGGTTTACTGGAGCTAATGCATGGAGAACTCAGTTAGAACTCAAGTGGCAGAGTTATGACATAGATGGAAGAGTAGTTATGGAGTTGTATTCAGTTTAACTCAGTTAGACTCCGTTGAGATAGTTGTATCTAATCTAACTGAATGATACACTAGTGAGAGTGGAGTAAATTAATTAGTTAATTAATTCACAAATAATAACTCATTAATCAACTGAACAATACAACAGTTAACTACAGTGCATGTCAGATCCAGTGGAGACCCAGTGCAGAGATAGGTGAAAAGGAAAGATGGACTATCTGTTGTGACCATAGTGATGCATGGATTGTGTCTACATATACATTGGAGTTGCAAATGATAATCACATAGTTAAGGAGAGTGGGATTGCATAGAATTGGTCTTTGTAATCAGCTTGGATTGCGTAGTGGAGGCAGGCTATCAGGAGGGCAGAAATCAGTGCATGGATCTGCAAATTTCATCTTGATAGTGTGTGACAATTGTATTGTACTAAGAGCTTGATGTACTAATATTTTTATGAGGATTGTTACGCGATATCCATGATACATAATATATGATAGTTGGGTTTTTCAGCTTTAGGCTTTCCCGTTAAACAACTGTGTTATGTGTGTTTTGATTTCCTCAAGTGTTTTGCAATTGTTGATAAATTTCCGCAAGAATTATAGTGGACGACTTTTGTATTTAGCAAGAAGATAAATATTGTTAGATCAGGAGAGTCCATATATATAAATGCATATTATATATAATTTCTACATGGTATCGGAGCTGTGCTATAGAGTTTATACATGGTATGAGAGCAGGAATTATTTGGGTGCGCGAGTTTGCAGAGAATATATGAAAATTTTTATGCAAAATTTTCAGAAACAAATAGCATATTTGGATTCCTTGTGAAAAAATACCCAAATTGAATGAATGATACACTAGTGAGAGTGGAGTGAATTAATTAGTTAATTAATTCACAAATAATAACTCATTAATCAACTGAACAATACAGCAGTTAACTACAGTGCATGTGAGATCCAGTGGAGACCCAGTGTAGAGATAGGTGAAAGGGAAAGATGGACTATCTGTTGTGACCGTAGTGATGCATGGATTGCGTCTACATATGCATTGGAGTTGCAAATGATAATCACGCAGTCAAGGAGAGTGGGATTGCATCAAATTGGTCTTTGTAATCAACTTGGATTGCGCAGTGGAGGCAGGCTATTAGGAGGGTAGAAATCAGTGCATGGATTTGTAGATTTCATCTTGATAGTGTGTGACAATTGTATTGTACTGAGAGCTTGATGTACTAAATTTGTATGAGGATTGTTACGTGATCTCCATGATACATAATATAAGATAGTTGGGGTTTTCAGCTTCAGGCTTTCCCGTTAAACAACTGAGTTATGTGTGTTTTTATTGCTTCATGTGTTTTTCAATTGTTGATAAATTTCCGCAAGAATTATAGTGGAAGGATTCTGTATTTAGCAAGAAGATAAATATTGCTAGATCAAGAGAGTCTAGATATATACATGCATATTTTATATAAATTTTCTACATGGTATCAGAGCTGTGTTATAGATTTTCTACATGGTATGAGAGCAGGAATTATTTGAGTGCACGAGTTTGCAGAGAATATATGAAATTTTTTAGGCAAAATTTTTAGAAAAAAATAGCATATTTGGATTCCTTGCGACAAAAAACCCAAATTGAAAAAAAAATCAGTCGAATCGGAGCTCGGATGAGGGAGATATCATCGATTTAAAATCAGCTCTTTTGTTAGAAAATTTTGCGACGACGGGAATTTTACAATGTGCGCGAGCCAAGAATCTACATGCACTGAGGTACAAGATGCATGAAAAGCTTTGAGGAGAAAAGAAGAGGTTAGTGAATTGGTGGTTGAGAGAGAGCCTCTTAACATTCAGCCTGAGAAGTAGTCTCAGAAGGTTGTGGATTAGCCACAACTGGAGATGCAGAAGAATCTTTATAGATTTGATGTAGATGGGATTTCTATGGAGCTTCCTACTGTAGGGAAGTGTGAGAAAGACATGCAATTGAAGCTTGAGAGGGAGCATGATTTGCATGCAGGTAAGAGTGAACCTCGGGATGTGGAGCAACCACAATATGAGGATCATGGAGTGGGAGCAACCACTCATGTAGAGAAATTTCGTGCCAAATGGGTAGAGGGAGTGCATGCAACTATACCACCAGGTGAGAGGTGGGGCGACATGCATGGGTAATCCCAAGAGGAGATTTCTGGGTAGGATTCATTGAGATGGTGTGGATCTCATGAATTGAACCTGGCTACGAGGTGCCCACGGAGCAGCAGTAGCATGATCAGTTGGATTGATGCAGTGAGATCAAAGTGATAGTGTTGAATACTGGAGCACGGTTCAAATTTGACATCAAGTGCAGAGTACATGGGTGCAAAGTTCAATAGCGCAGTGGTTCCTAAAGACATGTGAAGTAATTAAGAAAGATTTGAAGAGTTTGATGACAGATGCATTATACTGATTGAGTTGTTTGGAGCCTTTTAGTTTTGGAAGTGTTGCAGCAAGAGTTGCAGAGCAGATGCATGGAGTTGTAGGGCGCTTGCAAATGTTGCAGGGCGAATGCATGGAGTTGCATGTCTCATGCAAAGAAAGTCCTTTCTTGTTGAGAGGGAGTGTTGAAGTTTTCAAAAAGAAACAGTGAAGGAGGCATCTTGAAACATCATCCTTGATCTTAGTTGGAAAATAATCATTTAAACTAGGTGGGGCCCACACATGCTAGTTTTAGGTGTATGTCTATTTTTAGACATGGTGAGCATATTCTATATGTAGTAGGAGGCTATTTGTAGATGGTTGGTCAAATGTGAAAAATAGATGAGATTCTATTTTTAGAAGATTGGGCGAAGTCTATTTATAGATCGTTGATCTAAAAATAGATGCATGTCGGTTATTATTAGCTCTTAATAATAATCCAACAATAAACAACAACTTATTCTCTTGGAGCACTTTATTTCAGTGAAAAAATTTGGCACATCAGTGGACTGAGGGAATTACGCAATTTCCAAGGATTTACTGGAGCTAATGCAAGGAGGACTCAGTTAGAACTCAAGTGGCAGAGTTATGACACAGTTGGAAGAGTAGTTATGGAGTTGTATTCAGTTTAACTCAGTTAGACTCAGTTGAGCTAGTTGTATCTAATCTAACTGAATGATACACTAGTGAGAGTGGAGTGAATTATTTAGTTAATTAATTCACAAATAATAACTCATTAATCAACCCATCATCACAACGCTTTGAATTCATGTAAACAGCATGTCGATCCAAAGGAGACCTAGTGTGTAGATAGGTGAAAGGGCAAGATGGATTATCCGTTGTGACCATAGTGATGCATGGATTGCGCTCACATATACATTGGAGTTGCCAATGATAATCACGCAATGGCGAGAGTGGGATTGCATCGAATTGGTCTTTGTAATCGCCTTGACGTTTAAAGGAGGAGGTTATCGTGGAGGGCAGTAATCTTCAGGGGCAGATTTGCGTATTTCATCTTGAGGGACAATTGTATTGTACTGAGAGCTTGATGTACTAAGCTTTGTATGAGGATTGTTACGTGATCTCCATGATACATAATATATGATAGTTGGGGTTTTCAGATTCAGGCTTTCCCGTTAAACAACTATGTTATGTGTGTTTTTATTGCTTCATGTGTTTTGCAATTGTCGATAAATTTTCACAAGAATTATAGTAGAAGGATTCTGTATTTAGCAAGAAGATAAATATTGTTAGATCAAGAGAGTCCGGATATATACATGCATATTGTATATAATTTATATAGCCCTTTTTATTCAAATATTCAGGGAACCGTAATTTCCCTCTAGCAACTAAATATCTACAATTATACATCTATTACAACATCATACTAGTTGTCAAAAGGAAACCACGAAAAGCCTGAAATAGAGATGGGGTAAGTTGGAATATGTTGCGCTGTTGAAGCATGCTGAGATAATGTTGAGAATTCGGAGTTGCTTCATGGCTTGCAAATGTAATTCCCTTTACTTTGTCGAATATTTGGAAATAACAGAGTTAATACTTGCAAAGGTAAAACCTCCACGACTATTACTTCATTAATCAAATATTCCATATAAGACAATGGGAAGGGGTTTACCTCATGTGTTTTAGAACAATTAATGATAAAAAGAGATAGAAAGGTGGGTGAAAATGAGAGAGAAAAGTTTACAGATTTGGTACCCAATAATATGCATAGAGATTCATGAAAACCCTTCAAAGAAAAATAACTTTTCTCTTTTCTTTTTCACCACCCATGAAAATATTTCACAAATTACCATCTTTAACTTATCTCCATTTTCAAGAAAAATAACCTAGATAGAATGGATCCTATTTCTTTAAATACAATGTGCGATATTTACCAGAAATTAATGCGCAAGTATTAAGCATAAATTTCCAAGGAAATTAGGCAAAGGATTTGTCCTTCTGCAGATAACACTACAACCTTTATGAGATGTAACACTTATGAACGATGAAAAATATTTCTAAGGGAGTTCACAATGTTAACTATATATTTGTGAACCATAACAAAAAAGTATTATAAAGAAATCATTTTAGATAAAATAGCATAGTCAACCATACCTTTCAACACTTAAAAACAATGAGACTTACGAAGTCAACTCGTCCTTCTTTGAGAGTTTCTTCCTCTTATAATGTGTATGGTCCTCATGAAGACGTGACATGCATGATGGGTAAGGACGTGAGATATTCACGATTGCAGAGACACCAGAAAAGAGCACATAAACCCTTTCCATCTGAAGTATGCATATTTTCAAAGAGATTGGAACCACTGTTTTCTGGTGTAACATACCTTTCACAACAATTTTTTTTTTAAATATTTGTTACTCTAATGAATAATATGTTGAAAAAACCACATATTGATTGAGAGATTTGTTAATTTTATTTAATGGTTGATATACTATGCTATCTGGACTAAAACATATCTGTATAATATTTCCTTTTATTGATTAGCCTTGGGATTCTCATTATGCAGAAATGTTTGAACGCACGTAATGTAATTAACCTTCAAAAATAATTTAATAGTGGCTAAGGGATATGTTAATTGAATTATTTTCCTAGGCTTGATGGGCGATATTTATTCTGTTTAACATATGATGTGAAGTTCATGGAACTCTCCAGATTCCCAGCTGTATTTATCCTCAAGACTTAACCATGGTATGACGCTTTGCCACAAATTCAAAGACCTGGTGGTGTGTCTTAGGGTTTTGTTCGAGAAGCTGTACAGAGGTAGGGAGTTACGAAAGGTAATTGTCTTCTCCTCGACTATCCCCATAGGAGGATTTTTCACTCTGCAACAAGGGTTTTTGATAAAGTTGAAACCAAGGTTTCTTTCCTCAAAGTGAGCTTATTGCATAACTTAATGAGTATTGTGAAGGTAACCATTTTTAGTTATATTCAAGGGTTTTTACTTTAACCTCTGTATTAACATGATTTCCCTTGGTGCTCTTTCTCCACAACACAACTTAGGGTCAACTAGTTTGTGACCATGTATGTTCAGACACGAGTTTTCAACATTTATTCATCATAGGCGAGAATGTACACTAATTATTGAACCCCATTTTTGTTTTACTCATTCCCCATTACAGATGACCAAGACGATTGAACCCATGAATTTTCTTCTTTCCTCCAGGGCACTATCTAGAGAGGTTCTATGGTTATAATTGTTAGGTAGTTTAATTTTACTTCTGTTGATTCCTTCCATGTTAACTTTTGAGCTTGAATCCCTTGCATATTTCATAATTAATTTATATGTTTTGGGTTTACAGGCTAGGAAAACTACCTCATAGATTTCTGGCACTACTTAAATTTTTTGGAATAACAACTGATGAAATTCTACCAAAACTATTTCAAATGCCGATATTTTCCTTAATGATGAAATTTAGTTATAAATTTTACAGTCACTAGCTCAGTAATGATTGAGGTTTGGAAATGGGTGACCTTAAGGTCTTCGCAGCTGCAAGAATTAGTTAGATTTTCCTCTTTCGATTTCTGTGTGACTATTTACACACCAACCAAAAATATTATTAAAGTTGTGTCCTATACACATTATGTTGTTGGATTTTTTTACCATTGTCAGTTTCCTTGCTTACGACATTGTTACTTCACATGGAATATTGATAGTTTTCCCTCAACCTCAGGGTTTTTATTGTATCGCCATTTTTCAATGTTTACATGTTTCCATTTAAAGAAAGAATGTTAACTGAATAGTAATGGTGGTTGTTTTTGTCTTTATACCCGTATTTCTATGGCATTTCCCATGTTCGGATTACATTCTCCTTATGTTGGAATTTATGCCTTGATATTTGCAGCCAGGATCAATCTGTTACTTTTTTTTAGGGGATTAATTTACCTCTTTTTTTTCCAATACAACTATATGTAACCCTACAACTAGGATATTTCTTTAATAAAAAAAAATATTATCCCTCTCTATATATTATAGTTATTCTTTTCTACGAACGAGTTAATTTAGTTTTTTTTACAAATTATCTATTTTTTCTTCAATTCAGTCATTTTTTTATGTACACATTATACTTAATACAGTTTAGGTATGTTGTAATTTATATTCTATTATTTGATAATTAATACCATCACTGTCTAGGGTAGACAAAATCTAACTTTCTAATGGGACCTATTCTTCATCCAATACAACACTTAAATATAATAATATTTAAAAGTCAGGACTGAACCTAATAGACCTCTTGTCTATCAATGGGGTCTAAGCTATCTCTATAGTAAATAACAAAACGATTTTGGGGAGTTTGAACATGATATCGAGGAAAATTCCCCATATTTATTAACTCAAGAATTTAGCAACTTGTATATTGATAACAACAAGATTCTTGCACATATTATCATTTCATCGTCTTAAAGGAACTTAAAAAATAATTACCTTAAATTACTACTACAGTTACAACTTCATGTAAATTCATAGTCTATCATAACAATGATGTTCTGAAATACAAGAATGATAGAATAATTATATGGAAGAATTAGTCTGTTAGATAGTTCACCGAGGAGAAATACCACTCCTCCCAACCAATGAGAATGTAAATTATGTCCAAATCCCCCTTCGAGCCAATTTTTCAGTCCCATAACAATTTCTTCACAGAGACCTAACAAGGTATGTTCAGGGCATCAAGGCTGTATAAGTTCACCCCAAGAACTCAAAAACTCACAAGTTTGTCTTAGGGATTCCATTGGCTTCAACCAACTCAAGAATACCCTAACAAGAAGCATCATGCCTTCATTCTCCTCACTTGGACCCCCTCCAACCAGATACCAAGTTTTCAAGGTTGCCTTAGGTTTCCTCTCCTCTCCCCTCCTGACTCCCTTGTCCCAACTGAGATTATTTATATCTAGGGAGAGGAATTACTGTCTGCTAATTTTTTGGTGAGTGAAAACTGTTTCTTTTAGTGTATTTTTCTCACGAAATATAAGACTTGTCATAACCTTCAAAATAACCCAAAATAAAAATTTCGAACATTAAATCTTTTCCAGTAGGATTTTTCACTTAGCCCATAATTTACCGAGTTTGTGCAGTAAAAGTAAACTAAATATTTACTTCTTAATAAGGGGTGTTACATCTTCCCCCCCTTGAGTGAAACACCATCCTCGGTGTTTGCTACTAACCCATTAATAGGTTGGGATATGCATTGCATATAAAATATTTATCTTCACCTTACCAAGTAGCTCACCTAGCTGAAGTGCTTCCATCCATATTATTTCATCTGGTCCATCCTATATTCATAGTCATGGTCATTAGTTTCCATCCATTACCATTTAAAAAGTATATATATAATCATTTCAACTTTTTTAAAGACACCATTAGTTGTTATTTGTGTATTCAACAAGGGCCATCAATATACATCACAATCCATCTAGGGTTAACAACATCTTTATAAGTTCATCAAGAATAGTAATAAATCCTTATTACTTACCCAATGGCTAAGTCAATAAACAAGATTCCCCTTTATGGTTCCACTATAAAATTCAGATCATGAAATTACAAATTCCATTGGTACTAATGTACTTAGTGGCGGTAACATTTAGAACCCATTTACTATTCTTATATTTTATGATAGGTTGCAATTAATGTATTATATATTGGGTAGTATCACTATGCTTTTATCTTAATTTAAAATGTTACATATGTGTTAGTTATGCATGGAGTAAGGTAAAAGGAACCATGATCAAGACGGCTACATGGCTCTCTACTTTGTTCAAGTAAACTTAATTGTAAATGCACCACTCGGTCATAATTTTTTTTTGTTCCACTCGATTATTCCTCATCAATTTTTTTTTCAATTTCACTGGATGGTTCCAGGGAACCAAACCAATGCTTACTTGTTTGTACTGTAACACCAACCCGATCAGTCTTTTAATTAACAGTCACATCAACTGTACCTCATATAATTACAATATATATATATATATCTATATATATATATATATATATAATATCAAATTTACATGTTCACAGTGGCTCGTACACATAACAACATACACAATACATAAATGCACATGTACAATGTGTGCACGTAAACACATTACTCAACACTTTACACATTACCACATACATCTCTAATCATGCAAACCAAGTCACATTGCCTTTGATCTCAATATATAAGAGTCCTAATAAGTATATATATATATATATATATATATAACTTCAACATATAACTTCATTTTTCATACCATCTGTAAATAGTCATTTTTCTACTCCAATGACCCTTAACAACCATGTTTAACATATGGCACTTCCATACATATACATATATTTATCTTATCATGTCTACAATATATTAGTACATGTTAAATTCTAAGCCAGGGATGAGAGAATTCCCCTTTTAAATTTTATCGTTCTTATTTCCATGGATTCAACCAACCCACTTGGCTGTCACATTATTGCTTCCAATTACCACATTTCCCCCCTTTTTGTGTAAAGCTATCATTTATGAATTCTTTTCACTACCATCCCTATGGGTCTTCAACTTTTCTATTTCTGGGAGCAATAGAGGTATCATTATCACTACCACCTCAAACTTTATGGGCTCAGAGATGTTTTTTTGCTTATGTTATTTCAATAAATTATTGTGGCATTCTATCTTGGCTAATCAACACCTTGAAAGTTTCGATTAAAGTTTCTGAGCTATAACTTCACATAATTACCTGTTTCACACACTTCTTCTCTTTTGAGAATATCACTAGCCATGTATGATCCATCATCCCTTAAGTTGAGGTTTTAAACAGTGAATAATTCAAAAATTGGCAATCTACATTCAAGGGGACCACAAAATATTCTTTCACTGTTAATAGGCCTAAGGGACAAACCTGCTTCCGATAGACATGAGAGTTCAATCAGTCATAAGTTACAACACTCAGTATACTTGTACTCATGTTATGTTGCTATTATATGCATATATATACATATATATTTCAAATTCAGTTGTCACCCATGCCGACATTCTGTACTTTCGGCATTGCACTATACGTTATTCCACGTGATGTAGAATTTTTATTTTAATTGCTTTTTTTTCCACCCTCATCGCTAGGGAAATTTGCATCCATTTTATTATGTATGTATTTTTTTTAACCATAAAGAGTATATATATATATATATATATATATATATATATATATATATATATATATATAAACGCGCCCACTCGTGTGAAAACATGCGGGATTTTACATTAAAATTCTGGGTTTCCCTTGGCTACTGATGATACATTAAGGCTAACTCATTTTCGAGTGGAATTTCTAGCCATTCGACAATAAAAATTCTTAACTATCCGCCTAATGCTAAATACATTGCAAAATTGTAATAATATGTATATACAAACATGTGTCGACATAAAACAAAATTGATAAAATCTGAGGTGGTGCATATTCCTCCACTGGGGCTGAATTGTTGAGGTCCAGGGTCTTGCGCTCCTCTTCCTCCTTCCTGCTACTTTCTACCAACTTGAGAGTTTCATCCCTTCAATATCCTACCTAAGAGCTTCTACTTCATCCTACAACCTTTGTATGCACTCTCTTTTCTCTAGTTGTTGCTCTTCCATATCAATTGCATCTTTTTGCTGCTGATGTATACACATCTGCAAAATTGTGATCCCATTTCTGAATTCTCTATGCTCCTGAGCACATACACCACAATTGGTCTTTCTATTTCCACTTTCTCGTGCCCAATTTGCACTTGCACCCCCTGACCTAGGTCTTCGAAGACCCCAGGAACCCAAACCATAGCTCTTCGCGACCGAGCTACCTTGCCCACTCATAATGATAGATACCTCACACACACACTCTTCTCGGGGATGATGAACAGACCCAAGATGCTGATCATACCCAAAATTCCAACGCCAATAGACCAAAATAACCCACAGACCAAAGAAACAAAAAGCATCCCATGCGACAACAAGCCAAATAAAAAAACGAGTTCCATGATCCCCAGGGCCAATTACCCACTTCTTAGTCCCGACTGACTACCCCCAAAGTCCTCCAAGCAGAACAATAAGCCACCAAAGCACCCTGAGCATAAAATAAAATCACTCAACAATCCAAAAAAGCATAAATTATAAACAATGCTTAAACATCGGCCACGACCATAGAAGCCGAGCAGAGGAATCCCTCGACGCGCCAGCCAAAGGCTTCATGCTTATGAACAGATTTTTGGTCGTTATATAGCCACCCAATGTACTACTGCTTATGAAAAGCGACGTCACAATCCCATCCATGCTTGCATCCCAATGTTGCTTCATAATTCCACTGCCCTTCACTGCGTCTCGTACATCCATATCCAGTTTCCTCCCACACTCAGCTTGCAAATTCCCGAGCCTAGGGAGAAAATGCATACCCCATGAACTCACCATTCCCATGAGCTGAGTGCAAAAAAGCTGACGTCTGTAATTGAAGTCAGGACTAGGCCTAGATGTAAACACATGTCAGAGAAGTTGCAGGTACTAGGTGTAGGATGACCAGGGTGAATGCCACCATGCTGCAACATGAACACATGATACTTCATTCTTATTATTCACATTTTCTATCATTCAACACTGTTATTGTCACTTTGCATTCAAAAAATCATTTCATCAATTTTTTTCATCATTAAAGTTATCAACAATATTTATTATCTCACCAAACTAAGGTAATTAAAATTAAAATTACTAGGCTAATCTCAGACATATTTAGCATATTTAAAATGATTATATTAATATTAGACATATTTACGCTGGAGGCGTTTTCTTTGCGGGCTTGGGGTGAGAAAACACTGTTCACCCCAGCCAATAAGAAGTATTTGTTATCGTCCTTCCAGCCAATTAAAATTTGATAAATGTTTGAATTTTATACGCTTATGCCGTCGTTTGACTTAATGCAATGCCCGACGATCGTAGATACTCGACCACACAGCCATCGATTTGTCGCACCTGCACGTCCTGCACATTCACATCCATATGATCTGCGCGATCAAGAAGCGGGAGTCCACTACTCCGAGCGTGAGGTGCAGAACATGGAAGACAACCTCGAGACTATGAAACAGATGCGCAACGATGTGGAGAAGCCCTCGGACTCACTGGAATCTCGTCGCGATCTCTTGCAGAATTACTACAAGGCCCTGTGCGTCATGGAATCGAGGTTTCCCATCTCCAGTGAGAAGGAACATGTGCACACTGTGACCTTCACCTGGTACGACACCTTCAAACAGAACAAGAAGGCCTCGCAGCAGAACATCCACTTGGAGAAAGCTGCCGTGGTCTTCAATTTGGCTGCAATTCAAAGCCAGATCGCCCTTTCCACAGATCGAACCACTGCCAACGGGCTCAAGCAGGCTTGCAATGCGTTCCAGGTAGCGGCTGGGGCGTTTTCTTTACTGAGGGATAATATCTCCATGAAGGCTTCTGTAGGGCAGTCTACCTTGGACGTTTCTGTCGAATGCGTGGGTATGTTCGAGAGGCTTATGCTTGTTATTTCTGGCTACGCCGCAAGGACTTAACCAGAGCAAAAAACGTTTATAAAACTGACGTTTCTCCGGTAAACGATTTTAGCCAGGGTTTCGAAGGTCTCAGGTCTCAAGATCGACTCGCACGAGGCTTGTTTCGGCTTCCCTTCTTACCTTGATTTTTTCCGTAGGCAGCAAGCTTCGTCTTGACGAGACAGACGAAGCCTCACCACGAAAGGCCAAATATCAGTGGTTTTGTATGCAAAAGATAACGGCGAATGGATTCGAAACGCTTGCAGAACGTTCCATGGAAACAAGAATACAAGTCTGGAGGCGAAAAAAGCCCCCCAGAGACACACTTCAGAGTTAATATGTGTTTATGCAAATCAAACAAAGAAATGTTCAGAAAAATATCCGCAGAGAACAAAATTGTGAACCAAAAAACATCATTTGGAAGCGTGGAAAGAAAGGAACATGCTCCCTGGTAAGATTCGAGCCTCCAGCAATTTGTTGCGAAAGATTCAACGCTCTCCGCTGTAACACATAGAGTAGTCTGCTACGCCCCCTCCCCCTCCCTTCAAACCATAGTTACCAAATTCGGCCGTACAGGCCAAAAAAATTCGGAAATATGGAAATACGGTTCGGTACGGCGGATAATTCGAAGTATTTCAATTCGTTACGGTTCGACGGGTGTGCATCTCGCTTTAAATTCTCCTCCACCGTGCCTGTTCCTCCACCGCACATAAAATACAGTTCGACAGGTGTGCATCTGGCTTGAAATTATCCTCCACCGTGCCTATTACTCCACTCTAGAACAATTACAAATTTAAATTACATAAAATTATGCAACATTACTCATGCATCCGTGCCTGTTCCTCCACCTGAGCATAAAAATTGGCAATTAAAAAATTAAATTACATTAAAAATTATAGTAGATTATGGAACATTATGAAACATTAATGTATTATAATGGCAAGCTCAATAGAAATTTACTATTTTATAAATTTTTTCAGCTACAAGTAATAGGAATAAGCGAGCTAAAAAGAAAATATAATCCAAAGTACAAGTAATAAGAATAAACTAGGAAAATAAAATTTATAATCCAAGTACAAGTAATAGGAATATATAATTCAAAGTACAAATAATAAGAATAAACCGGGAAATTTTTTTTATAATCCAAGTACAAGTAATAGGAATATAACTATCAAGATGAAGATGAAAAATAAGTTGATGTAAAGATCAATTTTTTTTATAAGTTAATGTAAAGATCAATTAATTTCTATAATTTTTTTTAAATTAAAAAAAAGGATTATTTTTTATACGAGGATACAATATAAAATTGGTAATTTTTATATAGAAATAACTAAAAAATCATAATTCTTAAAAAAATAGTAATTTCTATATTAAAAAAAAAATATAAATGAAAAAAGAAGATATTTTTTATATGAGAATACATTATAAAATTGGTAATTTTTATATAGAAACAACTAAAAAATCATAATTCTAATTTTTATATAGAAACAACTAAAAAATCATAATTCTAATTTTTATATAGAAACAACTAAAAAATCATAATTAAAAAAAAATAAAAAAATTAAGTACTTGTAAGATGTATAATGTCGAGGGTAAAAATGATTTTTTTTTTTTTTTGGAGGAAACCACTGCTGCGAACCCTAGCTGCTCTGCCTGCGCGCTACTGCCTCTGCGGCTGCTCGGTTGGAGGCTCCTCCTTTTTGCGCTTCCCTCTGTCATGCCTTCTGTCTGCGCCTCTGACCTCAGGTTGCGGCGTTGCTGGGCTTTTCATGCCTGCTCTCGCGCTCCTCTTGTCCAGCTTTTGAGGCTGTCCTGTGACCTTTCAGCATGGAGGTCCTGGATTCCCACTAGTCCCCTACACCTCCCCCTCCGAACTCTGCTTCAGATGCCTTTAACCTTCTCCTGGCTTTGCTTCCAAAGAAGAGGACCTTAGAAGCTGCGAAATTTGTCAAAAAGTTGGATGACATTCCTGAGATTTCGCTTCCTGGAAAGGGTCCTATTCAGGTGGCCCTCTCTCTGGCAAACCGTGCTCTAGTAGGCCAGTTTACTGGATTATGGCCCTCGCCCAAATCCACGGAAACCCGGGTTGCTAAAAACTGGGCTCCCCTCATTATGCATAGCATGTCCTCTTATTTCCTGGGAAGAGGGTATTTTCTATTTGAATTCGCCGATAAGGAGGATAAAGAGCTCATCTTCAGGAATGGCCCTTATTTCATGGGTCCTCAAGGGCTCTATCTCAACAAGTGGACTCCGGATTTTTATCCGGTGGTTGACGTTCCAACTGCTGTTCCAGTTTGGGTCAGACTCCCGAATTTGCCTATGCACTGTTGGAATTGGGAATCGCTAAAGCATATCGGAAAAACCCTGGGAAAATTTATAGACCGCGCAAATAAAAAAGATCAATATGACTGTGCCCGTATCTGCGTCGAAGTCGATCTGGAAGTGGGTCTTCCGGAGGCCATTAAAATCAAGGTTGGAAACTAGTCTCACATTCAAAAGCTAGACTACGAGCAACTTCCTTTCAAGTGTCGCAAATGCCACGTCTATGGACACTTCGCTAGAGGGTGTCCGAGCAATGTTGAAGCTCCCAAAGGGAAAGATGAGGGCTGGAACCAAATCAAAAGGTCAAGGATGAACAAAAAAAATGCTGGAGCTCAAGGAAGCAAAGGACCTCCATCTGCTGGTCAGGAAACCTAGACTCCTAAAGAGCAAGGTAATAAATTCGAACCCCTTAGCTTAAATTCTATAGAGCTGTAGGATGTCGAAGCTCAAAATGATTCCTTAGACAAAGACACTATTCCAGATCCTAAACAGGGTGTCAACACATCAAGCGCATCCAAAGGGAAAATTGCTGAAACGGAGGATATGGTGCAAGTCTCAGAGGAGTCTGAGGAGGAAGGTGAAATAGGGGATTCTCAAGCCTCGACCAGAAGATCAACAAGAGGACGAATACCTGAGCGGGAAAAAAGGGAGCAGGAAAATTACAAAAATAAACTTTAAGGCACCCAGCCAACCCTTGAAAAAATGTTGGAAAAATCAGCAAAGAGGACAAGAAACTAGAGTGGCTCCAAGGGAGCCCAATACTCCCAAAAAAGTAAGTAATGAAAATCATCTTCTGGAATTGTAGAGGTCTGGGCAGCAAAGCGATAGAAGAAGCTATAAGGAGTACAACCCGTTTAGAAGCTCCAGATCTTCTTTTAATCCAGGAGACAAAGATGGAGGAAGCGGTTTTCCTCCAAATCAGTCATAGGTTTTGGAATAAAGGTGGGGGGCTGGCTATCTCATCTAGAGGGGCATCCGACGACCTTGGTTCATTATGGAATGCAAGCAAATTCTTGCTGCTCAAAGCAATCCCAAACACTCACTGGCTATTCTTAAAACTTCAGCTCATCGAGTCCAAGGATGAAATTAGCCTTCTAAATGTCTATGTTCCGGAAAATGCAGGAGAGAAGAAGTCTTGTTGGGACTCCATTAGAAACCTTGGCGATACTGAGAACCTTGAAAACACCATCATAGCTGGAGATCTTAATATTACCCTAGCCTTGGCTGAAAAACGTGGTGGCAGCATTGTGAGAGACCCTGCTAGGGAATGGGTGGAGGATCTGATGCAAGAGTGGGATCTTATCGACATCAAGCCAGTAAATGGAAATTTTACTTGGTCCAACAAAAGAATTGGCCCTGGCCACATAGCTGCCAGATTAGACAGTTTTTTAGTACATAGCTCCTTCCTGCTTCGTGGGTTAGAAGCTAGAATGCGCATCCTCTCTTGTAGTGCCTCTGATCATAGGCCCATTCTTCTTGAGCTTCTTCCACCCAAGGATTTGGGGCCTATCCCATTCAGATTCAGCCCCCTTTGGATTCAACTCCCAGGTTTTATGGATAAAGTTAAGGAAATCTGGGACCTTTCGGTTACTGGCTCTCCTTTCTTTGTGTGGGAAGAAAAGCTCAGAAGGCTAAAGTTTGAGCTCAAATGTTGGGCTAAAGCTATCCCCAGTCCGGCTTCTGAGTGGAAAGCTTCTCATTCCTCCTTAGAGGATCATCACCTTTGTATGGAGATCGTTGATATCACTCCTGATGACCTTAACAGAGAAGTGGTCCTTCAGCAAAAGTTTCATAGAGCATGCATGGCGGAAGAAGAATTTTGGAGGCAAAAATCTCGCAGCCTTTAGCTCAAGGCTGGGGATAGAAATACCTCTTTTTTTCACAAGCAAGCTAATGCAAGGAAAAAATTCAACTCGATCTCTGAAATCAAAGAAGGAAATTCTGTTCACAAGGAGTTCGAGTGTATAAAAAAGGCTGCCTTCAATCACTTTAAGAACCTGTATGGTGAGGACGAACTTGAAATTCTTTCTGATTACCTCTTAGAAGGGATTCCTAAAGAGGTTATGTCCAGCATGAACAAAATGTTGGAAGGGAAAGTCACTCCGGAAGAAATTAAGTCTGCTCTGTTTGAGATGAACCCTGACAAATCCCTTGGACCTGATGGGTTTACAGCCAGATTTCTTCAGGTCTACTGGAAAATTGTTGAAAAATATTTATGCAAAATGGTGAGGAAATCTCAAACTTGTCAAAAAATTGGGGGTAGCACTAACTCTGCTTTCCTTGCCCTCATTCCAAAGGATAAGGGAGCTAATGTTTTTAACAGATTCAGGCCAATCTCGTTATGCAACATTGGTTACAAAATTATAACTAAGGTTATTGCAAACAGATTGAAAGGTATTCTCCCTATTATCATTCCGGAAAACCAAGGAGGCTTCGTGCAGGGAAGGCAGATTGTAGACAACTTCATTCTTGTTCAGGAGGCGATTCACTCTAGCATTCAGCGCAAAGAGAAAGGTATGGTTATAAAGCTAGATCTTGCAAATGCTTTTGACCGTGTTAATCGCTACTTCCTCGTTAGTGTGTTACGGAAGTTTGGCTTCGGGGAGGATTTTATTAACTGGATTAGGGCTTGCATTTCTGAGCCTTGGATTTCTCCCTTAGTGAATGGAAGAGCTGCTGGCTTCTTCAAAGCTTCGCGTGGGCTATGCCAGGGATGCCCCCTTTCCCCTCTTCTATTTGTCCTTCAAGCTTCTATTTTAAGTTTCTATTTAAATAAGGAAATGGCTGAGTTGGAAATTCCGGGTCTTTGCATTGCTAGAGGTGTTAGAAATATCAACCATGCTTTGTTCGCTGACGACACTCTATTGTTGGGCGCAGCTTCCTTGCACTCTGCCTCCAAATTCAAAGAGGTCCTTAACAAGTTTTGTGCTGCTTCTGGCAGCATGCTCAATAAAGGAAAATGTCATATTTATAGCTGGAATATTTCCTCAGCTCTGCTCTCAGCTATTTCTAGGTGCTTTGGTTTTGCAGGTTCGAATTCCTGGTTGTCTTTCAAATACTTGGGACTCCCAGTTTTTTTCAAATCTGCCTTCTGCAGAGACTGGGATCCCCTCATTTACAAATTCAAATCTCGAATTCAGGCCTGGGGCCTCTCATGGCTGAATTTGGCTGGCAAAATAGTCTTGATCAAATCTGTGCTAAGTAGTTTTCCCATATTCCAATTTTCTGCTCTGTTAGCGTCCACTGGTGTTCTTAAGAAGCTGGATGATCTCATTTGGCGCTTCTTCTGGAAAGGGGGTAAAAATAATGATCATCGCATCCCCTTGGTGAGCTGGGAGAAGATCTCCCGTCCTGTGATGGAGGGTGGTTTGAATCTGAAATATCTCCGAGCACAGAATGCTGCTATGGGTGCCAAAATTATCCGGCGAATGATCGACATCAATCCAGGTTGGGCATAGAAGGCTCTGTGGCGTAAATACTTTTCGGGCCCTAGAAAGCGAAGTCTGGACAATCCCAAGTCTATTCCCCATTCGCATCTGGCCAAACTCTGCATATCCTCTGCCCCACTTATCCAACAACACGCATTTTGGGTGCCCGAGAATGGTAAATTAATCGATCTCTGGCACGACCGGATTATGTTGAACCCCCCGCTCGCTGAGGAGTCTTCTCTGTAGCCCCTTCGCTTATGGATGACTAATGCAGGTCTAAAAATGCTGTGGGATATCTCGAATTGGTCGGAGAATCGGTGGATCGGTTGGACTGATATTCAGGTGCCTTCTAATTTGAAACCTCAGTGGGACCTTCTGCTATCCCTCCTCCACGGTCGAGCGCCAATTAGCCGCAAGCAAGCTGACAAGAGGGGCTGGGGTCCTTCTGGCTTCTACTCTGTCGCCATGGGTTACAATAAACAGTTGGAAATTCCCTATGCTCCCCCGAATCCTGCTGTTTGGAAAGGACTGTGGAAATTAAACACCATCCCCAAAGTTGACTATTTCTGTTGGCTCATGTGCCATAACAGAAATATCACTGATGACAAGCTTAAAAAAAGAGGTTTTCATGGCCCTTCCAGGTTCTGGATGTGCAGGGAGGATGAAGAAAGCATCAATCATATCATGCTGAGATGCAAGTTCGCCATTGAGGTGTGGCACGAGCTTCTACCCCCTTGGGGTGACCATCCTCTTTTACCCAATTCTGTCCCTGAGCTTTTTTCCTCTTGGTCTTTCATTTTTCCTAGAGGTTCCCCTAAGAACAGCAGACTTGAAGACATCTGGCTTTTGCTCCCCAATTTTGTCTGTTGGCAAATTTGGCTTGAACGAAATAGCAGAACTTTCAGGGATAAGGAGCAGTCAGCAAAAATTGTTACTGCTAAAGTTAAAGCCCAGCTTAAAGAAAGCTTAGAAAACTGCCTTGATGACTCTAATCTTAGCCATAGAGACAAGGATTGGAGCAGCTCGCTGGGCTTCAACACTTCGGCTACTCCAAAACATAATAAGACTATGGAAACCTGGCAGATTAGACTTAATGAGATCGATTTTTTTGCTTGGCTTCAAAACCATTCCTCTCCCCTCTTGTTCTTCGATGGTGCTGCTAAAGGTAACCCCGGGAAAGCCGGGGCAGGTGGTGTGATAAAAAATTATGAAGGCATGAAGATTCACAGGTTCACCTGGGGTTTGGATCATTCTACCAGCATTCAAGCTGAGGCTCTTGCTCTTCTTCAAGGTCTCACGCAAGCTAAAATCTTGGGCATCAAATATCTTGTTGTGGTTGGGGACTCGCAATCTATCATCCAATGCCTGGTTAAGGATGTTGTTCCGAAGGACATCAGATTTTCTAGATTGATGGAGATAATTACTGCTATCTCCAGAACACTCCAGAAGGTCACTTTTTTTCATGTTCTCAGAGGCAACAACAAAGAAGCTGATTTTGAAGCTAACAAAGCAGCCCTACTCCCCGCTGGCTCTTTGTTAAATAATGGTCACGAGGAATGGGCTCCCATTCCTTAGTTTTCTGCTAGCTTTCTTGTATTGTTCGTTTCTCCATGTTTTACTGCATCCTTTTACAGCAGTTTGTTTGCATCCACAAAAATGGGGAAATTGTGGATCTTGCTGCAAGGAATATCTGTAAGAACCTAGGGAATAGCCTCAGCTTTCTACTATATTCTGTGGCATTAGAGAAAGACAATGAAGTAGGGCTTCACTTTGTAATCTATTTGAAGGCTTCTTTGCCCAAGATCTAATACAAATCATAACCGTTCTTGTTAAAAAATAAAAGATGTATAATGTCGAATTTTTCTCGTATTGGATTTTATAAGGTCGAATTTTTTCCGTATCGAATCGAATTCGAATTCGAATTTGGTAACTATGCTTCAAACAATATGAAAAATTGATGTTATAATAGGACTGAGAGTGTAATTTTTCGGGTTTAATATCATTTTTTCGCTTTGCCGGTGAGAGTTAATAAGTTTTTTCCCTCCCGGGTAAATTGGGTCTGACGTGGCATAATATTTTGCAATTAGGACTATATTAAGTTGGGATTAGTGAACCAGACTCAATTAAAATGGGATTAGATAGGCAGCGTTTACCCACGGCTGTTGAGGGAAATTGCATCCAACGACCGATGATAGAACGTGACCGTTCGGATGCACGCAAAGCATGGTGAAGGAGATGAGCCGAAGTTTACCGGCTACAATGGGTGGCGCAAGGGAACTATTTTTATCACGCCAAAGGTGTTTTCTTTGCTAGAGTGGGCTGAGCAAAAAATGCTCACTCCAGCCAATAGGAGAAATACCGTACCACCCTTCGCACTAATCAAATTTTTCCACGTGTTTGTCATCTGTTGGTTAGCCTGTTAGCATGATTTTCGTGAACGTTTTCCTACCATCTGTCTCTGTCCGAGGTCACGAAAATGGGCGTTGTGGACTGCCGCGCAGGGCTTCGATCTGTGGTGCTCGAGAGAAAAGGATTCGGGTTAGAAATCATGTTTGAGTCTCACCGTATTACGGGATGTTGGAGCACTGGATAAACTGTGATAAGACTATCAAACCAATTCAACCTTTTGAATTTCTGAATAATGCCATTATAAAACGATTATGTACAACTGATGGTAGACCTTCCTTACGGTCAGCCTTGAAGGCGGAACGGAGAAGAAATCCCCACCTAAAGGGAGGGGCAGTTGTATCAAAATTTTGTTATAGTGCAAATCCCTTCAGGTCGAACCTTGGTTGTGCTCGAAATCCTGAAGCCGGAGCAAAGAATTGAGACGGAAATGGCAACTAGCGTTGAGTTGTACGTTGAATGTATGCTGGAGGGTTTTAAAGCCAGAATGGAATACAATTCATGTTAAGGACCAACATAGGGGAGGACTAGAGCGTAGAAGGAATGCAACCAAGAGGTGAACGTGGAACCGGAGGTTATATTCGGGTGGTTTTGGGAACAAACCCGCCTATTTCGCACCGCCCTTTCCCGGAGGTGAAACCACAAGAAAAAAACCTGATCCTATTAGATCGTGCCATGTCGTTGGGGCAGTACCGCCCTCATCGCGTGAATTTGACGTGCTAAAGTTCGGCATCAAAAAAAATGCGAAACTCCACCCTGCTCGTTGGATCGCCCCAATCAACGCGATACTCCTCCAGCCGTCGGATGCGAGAGGATTGTTAATAGGTGGGCCCGAACGTCATATTTTCAATGGCCTTATAGTTAGGTCCGGTATATATATATGGCGGACATTCGTGCATAATGGCGTTTTAATGAATATGTGAAAGTGTCTATGGTATCGTCGATTGATGTCCGCGGTATTAAAATTAAGGTATGTAGTGATCCCATATTAATGATCTAATGACTTGATAAGACTTGGGGTTTTAACTCTAAGGTTTGGTCAATGCTTATTAAACTAAAGTCCGTCGTGAGCCTTTCGGGAGGGCGTATACTTGTTATTGCTTGGGGTTATGGTCTAAGAAGTTCGAACATCAAAATATAATGAGAGGATGAGCATTAAAATATAAGTGCGTGTTAAGCTATGAGCATCGGGATATTGCCTTTTAATACAGTTTACAAGGGGAGGATTTCTATTAATATTCGAGCGCTTTATAAAAGAGGGAGATAGCCTCAGCGCGTTATTCAAAGGATATTCATTTGTTTTTATTATTATTGAATAAATTGAATGTTAAAAATAATTAAATAATATTTAAAGTTTGAATTTATATATTTATTTTATTTTTAATAATTAAATGCTATGATAAGAAAAGATTAAAAAGAATTAAAATAAATAAATAAATAAATAAATTAAATAAATAAATAAAATATGAATAAATAAATAGAAATAAAATAAAATAAAGATAAAATTAAAATTAAAAATAAAATAGATAAAAAAAATTCTTAATTAAAAAATAAAAATAAAATAAATAAATAGAAATAAAGTAAAATAAAGATTAATAAATAAACAAATAAATAAATAAAATGAAATAAAAATAAAATCACATAAATTACAATTTAATAATATTAAATTAAAAAATATTATTTTTATTAAAATAAATATAAATATTTAAAATTCAAATTATAAACTCTTATAATTTGGTTTACTCTTTTTAAAATAAAATAAATTAATTTTTATTATTTGAGGCAACCTAGCCGTTATTTTACAAATGGTAAGTAGGAGCTATACTTTCTATTTAAAGAGGTTACTTGATTAGATTCTCCATCTTGTCTTGATGATGAACTACACAGGCAGGGTTTACCGCCTTAGATAAACTTAAAGGTTCTATGGGCAAACAACGTATGATAATGGGTTCACTCATCCTATTCGGCCTTTTGCAAATCAAAATGAGCACACTCAATTCGACCACCCAGACATAACATCAAGGATAGGCAGAGAAAATACGAGAATTTCACACCAAGGTCTCATTGCCTTCTTCATATATGAGGATTCCATCAGTCTCGAGGATGTGCAGGCCATTTGAACGGCCAATTTGTGACATGCCGTCAGGTTGCTTCTTTAGTATACAGTATAGATAGTTTGAACGTGAAAAGAATCAAGACATTAATAGCTATAGGCTTTCCACCTTAGGTGATCATATTTCTACTTACCATTTATGATTATCTGTTCAGCTTTGGATTTTCTTCTGTAAAATCACAATTCAGTTTTTACCCCTCATATAGCACAAAACGATTCACATCTTCTCCATCCGGCATTCCCTTGCACCCCCGGTGCAATTGCTAGTTACATATTATTGATAAAATTAATCATATCTTCGATAGATTTTCCTTGGCCGCACACGACTGAAACCAACCTAGATCCATCTTAACTCTGGATCTATCAAGCATTGAGAGGGATCAAATCTCTCGAGGTTCAAACCTTTCCTCAAGTTTTTCACTCAAAAAAGAGGTTGCACCTCGAGAGATTTGATCCCTCTCGAAAATTGATAGATCCGGAGTTAAGATGGATCTAGGTTGATTTATTAACAATATTTTTTTTTGTATCTATAAAAATCGAAAATTGGGTTTGTCTCATATTCCTGTGACACTCGGTTGATAACAATAGCCACCACTATAATCTCCAGGTGCCTACTTATGTTGATTTTAATAGCTAACACTATAATCTCTAGGTGTCTAAGCATGCCCCCTCCACAGGCATAAGCCATAATCTCTAGATGCCTAAGCATGCACCTTCCACAAACATAAGTAAATAAGAGGGATTTTAACATCAAGTCTCCTCACACATAACACTTAATTTTCACAATTATAACTAATTAAGCTTGACCCAAAACTAACCTATTAACAATTATAAAAAAATGTAATCATTAAATTAAAACAATGAATAAATTTATAAATAACTAAACAATTAATTTAAAAAAAAGACAAAAAATAATTAAAGAACAATTTTATAAATAATTAAACAATTAATGTAAAAGACATAGACGATGATCAATTAAGATAAACATAATGTTGATAATAATTAAGATAAACATGAAGTTGATAATTTAATGATCAATATTTGATCCCAACCAAAACTGAAATGATCAATACTTGATCCCACGCAAAATTGATGCTAAATGAAATTAAAAAATATAAAATAAGAAAAAACAGAAAATTAATTAATTTAAAATAAAATAATTAAAAAATATTATTTATAAATGAAAATATTTATAATAAAAACAAAATAATTTAATATTTTTTTATGATGATGATGATGATGATGATGGTTAACGTCCACTCAGACCAATATTTGGTCTATCGGACCTAAAGAAAAGAGTTATTTAGTTTGATTTAAGATTTTATTCTTATGCTCAAAAAGCTTGGAGAGAAGCCTCCCGAGCTCACTATAATTTTCACATCTTAAAAGGCTAGGAAGGTCAGTATTGTAACAAATATTATGAAATTGAGCTCTAATGTGGTTGTACTCGGGGCACTCTAAGAGGAAGTGATTTTCATCCTCGAAGTTCATATTCTCACAGAGATGGCAAATCCTTTCCATCCATGGTGTTTTAGGAACTGTCCAACGACCTGTTTCACTATGGAGCTCATGAGAGTTCGTTCTAATCTTGGCCATATTAATTTTCTTCTTTGAGCTAGTTAAAATAGAGAGATACTTTTGATCTTCTAGGGTGGGGTTGATGACCTCCTTATAATATCTTAATTTTCTTTTAGCTGCTAGATATTTCTCACACCACATTTTTTATTTGAACTTAGAAGTAACAATTTTTTTAATGTTATTAATGCTTTGCAATGCAACATTCTCATCGATCTCCCAATGGTTTAACCAGGCCCTGGTGTCTTTATACCAACCTCGTTTAAGCCTTAAGTGGTTTTGGCTGGAATTTAAAGCTATCTTAGGAAGTCTATAGTCTCTTATGATATTGAGCTTGTGCTTGTACAACAGAAGCCTAGTCATAGCTAGGCTCTCAATAGGGGAAAGACCCACTTCTATAAGGAGAATAGGATAGGGTGTATTGCTTTTAATTTTAAGGTTATAAGTTATAAAACGCTTCTGAATTTGCTCAATATTTCTCTAGGATTCTCTAGAGATGATACAACCCTAAACCTCTCATCCATATAAGATAACAGGAGTGACTAAAGTTTCAAAGAGGAACTTCTTTCTATCCCACATTACGAGGTTTGCCGTTTTACAATTATTTTCAAGACCAAAATAAGCTTTCCACCCCCAATTTATCCTTTTCTGAATGCTATAGTTCTAGTTGAGCTTGTGATGAATATAAATTCATAGGTACTTGTAAGAAGACACTTCCTCCAAGTTACTATTGTCATACATAAAATTAGCGTAAGTGTCCTTCTTGGATTTGATAATCATAACTTTTGTTTTGTCAGTGTTAACAGACATACCCATGGTAGAGCATAAATCCTTAAGAAGTCTAAGTTGCTTATCAAGATCAGATGGGCACCTTGCGAGAAGAACAATATCGTCAGCATAGAGAAGAAGGATGATGACTATCCCAGCTAAGATTGTGCCAGCACATCCTGCTTCCTCTAAACAACCTTCTAGCTTGCCGATGTAAATGCCAAATAGGGTAGGGGAGAGGGGGCAACCTTGTTTAACTATGATATTACACTTAATATCTTTCGACCACCCCTCATTGCTCTTTAACTTGTTGTTCTCATTATTATAACGACATCTTGTCAGAGAACATTTGAATCTTCTAATCTATTCCATGATTTTTTCTAAAGACATTGTGAAAACCTTTCTAAGTCTGAAAACAACATCCCAAAATTGGATTTATCATTGCAACATTCCTCCATGATCCAAAGTATATGTAGGGTGGTCCGTTGTTGAGTGCTTCCTTCTAAACCCCTTGGCCTTTAGCTCGCTTTGCCTTCACTTTCAATCCAAAATGCTCTTCTTTAAAATACTACCATATAACTTGGCTAAGAGAGGTGAGTCCTTAATTTTTCAAGTAAGGTAGAAGTTGTTTGTATCCCCATTTTAAAAAATATTATAGGTTGACAGTTAACGCCCAGGTTTAGAGACAGCGACTGAGTTGTTAACTGACTTGTGGATGTGGGGGATGAGGACAGGACCTCCAATTTTTAAGATTTCCGCCTGGTAACCTTCAATGTCTTTTGCTTTCCCATTTGCCAAGCATTTAACCCCAAAATCAATGTCTTCTAATGAGAAAACTTCTTTCGTTGTGAGTAGGGTTTCAAAATCCCTGGAATTTGGAGAGTCATAAAGCTTTTTAAGATAGGAATTCCAGTCGTGTAAAGAAATTTTGTTATTATATTAGTTAGAATTTGCCTCTAGAATTTCTTAGGAGCCACCTTAGAGAGGTGTAAGAGATTCTCTTGTTTTTTACGAATATATTCCCTTTTTTTCCTTTTAGTTAGGGCTTTTTAGATTTTTATCTTGTCAATTTTGAGAGATTCATCAAAAACTTCCTTAATTTCTCTCCTCGCACTTTTACAATCTTTGTCATACCATGCGTTGGTTTTGCTATTTCTTTTATTACTTGAGACTTCAATTGAGAACTTGTTAATAGAATATGAGAGGGTTGTAGTGAAATTATGATATAGGTCATCTATGTTGTCTATACTAGATAAAGGAAGCAAATTAGTTTTTAATTCTTTTAGAAAGAGATCATTTTTATTTCTATCAAAGATTAAGTTATTTTGACTATAATGATTATCTTCTATGGGATCTCTATGCATGACAAAATTGAGAGTTATGAGTAAAGGCCTATGATCAGAGTCAGGCTCGTGGTCGTCTAAGATGTCAAATTTTATTATTTCGTTGTATAAAGGGAGATCGAAAATAACATATTCTACCACACTGCTACCAAGCTCATGGATGCAGGTCATCTGGCTAGAATTGGGCCACTTCTTTAGACCATTGCAAATTATGAGATCCTAAGCACTACAGAGCTTGACTAGCTCCGACCCAAACAAATTATCCCCGAGGTCTTCAGAGCTCCTTTTGTACCGGCTAGCCAGAGTAAGGTCTTCGTCTAACCAAAGAGGATTGGGGTTGGAATGATTGCTTAGAATAATAGCTTGATTTCTTGAAGTTCGAGCATTAAAGTCACCCACTAAAAGGATATTACCTTCATTCCTTAGGCTAGAAATATCATTCTCTAAACCATTGTAAGGATTATTTTTATCTAGATTATTTTTCTTATAGAAGTTAGAATTAATGGGGGAAAAATAACAGAGTGCTATGTAGGTATTTTTATCATTAATATCAGTAATTTCAATCCAACTATATTGGTTGTAAGGGTCATTTTTATAAATCCTAGCATGGGGGGAGATGTTCTTCTTAATGTAGCGAGCTATGCCCCTAATGCCTCTATAGGAGGATCGCTTGTTCGAGGTAGACCATAGTGCAAAGCCGTCTATGTTAGGGATCTTAGATTCTTCGTGCTCCCAAGTTTCAACAAGCAAAATAATATCAACATCATTTGAGATCCAACTTAGCTTGGGGCCTTTGTTCCATGGAAAGCCCCGACAGTTCCAAGAAAGAATTCAGAGCATGTTGAATTACTATTTATTACTATCTTTTTGGTTTCTATCTCGAATAACAGCTTTTCTATTTCTGGTTATTGCCCATTTTCCTTCCTTCCTAGCTTATTTTACCTTTTGAACCTCCTTTATTAATTCTGCTTGATCTTCTGGAATTAGATCTTCGTTTATAAAGATTCCTGTTCCTTTTAGACTTGAGGTTTTACTAAGTATGTCATATTTATGGTCAGTAGAGCTCACCTTTATTCAGATCAACCTTCCTTTATTCTCAATTAATTTCCCTAACCTTGTTGCTTCTGTGAGACACGTGGTTTAAATTTGTAATCTATTATGTAATTCTGTCTGGGCTATGGCTAAAGTATCCTCATCTACCTCCTCTTTCAAACTGAAGATTACAAGGTTCAAGGTCCTTTTGTTACGCTCATGGTCTAATTCGATCAATTTTTTCATTTCATGTTTAATTGGTTTGATATCTAATTTACCTGCCCCACTTTTTAGGGTGAGACTGTTTTTAACTTTTTTCTTCTAGTTCTTTAATCATGTCCTTCACTTTAAGACTCTCTATATTATTAGCATCTCCTTGCTGGGATGTTTGGTTCGTGTCTTGGTTTTGTTTTTTTATGACCTGCAACCTAGTCTCCATTGCCTCCATTTTATTCTCCAATAGTTCTATTTAATTTTCTATTTGTTTTTGGATCTTGTCTTCAAGAGATGTGAATTTTTTTTATAGCATGGCTTCTAACTAGGTGTTTAGATTGACTTCTCTTTCTTCTCTACATTTCTCTAAAGACTCTATATACTCATAAAGGCTCTGTAGAGTAATTATGCTAGGTCTACCTTTGGTAATATTTGGTAGTTGTGGTGAATTATTCATACTTGAGAATATGTGAGCAAATATGTATTAGAAAAAGATAAGGAATGTGTGCACCTGAATATCAATAAACCAGACAGCTGACCTTTAATCAAGAAAATTCACCGAAAAATTTTCACCGCAAAATTTCTCCCCAAAATTTTCACCGTAGAATTTCACTGCATACCCAAGTATTAATTGAGAAAATTCACGGTAGACCCAAGTATTAATGGAAAAAATTCACTGTAGACCCAAGTATTAATGGATAAAATTTTCACCACAGAATTCACCGTAGAATTTTCACCACAGAATTCACTGCAGACCCAACTATTAATGGAGAAAATTTTCATCGCAAAATTCACCGCAGAATTTTCACCACAGAATTCACCCCAGAATTTTAAACGCAGAATTTTCATCATAGAATTCACCGCAGACCCAAGTATTATCGAGAAAATTCATCTTAGACCCAAGTATCTATAACTAAGTTAAATTTTTATTTAACACAGTAGGATTATAACCGAATAAAATTGGTATGATAAAAGGGAATGCCATTTTTAAAATGTATGAGGTAAAAGAGTTAAAATTAAATAAATTCCATTAAAAAATAGTTAAAAAAACTGAAAGAGAGAGTATATATATTTATTTTTAAAATTAAATATATACTTTTCAAAATTATATATATTTGTAATTATTATTAAATTATATATATTTGTAATCATTATTAAATCTTAAATTTTAAATATTTATATAATTATTATTATTTATATTATTATAATTAAAATATTATTAAATATTTTAAAATAATTAAAATATAATATATTTAAAATATAAAGATGAGATGGACTTAATGTAAAATATTTTAATATTAAAATTCTTGATATTAAAAAAATAAAATGTTTGGTTGATGGAATTAGTTATAAATTTTTGTTATCAAGTAATTAGTGATTAAATTTTGTGGTTTTATAATTCATTTATTATAAAAGGATTTTTTTTCAATATTAATTTATTTTTTTTCTTTTCAATGGTGGGAGTGTATGAATAATTTCAAAAGATTGAGGATTGTTTTGGGAAAGGCTTAGAATTGAATCATTTTGGTGACTTTGGAGGACTATTCCCAAGAAGATTTACTATTGAATCACAACTCATGATATTATTCACTTCAATATCAAGATATTAAAATTTTCCTACCACTTTAATATCAAGATATTCGGATTTTCAATATGTCCAGTTTTTTGCCACAAATTTTCGTGCCACTTTAATATCAAGATATTCAGATTTTCAATAGGTTCAAATTTTTGTCACCCTTGCCACTATTCACCTCGATTTTCAACATGTCCAATTTTTTTCCATAAATGTTCAAATTTTTGCCACAGAGGCTAACATGTCTCCCCATAATAGAACCCTTTACGCTATTCACCTGATTTTCAACATGTTCAATTTTTTTCCTCATAGGCTAACTTGTCTCCCCATAATAGAACCCTTTACACTATTCCCCTGATTTTCAACATGTTCAAATTTTTTCCACATAAGCTAACATGTCTCAGGAGAATAGAAACCCAGAAACTACCACTCAAACTATTGTCCTTTGGAAATATTAATTTAAATTATAAAAATGAGGTTTATAAGTAATAAAAGTAATGATGATTTTGATGATTTTATTGAAACTAACATAGATCAAATCTCTCAAGTTGCAAATCTTTTTAAGAATACAAAACTTGAAGAAAAAATTGCACTTCTATATATTTGACTCCTCTCTATGTTTCACGGATCTAGGGTTAAAATGGATGTATGCAAATAAAGTTTGTATGTCTATGTAGAATTTTTCAATCACATCCCTCCATGGAAGTAGGTTCCTTAACCCACAAACAAGAGGTCTCATACACAAATTTGACATTTGGCTTGGTAGTTAAGTTAAAAATGGATTATTATGTGTGTGTGTGTTATGAATTAGCTTCATATTGAGTATGAAAAGAATTTCACATCTCCATTTTAAACAACACACCAATAAAATATTTTAACAATATCAATTTTGTTTTCAATTGTTTTATATAATATCTACATAATTAAAATTGAAATATTCTATTTAACATGGATATTGAAATATTTTATTTTATTTTTTGTATCTAGTTGTACATCAAATTGATTTTTTTATTACTATTTATATACTTCCTCATATTTTTTTTTTCCACAGAAAAAAATCGAACTTTCTATTAAATAGATAGTTTCAGAACATATGCATAGCATTTCGAAAACAGAGCCATTCCCTTTTGCAAAAGGAGATGTAGACATAGCTACTAATACACCTGTGCAGATGCATAGCAGCCCTAAGAAACCAAAAAATAACCAGAGCAGTCATCGATGCATCTCTTTTAGCTCATCATCGCCCAGTAAAACCGAAATAGAGATGAGAGCAGAAAGAGAAAAAAACACTGAAAAAACCAGAGCTCCACTTTCACAAAGATAGAGCTGGCAATAGAAACTATCCCAGCCCCTAAAAGTATATCAGAAAGAAACCAAAAATGGAGCCCAGAACCTCCTTACATAAGGAAAACAGTTTTGGACTCAATATAGTAGCTGTTTTTAAAGTTTTTTGAAGCAAATATATACAGATCAGAAGTAAAAAGGCATAAATTAAACAAAAGAAGGCTGTTCCTGAGCATGAACAGCCCCATTCACCATCTCAGTTACTATCCAGGACCCCAGATCAAGCTGAGCACCTTCTTTAGATAATCGATCTGCTTCCTGGTTCCTTTCCCTGTAAATGTGAACAACATAGATCTCAGAGAAATTTTTTTTAAGACGACGAATCTCCTTAAGCAAAGGTAACAAAATGAAATTCCTGCACTGCTGAGTCCCATTGAACCAATTCACTACATTTCTAGAATCACCAAAAATCTGAATCTGTCTCATATGTTTGGATATCAACCAGCAAAGAAGCAAATGGAGAGCTTTGAGTTCAGCAAAGTTATTAGACCCTTGCCCAAGGCCAACTGAGGCATGGAGAGAGTTTTCATGAGAGAGATGAATGACAAGACCAGCACCACAAAGATCATTAACACCAGAAGCCCCATCAAAATAAGCCCACAGAACTGACTCATTAATAGCCTCAGGCTGAATATTGCGAGCTGAGCCTGTACCAGAAGGAGTAGGAATACTATCAAAAATAGCAGCTCCCTCTGCTGCCAGCCTGGCTAAAGGAAAAAGATGCTCGTTGAAGATCACTTTGTTGTGTGCAATCCAAGTTCCCCAAGCTATAAGAAGAGGGAAAGCCCTGACTTTGTCATCTGGAGACTCCTGCCACCAATAATTCCAAGCCTGAGAAAAGTCCTCACCATGCCACCTCAAGGGAATATTGGTCAATCTCAAGGTTTCTGCCCAAAGGCTGGAATTAAAGGGGCAGAAAAGGAAGAGGTGTTGTAAATTTTCTTCAGCAGACTTGCACAGGGTACACCAACTCGGCCCCTGCTTCCCTCTCTTTTGGAGGAAGTCCCACGTTGGCACCTTATTGTGAAGAATGCACCAGAAAAAAATTCTGGTCTTGGCTGGAATTTTTAATTTCCAGAGTGATTTAGACCACTAGCTTGGGCCCCCCTAGCCTTCTTGCGTCATAAGCCATTTGTAGCCAAAATTGAGGGAGTAGGTGCCTATCTGCGCATTTACCCAATGCAGTTCATCAGAAGAATCCGAGATTCGAACAGAAGAATGCAATAGGTTTGCAACATATCGATTCCATTCATCCATCCACCTGTCTTCTAAATGCAGATCTGTACCGGAGAGCTAGCCTTGTCTTACAAGGGAAGTAGTTCTAGGATCAGCCACCTGATTCAGGGTGTAAATTCCTTCTGTGTTAATATAATTAACCAAGGCCGAAGAAAGAGAAAAGTTAACAGAGCAACCAACCCAAGGATCACAGCCCACCCGAACTTGCGAGCCATCGCCAACCTGCCAGGCCAAACCTCTTTCAATTGTCTAAACGGAAGCCACAATAGCTTTCCAAACAATAGAGGCATTTTTAGAAGATTTTGCTGGAGAGTGAATCCAATCCAGGACAGAGCCTTAACTGATATATTTGCGTTTAATGACCGAAACCTAGAGGGAATCAATAGATATCAAACGCCACGCCAATTTGGCAGCCAAAGATTTTGCAAAAGAAGACATATTTTTTATTCCCCAGCCTCCCCATTCCTTTGGTTTAGAAATTTTTTCCCAAGCCACCCAGGGGCTGACAATGTCCTGTTTTGACCCTGACCAAAGGAAAGTTCTGCATAATTTATCAATAGAGAACATAATGCCTTTAGGAACCCATGCCAGGCTGGCCCAATAAACTGGAATAGCCATCAGAACAGACTTAATTAAAACCAGGCGACCTGCCCTCGAAAGCCACCTGAACTCCAGTGATTTAGCCTTTTTTCAATCTTAGCTAAAAGCCATTTCCAGTCCCGGATTCTGTAGGTATCAGGTTTGAGAAAAAAACCCAAGTATTTGAAGTTTTCCTGCAAAGAATGGATTTCAAAATTCAGAAGTCTTCTTACTCTGCTTATCTCATCAACAGAGAGGCCTGAGAGAGTGATAGTCGACTTTTGAATATTTATTTGGAGCCCGGTTTCTTTAAGAAAAAGATCCATCAGTAACTTTAAGGCGCGACAATCATCTATACTCCCATTAAGGAATAACAAGATATCATCTACAAAAAGTAGATGCGTGATCCAGAGGTTCGGGGCCACTTCGATACCTTTTATTTTGCCCAATATTTTGTCCTTTTGGATCATGAGGCTTAAAACTTCAGCTGCCAGCAGGAAAAGTAGGGGCGAAAGAGGGTAGCCCTGCCAGAGGCCACGTTCTGGATTAAAAAAAGAGGAAGCAACACCATTTATTAGAAGAGCAATAGCTGAAGAATAAACACAGCTCATGATCCATCTGACAAAGTCAAATCTAAAACCAAGATGAGTAAGTAAAAGCCTCAAATACAACCAACTGAATCTATCATATGCTTTAGACAAATCCAATTTGACAATAACCCCTTTCCTACCACTTCTCTTTAGGCTGTGAAGGGATTCTTGAGCAACACCTATAGCTTCATGAATCTGCCTGCCACTAAGAAACCCAAACTGTTCGGGAGAAATAAGGGTGGAGAGAAAAGGTTTAAGCCTGGAAGCTATAACTTTCGCTATGATTTTATAAACACAAGTGCATAGAGAGATAGGCCGGAAGTCAGCAAAGGAAGAAGGGTGATCAGATTTAGGAATCAAGGCAAGAAAAGTGGAGTTGAAAGGGGGGAAAACTTGACCCGTAACTCTAGATTCCTCTACAACAGCAACAAGTTCATCACCAAGCGCATCAAAAAAATGCAGAAAGAATTCGACAGTCCAGCCATCCGGGCCAGGACTTTTGTCCCTTTGCATTCCTTTAAGGATATCCTCGATCTCCTGTTTAGAAACAGGTGCCATAATTGCATCATTTTCTTCCTCCTCGATGAACCTAGGAAACAACTGCGCCACTCTAATAACTTCTGCAATGGACACTACAGTCGGAGCTTTAAAGAGATCTTTGAAATAATTGATACCCAAAGAAGCTAGATCCTCAAAGGAAGAAGCCAATTCATTATTTCCTTTAGGCATTTCCCAAATAGAATTTTCCATCTTCCGACCTTTGGCATAGTTTTGGAAAAACTTGGTGTTTTCATCGCCCGCTTGGAGCCATACCGCTCTGCTTTTCAACCGCCAAATTTCTTCCCTGAGCTGGAGAATGTTTCTCCTGGAGGCCTCCAATTCCTTGATTTTATTTCTTGAATCAATGGAGGCGTAGCCTCCTCCTTCTGGATCTTCCAACTGAGCAAGTGCAGAGTTGACCCTTTTAAGCTCCTCCTCCTCCTCCTCCTTCTTTTTTTCCGCCCAATTTTTTGAGGCTGCATTCATTTTCTTCAGATTCTTCCAAAAAAAAGGCACTCCTAGAAGAATCAGGCCTGACAGGATCTTTCTCCCAAGTTGAAGTGAACAGTTCCTGATACGAATCATCCTTGAGCCAGGCAGGATTAAAGCGGAAGGGCAGTCCAGGTTTACTTCCAGCACCTTTAACTTCAAGAAGGATGGGAAAATGGTCCGAAACACCACCCTCACCAACCCAATGGCGATAGTCCATGAGAAAATCTAGTAAAGGCTCTCTTAAAAGAAAACGATCCAACTTCTTCCCCACCCAGTCCTGACCAACCCTTCTGTTCCTCCAGGTGGGTTTCAGCTTTAGAAGGGGCATGTCCACCAGATGAGCAAGAGCAAGGTGGTTATTGAAAAAATCAGTTAAAGGGTCAGCTCTAGCCGAGTCACCCCAAGACTCCGCTTCCCCCAGAGAGAAATTCAGGTCTCCTCCAATAATTAAATTTGGGTGGCCTATCCAGGAGGAGCGAAAAAAAGAAGACCAAAAAATCTCCCTTTCCACATAAGGGCCATAAATGTTTAAGGAGAGCAAGGAAAGGTTGAGCTCACTGGAGAAAAGTTCCAAGGCTAACAAACTCGAAGACCCCCAAGAAGAAACATACTTCAACTTTTTAGGGTTGAAACCATAAACCACACCCCCTGATCTCCCAACAGCGTCAAGAGCATAAAAGGACTAGCCAGGAAACAATTTAGAGATAATACTAACAACCTCCTCCCCTTTGCCCAGAGTTTCTTAAAGCAAAATGATGTCAGGATTGTGAGAACGCACAAGCTCTTTGAAGGCTAGCTTTTTAGGCTGGCTAGCCAAGCCTCTGCAATTAAACGAAAGAACAATCATGGCACATCTTCAGGGGGTGGCCGCTCTGCTCTAAGCACCCCAGTGAGAGACATCTGTTTACCATCAACTATATCTAAGACAGCTTTCGATTGGGCTAAGGAGAGATTAGATTTTTGACCTCTCGTCTTTCTAGCCCCAATTACAACAGGATTTGAGGCAAGGCCTCCCACTACTAGGCTAGACCCTCTCCTATCAGCCCGAGGTCTAAGGTTATAATGGAGAGATTCAGAAACAGAAGGCCAAGGGTAGGGGGGCGAAGGGTCAATCAAACCAGAAGAGGAAGGAGGTTCAGAGACAGTAGGGACAGATAAAATAACACTATCCAGAGGAGGCAAGGAAAGGTTTACGGTAGAAAGATCACTCAAGAGCTGCCTGGAGGGACTAGGCTCAGAACCAACAACAAAAGGAAGACAAGCAGAGGACTGAAACAAGAGAGGAGAGGAGGAGGACATACCCGCCTGAGTCGCCCCGACGAGTTCAGCATCCGAAAGGGGAACCAGGGAGTCTGCTAGATCCTCGATAGGAAGGGAGGAAGGGCCAACAGCATCCGCAGGGCCCTGAACCACATCCGCCACAGGGGGAGAGGGAAACTCCTGAGCTGAAGGGCCTGTCTCGGCTTCCATAAGACCCACTTCCTGAACTGAAACTGAAGCTTTCTTCATCCTGTTCTGCCTTCTCTGTCTACGTTTACGCTGGTGGCCGAGAGGGCAGTCACGTGCCAAGTGACCAGTCTTATGACACCTATTGCACCGGAAGGGAAGGTGCTCATAGTCTAACATCTGCAGAAACTCCATATCCTTATAGTGTAGCGTCATTGCATCAGCAAGACCTTCTCGTGGATTTAATCTCACCAGAATACGGGCCATACTCTTATCCTTTGTTTGCAAGTAGGATTTATCGGCTTCAAGAAAAGTGCCCAGGGTATTACGAATAGAGACAAAGACCGAATCAGTCCAGAATTGCAAGGGAAGGCCGGGAAACTTAACCCATACCGGTGATTTAGCCATTTTTTCCTTCTGAGCATCAAAGAGGGGAGTCCATCTTCTAAAGAGAACGAGTCTCTTACTAAAGAACCAGTTCCCCTCAAGGACTCGGTCCACTTGGTCTTTTCTGTCAAAGGTAATGCTAAACCAACCACGCGCCAGAATGGTAATATCAACAGGCATACCTAGGGATTATTTCCACATTGTATGAGCCCATTCCGCTATGTAGTCTGCCGAATATTTTCGGCCCCTGACTCTGCCAACAATCATGATCTCAGATAGATCCATAACATTCTCAATGCTAATATCCACTCCTAGCAAACATTTCGGGTGATCATATTTGGATTTAATGAATTTAGCTTTCTTCCTCTTCGTTCCCACAGCTTTCTTGACACCCTCCTCCTCTGCTACCGACTTGACTTGAGGAATCTCGGCTCTTAAAGTCTCAAGAAGAAACTGCCTCAATGCATCGATGGATCTTAAAGGCGCAAGACCATTACTTGAGTTTTGCAGGGCACCAACCCCTGAAACAACTTCATGTCCCGGCGCAACACCTTGATTTTCAGAGGCAACAGATTTTGGGAGAAATTCAACTGCCTCGCTAGAAGAAACCCTTGACTGGATATCATGACCTGGACCCCCATCCTTTACCAGTTCGGCCAGCCCTCCTTCATTTTGCTTTGAAGGCCCTTGATCCTCCGCCACCCCTTTAGAAATTATCTTTGTAGGACCATTCTCTCCCCCAGGCAAGAAAAGCCCTCTCGAAAGCTCCTGAGAAGGTCTCCCCAACGAGGCAGGACCTACAGTAAAAGCGACCCTAGGCAAAGTAGAGCCCTGCGGGAATTTAAACCCTCTACACCCTACCACATCTTCTAAACCACCTGAACTAGCGAGAGGAAAGAAAGTACCTTGAGGGGCCGAGCACGGCGGGATCGGATCAAAGTTGAGGGCTGCCTTGAAAAGATCTTCAGAAAACTGCGGACGACTGCTGTTTGGGAGGTGCTGACTACGGTAGCAGAGCCCACTCTAGGGAGCGATAAGGTTATCACTCGCAGGGCCAAAACCTGGCGATAAGCCTCCCAAAGCTGCTTCAGCAGCCAAATCAATCGAGATGCGATTTGGAAAGTAAAGATCAATATTCTTCTCCGAGATTTCCAAACCCCAGCAGGTAAGGAGGTCCTCCGGCGACAGTTCTAACTCAACAGAAACGCTTTCAAGGCCCATTGTAAACGACAACCAAACCTCTTAAGGAAAACTGCAACAGACCGCAAGCCCCGCTTACCCTCAGAAACCCTAGCCTCCAAACATCGTTGAAAAGAGCCCGATCCGCGTCCAAGGGTAAACCCCATTCTGAAAAACAGATTCATTGCAACACGTACGACTGGCAAGAGGCCTCGAAACCAGAGGAAACGCCACGGATCAGCTCTGGCGACTTCTGCGAAATCCTCAGGCGTACCCTAGTCACCTCCATCGTTCCTCGACCCTTTTATATACTTCCTCATATTACATTAAAATGTTTTTTTTTAATTAATATTTTTAAAAAGCATAAAATCCATGAAACATGATCTCTTATTATTTTATAAATATATATAGATATATATAAAATATGTCTAAAACCATATTAAGAATTAAAAGAATCACATATATTATAAATATCCTTAAACTTAAAAGTGTAATATTAAGAATTTTTTTACTTTTAATTTCTTTATCCTTTTATATAAACTGGATGTAAAATTGAGATTAACATCTAAATATTTTGAATATGAAGCTTGTCTAACATGTGTGAAATGTAAAATTGTTGAGGTAATATTAATATTTATAATTAATATTAAATTTATATATATATATATATATATATATATATATATTTGTGATGAGTATATTCTTCATATTACATTAAAATGCTTTTGTTTTTAGTTACTAATATTTTTATTTTAAAAGTAGAAAGCATATATCCATGAAATAAGATACTTTTTCTCTTAATGTCAAGTCTATATTAAAAATTATATATATATATATATATATATATATATATATATATATATATATATATACCTTCAATTACTTTATCTATTTATATAAATAAGTTGATGTAACATTGAGATGGACCTTTATGAATTTTATTTTGGGTGATATTGCAAGTTGTTTTTGTTGTTGTTTTTTTTTTATATTAATATTTATGATCAATATTGATTTGTTTTTATTAATATTTTTTAATTTTTTTTTTTTTTTAACACAAATGAGTAAGGATTATATTAAATATGCACAATACTCGGGGAATTCATTACAATTCATTAGTTTCAGAGGATGCTTCATTGAGGAGCTGACTATCAAAACAAAACAATTAGTAATAAGAAAGACTATAATATCATACCTACATACATACATCCGACAAAATTGGGACAATAAAAGTGAAAACTTACAGAATGTTCTCATTAGAGAAGAAAGAAGACAAATTCCTTTGCATACCTATTCAACTCGAGTTACAGGTTGCTAGAGGCGGGGCTTGGAATAGAGCTAGTAGAAGGAGAAGGAGTGACAAGGGAGAGATGGAGAGAGAGTGTGTATGTTTGGGGGTGAGATAAAGAGATAAAGAAGGAGAGATGGAGAGAAGGGGGGGGAGAAGGAGAGAGAAGCAGCGAGAGAGGGATATAGTACATAGTTGGAGGGTGAAGAGAGAGAGAGAGAGAGAGAGAGAGAGAGAGAGAGAGAGAGAGAGATAGGAAGGAAGAGAGAGGGAGTGAGAGAGTGGAGAGAGTGAGGGAAAGAGATGGAGTTGGAGATGGAGAGAGAGGGAGGCAAAAAGAAAGACATAGAGAGAGAAAGGTGGAAAGAGAGAGAGGGAGTGATAAGGAAGATGGAGAGAGAGGGAGAGAGGACAATAGGATGAAAGAGACATAGAAGCGGGGGAGATGGAGAGAAGGGGAAGATAGAGATATAGATGGAAGGTGAAGAAAGTGAAGAAGAGAGAGATGGAGAGAGTGAGTGAGGGACAAAGAAATTGATAGATATGGAGCGAGAGAGTGTGTGTTTGGGGGATTGAGATAGAGAGACAAATAAGGAGAGATGGAGGGAGATATAGATATAGATGGAGGGGGAAAGAGGGAATAACGAATAGTCTTTAGTGCGACTTTTTGAAGGCTTTTCTGGTCTAATTTCTTTAAATCTAGCCAGAATTCATTGAAAAAATAAGCTTGATGGGTAACCTTGCACAATCAAAGTCCCCTAGGGGTTTTTTAGGGTGGGGAATCCATATATACAGTCAAAAAACTAGTTTAAATAAAAAAAATAAAGATTTTACCTCAAATTTTTTCATCGGATTCCGGCACCGGAAACTCCAAAAAGTCGCACTAAAGAAAACTATGAGGGAATAATATTTCTTGCATTAGATGCATTGATTTCATTGTAGATGGTGATTTCTAATCCTATTTTGTTGCTTGCCCTAGATGCATTGATTTTAATGTAGATATTGATTTCTTATGATATTTGATTACTTGCACTAGACACATTGATTTCAATGTAGATGCTTTCTAATCCTATTTGATTGCTTGCACTAAATGAATTGATTTCCATGTAGATGGTGATTTCTAATCCTATTTGATTTCTTGCACTAGATGCATTGATTTAAATGTAGATGTTGATTTCTAATTATATTTGATTTCTTGCACTTCCTATTTGATTGCTTGCACTAAATGCACTGATTCCAGTGTAGGTGGTGATTTCTAATCCTATTTGATTGCTTGCACCAAATGCATCTATTTGAGTGTAGAATTTGTTTTCTAACTTGCATTAGACACATTGATTTAAGTGTAGATGTTGATTTCTGATTTGATGTAATTGGATGTATAATGGTACATTAATTTTAAAGCGAATGGATTAACAGTGTGCATAAATTCCAGTGTAGGCATAAAAAATGATTGGCAATGTAAATTTATTTTTGTGTTATAGTAATTCAACCTATTAATATTGGAGAGAAAGAGAGAAAAGGTATGATGTTTACTCCCAGTCAAGACCGGCTCTCAGACTTCTGGCAGTGACGGTTCGAGCTCCCAAACCTCCAGTAGTGATGGCTCCGTGCGTGAGGACACAGCTTTGAAGAGCTCCATCTCTCTTTATTCCTCTGATATTTCAGCCCAGAACTCCAAAGAAAAGGCGGGCGACCTAGATGAAGGCTAAAACTACCCAATTGTGGAAGAAAATCCACCCCACAACAACAACTAGTCTCATGAAAGGTTATTTTCTCTTTTTTTGGAGTTTTTGGTCTTGGAATCGGTGCATTTTTGGAAATTTCGAATGTACTCTCTATAACATAGATAGTTCTAGTCTTTTTATGCACATTCAATTGTGGAACAATATCAATAAGCTGGTTTCCCATGCTTGGGCAACAAATTTTTGGGTCGGTTTCCTAGTCACAGGCGGCCTATATTTTGATACAATATGTTTCTTTTGATTCAGCGTCCCTCCAGCGTAGGCCGGTTTTTCCACCCTGGAGGTGATTGCTCGCTTTGTACACTATGTTTTTATAAATAGATTAAACCAACTTAGAAAAAAAAACACTTCATTTTCACAATCATAGCTAATTAAGATTTCACCAAAATTAACCTATTAACATTAATAAAAAAAATTAATCATTAAAATAAGACAATATGTTAGCGCAAAGAGTCACTCCTTGACTTCAAAAGGAGTAAGCCTTACACATCATAGTTCATTTCAAATTTTAAAGGGTTTTTTGAGTGGTGGGATGGCTTCTCAAAGATTTTGAATTGAGTTTTTATATTCTTTAAGACTTTCATGCATTTGGAAAGCTGTGGCAAGTATAAATTGTATGGGTAAATTGGTAGTATAGGGAGCAGAGTGTAACAAATGAAAGGGGATGGATAGCTGGTACTTATTCTAGGAAATATTCATATCCTAATCGGTCACACAACTATAATGATGGATCTTTACACAAACTCTGTTTATGCAAAGTAAACAACATTCAGAAAGTAGATTGCATGCATAAAGTATTTCACAAATCCTTTATGAAATATTCACTAACATGTTGTACAACACATATATGATTTGCAGGAAGGTGAAAGCGGATAATTTACTATTAAATCCTTTAACAGTTTCTCTCTCACACTTTACTAGATGATGCAACTCATAATTAGAAGAAATTAAGAAAGAAAGAAGACACACCATACATTAGATGGTTCTTGAGTCAAAAATTCCTCCACCATGAAGTAAAAAAGACTTTTTATTATATTCAGTCTTAAGATAGACCAACATCTAACTTGGAAATGGTATTTATAAATGGTATATATAGAAAGAGAGGCACCAAATCCATCTCCTATAAAAATAAGGAAACACTACTCCTATCATTACATAGGTTTCATAAGACATTACAACCATATCCCATCAAAATCTAACTGAAAGGATAGATGTAGATGAAAGAAGAGAAGAAATCTGGGCTGAACTGCTGAGTGTGTTATCATGCTGCCCCTTTTTCTGCTAATTTGTCTCCTTATGTCTTTGGTTTTTATATAACCATGTATTGTCATTTAATATGACCTTCAACAACCTCATAACCACTTTTCACCACCACTTGTTATATCCATTTGGTTATGAGTCTTTATCTTTCCTTAACTGGCTCAGAAAATTTGCTGACAGGTGTCAAAAATCATTTAAAACAGGCATTACCGGAAATTCCGGTAAAAAACTGTAACTGCGCAAAAACTGGAATGCTACCAAAATTTCTAGTAGTGCTCTGTTTCTTTTTCAAAAATGCATAGAAAATGATGAAAAACCTGTGCAGACTTATATTATTTGACATCTGAGTTGCTGTTCAAAATTGCAATTAATAAGCAAAAATGTGTTTGTATCAAAAAACCTTTTTACCTTCCTTCCATGTGGGCTGCAGCTTCAGCAAGCTTGTCCAAGTTTGTCTTGCTATCAGTAGATGATATTGATCTGGTTGTTCTTGTGGCTGCTTCCTTGAGAATGGCCTTCTCCTCCTTATAACCCTTTTGGATATTTATTACTTTTTAGGGTTCTGAGTGCTGCTCTGAAGGGGTTTTTTTTAAATCTTTCTTCTTAGATTCCTTTGTCTTTGACCCTTCAGATTTTCCTTCTATATCAATGACCTCTGTCATTAAATTTGGATTGTGCAGAGCCTTGGACTTGAGCCTGAACTTGTTGTTTTCTCTAGTATGTATTTTTCTGGTACCAATAACAGGTTTGGCTTCCTCTTTCTTCTTCTTACTACTGATCCCATACCCTGCAACTTTGAGGAGTTCTTCATCAGACTTTGTGGGTTGATACTCTTTCTGCATTTTCTGTTGAATGTATGCTTTCGGAATTTCCGGTAACATCTCTGCTTTAGATTTATTTGTTGTTTCTGACCTTCCTCTTCGAGCTCTGGTGTAGACATTAGGAAAAGGAAGAATGGGGGGAACCATTTTCATAGACTTGGGTTTATCAACTGAGGAGCTCTCTCCTTTCTTCAATTTTCTCTTAGCCTTGACTGAAGAAACCTTTTCTTTTCTACTCTTGGATTTATGGATGTTCTCATTTTTAAACTTCTTCTTGGTTCTTTTTGTAGGCTGAGGGTGTTGTTGTGAGGATAGAGGTGTAGGTGCAGGTTGGCTTGTCCTGTAAAACAAGAAATGGTCCCAGGTTCTACTAATTTTTCTTAACTCTTTTTCAACTAATACCTTGATGAGAGCTTGATGATACAAGTTGTATTCTGAAGCAACAATGTGATTTTGGATCCTTGCTGACATCTTTGTCAGAATATTCAGCAAAAATTATGGAAAATTAAGGGTCTTCATACCCACAACATGAAAATGAAATCTCATATGATAAAAAAACACTAATGTATACCTCCTTTCACAGGTGAGGTAAATATTGATGAGTTTAACAACTTCTGCCCATTTATTTTTGAGGTAGCTGCTTGGAATTCCTTTGGCCCAGTTTAGATCTCAGTGTGCATCCTCGAGGAAACTGTTGAGGTCTCCTCCAGTGATAACCTGACCTTTAAACCACCTTTCTCCTTCCTGTGGAAGGTTGTATGCCTTAGCAATTGAATCTGCTAAAACCTGCAATGTAAAACCAGTCTATGGCTTCTCGTCCATTGAATTAGTTTTCAAACTCTTGAGCTACGCCTAAGTGAGAGCTTCCTAGGATGGTGCACAAAGAGTACCACCCTGCTTGGACAAACAATCTTATCACCTTCGAATTTTCATCCACTTGGTCAACAACCTGTGGTTCAATTCCTTTTATCTTCCCTCCTCTTTTAGTCATCTTCAGAAATTAATAACTCTGTCTCTAAAAACTGATAGGTGGCAGAGCTAGAAGAGCTCACCTAACAAGTGTTGCTTGTGTCTTCCTCTGAAATCCTGTATGAAATCTAGACTTCTCCTCAAAATGCAACTCTAGAAAGCTCGTTCTCCAACAGCTAGGCTCACAACTAATATTGTTCCTTCTTTTTTGGTGGTTTTAAAACAACAATGTTGGTTCACCATCTCATGCAATAGATTTTCATGATGACAAATATCCTTGACCATAGAATGCACCATGTGATAGCCATCATAATCTTCAGTTGGATGCATAACTTCGGATAGCTTTCTACAGGTGGCTTGAAATAAGCGGATCTGTGACTGACAGTCACCTCCAGTGCATGCTGGCTTATTGGCCTAAATTTCTGGCAGCATATATGCGTAACCATCCAAATGGTCACTGCATTAAACCTGTAGATACACGATCTTTCCTTTCGAAAATCACGTACCTTGACATGAAACTGGACCAACTTGGCTCACAGACAGGACGGGATCAACGATTGGGTTTGGTTATTGCGGATTGACACCTAGACTCTACATGTATACCCTGACTTAACTTAATGTGTCTGACCACAAACCTATCCTATCACGTGGTTTAAATCATAATGAAACGATTTATAACGTATTTTAAACTAAAACACGTGGCTTGACACAAAGCCGATGCACATTTTATTTTTATTTTTAAAAACAGGGGAAGTTACTAGAATTTCGAGCAGTATCAGAATAAATAAAAATAGACAAAAATAAGAATATAGCAGACTGTCCAAAAATACTAAAACAGGTGCTACCAGAAATTTCGGTAGCGACCAATTTTTTTTTGAAAATTTTAAATTCTAATCCTAAAAACCAAAATTAAAAGTGGAATCATGACTTAACAAAGAATTGTGCTAACACAATGCATAAATTTATAAATAACTAAACAATTAATTAAAAAAAAAACCATTAAAAATTAATTTTATAAATAATTAACAATTGATGTAAAAAACATAGATGATGATAAGTTAAGGTAAACCTGAAATTGATAATTTAATGATCAATATTTGATCCCAAAATGAAATTAAAAAATATAAAATAAGAAAAAATAGAAAATTAATTAATTAATTAAAAATAAAATAAATAAAAATATTATTTATAAATGAAAATATTTATAATAAAAATAAAAAAGATTTTTATTATTTTTTTTATTTTATTATTATTATTATTATTATTAATATAAATAAGTTAAAATTTTATTTAACACAGTAGGATTATAACAGAATAAAATTGGTATGATAGAAGGAAATGACATTTTGAAAACGTACAAGGTAAAAAAGTTAAAATTAAATAAATGTCATTAAGTTAAAAAATTGAAATATATATATATATATATATATATATATATATATATATATATATATATATATATATATATTAAAATTATCTATATATATATATATATATATATTTTGTAATTATTATTAAATTTTAAATTTGAAATATTTAAATAAATATTATTATTTATATTATTATAATTGAAATTTTATTAAATATTGAATTTAAATATTTTAAAATAATTAGAAAATATACTATATTTAAAATATAAAAATGTGACGAAATTATTGTAAAATATTTTAATATTAAAATTCATGATATTAGAAAAATAAAATGCTTGGTCGATGGAATTAGTTTCAAATCTGTTTATCAAGTAATTAATGATTAAATTTAGAGGTTTTATAATTCATTTATTATAGAAGTAAAAATTTTTAATATTAATTTTGATTTTTTTCCTTTTTAATGGTAAGAGGTGTATGAATAATTTCAGAGGATTGAGGATTGTTTTGGGAAAGACTCAGAATAGAATCATTTTGGTGATTTTGGAGGGCTATTCTCAGTAAGACTTACAATTGAATCACAACTGATGACATTATTCACGTCAATATCAAGATATTCCGATTTTCAATATGTTCAAATTTTTGCCACAAATTTCCCGCCACTTTAATATCAAGATATTCAGATTTTCAATAGGTTCAAATTTTTGCCACCCTTGCCATTATTCACCTCAATTTTCAACATGTTCAATTTTTTTTCCATAGATGTTCAAATTTTTGCCACAGAGGCTAACATGTCTCCCTAGAATAGAACCCTTTACACTATTCACTTGATTTTCAACATGTTCAATTTTTTTTCACATAGGCTAGCATAGAACCAAGGTGGAAGAACCCACAAACTACTACTCGAACTATTGTCCTTTGACAATATTAATTTAAATTATAAAAATGAGGTTTATAAATAATAGAAGTAATGATATTTTGATGATTTTATTGAAACTAACATAGATCAAATCTCTCAAGGTACAAATCTTTTTAAGAATACAAAACTTGAAGAAATAATTTCACCTCTATATATTTGATTCCTCTCTATGTTTCATGGATCTAGGGTTAAAATGGGTCTATGCCGGTAAAGTATGTATGTATATGTATATTTTTTCAATCACATCCCTCCATGGAAGTAGGTTCCTTAACCCACAAACAAGAGAGTCTCATACACCAATTTGACATCTGGCTTGGTAGTTACCTTAAAAATGGATTATTATGTGTTTTTTATGAATTAACTTCATATTGAGCATGAAAGGAAATGCACATCTCCATTTTAAACAACACACGAATAAAATATTTTAACAATAACAATTTTGTTTTTAATTGTTTTATATGATATCTACATAATGAAAATTGAAAATTTTATTTAACATGAAGGTTGAAATATTTTATTTTACTTTTTCTCTTTTTTTTATATATCAAATTGATTTTTTTATTACTATTTATATACTTTCTCATATTACATTAATATTTTTAAAAAGCATAAAATCCTTGAAAGAATATCTCCTCTTCTTATATATATATATATAAAATATGTCTCAAAGCCATATTAAGAATTAAAAGAATCACATATATTAGAGATATCCTTAAACTTAAAAGTGTATATAAGAATTTTTTTACTTTTAATTTCTTTATCCTTTATATAAAGTGGATGTAAAATTGAGGTGGACATCTAAATATTTTGAATATGAAGCTTGTCGAGCATGTGTGAAATGTGAAAGTGTTGAGGTAATATTAAAAGATGTTTTTAATATTTATAGTTAATATTAAAATTTTATTTTTTGTTATATATATTTTTTCTAATTTAGGCTAATTATATTAGATCATAAGAAACAAAAAGTTACATGTCACATGCTGTGGAAAGAACGGATTCAATCCATAGGGAAAGTGCCAAAGAGTTCTGTCAATTACTGGACTGCCCCTAAAAGGGAAACCAGTCCTTAGAAGTTCAAAAAATATTGCTGCCCATGGTGGGAAATCAGAAAAAACAGATAGTAGAGGTGTACAAAAAAACCTAGGATAAACATGATTACACAGGATAATGCCACAAAGAGTTAAATAGATAAAACTAAGGGAGACCTGCATGCTTGTCACTGGAGGCTTGAGGCTCTTCGAGGATCCTGCACATGTAGCCCACATCCATCATTCCTGTGTCCAACGCATGTTCATCTTGCGGAGGGCGTGGCGAGGCGGGGTCGATCAAGGTCGCCGCATCATCAGTAGTCGGAGGAGCTACATGGTGCTGAGGGCAATCGCCAATGTTCAACTCGAAGCTGCCTTCGTTGTTGCCGTAAGAATCACTTGAACCATTGCTACCACTGGTAGCACTACGAACCAGAAAATCTTTTAGCTTGTGAGGGGTGAAGGCGGGCTCAGGGGAGATGGTGGACTTGCGAGCTCGTTTTTTGCTACGAAGGGGAGAGGAAGGCGGAGCCGAAGCAGGGAGCTGCTCAGAAGGCTGAGGATTGTCAAAATTAGTCCAATCAATGGAGAAGTTTAGGTCGCGACAGAGGTAGGGCGAGATGGGAGGTTAGGGAGGGTAGGAAGGCAAGCCACGCCCACCAGATCTTTGACATCGCTGCCTATGTCATCACGGCATGACAGTCTAGGGGGGCGAGTCTTCAGACCAAAGGGAGGCGGGAACAAGTTTCCCAGAGGGGAGAAGACTAGAGGGAGCCTCCGTCCTAGAAGAACCAGGGCACTTATCCAGAGCCGGAGAAGCAGAGATGGAGAGCCGAAGGAAGAACGAGCAAGCAGAGCCGAATGCGCAATGTAGAGCCAAGGTGGTGGGTATAAAGCCCATGATGAGCAGCATGAAAACGACTCAGACCTGGTACGTCGACGGTAGGGTGGTGGAGGGTGGAGTAATGACGCCCTCACGCCAAGATTTAAGATGGTGCCCCTTCCAAGGACGGAGCACGTGGAGCAGCCATGTGTCCATCCTCATGGCGGCCCCGTGGCCCTTCTTCCCTTTACATGTTGCTCGCATCAGGGAATTTTAATTTTTGTTATTAGTATACTCCCTCATATTACATTAAAATGCTTTTATTTTTACTTATTAATATTTTTAATTTAGAAATAGAAAGCATATATCCATGAAATAAGATACTTCTTTCTTTAATTTTTGTTATTGTTAATATTCTTTTAAATGCTTAATGTCAAGTTTATATTAAAAATTAAAGGAATTACATATATTATTTAAATTGGAAAGTCCACACACACACACACACACACACACACATATATATATATATATATATATATATTCTTTCAATTACTTTATTCATTTATATAAAAAAGTTGATGTAAAATTGAGGTGTACATTTATGTATTTTATTTATGGGTGATATTGCAAGGTTTTTTTTTATATTAATATTTATGGTCAATATTTATTTATTGATTTATTTATTTTTATTAATTTTTATTAATTTTTTTTTTAGCACAAATGAGAAAGGATTATATTAAATCTGCACAATAATCGGGGAATTCATTACTATTCATTAATTTCAGAGGATGCTTCAATGAGGAGTTGGCTATCAAAACAAAACAACCACTAATATATTCTTTAAATTGGAAAGTCCATATATATATATATATATATATATATATATATATATATATATATATATATATATATATATATATCTATATGTGTGTGTGTGTATGTATATTCTTTCAATTACTTTATTCATTTATATAAAGAAGTTGATGTAAAATTGAGGTGTACATTTATGTATTTTATTTATGGGTGATATTGCAAGGTTTTTTTTTTTATATTAATATTTATGGTCAATATTTATTTATTGATTTATTTATTTTTATTAATTTTTAAATTTTTTTTTTTTTTAGCACAAATGAGTAAGGATTATATTAAATCTGCACAATAATCGGGGAATTCATTACTATTCATTAATATCAAAGGATGCTTCAATGAGGAGTTGACTATCAAAACAAAACAACCACTAATAATAAAGACTATAATATCATACCTACATACATATATTTGACAAAATTGGGACAATAAAAGTGAAAATTTGCAGAATGTTCCCATTAGAGAAGAAAGAAGAAAAATTCCTTTGCAGACCCGTTCAACTCGAGTTGCAGGTTGCTAGAGGTAGGGCTTGGAATAGAGCTAGTAGAAGGAGAGGTAGTGACAAGGGAGAGATGGAGAGAGATTGTGTACGTTTGGGGGTGAGATAAAGAGATAAATAAGGAGAGATGGAGAGAAGGTGGGAGAGAAGGAGAGAGAAGAAGAGAGGGAGGGATATACTAACATAATTGGAGAGAGAGAGGTGGGAGAGAAACAAAGAGATAGGAAGGAAGAGAGACGATGTGAGAGAGTGGAGAGAGGGAAGGAAAGAGAGATGGAGTTGGAGGGGGAGAGAGAGGGATGCAAAAAGAAAGACATAGAGAGAGAAAGGTGGAAAGAGAGAGAGGGAGTGATAAGGAAGATGGAGAGAGAGAGGGAGAGAGGACAACTGGATGAAAGAGAGATAGAAGCAGGGGAGATGGAGAGAAGGGGAAGATAGAGATATAGATGGAAGGTGAAGAGAGGGAAGAAGAGAGAGATGGAGAGTGTGAGGGAGGGACAAATAAATTGATATATATGGAGTGAGAGAGTGTGTGTTTTGGGGTGTGAGATAAAGAGACAAATAAGGAGAGATGGAGGGATATATAGATATATATGGAGGGGGAAGAGAGGGAAGAAGATTTCTTGCATTAGATGCATTGATTTCAGTGTAGATGGTGATTTCTAATCCTATTTGATTGCTTGCACTAGATGCATTTATTTTAGTGTAGATATTGATTTCTTATGATATTTGATTACTTGCACTATATGCATTGATTTCAATGTAGATGATTTCTAATCCTATTTGATTGCTTGCACTAAATGCATTGATTTTAGTGTAGATGGTGATTTCTAATCTTATTTGATTGCTTGCACTAGTTGCATTGAATTAAATGTAGATGTTGATTTCTAATTATATTTGATTTCTTGCACTTCCTATTTGATTACTTGCACTAAATGCATTGATTTCAGTGTAGAAACTGTTTTTTAACTTGCATTATACACATCGATTTAAGTGTAGATATTGATTTCTGATTTGATGTAATTGGATGTATGATGGTACATTAATTTTAAAGCTATTGGATTAACAGTGTGCATAAATTTCAGTGTAGGCATAAAAAAATATTGACAATGTATGTTGATTTTTGTGTTATAGTAATTCAACCTATTAATATTGGAGAGCAAGAGAGACAAGGTATATTGCTGACTACAACATCTCAAGGCAAAGGTTTAAATGGTTTACGATTTCAACTGTCCTTTTCATATAATCAATATGAAAATATGCCAAAACTAACAAGGGTGACAATAAGAATAGTAGAAGAAAATAGTTTGAGATTGATCACAATGAAGATTATTTGTAATTGAATACATTCTTATTATTCACATTCTCTATCATTTAACACTATTATTGTCACTTTGCATTCAAAATTATTGTTTTATTAAAAATTTTCATGATTAAAGTTATCAACAATATTTATTATCTCACCAAACTAAGGTAATTAAGAAAATTTAAAATTCAAATGACCAGGTTAATATCAAATATATTTAGCATATTTAAAATGATTATATTAATATTAGATATATTTACATATTATTGATAAAATTAATCATATCTTCGATAGATTTTCCTTGGCCGCACATGACTCAAACTAGCCCAAATCCATATTAACTCTGGATCTATCAAGCATTGAGAGGGGTCAAATATCTCGTGGTGCAAGCCTTTCCTCAAGTTTTTCACTCAAAAAAGAGGTTTTCAGCTCGAGAGATTTGATCCCTCTCGACGCTTGATAGATCCGGAGTTAAGATGGATCTAGGCTGGTTTACTAGCATTGATTTTTTTTGTTTATCTATAAAAATCGACAATTGGGTTTCTCTCATATTCCCGTGACATTGAGTCGATTCCAATAACCACCACTATAATCTCCAAGTGCCTACTTATGTTGATTTTAGTAGCTAACACTATAATCTCTAGGTGTCTAAGTATGCCCCTTCCACACGCATAAGTCATAATCTCTAGATACCTAAGCATGTCCCTTCCACATGCATGAATAAATCAAGGAGATTTTAAAACTCCTCACACATAACATTTCATTTTCACAATCTTAATTAATTAAGCTTGTACCTAAACTAACCTATTAACAATTATAAAAAAATTTAATCATTAAATTAAAAAATGAATAAATTTATAAATAGCTAAACAATTAATTTAAAAAAAATCATTAAAAATTAATTTTATAAATAATTAAACAATTGATATAAAAAGCAAGAACCATGATGAATTAAGGTAAACATGAAGTTGATAATTTAATAATCAATATTTGATCCCGACAAAAAATGAAATGATTAATATTTGATCCCACCCAAAATTGATGCTAAATGAGATTAAAAAATACAAAATAAGAAAAAATCGAAAATTAATTATTTAAAAATAAAATAATTAAAAAATATTATTTATAATTGAAAATATTTATAATAAAAAAAAAAAAGATTTTTTTATTTTTATTTTTTATTATTTATAAATAAGTTAAACTTTTATTTAACACAATAGGATTATAACCGAATAAAATTGGTATGATAAAAGGGAATCAAATTTTGAAAACGTACAAGGTAAAAGAGTTAAAATTAAATAAATGCCATTATGAAAAGTTAAAAAAAGCTGAAATATATATATATATATATATATATATATATATATATATATATATATATATATATTTTAAACTATATATATATTTTTTAAAATTATATATATTTGGGGAATTAAGGAGGAGATTAGTATGTGAGGCAAAGATAATATAAAAAATACTATAACTTCCAAGTTTAAGGACAAGCTGTGGGAGGATAAAGAGCTGGAGGATAAAAGAATGCTAAGATACCATAAGGAAGTGATCAACCCCACCCTTGATAATAAAATGTATCTCTTTGTGTTGTTCAACAATAAGAAAAAAATGAACATCGCTAAGATAAGAACTAATTCCCATGAGCTTCAAAGTGAGACTAGGCGGTGGTCTATTCCCAAGACCCCTTGGAACGATAGAATCTGTCAGATTTGAGATTCTAACCAGGTGGAAGATGAAAATCACTTCCTTTTAGACTACCCGACTCTTATTCACATTTTCTCTCAATTCCCTACCATCTGTCACACTTCCAATATTCTTGACCTATTAAGCCAACCCACCTATAACGATCTTGGAGCACTTATTTCCCTTCTCTTTCACCATAGAAACGATCTTTTGAAGAATAAAACTTAGATTATTTCTCCTCTCTTAAGGACCGATAGACTACATTGGTCTTAACGGACGGTAACCATCATCATCATCATTAAATTTTAAATTTGAAATATTTATATAATTATTATTATTTATGATGATGATGATGATGATGATGATGGTTAACGTCCATTGAGACCAATATTTGGTCTATTGGACCTAAAGAAAAGATTTATTTAATTTGATTTAAGATTTTATTCCTATGCTCAAAAAGCTTGGAGAGAAGCCTCCTGGGCTCACTATAATTTTGACATCTTAAAAGGCTAGGAAGGTCAGTATTGCAACACAGTTTATTAAATTGAGCTCTAATGTGGTTGTACGTGGGGCACTCTAAGAGGAAGTGATTTTCATCCTCGATGTTCATATTCTCATAGATATGGCAGATCCTTTCCATCCATGGTGTTTTAGGAACTGTCCAACGACCTGTTTCACTATGGAGCTCATGAGAGTTTGTTCTAATCTTGGCTATATTAATTTTCTTCTTTGAGCTAGTTAAAATAGAGAGATACTTTTGATCTTCTAAGGTGGGGTTGATGACCTCCTTATAATACCTTAATTTTCTTTTAGCTGCTAGATCTTTCTTGCACCACATTTTTTCTTTGAACTTAGAAGTAATTTTTTTTTAAATGTTATTGATGTTTTGCAATGCAACATTCTCGTCGATCTCCCAATGGTTTAACCAGGCCCTGATGTCTTTATACCAACCTCGTTTAAGCCTTAGGTGATTTTGGCTGGAATTTAAAGCTAGCTTTGGAAGTCTATGGTCTCCTATGTTATTGAGCTTGTGCTTGTACAACAGAAGCCTAGTCATAGCTAGGCTCTCGATAGGGGAAAGACCCACTTCTATAAGGAGAATAGGATAGGGTGTATTTCTTTTAATTTTAAGGTTATACGTTATAAAATGCTTCTGGATTTGCTCAATCTTTCTCCAGGATTCTCTAGAGATACTGCAACCCCAAACCTCACATCCATATAAGATAACAGGAGTGACTAAAGTTTCAAAGAGGAACTTCTTTCTATCCCACATTACAAGGTTTTCCATTTTACAATTATTTTCAAGACCAAAATAAGCTTTCCACCCCCCATTAATCCTTTTCTGAATGTTATAGTTCCAGTTGAGCTTGTGATGAATATCAATTCCTAGGTACTTGTAAGAAGACACTTCCTCCAAGTTACTATTGTCATAAATAAAATTAGCGTAAGTGTCCTTCTTGGATTTGATAATCATAACTTTTGTTTTTTCAGTGTTAACAGACATACCCATGGTAGAGCAGAAATCCTTAAGAATTCTAAGTTTCTTATCAAGATCAGATGGGCACCTTGCGAGAAGAACAATATCGTCAGCATAGAGAAGAAGGATGATGACTATCCCAGCTAGGATCATGCCAGCACATCCTGCTTCCTCTAAACAACCTTCTAGCTTGTTGATGTAAATGCCAAATAGGGTAGGGGAGAGGGGGAAACCTTGTTTAACTATTAAAGATTAAAATTTTATCAAATATTAAATATTAAATATAAATATTTTAAAATAATAAAAATATAATATATTTAAAATATAAAGTTGCCATGGAATTATTGTAAAATATTTTAATATTAAAATTCATGATATTAAAAAAATAAAATTCTTGGTTGATGGAATTAGTTATAAATTTTTGTTATCAAGTAAAGTAATTAATGATTAAATTTAGGGGTTTTATAATCCATTTATTATAAAAGGATTTTTTTTCAATATTAATTTGATTTTTTATTTTTATTTTTATTTTTAATGGTAGGAGGTGTAGAATAATTTCAGAAGATTGAGGATTGTTTTGGGAAATACTCAGAATTGAATCATTTTGGTGACTTTAGAGGACTATTCTCAATAAGACCTACCATTGAATAACAATTGATGACATTATTCACTTCAATATCAAGATATTCAAATTTTCCAACCACTTTAATACCAAGATATTCAAATTTACAATATGTTCAAATATTTTCCATAAATTTTCCCACCACATTAATATTAAGGTATTCAGATTTTCAATTGGTTCAAATTTTTTCCACCCTTGCCACTATTCACCATGATTTTCAACATGTTCAATTTTTTTCCATAGATGTTCAAATTTTTGCCACAGAGGTTAACATGTCTCCCCAGAATAGAACCCTTCACTATTCACTTGATTTTCAACATGTTCAAATTTTTTCGACATAGGCTAACATAGAACCAAGGTGGAGGAACCCGCAAACTACTACTCGAACTATTGTCCTTTGACAATATTAATTTAAATTATAAAAATGAGGTTTATAAATAATAAAAGTAATGATATTTTGATGATTTTATTGAAACTAACATAGATCAAATCTAGATAAATGTCTTTCAGATTAATCACATCATTAGGATTAATCACATCCTAATGATGTGATTAATTCGAAATACATTTATCTACTTTATGGATCACAAAAGTCTTAGATCTAACATGGACCAAATCTCTCAAGGTGAAAATATTTTTAAGAATACAAAACTTGAAGAAAAAATTGCACATCTATATATTTGACTCCTCTCTATGTTTCATGGATCTAGGGTTGAAATGGATCTATGCCAGTAAAGTGTGTATGTCTATTTAGATTTTTTCAATCACAACCCTCCATGGAAGTAGGTTCCTTAACCCACAAATAAGAGAGTCTCATACACCAATTTGACATCTAGCTTGGTAGTTACCTTAAAAATGGATTATTATGTGTGTGTGTTATAAATTAACTTCATATTGAGCATGAAAGGAATTCCACATCTCCATTTTAAACAACACACCAATAAAATATTTTAACAATAATAATTTTGTTTTCAATTGTTTTATATAATAACTACATAGTTAAAATTGAAATATTTTATTTAACATGGAGATTTTCATGGATTTTGTGTTTTTAAAAATATTTTATTTTACTTCTTCTCTCTTTTTATATATCAAATTGATCTTTTATTACTATTTATATACTTCCTCATATTACATTAAAATGTTTTTTTTTTAATTAATATTTTTAAAAAGCATAAAGTCCATGAAACATGATCTCTTCTTCTATATATATATATATGTCTAAATTAAAAGAATCATATATATTAGAGATATCCTTAAACTTAAAAGTGTATATAAGATTTTTTTTACTTTAATTTTTTTATCGCTTATATGAAGTGGATGTAAAATTGAGGTCGACATCTAAATATTTTGAATATGAAGCTTGTTGAGCATGTGTGAAATGTGAAATTGTTGAGGTAATATATATATATATATATATATATATATATATTATTTTTATCACCAAATTGTGTCCGGTTGGGCTGCTTCAATGGTCAACTTGGAGTAACTATTTCAGATCACTTTTGACCGAGGATTAGCCTCTTCATCTTGAGAGGGCTCTCTCAACTTATCAAAGGATTTACTCAATTAGGTCTTAAAACATATGGCTAATTCTGTGAGTGTTTTAGTGTATGTGATTGCAGGTGAAAAATGAGGAAGATTCAACTACCATTAGGCTCATGGAGTCAGTAAAAGGAAATCAATGATAATCATTCCTACTTATGGAAGCTGAGGCTTTTTATATTTCAATGATAGAACAACACTAACACATGAGAATAATCAGGGAATCAATGCTAAAAGGAAGTCAGAGCATATATGATATGAATTCTTAGTAATTTAGCATCAATACTACTAGAAGCAAGATATAAAAGAGATACATAAAGCCATTGAAACACATCAAGAATCTCAGGTAAAGAAAGAAAACTCACTATCTGTCTATTACTGATATCAGAAATTACAATAGTAGTTGTGTCAAAATCATTCTCCGACCATTTGATATTCAATGTTCTGTCTATAAATAGACTCTTTTACATTGCAAATGATCTGCCCAGCTAGCTAGATCCTCAAACTATAAGTTTGACACCTAACATAACTGAAAACTACTTTCTTGGAACAGAAAAAGACAGCTAACCTTTAAAGACTCACATTCCTAATAGGACACTACTTCATATTTATTACATTCAATTTTTTCAACAGTAAGACAATTACATGATAAGGATCACATACTCGAGAAACATTCACCATCACTAAGACATTTAATGTGCCAACATAGCCTTACTTTTCAGGAAAAGATAAAACCCCACTTTAATCTTGGTCTTCATGATGAGATGGATTAGTGACACTTATGTCAAGTATTGAGTCTATGCTGGGATGGCCCACTATCATTTTGGATGTCTCCCAGTGGCTGAATGACCTTCCATGTGCTGTTTAAACCTCCAAAAATCCTTAAAAATCCTCTCGCTACAAAACAGAGTAATTTAGGAAGTTTCGTAGCATAATTTAGTAGTGAAATGATTTTTGTCTTTTCACCCATCCTTCTACCACCTATGCTGGTAAATTTTTTTTTGTGACAAAATATCTGAATACAACCAAGCTCCCTCCTTGATTCTTCACAAAATTGATTTTAAAGGAAAAAAAGAATCTTCATAAATTTCGTAGCGTAGTTTAGTAGTGAGTTGGTTTCCGTCTTTTTACCCTTCCTTCTGCCACCTCTGCTAGTCAAAAACATTTTTTAGGTAAAAACATATAAATACAGTCAACCTCCCTTCTTAATTCTTCATAAAACTGATTTTAGAAGCCAAAAGTAATCTTCAAAATTTTCGTAGCGTTTTTATGCCTTCAAGCCTGGAGCTCGCTACGAAATTGCCTGATATGGCTGAAAATTAAAAAATCTTTCATTTTCTTCAAAATTTAGCCTGTAGGTCTGCAAGATGATATGATGAAATATGATAAGGCACACTTGGTTCAAAATTCCCCTTACCCTCTTTAAAAAGAATTATTTTCACCTTTAGCAAGTTAATTTACCAATACAATGACTCCGTTTTTTTTGAAAAAATATGGTTCAGAGATGAGCTACTATCTCCCTATCCTTGATATCTATTGAAAAAATGGAGGAGGATTTTGTAAATCAGAATGTTCCGAAGAAAACCCTCTCTTGGTTTTTTGAAAACCATCTACATCTGTCTAGAATCGACATTAGAAAAACATGTATAAAATAGGAAAATTCTGGTTTCTGAAAATAGGTCCTAGAGACATCTTCGAATCTCCAAACTGGTAGCACCTATGAAAATGAATTATGAGATAGAATGTCAAGTCTATGTTAAAATTTAAATGAATTATATATATTATTTAAATTGGAAAGTCCATATATATATATATATATATATATATATATATATATATTTATTTATTTATTTATGATCAATATCGATTTTTTTTTTTTAATTAACATTTTTTTATTTTTTTATTATTTTTTAACACAAATGAGTAAGGATTATATGAAATTTGCACAATACTCGGGGAATCCATTAAAATTCATTAGTTTCAAAGGATCCTTCATTGAGGAGACGACTATCAAAACAAAACAACTACTAATAATAAAGACTATAATATCTGACCTACATACATATATCCAACAAAATTGGACAATAAAAGTGAAAATTTGCAGAATGTTCCCGTTAGAGAAGAAAATAGACAACTTCCTTTGTAGACCTATTCAACTCGAGTTGCAGGTTGCTAGAGGCAAGGCTTGGAATAGAGCTAGTAGAATCCACATTCCCTTCTGCATTACCAATTATTTTGAGATTGTCGATTTATCTTTGAATAGAATCAAGTTTGTCATCTTGGTGAGGTTTTTATTTTGAGAGATTGGAGTTCTTCTGTGATGAAAATCAGGAGGTTGTCTTGCTAATGAATTTTACATTTTAAATCCAAATTCTCCAATTAGAGGGCCTCCAGTTGCTTGCTACATGCATTAAATGGGAAATTTCCAGAGGTGGCCAAATTGTTGAGGTTGGAAGACATAACAGGGGAGTCCAAGAGGTAGTTGAGGGGGGTTCAAGAGGTAATAAAGCCTATATCCCAGTTATAAATGCAGGTTGAAATGTAAAGGGTTTGTAGGACAATAATGGGATTCAGGAAGGCCGGGGGCCAGCGTGAACCACTAGAGGAGTCTATTGAGCTTAGGTAGGTCAAATAATAAATGTCGTGATTAATGCAAAGGGTGCTAAAGGAGTCAAAGATAAAGGGGCGAAAACTACCTTTAGCCTCAAAGAGGGAGGAAATGGAAAGGGTGGCCCAAATCAATGCAAAAATTTGGAGCAGGTTCCAAAGTGACCCAAATTGCTAACGTAAGTTCAAAGTAGAACACATTATCACATTAGGATGAGAAGGAAAAAAATTGAGCACAATCACCACAGACAAACCTTGAGATGCCTGTTAGTATGAATCTTTTGTCGAAGCGTACGAAAAAAGACCACTTTAGCTATGCATAACTTATAGCCCTAACATCAAATATGGCTGCCAATATCTTCAGATCTGCAGTTAGTTGATCAAGACAAGTGCTGCAAAAAACCAGATCTATGCATAGAAATACATTAAGCAGTAAAATCAAGAGTTTGCTCCATACATCCAATAGACAAGACAAGAACAATGTTTTTTGAAAGAATTTTTGTATTAAGGGCACCTGGGAGGAAAACAAGAAGGTGTATCCAATTCTCCTCAATGGGATGGGTTCTTGGAAGTCCTCAGCACTTCAGATCTAGAATCTCTCTCTCTCTCTTGTTGGTGTAGAAAACCCAGACAAAGATAGAACTCAAAGGGAGCTCACACAGCATATAATGAAGAATGTGACCAAGTGTATAGATCCAGAGTGATCTAATAGGCAACAAAAGGTGAAGAATGATAGGAAAAACCCTCCTATTTATAACAAAATATTGGGTCATTCTAGATCTTGGTGCATGATTAAAATAACATTAACCAAATCTAGATCCACCTTTTATGGGATATTTTATTATATTTGTTGGAGGGAAAAAGTATTTGACTTGGGTCAAATCCCTTTATTTGTGAATAATAAATAAATAAATGATTTATTTATCATTTTAAGGAAGTGGTTGAAAGATAATCAAATAAATAATGATTTATTTAATTATTTATAGGTGATTTAGTCATATTTAACAAGGAATATTATTTAAATAAGATTTAAATAATTATTCCTAGAAAATAATAAGATAAATAAAGATTTATCTAATTAATTTCTTTGTTTTGGGTTAAACATGACCAGAAAAATCAAACAAATATAGGTTTGTTTAATATTTCCTTTTGGGGTTTCCTGTTTAGACCATAAAAAACCTAATAAATGTGTTTTATTAAGTTATTTTACATAGTGAAAGCAATTTTACTTAGGGTAAAATTGGTCTTAAATGGTGTACTTGGGTCCATCTAATGATAATAGGTTAGATGACCAAAAAATGGTGTAACAGATTGCCCCCCAGCGTGCGAGTGTTAGGAGCAAATCGTATGACCGAAGTACGTTGTAAGAACTCAATCACCAGACATCAAAAGGGAAGTCGGAGAGAGAAATGTAAGGTAGACTAATGTGCTGAAGAACTAGACCCTGAGGAGATGAGACTTACAGGTGCAACAAGTCTCTTTTTATGAGAGGGTACCTGTGCTAAAGGCGGTGGGGGAGGCATACCTATGCCCGCCGAGACAAAGTACAAAATAATAGTGTGTCCAGTAAACAAGGGATCGAACCATAAAGTACAGCCAGCATAAACATGAGCCAGATAGAAATACAATGAGGGATCCCATATACATGCTGTGCCTGGGATAACAGCCAGGACTTATACAATAATATCTGAGTACATGAGATATAGATGCAACCCAAATGCCCCCTACAAACGGGGAAGGGCTCGCCAAATCTGACTGATACATGCAAATCAAAGAGGCGCTGCAAGCGGCTAAGGCCGACATCATCAAATATATGGAGCTGCATCGAAGGCTGCAATGAAGAGGTCATCCGGGCATGTGGGGGGCTACCTGTAGGGCCACCCCCTCATGAGGGCTGAGACATCTCACACACACCCGGGCATCACCAATAGCTGCTGCTGCATCACTGGCCCATCAAGCATACAGATCTCGATCATGCTGAAAGGAGCTAAAGTGGAGAAAAAATCAAGTCAAAGGGAAAGGAGAGATCCCTTTGCCTGATCCGAGGCATCGAACAAGAGTGGAAGCTGGAACCAAGGTACATCGCTCTCTAGACCTGTCCTCTAAAATGAAGGAGCTGATGTCGACAGAAGGAGGTCCGCCGTAGGTGAGGCAATGAGAGATCCTCAACTAAGGCATGAGAGAAAATAGTAGAGAGACTGACAGACTGATACCAATGATGATGATGGAATGGAGGGGACTGAGTAGCAAATGGACGACTTCCCTTGCTAGAGCATAAAGGACATGAATGACATGGCAGCGACTGACACAATATCATAAGAGATAGGGGATAGTGGGACTGAAGGTTATAATATGCGACACAAGAGAGAGACCAAGCAATGAAGGATGGAGGACTATAGCGGGGTACAAAGGGACTCGGGATAGACTCCATGAATGCGATGATGACTCAACTTGGATGCTCTAAACAAGGGCTATTCGATGGTGCTGCCACACAGTAAAGGTCCTATGGGGGACCATGAAACATGAGTATAAGATGGTATCTCATGACAAAAATCGATACGAATAAAGACAAGTATGGAGGAAAAATGGTGCCCCAAGTACAAGTGTTGTAAGTGAGGAGATTTGATTTTGGGGGGAGGTGAAGTGACCCATCTTGGACAAAATGTGTCCTGGTGAAGTGTAAAATAAAAAAAAAATAATAGATACCCATTGGAGGGCTCGGTGAGAGCTTTCCAACAGTGCAGACGGTTTGTCAAACGGAGCTACGGTGTGGTCGCAGCAGGCGAAAGAAAAAACAAGGGTTCTCTTTTAATAAGGCAGTTTTCTATCCAAATTCACTTATTTGCTAGTGTTGCTGTGGTGAATGTAGAGAGGAGAGAAGGCCCTAAATCTTGCAGCGAGCGTAGCGGACAACCCGACTGTTGGAATCGAGATCCGTCAGTTGCAGGTAAGAGGCCTAACCTTACTCTTTCATTTTGATGGTTTGAAAGTTTAGATTAGGGACCAGAATCTCAGGAACAGACCCTCTTGCATATTTTCAGCCGGGTTTCAATTTTTGGGCCAAAATCTGCGACCTGGGAAGCAGGTTTTGAGCAAAAAGGTGCGACCTATCCCAGGATTTGGCAGAAAAGTGTGACCTGGAAGATGAGGGGGTTTTAGTGCTGTTTTATGGCTGAGAGTTGGGTTTTTGTGTCTGGTTACAGTATTCCCTATATGTATGCTGAAAAAGATGATGTTTTTGTGCAGATATGGCAGATATACGGGTTAACTGGAGAGAGAGAGACTTGGGTACATTACGGGTAGAGATCCAGGCAGATCAGGGTGTCCGTCGTGTGTTGGCTAGGTTTGGGGTTCTAAATTTTTTGGAGAACCCTTTGATGATAGCTGGAGAGCCCTTGTTGGCACGGATTATCAGTTATTGGGATCCAGAGCATGAGGTATTTGTAGTGCAGGGGCACAGGATCGAACTGACAGTCCAGGATGTGTATTTCTTGACTGGTCTCCCGCCACTTGGGATGGTGGGAAATACGAAGACAGTGTTACCGCGGGGGCGGAACATCATGGAGTTTGTGGAGCGGCATTGTCGACCGGGTCTCCAAGTCAAAGGGACACGGATACCGATCGGGGACCTAGAGAGATTGGAGACCCGTGTAGTGGCCGCAGTGGTGCTGCGGATCCTGGGCAACCAGGCGTTCCATCACATCACTGGGGGGCAGATGATGATTGTAGAGAGTGTGTTGAGTGGGACCTACTATGGGTGGGCCCAAATGATGTTGGTGTCGTTAAAACGACAGTTGTCGCTTTGAAAGCAGCAAGTGAACCACGATTGCTCGTATGGGACTTTATTGTGCTCCTTCTTTTTTGAGAATATCCCAACCTTACGACCTCGTATACAACTCCCAGATGGGGGCCCGAGAGAGCCCAGGATGTGCCGATGGGGGCGACTACTGTGTAGAGGAGGAGGAGGGGCGGTCGGACGGGTGTTTCGACCAGAGTTCTTTGCCCATTGGGATCAGATGCCGTTATACATAGACGACTATCCCTATAGTGGGATGAGTTATTGTGGGGATCCAGACCTACCACTTCCGCCTGGTCGAGTATGGGGGCCCGATGGTAAGTGAAAAGTGACTATTATTTGTTGGGCATGTTAAAGTTATTGAACAGTAGATAGGGTACTGATTCATGTACTTTTGGTATGCAGATATAGCTCCGGTAAAATCGGCCGGATATATGGGATGACCTGCAGCATCAGGAGCTGCAGGCCCGAGTGGGGCGAGAGCAGCGCATAATGAGGATGCAGCCGCCCTCCTGGAGGACATCCACCGTAGATGTGAGCGGTTGCTGACCGGTGTTTCAGAGTGCGGGTGGCAAGACTTAGACGACCAGTACATCGAGACATGTATTGGTCTACCCTCGGAATGGCGAGGGGTCATGCGGCGCATGGCGATGGCCGGTCAGGGGATACGTGATCTACGAGCTGTAGGAGCAGAGCCATTGGCTCGGGATCCGCCAGATAGTGATTAGGTGTGGGGCATGTGGTGCCCCCTAGTATGTATGTAGGGGCGAGTGGTGCCCCCAGTTTTGAGTTTTTTGTAACATGCTATGGGCATGTCATATGTATCAGAGTAGATGGACTCTAAACACATGTTTTGTGACACATATTATGGATATGTATCTTGTTAATGATTATGATTGTTATTGTCTTGTATAAAATGCATGTGATAAATGCCAATCTAGAACATGGTTTGCAATTCTATCTACATAGTGATTTTGTTCTCGAGGTACATGGTTGAAAGTTATGGTTTCAAATTCACGTATCAAGAGTTTCACTCGTAAATATCATCTAAACAACACATGATTATGCACACGATAGACACCATTTAGTTGCATGACAAGAAGTAGGGAATCTATACGAACATGCAGATGGAGGATGCGATGAGAGAGGGCATCGGCTAAAAGACTCCGCACTGCAACGTATTCGGCCTGATTGTTGGTGGCAGGACCAATGCAGACCCCGTTTGAGAGAATAAGGGAATGAAAGGGGGTGAAGATGGCCCAACCTGCCGAGGCGAGATTCCGGGAATAACGACTTGCACCATCAGCGTAACCGATACAGGGTGTGGATAGGAGGTCCTGCGGAATGGTGGTACAAGACAAAAAATGGGAGGAGGAGGAACAATGACGGCAACGTGAGTGTATAGGAGACATCGAGTGGCAACTGCGGGAGGGAGTGCGATGGGAAGGATGGCTATAACTCATATACGAATGAGATGGAGGTATATGAGGGCTATAGGAGGAATGGATGGGACTCGGGCTGTGGAGGTCAACGTGGATAGGGGTGGTGTTATCCCGGTTATGGGCGGGAAGGATGAGGTCATGGGTGGAGAGGGCTTCCAAGAGGACATCCTGACGGGAACAGAGGGGATGACGAGAGGAAGGGAAACCACATGACGCGGAAAAGCTACCTAGATCATCAGTATGGGAAGAAAGGCTAACATACGGATCGTCACGGGGGATGACAGAGGAACAGATAAACAGATGGTCAAAGGATGTTAAGCCCAGGGTGGTCGCTGAAGGGGGGTTGAGCGAACCATCAGGGGAGGAATCCGAGGGAATGTTCTCCGAGGGTCTCATGGATGATGATAGGTAGCAAATGGTGGTGGTAGGCTCGGACATCTGGACATCAGGGGGGGGGGGATGTCGATGGGAGCGGGTGGATCCTCAGACTGACCGGCAGCATACTGTGCAAGTATGGGAGAGGCGGATTGATTTTGTTCAACCTCATACTCTCGAACTACCTCTAAAGAGGCGCGGTAATGCGTGAGGTGAGGACAATGGTGGGAATAATGGCCATGGACACCACACAGAGCACAGGGTTTGTTGGTGCGGAGAGTCTTGGGGTTCTTGGTTACGGACGAAGAAGGAATGGAGGCTTCAGGGACCGTAGACTCGGGGAACGCGACTTTAACCATGGGTTGAATACGAGGCAATTCAAGACAAGCATGGGTGGCGTGACCGACGACATCACACAAGGCACAAGGATTTGCGGGCGGAGGAGGGGTCGAGTCAGTCGGGGTGGCCTTGTCTTTGGGTGCCCCCTTGCGAGCTTTGCCTTTCTTCCCGGAAGTCATCACGACAGGACAAGGGTCCTGTGGAGGTGCTGGGGGCACAGTGGCAACGGAGGAAGCGAGGGGGGGCGGTTGAACTGGTGTCAAAGCAAGGTAGGGTTTGGGGTGACCAGGCGGGGTAGCGGCTGGAGGATTAAGGTACCAGACGGGTATGCCCAGGGTCAGGTTGGGGAGAGAGAGGGTGGCCATGACGGGGACTGAATAGACTCCAGGAGGGGGAGCCAGGAAGGGTATCTGACCAGCAGGATAATGACCAGGAGGGACGGCGCCGAGGTGGTTGAGGCCTGGGGGAACCGACCCAGGAGGATAGAGGGGTTCAGGGATGCCAGCTGTAGGAGAAGGGCCAGAAGGAGGAGGTCCGACAGGCTGAGATGAAGGGCTAGGAGCGGGTTGCGGTGGGCGAGGTTGATTCAGAGGTTGCTGACTAGCCGAAACGGGTCGCTTAAGGGCAACCCGAGATGATTGCATCATGCAAACATTCGATAAGCTGGGATCAGAGATAGGAGGAGGAGGGAGACCAGGGAAAGTTCCAAGCAAAGAGGAGTCTTTGTAGACGCCGGGAGAGACACTGGTCAAGGAATCGACGGTTTTCTTATTGGCTACAGAAGAGATGGTCGTCTCAGGGGAGGTCTGAGACTTTGGCTCATGATAAGTCAACTGGTCGATGGTGACTATATTTCCATTGTGAGGAAAATACATCTTGCGAAAAACCGCGGATGGGACAGCAGACATGGCATAGGTGTAGCTTCGCCCCAAGAGAATGTTGTAATCGAGAGGGGCGTCGATGACTTCGATGTCAACACAAATAGTCTTGCCCTCAAGAGTTATAGGAAAATTACAGAAGAGGCCAATGGGCTGGGAGGCGTGGCCATCCCACGCTCGAAGGGTGATCGTGGAAGGGGCCAACTCAGGAGATCCGAGTTTCTTCCAAACCGAAGCGGACATCACACAGGTGGATGCCCCCTCATCAATTATACACCGAGAAACGTTAGCGTTCCGGATCTTGACTGGGATTTGGAAGGCTACAGAAGTAGGAAGGGGAGGATGTTCTGATTGATGGGCGTCGAAAATAATCATTTGGTCATCAACAGGATCCACAGCGCCCATGGAAGATAGTAGAGCCTTCTTTTGGGAAGGGCACGATTGGAGGAGTTCCAATGTGGAAATGGCAGCAGGAGACTGCGCCAAATCATCTACTATGCTATACGAATGAGCAGCTCGACCAGGAGTAGCATTTTGGCGTAATGGTCCTTTAGGAATCTTGGTATGAACCTCAACTTTGGGTTGAGGGATATGTAAGGGACCATTGGATGTCGAAAGAGGCTCGGTAGAACCTGAAGAAGGGGACTCGGAGGCAGACTGAGCGGGAGGCTTGGGGTACTGGCGAGACCGAGTTTGAAGGTGAAGGTCAACGGTTGGGGATGGATCAGAGTTCATCATGAGGATCTGGTAATTAGAGGAACTAGAAGGGGAAGGTTGAGTGGCGACCTGTCCGTCAGGTGGTTGGGCAGCCACGAATCCTTGCTGGGGGAAAGGATCGGTAAACACAGCCGGTTGAGTAGTGGTCACATTAGGGGGAGCATGAGGGGAGGCATGCTGTCCTCGCAATGTGGCTTGAGACTCCCACATCTGCCGCATCTGTGGTAAGAGGGGACAATCATGAGTGTAATGACCGTACACACCGCAACACGAACAAGGCTTATTTGTACGAATAGGCCTGTCCGGCTTGGGCTGAGTGCCCTGTTGCTGGTTAACAGTGGTAAGGTCAGTACCTTGAGGATTGGGTCTACGAGTACCATGGGCAGATTGATTTTGGTTGCCTCTCCGCCTTCTTTGAGAGGAAGGAGGATTAGTCGCGCCCTGCTGTGAAAATACTTGCCCTGGAGGGGGCTGTAGGTGCTATTGCTGGGGTTGAGAAGGCAAGGGAGGTGGAAGTGCATATGCTGGAGGAGCTGGAGCACCAGGCTGCGGATAAGGATAATGGTTAGGTTGGGCAACATTTAGGTAAGCAGGAGGTTGGGCAAAAGGATAAGGCATGCCATATCCTGGATACATGCTAAATGGAGGGGGAAGAGTGCTAGAGGTGCTGGCCCCTCCCAGAGGGGGACCATAGCCCATAGGAGGTTGGGCATACGGACGAGAGAGGGCTCCAACAATATCGTTGGCGGAATGAGATGCCCCCAGGGCGTTAGCGCCACCGGGCCTGGGGAGGTCAGGAAGGACGGTGTAAACATAACCAGACTGAGCGTAGATCAGGTCATATTTCAAGGCTATTTGGAGGGCGGCTTCTTCGGTTTGAGGGAAATGGGAGGCGACATCTTTGCCAATGGGAGGTAAGAGAGTGTGAAGGAACCAGTCCATATAAACCTGATCTTCAAAGGTGGGAGCTCAGCATAAGCTTCGTCTTCTCCGCCATTCCTGGACATGAGTGGAAAGGCGGGTTGAAGAGGTTTGACGGAAGGAGGTCAAAAGCTCGGTACCAATGTCGTATCGGAGAGGGAGCTGGAAATAAGATAAAAAGGCTTGGGCAATGGTCTCAAAGGTGGTATGGGAAGAGGTGGCCTGGTCAACATACCATTTAGAAGCTTCGCCCGTAAGCGTGCGTTGGAACAACCGAAGACGGATGGAATCATCGGTAATGGAATTGGAGGAACACCACATGTGGAAATATCGGACGTGATTGGTTGGATCTTCTCCAGCAAGGCCTTCAAACTTAGGGATGTCAGAGGGGAGCTTAGTTGGCATAGCAGGCCAACCAACATCGTGGCGGATAGGGTCATTGATCAACTGATTGAGATCGGGGAGGCTGAGGCTTGCCATGTAAGGGAGCAAGGGTGCAGTCGAGGTAGTTCTTGTGGCGGTTCCGCTAGTAGTAGTCCCGGCATTAGGGCCAGGATTCCCGCTAGCGTTAGGCCTTGGACCAGACATAGTGAAGGTGATAGGGGGAGAACCAGAAGTAAAAGGAGAACCCAATGAATCAGAAGAGGAGTCGAAGTGCGGACTCGGAGGAGGAATAACTCGACGATGACAGGACGGAGTAGGTCGACTGACCGGAAACTGAGGGTGAAGGCCAAGAAGTCTCCGGGAGGTGCGCCTGGGGGGCGCAATGATGACAACACAAACACAGCACAAGGGGAAGAAGAACGACCACAAGGGTAGGGAGGTGCAGAATCAAGTGATTACAATGTCGAAACAAGGGCAGAAAAGGTGTAGTGTCAATTTATTTTAAAGTCTTTGCCTGGCAGTGTAAACCAGGCTCTTCTTCACATAGGGTGAGTGTGTGGCGTGGGTTAATTTTAATTTTTAAACCCTTTTCGTTTTGAGAGCAAAAGAAAAAGTGTGCTGCGTAACTGAAAATAAATCTGCAGAGAACAGTATATAATGTTGAAATGACAGAAAATTAACAGCTAACAATGCATCAATCTAACCCAAAAAGGCGGGTCTCTCAAAACTAGTCTAACAGAGGGAAAAAATCTAGTCAAAACACACTAAAAAGAGGCCAATAGATCTAGGGTCGAAAGGGACAGGGATCTAAAGGAGAAACCTGCTGAAAAGAGGTGCAGAACACAGCCAAGAGGCAGAGGCAAGGTGGCTGGAAAAAAGGAGGAAATCAACAAAAAGCAGAAGGGACAAGGAGGAGGCCCTAAAGGTAGATCCAAAAAAAAATTCAAGAGGTGATTTGAAAGGGAGAAGAGCTGATTAAAAGGGACCTGAAAAGGAGGTATCAGATCTGAAAAAGGGATGGCTGAAACCCTGAAAAAACAGACACCTGAAACAGTTAAAACTCTTCCACAAAAAATGGAGGGTACTAAAGCCCTAGGGGGCTAGGTTCCCACTTAGATGAGTAAAACAGATCAGAAACAGGTCTAAACAGGCTAAGACAGAGGCTGGAAAACCCTTACAGTAGCTTCAGAAAAATCCAGAAAAATTGCAGAAAAATAGCAGAAAAACAGGCAGGTTGCAGGTTCTGACCTGTTTTCTGTGCAGGTCGCAGATAATGGGCTGAAAAGTGCGACCTGGAGGCCAGGTCGCAGGTTTTGGGCTGAAAAGTGCGACCTGAAGCTCCGGGTGTCCCGGCGGAAGATTTCCAAAAAAGTTGCCATCTCAGTTGCGGCTGATGTCTGTCACCTGCGCAATAGGTCCAGAAACACGCGGAAGTTAGAAATTTTAATGTTTTAGGATTTTATGTGAGAAAAACAACATAAAAATAGGAAAATCAAAAAGCTGAAAATAAACCCTAGGGTCCGAAGTAGCTGGATATGCAGGAATATGAAAAACGACAGCGGTTGTAATTGAAAACCCGTGTGGAGTCGCCAATTGTTAGTATGAATCTTTTGTCGAAGCGTACGAAAAAAGACCACTTTAGCTACGCATAACTTATAGCCCTAACATCAAATATGGCTGCCAATATCTTCAGATCTGCAGTTAGTTGATCAAGACAAGTGCTGCAAAAAACCAGATCTATGCATAGAAAGACATTAAGCAATAAAATCAAGAGTTTGCTCCATACATCCAATAGACAAGACAAGAACAATGTTTTTTGAAAGAATTTTTGTATTAAGGGCACCTGGGAGGAAAACAAGAAGGTGTATCCAATTCTCCTCAATGGGATGGGTTCTTGGAAGTCCTCATCACTTCAGATCTAGAATCTCTCTCTCTCTTGTTGGTGTAGAAAACCTAGACAAAGATAGAACTCAAAGGGAGCTCACACAACATATAATGAAGAATGTGACCAAGTGTATAGATCCAGAGTGATCTAATAGGCAACAAAAGGTGAAGAATGATAGGAAAAACCCTCCTATTTATAACAAAATATTGGGTCATTCTAGATCTTGGTGCATGATTAAAATAATGTTAACCAAATCTAGATCCACCTTTTATGGGATATTTTATTATATTTGTTGGAGGGAAAAAGTATTTGACTTGGGTAAAATCCCTTTATTTGTTAATAATAAATAAATAAATGATTTATTTATCTTTTTAAGGAAGTGGTTGAAGGATAATTAGTTAAATAATGATTTATTTAATTATTTGTGGGTGATTTGGTCATATTTAACAAGGAATATTATCTAAATAAGATTTAAATAATTATTCCTAGAAAATAATAAGATAAATAAAGGTTTATCTAATTAATTTCTTTGTTTTTGGGTTAAACATGACCGGGGAAAATCTCGAACAAATATAGGTTTGTTTAATATTTCCTTTTGGGGTTTCTGTTTAGACCATAAAAAACCTAATAAATGTGTTTTATTAAGTTATTTTACATAGTAGAAAGCAATTTTACTTAGGGTAAAAATTCTCTTAAATGGTAATAGCAGGTTTCCATCTAATGATAGTAGGTTAGATGACCAAAAAATGGTGTAAAAATGCCCAACACTGTCAAAAACTAGGTTGTAGAAGCCGTCCCACACTTTGGCTTTACTATCACAACCACGGTGAAAATTCCATGTAATAAAAGTCAATAAAGGAAAAATAATATCCACGGTTGATGGGACACTTATTCCAAGATGAATATTGGGAAAAACATCCTAGTGGTCTGTTGGAACAGGGTCTCCTCTGTTTATAAAGCGTTAATTTTGAATACTTTTGATTATATTTAGTCTAGTGCAGGGGTTTTGGGGTGGTTCAAAGCCTCGAAAAGCATTGTAATGGGTAAAAGGGTAAACCAAGGGTCCGAAAACCACGGTTTGCGGACCATAAGAAATTCTAGGCTAGATTATCATAAATAGAGGAACATTTTGAATTGTAAGGTAGGAAATGAAGAGCTATTGATGCAAACTATGGTTTAAGATATCTTTTTGGTTTTTTGGGAAAGGACTCCTGCTAGCTGTGCATGGAGATTCAAAGTCTAGCTGTGTGCGGACCCTGCTAATATGTGCGCATGCTGGGATGGGTATTGTAAGAAGGAATTGATGAATTGATGAATAAGAAAGGTTGATTGAGAACTGAATCTATGTGTACTGTTTTTGCGAGTCATTGGTAATTAATGCATTATACGCATTCTGTATTCAAGCTGCGAAAGATATGTGTAAGTGTGTTTGCTATATCTAGATCTGTTCTGTTATGTTTTTGCAATATTGTGCTACTGTCATAGAAGTATATAATTATAGATCTAGTGCACGTGGATGTGATCTGGGTATCATAGGGTCAGACACAGCTCTGCTTGCCTTACCTATCCTTTCTCAGGGTGCGGAAACCTAGTTCCAGCACCGACCCATACTACTTCGGGTGAGACTTTGACTGCTGGAGCAAGTCAACACAAAGAAGAACGATGGTATAGGGGTTTGTTGGCAAACCTTGAACTCCGAACCTGGGTCAGGACCCCTCGAGCCAACAAATGGTTCCGTTGCCGGGACCTGGAGCATTTTGAGGAAGGGATCGGATAATGACAAGAGAGTATTGGAAGCCTGAAAAGAAGGAAATTGAGGAGTGGTTCGAAAAGTAGATCCAGGAATTTGCGGTAAAAGAAAATCGCAGCGAGAAGTTAACGGCAGAAAGGTGGAAAAATAGGTACATTCTTACAGAAAGCTATGAAATATTCTTTGTAACATTTGCAATTGAGCTTCAAGAGTGGCTGGCTAGGCTCGTAAAATTCCAAAAGTGTTGGAAGGACGAGCGAGTCACTCAGTGGACCCCAGAGCTAATCCAGCAGCTGGAGAGGACTGATAATACTATCACACGCACAGTAGATCATTGGGTGAATAGTATGCTAGAAGGATATGTGACAAAATTTTCTATTGATCAATTTGTCTCCTACTCTGAGGTCGAACGAAGATTATTTAAAGGGTTCTAGGGAAAATTTCTAAAGACATTACCATTGCTGATTAAGATATTACTATGTGAAAAGAGCATTCTGTGTAGTCATATAGACTGAATGACCTCAGATCTAGACGGGAGTGCGACGTGCAGTGGTAAATACTATTGGACCAACCTCGACGGGGGGAGATCCGCCTATAACCTTTTGCGAGAACCGGCTGTACAAGACCCCCTGGCTACACCGCCGCCTAGGCTGCACAAAGGTAAGAACTCACCCATACCGCCACCCCCACCGGATAGTGATATGGCTGCACACTTGAGACTACCTACCTTCAAGGGGGTAGGGGATGAGGATATGGACCGATTTTGGTTTGTTGCAGAATCCGTCTAGACTGCTTAAAATGTGACAAATGATAAGGTGAAGAGGGTGCAGCTATCCTCGGCGTTCGAGGACAGAGCATTGGACTAGTATATGCGATACGTTTCCCAGAACAGGAGTGCATCTATTCAAGATATCAAAGATGCTCTGAAGCATCAGTTCTGGAAGCCAAAATCTTACTCTCAGTTGGTAGCAGAAGTAAAGGACTTCAAGCAAGGTGCGTCTGAATCTGTGTGGGAGGCTGATCAGCGATTGACGAAAGAAATCAGCGAAGGAGGGTTTGAGTATGACGATAGACAACATACAGAATGGTTCATCACTATGCTGTTACCCCACCTGCATATGCCAATGAGTCACCAAACCTTTGAGTCACAGGAAAAAGATGTGGAAGTTGCTATGAAACTAGAAGCTGCACCCAGAGAAGATACTTCAGTAGGAGTACAGCAAATTCAGGAGTAGCTTGGAGCTATGCACATGGAAATTCAGAACCTGCAAAAGGAGTGAGGAAAGGAAGCCTGCGCAGATCTATGGTGCATATGATGTCATGTATCTGGCCATATGAAGGATCAGTGCCCTATATTGGCAGATTACATGCAGGTAGGAGGACCTAGTCCGATACGCCCAGGAGCAAGTGGGGAACCCATCCTGTCACGACCAGGCTTGAGCAGACCTGTGCTGTGGTGCGATGACTGCCGTGTAGCGAGGCTGCATGATCCGAACCATTGCCTTCGGCTAGGTACGTATGTCCCAAAACTGAAGCAACAATGGTGCAGGTTCTCCCGGTCGGTGGGAAATGATGAGCAGAATTGTCGCACTTATGACTTGATGATAGATCATGGGAACTTATATAGGGTACAATCATACCCTGCGTCACCAAGAAATTCCACGAGCTTTGGAGGCTCTCCATCAAGGGGTAGAGGAGGTCGAGGAGGAAGCACAGGATGAGGATGTGGGCAGCTAATCTGTTATAACTGCGGGGAGATAGGACACTTCGCCAGGGACTGCCCAAATCCCACCAGGCAATCGTGAAAATATTGTAGACAGTTGGACCATGTGGTTGAAGATTGCCCAATTTTAATAGCCAAGATGCAGGAAAAACAACCCACCCCTATGCAGAATGTGCAAAGAGTTAAAGCCGAGATAAGAAACATAGAACCAAGTGTGATATTCATAACATGCAGTGGGATGGTCACCCAGGAAGAAAAGGAAGTGCCTGCCAGGGATCCTACGACCTCTCAGGAAGGATCGAACATTAGCAAGGGACAAGAAACAATAGCAGCTACTGCGCAGAGGCCGCCACACCTCAAGATAGAGGAGGGGGTTGAACCCTTTCCATAGGGATGTCTGAAGCTGCTATGTAACCCACAGGATGTAGAGAACCTTCTGTTAGCCACCCATAAATTCTGTCATATCAGGTGGTGGCTAAATGATGTTGGATAGCCTTCAAGAAACAATTTCATTGCTAAAATTGTTGATGCTTAAAGTCTTTTGATAATATCCTATCCTTTGGATAATCGTCACCGCTGTTTCCCTTCAGAACTTAGAAATATTGCTGATTTCCAAGCCAGAATACTACTGCAAGCACCATTTCCCTTTTCCCCTTTCCAAATCTAACCTCATTTTATATCCCTCTATTTCCCACAAAAATCCCTCATTTTCATGTTTTTCCCATTTCCCCTTCATCAAAATCCCTTTTATAAGGTTCAAAGACTCTTTCTTTGCGTTATTGGAACCCTCAATTCCCCTTGAAAATCATTCAAAATCCATTGAAATGCATATTTTATGTGTATTATGGACTTAAGACCCCTCGGGCTAAGTCTTTGGCCTTTCCCCTCCATGCGTCTTGGTGTTAGAACCAAGCGCTAACCTTCCGGGCGCTTATCCATTTTTTAAATTAATTATCTCCGCCCAATGTTCAAAAACCTTAGTTTTATTTAAAAAATGTCGGATTTATTAATTTCTAAAGTCTTCCGTCGGTCTGACTTGTAAATCATTCTCCGTCGTCGATCTGATCTGCAGATGGACGGCGCGGATCCTATCACCCCGGTGGTCCCCGCCATCCACTAACCCATTCAAAAAAAACCGCGCGGTATTCATCGCACCACCTTTGGGCGACGACGGTTTTTTCTCGATCGCCAGCGATTCCACTCATCGGTTGACGCGTGTCCTGGGCACTGTTCATAAAGTCATCGTCCATCACGTGTTAATGTTCGGATGTGGACCCCACGCGATATCGCTGTACACCGTCCGATCTGGGGCGGGCCATCCAACGACTATCACTCACCGAAGTTGCCCGACAGTTAACCGGGCTACGACGCGGCATTCAATAAATCTCTGCCGTCGATATGATCTGCAGATTGACGACCCATATTCCATCATCCTGATTCGATCGCCCAGTCAACATTTCCCACCTTGACTTCCCGTTTCCACTCCCGACTGTCGATCTCTGCGCGATCGACGGATTTGATTTAAACAATTCTTCCGCCTTCGCTACGCCTTCTCTCGGTCAATCCTGACTGTTGGATGATGCCATCCAACAGCCGTGCTTCCTCCACGTGTCCTCCGCAGCAATAAACCTATATATGTAGGATTTTTTAATATTTTTTTGTATTTTTCAGGGTTTAAATGGTTTTCTCGCCATTTTTGAAGAAAATTTGAAGGCAGAGGATGACGATCTTCCTGCCTTCAATTCACCAAAGAAAACCATCACAGGGTGTTAAAAACATGTTTCATCAGTGTTTTTTCAGGCATTGATGCCATATCACCCCTGCACAACCCTGTACATCAGCAAAAACCATGAATCGGGCGCAGTCAGAGGGTATCAGTGACAAAGACCAAAATTTATTAGAATAGAGGATTAAAGACAGATTTTGTGGGGATTACGGCTAAGAACAATTATTAAAAGCCTAAACCCCCAAGTAAAATACATTTTAAAGACAATCTTAAGGGTTTTTATCAACCAGAAAGCCTCCACCGCCACATCTAAGGCAAATTGATTCCTCCCAGCTGCTGAAATGCCACCTGTGCCTCAAAGTATTCAATCAGAAGCTGAATTTATTGATCAGGATCAGATATTTGTCTCAAAACGCAGACCAAGAAACTTAATGACAAAACATCTGCAGAGTTACTTCGATGCCACACAGAGCCTCAAAGGTCAAAAAAAGCTCCCACTGAGCTTAAATATTTATGTAAAACATTTAATATAGAGTACCCCCATGTAAGTTTCTTCATTGAGCCCCCCAAAGGCCAAGAAGCCATTAAGTCTGTATTAATTGTAATTAGAGATCTTTTATCAGATCTCACCTCCTCATTCTTCTATATATACTTCTGTAGAAGATGAGTGAGGGGTTGGTTGTTGGTTGTTGTTTGATCACCAGTTGTAATACTGAAACTCTCTAAAATTAATGCATAGTCTATTGAAGTTGAAGAACAAATTGAAGTCTTGGAAGCCCTGATGATGTTGTTGCATGCTTGTGATTGAGAAGGCTCTATCATTGGATCCATGAGCTTGGCTGTTGTTGAATTTTTCTGAACTTTTTATTGTTTTCTCCTGTTTTCATTCTTTTCCAAAACTTCTTACTACAGTAGGATAGAAAGTATTAGGCTAAGAAATGACTCCTGGAAGCACCTTAGACATGTTCATCCTTCACTGTTTTATGTTTTCTTCTGCTGAGGTATTTTAGAGTCTTCAATCTCTCTCTTTAGTCCTCATGCTTGTTTATTTCTATAATAGCTCAAATAGTTGATTTCAACATGATTTATGGTTCTCCCTGCTTGTCTGCTATCACTTGAAAGCTCTTATTGAAGTCTCCCTTTGAGGTACCATTGTTTTAAGTTAGTCGAAGAGGTCTGTTTCGATCTTGCCCTTTGTCATTGCTTGAACAATTGTTTTGAAGGTCTTTTATAGTTGTAATCATAGATGTATTAGGTGTTCCCTCTTATATGACTACAATTATCAGTGAATATTTATTTTTTCTAAGTCATTTAAAATAAAATCTTTGAGGAAATAGGGTGTTCCCCGAATCTTAGATTTCATTTTAAAAGTTGTTTTTGAAATCATTATTTGCTTAAAGGTGTGATTTGTAGAATTTATGGTTAGCCCTGTCTATCAAAGAACTCTTTATTGTTCAAATTATGCTTTCGAATTCCCTTTGTTGAGAATTAAACCTCTCTTTCCAAATCATTAATGTTCATCTCATTCCAAAAACAAAAGGATCCTGTGGACAAGTTAGAGTTGCACTTTGATATCCCATATCCATTGATGAGTTTGTTATGACCTTTTCTTGACTCCATTTCCCAATGAACTAGATATTTCTAAGTCCTATATATCTTTCCTAGGCCTTTCATGTTCTGCGGTATCATTCCACCCAACCAAACAAACAAACAAACACCTGCACTTAATAACTAGTCTAAAACCAATACTCAAAGCACACAAGATAAACCTTTGCAAAGAAACTCTTGAGAGATCCCTATCTGAGAACAGGAGGACTAGATCTTGTAACTCTAAAGATTGGTTTTGATGTTGCCTTGTCTTTTGATTTGCCAAACTATCAAAACACGGGACACCAACATAATGGCGATCATGGTGGGACCATTCTGAGTTAGTGACAATCTAAGTACCCCTTAGGACTCTAGACATCCCTTATTTTCAAAGACTATACAATGATTATAAACCACCTCATCGCCACCAACATAATGGCGATCACGGTGGGACCCTGAGTAAGATCTTCAAAAAAAAACACTCACTGTCTAAGTATAACATAAATAACCTCCCTTAAGCACTAACAAGAAATGGTAATCATGATAGGACTTAATTGAATCAGTGACAAACTAAGTAACCCTTAGGATTCCCATTAAACCTTATCAAACCTTGAAGGATTCAGTTACCAAGCCATAAGAGTGAACTCTATATGTTTTGACACCCTAGGTAAGTGTTAAGTCAAATTTAGGACACTATGATAACCTATAAAATCAAGAAACTCAGAAAAACCCAAAAAAATTTCAGTTTGGCTTCATAATAAGCATGGTGGTGGAACCATCCAATATCTTACCTTCATAAAAAACTAAAAGTTTCCACCTGGCGACTCCACTAGCCCTAGTAGGCCTATTACTCATCTAGGTTCCCAAATCTCTTTAAGACTGTGTTAACTAGCCTTGAAGAAAGTTTAGAAGCCTAGTCCCATTTTAGAAAAAACATCCTCAGAGGTGAAGCTTCCAAAAACAGTCCCTAAAACCCCCACCTCTCTCATTTTTGAAAATCAGTCTGGCTTCACATAGGATCAATACTAGATCCCATCCAGACCCAAATCCTCCTTTAATCGTTGACAATCCTGAGAGAATTTTGTGGCAGATTTCTAACTCTGGAAAATCAGCTACTAATAGGAGCCTCTTAAGAACAAATTCTGTCCCTGAAAACCTTATTGTCTTAGAGGATTCACACTTTGATTTACATCATACAAAGAACATCTTTAGAACCAGATCTCAAGATGACTTAAACCAAACTGACCTTGATATTACAGATTTGCAACAAAGCTTCAGTAGAGAAGCCTTACCTTCCACTCCTCCTGATTCCCAGCTTCTTTATCACTTTAGCCTTTTCCATAAAAAATCTGCTCAAAATCAATTTGCTGGCCCAAGTATTTCTTCTACTCCAATTCATACTACCACTATGAAAAATACTCCTGTTCAGCCCACTTTCACTACTGTAAATCAATCTCTTGTAAATATACCCTTATTTCCAGCCATGGCAACATGGTATGCCCCGTTAGTGTTACCACAACCTCTACTTCCCTTACCAAATGATTACCAATCTAAAATCCCTCACTTCACTGGAAAAGAGTCTACAACAACCAACATCATGTAGATAAGATGGAAGATGCATTTGATTACATGGAGATAGAAGAAGAAACTGTGAAGATGAGGATCTTTGCCTAGAGTTTAGGAGGAGATGTAAAGAAATGGTTCAAAAACTTACATCCTAATAGCATAAATGATCTCCCTGCCTTGCATCAAACATTTATCAACAAATGGGAACTCAAAAAGAATCCTCTCCAAATACTAGCAGAATATAGCAACCTCAAAATAAATCAAGGAGAGAGTATTCCTGACTACTCCACTAGGTTTAATAGAATTTACAATGCTCTTCCACCTCACATGAAACCTCCTCAAGGCATGGCCTTAGTAAGATATCCCGAAGGCATTGATGTTGACATGATGTATCAGTTAAGGGAGAGGGATTACTTAACCTTAGAAGACATGCAGAAAGGAGCTATGAGTGTAGAAGCAAACATAATTGAGAAAAAAGAAAAGGTTAAGATCAGAGAAGAGGGTAAATTATAAAGATGACACTACACCCTCCACATCTAGCTCAAAAACAGAACATATGTTGGAAGAGATCATGAAAAGGATGAGCATACTTGAGAGAACACAACCTCAGAACAACTCCCAAAATAGAAATAGAAATCAGAATTATAGAAGGGAAAAAAATCAAGATAAGCAAAAAGAAAGTGACCAACAGATTAGACCTCCCTTTCAACAGAACTATGTAGATCAATATGAAGAAGCCTAGGGGGTTGGAAAGGTTGGAAGAATCTCATGTAAACTTGATTGGATCAGACAGTGGGGATGATGTTTTCCTCACTAAGGAAGAACAAGATTTTTTCTCTTATGATAAAAATACAAATACCTATGAAGATTATGATGACTATATATTGGGTTTTGAAAATGCAATCATGGAGGTACACAAACAATATGATCTTAGGAGCAAGGGAAGCATAGATAATTAAAAATATAAGAACACTAGCACTGCTGTCAAGAAAAACACAGAAACTCAGCCCAAAAAGACAACAGAGAAAACCAACATTTTGACCAAGAAACCAGACATGAACAAAGATAAAGGTATCCAGCCAATTGTTGAACAAAGTACCCCTAGCACTTCAGCTAGTGGTCCTAATAAAACTGTCCCAATTACCAGTCCAAACAAGGTTCAGCAAATCAAAGTTGCTGAAAAGAATTCAATTGAAAAAACAGATGTAAATACAAACAAGTCAATTATTCCTTTCAGCCTTGAGGGAGATATTGCTAAGATAAAAATTACAATCCCCCTAGCTGAACTAGTAACCCAAGAGGTGTACAAAAATCAAGTTTTGAAAGCTTTGAACTTAGGAAATGATGCTGACACCTTAAACTTGACAGATGAAAAACCAGAGTTGTTGTTTGGTCCAGAAGTTGAAGGAAAATACCAAGAAGGGGCTGTTCCTCCCTTCTATGTTAGTTTGAACATACATGAGAAAGTTTTACACAATGCCATGTTAGACTCATGAGCTTCACATAATCTAATGCCCAAGGTAGTGATGGAAAGCTTAGGCTTAGAAATTACTAAACCATACAAATATTTGTATTCCTTTGACTCAAGTAGAGTCAAGTGTTTGGGTTTAATCAAAGATTTGTGTGTTAACTTGTCCCAAATCCCTGCTAAGAGTTTAGTCATGGACATAGTTGTAGCTGACATTCCTCCTAAGTATGGCATGCTCTTATCCAGATCTTGGGGAGCCAAACTTCAGGGAAGCCTTCAAATGGACATGTCTTATTCCACCATTCCCGTTTTTAATCAAAACAGAAGACTATACAGGGAATATCACATGAAATACATGGTGAGCAACATAGAAAAACCAAACAAATCTCCAATCTATTCTATTCAATCAAGTTTAGATTCCTTTATCTTATGTAATGAAGATGAAATTAATCAACAAGATAAATAAAACATGGACCCAATCAGTTCATCTGAACAATCAAATCTTCCCTTCAATCAAATTAAAAAAATTACCAATCAACAGCAACAAGAAAATGAAAATAGGAATGACATACTTTGGACCCTAAACTTTGATGGATCTTGTAACAAAACAAGTGCAGGAGCAGGTGTGTGGATTCAAAATACAAATCAGAGCTTTTCATATAAGTTATATTTCCCATGCACTAATAATATTGCTGAGTATGAAGCACTTCTCCTAGGCTGACAACTGCTTAAACAGTTAGAAGCCCAAAAGATATCAATCTTAGGAGATTATGAACTTCTCATAAGACAAATCAAAGGAGAATACTCAGCTAAAAATCCAAGACTTAGGGAGTATCGAAATGCTGCCCTTGATCTATTAAAAACATTTGAAAAGTATGAAATCATTTTCATCCCAAGAGCACTTAATCATCTAGCAAATGAACTTGATTTCAATGCCAGCAATTGCCAAGTACCTTAAATAAATCAACAGCTCAGTGTAAAAGTAAAACACAGGCCTGCTGTACCTGATAACGAAGATCACTGGCAAGTGTTTGATTCTGACAAACACATAGATGATTTCTTGAAATCAGAAAGCGATTTCAGCATACCAATATCAGAAACCAGCCGTAAAGAAAATTGTTTGTATATTGAACAAATCCCAGAAGTTAAAATGACATATACTGCTGATATAAATCATTGTGAGAATCCTTTTGAAGCAGAGATAACTGAAAATGCAGACCAAGAAGACTTGGAAGTTTTAAAATGCAAAAATGATAAAATTCCAAGAGGTCTAGCACCTTTAGAACACCTTTTTGACTTTAACGATGTAGCCAAAGAACCAAGAATGGAGCATGTGGAAACAAATGTAGAAGAACATAACATAGGGAGTCTAATAGAACCCAAGATGATCAAGCTATCCAGCACTCTCCCAGCTCACACAAAATTGCAGTACATAGATCTGTTCAAAGAGTTTAAAAATGTTTTTGCTTGGGGATACAAAGACCTAAAATCATATGATACCAGAATTATCCAACATAAAATCCCTTTGAAGGAAAATCAAAAGTCTTTTAGACAAAAACTAAGGAGAATAAACCCTGTTTTATTACCTTTAGTTAAGGCAGAAATTGAAAAGATGCATGCTGCTGGGATCATTGTGCCAATTAGGTATTCAGAGTGGGTCTCAAACTTAGTTTCTGTTAGAAAGAAAACAGGGGAAATCAGGCTCTGTATTGATTTCAGAAATTTAAACAGAGCTTCTTTAAAAGAAAACTACACCTTACCCAAGATGGACCATATACTTCAAAAGGTAGTTGGATCTAGAATAATATCCCTCTTAGATGGGTTCTCAGGTTACAACCAGGTGTTAGTGCTCTGAAGTGATCAAATCAAAACTGCTTTTACCACACCTTGGGGCACCCTTATGTATGTCAAATTGCCTTTCGAATTAATAAATGCAGGGGCCACCTTCCAAAGGGCCATGGACATAGCCTTTTCTGAAGACATTTGCTATTTCATAATCATTTACCTTGATGACATAACCGTTTTCTCAAAAACTGATGAAGAACATTTGATTCACTTGAGAAAAGTTTTTGAGAAGTGTAGGAAATTTGGCTTATCATTGAATCCCAAAAAGACACTCTTTGGTCTCCAAGAAGGTAAACTTCTTGGTCATATAATTTCAAAAGAGGGAATCAAAATAGACCCTACAAGGATAGATGGCATATTGCAGATTAGCCACTCAAGGAGCCTCAATTAATTGCAATCTTTCATCGGAAAGATTAATTTTCTGAGGAGGTTTATTCCTAATCTTGCTGAGCTATTAAAAAACATTACTAACATGCTTAAGAAAGATGTCGGTGTAAAATGGAATTTACCAGCTAAACAATCATTTGAACTGGTCAAACAAGCTCTTACTCAAACACCAGTCCTGATTAGTCCAGATTTCACCAAATACTTTTATATCTTTTCTTTTGCATCCGAGCATACAATAGCTACAGTTTTACTTCAAAAGAATGATTTGGGGAAAGAACAACCAATATCTTTCTTTAGTAGGGCCTTAAGAGATGCTCCTCTCAAATATAACATCATGGAGAAGCAAGCCTTAGCATTAGTGAAAGCATTGAAAGATTTTAGGGTCTATATTTTACACTCTCACATAATTGCTTTTGTTCCACATACTGTTGTCAAGGACATTCTAAGTCAAGACCCTGATGGTAAAAGGGGAAAATGGATTGCAACTATTCTTGAATATGACTTAGAAATTAGGCCCACCAAACTAGTTAAAGGGGAGGGATTAGCAAAACTTATGGCTGAGTCTAACTTCCAAGCACTTGACATAAATATGGTAGATGTGTTGGAAGAAATAGAAGAATCCACTGCTCCTTTTAATGAAGAAACTTTTCTAAATTCTCCTTGGTATGCTGACATTATTTATGTACTTTTATATCTAAATGCTCCTCCTTCTTTGTCCAAAACTAAAGCTATATTTTTGAAACAAAAAGCTTTGAGTTTTTGCATCTTAGATGGAGTATTATATTGGAAAAATGCTGTTGGAATCTTGCTTAAATGTTTACTTGAAGATGATGCAGGAAAAATCATGCATGAATTGCATGATGGAGAATGTGGAGGACACCTTTACTGGAAGGCCACATCAAACAAAATTCTTAGATCTGGTTACTATTTGCCTACCCTTTTCCCAGACACTCAAAAGTTGGTCATGTCTTGCCATAAGTGTCAAATTTTTGATGGCAAAAGAAAAATTCTTCCCTTACCCTTACATCCTATCAGAGTTGAGGCACCTTTTCAACAATGGGGTTTAGACTTCATTGGAGAAATTCACCCATCCTCCTCAGCTCAACATAAGTGGATCCTCACAGCCACTGACTTCTTTACCAAGTGGATAGAAGCTATACCTTCCAGAAATGCTAATGACTCTGTCATTATCAAGTTCCTTGAAACAAATATCCTATCCAGATTTGGTTGTCCCAGAAAAATCATAACAGACAATGCTGCTGCTTTTAAATCTAAGAAGATGGTTGATTTCTATTACAAATACCACATAACCTTGGGCCATTCCACTACTTACTATCCCCAAGGAAATGGATTAGCTGAATCCTCCAACAAGAGCCTCATCAATATCATTAAAAAGCTGTTGGAACAAAATCAGAAATCATGGCACAGTAAACTGGTTCATGCCTTATGGGCTGATAGGTTAACTACAAAGAAATCAATAAACATGTCCCCTTATCAGCTAGTCTATGGCATGGATGCAGTTTTTCCTACCTCATTGGGAGTTCCAGTCATGAAACTCCTTCAAGAAGTGCAGATTGAAGAGAATGATATGCAAATAAGAATCAACCAAACAATCCATTTACAGCAGACCAGAGAGGAAGTCTATGAAAGAACACAGTTAGTCCAAGAAAATATGAAGAAGCTATTTGATAAGAGGACTAAGGCAAACAATTTCCAAGTTGGAAATGTTGTTCTTAAGTGGGATTCAAGAAAAGAGGAGAAGGGAAAACATGGAAAATTTGAGAACTTGTGGAAAGGGCCCTATATTATTCATGCTGAGAGGGGTCACAATGCATTTTTCTTGAAGGAATTGAATGGAGAAGATCTGTATGGAGGTCCTGTCAATGGCATAATGCTCAAGCATTACTTCTGACAAGAATCATAAGTTTTAAAGCATTTTATTTTGTCATTGTAAATATCATAGTCTGAAACATTGCATTCAAAGTTATGAAAATCAAAAATACAAAAATAGAGAAAGAAAGAAAAGAGGGCAGATGGTGAAAACAAGAAAGGTATAGCCCCATACCAAAAAGAGAAACAAATCTGAAAATTTGCAAGCTCAAATGCCACTCCTAAAAAACACACTTCTAGTTAGTCAAACAGTTCAATCTTGACTAATTAGCTTTAAATTTTCTGCTGATAGGATAGTGAATTCGATTTTCCAAAATGTTTAAACTTGGCTTATCAGTAGATAGTTTAGGATAGAAATTAAAGGTTCAAACATGCTCAAAATATGAATCTAAAGTTTCAAAGAGAAAATGACTCAAATCTGTTTCAAATTCTGAGTCAAACGATGTAAAAATCTGGTTCTAATCAGATTAAAACCTGAACCAGAAGAAAAGCAAAGATAGCTCAAAACAAAGATCAAAACAGAGCTGTAGAAAAGAGGAAGGAAATGTTTTCAAGTTTCAGATCTCAAGCTTTCCATTTTTGTTTAAAATTTTGTGCAAAATAAATGTCTATGTGCAGCTTGTATTTTATGCCATAGACCAGCATCAAGTTAGACTGTCCAATCCTAACTTGAATGCTTTTCAATTTCTGTTGTAGAATTTAGAGAATAAAAATCTATTGGAGTGTTTATCCATTTTTTAAATTAATTATCTCTGCCCAATGTTCAAAAACCTTAGTTTTATTTAAAAAATGTCGGATTTATTAATTTGTAAAGTCTTTCGCCGGTCCGACTTGTAAATCATTCTCCGCCGTCGATCTGATCTGCAGATCGACGACGCGGATCCTGTCACCCCGGTGGTCCCCGCCATTCACTAACCCATTTAAAAAAAAAATGCGCGGTATTCATCGCACCGCCTTTGGGCGACGACGGTCTTTTCCCGATCGCCAGCGATTCCACTCATCGGTTGATGCGTGTCCTGGGAACTGTTCATAAAACCACTGTCCATCGCGCGTTAACATTCAGACGTGGACCCCGCGCAATATCGCTGTACACCGTCCGATCTGGGGCGGGCCATCCAACGGCTATCACTCATCGAAGTTGCCCGACAGTTAACCGGGCTACGGTGCGGCATTCAATAAATCTCCACCGTCGATCTGATCTGTAGATCGATGACCCATATTCCATCGCTCTGATTCGATCGCCCAGTCAACATTTCCCACTTTTACTTCCCGTTTCCACTCCCGACCGTCGATCTCTGCACGATTGACGGCTCTGATTTAAACAAATCTTTCGCCTTCTCTACGCCTTCTCCCGGTCAATCCCGACCGTTGGATGATGCCATCCAACGGCCGTGCTTCCTCCATGTGTCCTCCACAACAATAAACCTATATATGCAGGATTTTTTAATATTTGTTTGTATTTTGGAAGGTTTAAATGGTTTTCTCGCCATTTTTGAATAAAATTTGAAGGCAGAGGATGACGATCTTCTTGCCTTCAATTCACCAAAGAAAACCATCACAGGGTGTTAAAAACATGTTTCATCAGTGTTTTTTCAGGCATTGATGCCATATCGCCCCTGCGCAGCCCTGTGCATTAGAAAAAACCATGAATCGGGCGTAGTCAGAGGGTATCAGTGACAAAGACCAAAATTTATCAGAATAGAGGATTAAAGACATATTTTGTGGGGATTACGGCTAAGAACAATTATTAAAAGCCTAAACCTCTAAGTAAAATATAGTTTAAAGACAATCTTAAGGGTTTTTATCAACAGGAAAGCCTCCACCGCCACATCTGAGGCAAATTGATTCCTCCCAGCTGCTAAAATGCCACTTGTGCCTAAAGTATTCAATCAGAAGCCAAGTTTATTGATCAGGATCAGATATTTGTCTCAAAATGTAGCCCAAGAGTAAATTCTGCCAAGGAACTTAATGACAAAACATCTGCAGAGTTACTTCAACTCCACATAGAGCCTCAAAGGTAAAAAAAAGCTCCCACCGAGCTTAAATATTTATGTAAAACATTTAATACAGAGTACACCCATGTAAGTTTCTTCATTGAGCCCCCCAAAGGCCAAGAAGCCATTAAGTCTGTATTAATTGTAATTAGATATCTTTTATCAGATCTCACCTCCTCATTCTTCTATATATACTTCTGTAGAAGATGAGTGAGGGGTTGGTTGTTGGTTGTTGTTTGATCACCAGTTGTAATACTGAAACTCTCTGAAATTAATACATAGTCTATTGAAGTTGAAGAACAAATTGAAGTCTTGGAAGCCCTGATGATGTTGTTGCATGCTTGTGACTGAGAAGGCTCTATCATTGGATCCATGAGCTTGTCTGTTGGTGAAGTATTCCGAACTGTTTATTGTTTTCTCTTGTTTTCATTCTGTTCCAAAATTTCTTACTACAGTAGGATAGAGATTATTAGGCTAAGAAATGACTCCTGGAAGCACCTTAGACCTGTTCATCTTTCACTATTTTATGTTTTCTTCTACTGAGGTATTTTAGAGTCTTCAATCTCTCTCTTTAGTCCTCATGCTTGTTTATTTCTATAATAGCTCAAATAGTTGATTTCAGCATGATTTATGGTTCTCCCTGCTTGTCTGCTATCACTTGAAATCTCTTATTGAAGTCTCCATTTGAAGTACCATTGTTTTAAGTTAGTCAAAGAGGTTTGTTTCGATCTTTCCCTTTTTCATTGCTTGAACAGTTGTTTTGAAGGTATTTTATAGTTGTAATCATAGATGTATTAGGTTTTTCCTCTTCTATGACTGAAATTATCAGTGAATCTTTATGTTTTCTAAGTCATTTAAAATAAAATCTTTGAGGAAATAAGGTGTTCCCTGAATCTTATATTTCATTTTAAAATTTGTTTTGAAATCATTATTTGCTTAAAGGTGTGATTTGTAGAATTTATGGTTAACCCTGTCTATCAAAGAACTCTTTATTGTTAAAATTATGCTTTCAAATTCCCTTTGTTGAGAATTAAACCTCTCTTTCCAAATCACTAATGTTCATCTCATTCCAAAAACAAAAGGATCCTGTGGCCAAGTTAGCTTTTCCCTTGGATATCCCATATCCATTGATGAGTTTGTTATGACCTTTTCTTGACTCCATTGCCCAATGAACCAGATATTTCTCTGTCCTATATATCTTTCCTAGGCCTTTCATGTTCTGCTATATCATTCCAACCAAACAAAAAAACAAACAAACACCTGCACTTAATAACTAGTCTAAAATCCATATGCTAAGCACACAAGATAAACCTTTGCAAACAAATATTTGAGAGATCCCTCTCTGAGAACAGGAGGACTAGATCCTGTAACTCTAAATATTGGTTCCTCAAAAGCTGTTCTGCCTTGATTTTACAACGATCTGCATCACCTGAAACCAACACCTTCAAGCTTTTAATGCATATTTCATGCTAAAGACATTCAATCCGATTCAAGGACCAAATATGTACACAAGCTATACAAATATAAAAAACACACCGGAAGAGAAATGCGGTTGACTGCGCAGATTGGTGACTACGAGATGGATCAAGTTATTTTAGATCTTGGATTAGATGCGAACTTATTACCAAATCAAACATGGCAATGCATGGGAGAACATAAATTGGAATGATCCACCATCCAACTGTGCATGGAAAATCAAGAAAATATCATCCCTCTAAGAAGGTTGCCAAAAGTCATGGTAGATATCGCAGGGGTAAAAGTCCTAGCTGACTTTGAAGTAATAGAAATTTTGGAGGATGTGAATCCCTACCCTGCACTCCTAGGACTAGACTAGGCTATAGATATGGGGGTGTCATTAATCTCAAAAAGCACAGCATGGTATTTGAAAATAACGGTATGCGTGTAATAGTTCCACTGGACCCCACAAAAGGTGCACGGTATACAGAGCCAGCGCGCGACGAGGAAGAAATAGATCACATTTACAAATTGAATATGCAGGACAAAGACTGGATTAACCCCACGGTGGAAGGATTACTCTGCTGGGAAAAGGACAATGAATGGTTTTCAGACTCTTATGGAGAACTGGAGAATTGGCAAGGCCGGTTGCATGAATTTTTGGTGCTACGATGTCTTCGGGTCACAGGGAACTTCCGCTGAATCTCCGTCGCGGTAAGAGACCTACCCTACCTTGAGAACACAAGTGACATTAAGGAGTTTTTACGTGCATTCAAAGCCGAAGTTCCCAAGGAATGTAGGATAGGGGCACTTCCGCTAGCCCTACGCGGAGTGCCTACGCATTGGTGGGATACGCATGGGCCGATATTCTGCACTTTGAAAATATGGATAACTTTCCGGATAAGATGATCCTACGATTTGGGAGTCTCCGCTTAGAATTACGGATCCGTAGAGGTCTTTGGGTCGAGGACCCACAATGCATATTTGTCGTATGGAAACATAATGGTGCAAGAGACCCAAACGAAACTACCACTTTGGTTATCCATAACCCACGTCATGTCGACTGCGTGGTATTTAGATGTGGAGCTGCACCAGTGCATGCGCAATTGGGAGAATTTGCGGGCTAAGTTTCTGCGAACATTTAAGATGGAAGATGGCACAAGGATGCTCGACACAACTCTGCCGTACATGAATGACCTGAACAAGGGAGAAGCACGCCTGTCAAGAGGTATGGTGGCCAAGTTGCTGGAGTGGTACTCCAGACCCAGACACGAACACCGGCATCGCCTTAATTTGGGGCACGCGAAAGACGCAGTGCGTCATCCAAAATCTGTAAATATTTGGGAAAACCCTCAGGTATGAATAACGACCGTCAGACCACTACACTTTGGTGAGAAGGGAGCCTTACCATTATAAAAAATGGGCGGTTGGCCATCAGTACAGAAATTTATGGTGAGTTTGTTGCGGACAATCGATGGTAAGTTTCAAGTGAGGTTTACTCTATCGTTGGATAGCCCGGGATAGTATAAGGTCAATAGGATAACTTTGCTCAGGGCTCCATATTGTCTCTGTACCCTGCCTCTGTTATTATCTTGCTTACCTATTGGGATCTTTAACATTTTATGAGAAGCCTATCCTTTTGTTGCTATGGCAGTCCTTAACCCACCGAACGATTCGACACCTACCAGTTCAGCACCTGCAGATATTGTGTTGAGAGGGTCTGGGGATGCAGAGATTGATAAGATGATTGGCCTCTGGCTCCTTGCAGGGAGAATTGACGTTGAACCCCGTGCAGAGGGGCACCACAGCTACACGATGGGAGTTCGTGACCTTTACAAGCCTGGAACGATCGCAGGCCCCAGCCGGATGGCCTCAGATGATTACGATCAGAGGGTATGCAATTGCTAATAGCTTGTAGCCGACGTTACCAAGCTCAATGGTCCAGGCGCACGGAAGGGACGAAACGATAGCAGAGGCTACGACTTCTCCCAGCTCCGCACTACCGACCAGTGAAAGACATATTTGTTCGCTACCTCGCACTATCATGGTTGGTGACCATGCCCCGACAAATACGGACCTACAAATAGACTTGGCGCAGCTACCCCGAGAGGCATTACAGGATTTATACATTGCTATGTTGCAAGAGATCCGTAAACATGACCGGACTGCGCATCAGCAATGTGAAATACCCCCAGAAGTTTGGGCACAACGGGTTGCATTGATCACGGAAGCAACGAATATTATTAAGGAATAGCTTACTCTGGGCACTCAGTTGGTCGAGGTGGTTATGAAACTCTGGACAGCGGTCCGGTTCGACCCCATGCTTCAGCGTGTTCAGGAAGACTTACGATAGATGGATGCTACTTTCGATCAGGTCGAAGCTACCTTGCCTTCCCTCATCCCTACACAGCGTCTAGCCCTCTTAAAAACCCACAACGCCTTCATAGACACGATTGTCGATCTCCACCATGCCAAGCATGTCGTCAGAAAGCGCTTGAAACCATGGGGCGATACCGCCTTCCAGATATCTCAGGGTGCTCATAACACCATCGCGTACCTCCACCGGATATTGGAGCAAGTTACCACGGCTCTGGAAGGCACTAACTCCCTGAAGCTTGTCAATATCGCACAACGAGCTACTGCTCAGTCAGGAAGTGCTCCCTCTGCTCATCATTGCTTTCAATACCTTGCTTGCGCAGATGGCGACCGCACCACCACAGTGACTTGGGACGAGTCACAAGATTGTGTTGGGGGACTGTTGGAACATCGTCTCCTATGAGTTGCGAAACTGGTCCAATTTTGAATACTTTTGATTATATTTAGTCTAGCGCAGGGGTTTTGGGGTGGGTCAAAGCCCCGAAAGCATTGTAATGGGTCAAAGGGTAAACCAGGGGTCCGAAAAACATGGTTTGCGGACCATAGGAAAGTTTAGGCTAGATTATTATAAATAGAGGAATATTTTGAATTGAAAGGTAGGCAATGAAGATATATTGATGCGAATTTTGGTTTAAGAGATCTATTTGGGTTTTTGGGGAAAGGACTCCTGCTAGCTGTGTGCGCGGAGATCCAAAGTCTAGCTGTGTGCGGACCCTGCTTCTATGTGTGCAGGCTGGGATGGGTATTGTAAGAAGGAATTGATGAATTGATGAATAAGAAAGGTTGATTGAGAACTGAATCTATGTGTACTGTTTTTGCGAGTCATTGGTAATTAATGCATTATACGCATTCTGTATTCAAGCTGCGAAAGATATGTGTAAGTGTGTTTGCTATATCTAGATCTGTTCTGTTATGTTTTTGCAATATTGTGCTACTGTCATAGAAGTATATAATTATAGATCTAGTGCACGTGGATGTGATCTGGGTATCATAGGGTCAGACACAGCTCTGCTTGCCTTACCTATCCTTTCTCAGGGTGCGGAAACCTAGTTCCAGCACCGACCCATACTACTTCGGGTGAGACTTTGACTTGCACAAGCAAGTCACTGCCGAAAGGGCCAGTATTATAGGGGTTTGTTGGAAAACCTTGAACTTTGAACCTGGGTCAGGACCCCTCGAGCCAACATGGTCATTCATTTCGGTTATTATGACCAAAGGAAATTGGCAAAGGCAAATCCAAAGGCATTGGAAAGGCACGAGGCATTAATTGGCATTTTATTTATGAAAATACAGGAAAATAAGAGAAAATGAAGGTGAAAGGTCACAGGTTGTATGTGAGGAGGAAAATAAAGAAAATAGAGGCCTCATTGATAAAAAGGCTTCCGAGGATCATTTGGTAAGTTTTTTTCAGTGCATTTTGAGCTCTCTCATTATTCTCTCTCTCTCTCTCTCATACTCTTGGATACTTAGAGGTTTCTTGGAGCACTCTTGGAGAGTGTGGATACTTGGTGATCTGGAGCAAGAAAGAAAAGAAAGAGTAGGAAAGCTTAATCAGACATCGGGATCAATAGCTACACCGATATTTTATTGCAGGTACTGAGTTGCATGTATGGTTTCCTCACTAGTTTTGGCATGCATGGTGTGTGCATGTGGATTTTCCTAGGCTTTCCATTTCCTAGATATCCATGGTGTTGTGGGTTTATTTCCATTGATTTTTTTATAGTTGGTTCTCATGATTCCATTAGTTGTTGGGTTGAGTTATTAGTTCCTGGAGCCTTTTTTGGAAAAATGCTCTGGAGCCCGAAAGACTAGTGTTGGGTTGAGTTACTAGACCTAGAGCCTTGGTTGGAAAAACACTTTGGAGCCCTAGGTGAGTTAAGTTACTAGTCCTGGATTGATCTAGACTTATGCAGGAACACAATAAAATACAAAAATAAACATCAACGTAGAGATGCAGTAGGAATAACACTTCATTTCATTAATATCACATACTGAAAAATTCTTACATACAGAATGGAAATTAAACTAGCTCGGGAAATGGTAGCTTATCTCTGAGAAAAGATGTGGTGGCTACATGCCTCTGCTCTCTATTAAAATGAGGCTGGAAGGCCTTTTTATTATTGAGAAACAATGGAAAACCGTAAACATCCCAAAACCTAACCCGACGAGATGAAGCATCAAAAATATGGGCCCCGTTTGGGTAAATTGATACATCAACTTCCCGGGGACGTAACTTTGGCATACAATCTCTTTTTTACACACACAATAGAAATATCTATCCGAGGACTATAAATTTCAAGCGAAAATAATTGGTCAAAAACCCATTTTAGCCTTTATTTTCCCAAAAAACATCGTTTAGGGCCTCAAAACGACTTTGGGAGTTGAGGACCCGAAAAACTGTCAAAAATAGTAAATTGTGCTACAATTAAGGAAACTGAAAAAATGAAATAAAAAATGGTGGGGGTCCAAGTGGAATAGGCAGGTGGCCACCAATATCCACCTGGATCATTCCTCCCCCCTTAGGAAGCAATGGTTCCCATTGTGTTGAGTTCCTCCATGATATGAGGAAACTTCTATTGAACTTGGTCCCTGGTGAGCCACTTTCCTTGGTGGAGGAGTTGGCTAACTTTGACAACCTGATACAACTAGTTCTTCTACCAGTGATTGTGCTTGATCTGCGTGTCCATGATACGATCAGTTGTGGCCTGTTCCATGCAGTCGGCGTTTAGCTCTGTTGGTGTGAGTTGTTCTGCAATATTTGATGTGTCTAGTAATGGTGGAAAGTATGGCAGAAGGCGGTACACATTGAACACTGGGTGTAGGCCAAGGAATGGGGGAATTTTGAGCTCAAAAGAATTGTCTCCCACAACCTTGATAATGGTGTAAGGCCCATATTGGAGTGGTCTGAGCTTCTGATGAGCTTCAATTAGGCACTATTTCTGCAAATTCAACCAAACTTTGTTGCCCACCTTAAACTTGTGTGGCACCCGATGTTGATCATGTCGCTTCTTGTACTTGGCATTGGACTTCTCCAGGATGTCGTGAACCTACTGGCGGATGTGCTGAATGTGCTCAATGAAGTTTTCCACCTTGTTGGTTTCGGACTGGACATGAGCTGAATTTGCCTGAGTAGCTGCAAATGGTATTGCCACATCAATGGGACATAATGGCTGGAATGCCAAGCCCACCTAAAAGGGGATGTGGTGATTTGAGCTGTGGAAGGCCCAGTTATAGTTGTGTTGGATATAGGGGAGGCTTTCATGCCATGTGTGTGGATTCTTCGAGTTGTACATGCACAGAATGTGTATGATCATCTCGTTGACAAACTATGTTTGGCCATCAATTTGGGGGTGGAAATATGTGGACTTAGTGAGCTTGGTGTCCAACATCGACCAAAGACTTGACAAAAATGTACTGAGGAACTTGTTATCCCAATTTGAGTTAATGGACTATGAGATCCCAAAGTTTAAACACATTCATTCAAAGAAGACTTTAACAGTGGCTTCTGCTGTGATATTCTTCTTGTAGGCTACCATAATGGCAATTTTAGAGAATCTATCGACATCAAAAAAAGCACAGTCATTTCCATGCTTTGTATAAGGAAGGCCCGAAATGTAATCCATGGAGATGGATTCCCAAGGTCGAGTAGGGGTAGGCAGTGGAGTATATAGGCCTTGCTTCTTGATGGTCGATTTGGAAATGGCACAGGAAATGCAGGATCTAATGTACTTATCAACATCATGTCAAAGGTTCGACCAATAGAAATACTTGTGCAGTATTGCCATTGTTTTCTCGACCCCCAAATGTCCAACGACACAACTGTAGTGCACTGACCAAATCATCTTAGCATGCTCGCTTGTAGGAACACAAAGGTCTACCAAGTGGCATAATAGTGCATTCGAGAGGTGAAAATTTGGAACTTGCCTACCCTCAAGGAGTGTCTGGTATTTGTTTCTAAATTCTAGATCACTTTGGTAGAGATGTGGGCAACCCTAAGTCTCATTCCCACAAAAGTCGAGCACAGTGTCTAGCGCCATGATTGAAGGTTGGATGGGGCAATCTGCAACGTTATTGGTGTTTCCCTTCTTGTACTTGATGTTCAAATGGAACTATTGTAGGTGTATGGACCAATTCTGATGCCGATCATTCTGTAAGTTCCCATGTGTCTGTATGAACTATAGAGGTCGGTGATATGTGTGGATGATTGTTTCCTTCCCAAAAATTTAATTCTTCTATTGTCGGCATGCCTACACAATGAAACAGTCTCACTGCGATATGCCACTGGATGCCCTTGCTGAGTAATTACTGCCCCAGTAGCATAGTTAGAGGCATCTGTCTTGATATCAAATGGTTGCTGCAAGTCTCGTAATGTGAGCACTAGTGCAGAGCAGCTGCAATGATTCAACTCTGCAAACACCTTCTATTGAAATACATACCAAAAGAATTTTACTTTTTCTCCTCCCTTGGTGACTTGACTCAAATTCCATGTGATATGAGAGAACCCCAACACGAACCTGCTGTAGAAATTGGCAAGACCCAGAAAGATGCAGAGCTCTGTTAGAGTGGTTGGGGCTAGCCAATCCCGAATGACCTGGATCTTGGTTGGGTCCACATGCACCCCCCGCTCATCAATAATGTATCCTAGATATTTAACCTGGGTCATGCCAAAAGTTCATTTCTCCAAATTGGCATACAACTTGTGTTTTCGCAATGTTTGGAGGACCTGTCAAATTTGGTGGAGGTGTTCTTCCAAACTCTGGCTAAATATTAGGATGTCATCCAAATATACCACCACAAATGAGTTAGTGAATGGTCGCAATATTTCTTCCATCAACCTCATGAAGATTGTGAGAGAATTTGTCAACCAGAAAGGCATGAAAAACCATTCAAAAAGGTCCTCCTTGGATTTGAAAGTAGTCTTCCACACATCATAGGGTTCTATTGATACATGGTGATACCCGAACTTCAAGTCGATATTGCTGAAATATTTGGCTCCCTTGAGTTAGTCTAGAAGGTCATCAATCTGCGAGATTAGATACCTATTCCGGACAGTGATCTTGTTCAACGCACAATAGTCAATACATAGTCTCCAAGTCTCATACTTATTCTACACCAACACAATTGGGCTCCCATAGGGAGATGAACTTAGCCGGATGTGACCTTTCTGCAACATCTCCTGAATTTGCCTCTTGATTTCACTGTTCTCCAAAAAAGAGAACCGATAGATCAATCCATTGGGTAGCGGTGCGTCTAGGGTAAGATCAATGTAGTGCTTTACCTGACAATGTAGAGGTACCCCTCTAAGTGAGGTGAAGATGTCCTCGTACTCATCCACAACCTTGTCCATTTGTTGTTTCCATGCAAAGGAGCCTTGTTTGGAGGTTGTGGCTACAATATTATTCTTTTCCTAATGGTGGATCATCAGGAAAAAATTTCCCGATTTCGGAAATGAGCTTACTGGCTTGTTTTGCAGTGATCAAAGAGATGGCAGTAAGCGGTGCTACCTCTGGTATCTTGTAAAAATTATTTCCCAAAGTAAAAATAAGAATGCGAGGCCTAGAGTAATACATAACATGTCCCTTCCACAAGTATTGTTGGCCTAATAATACATCACAAACATCAAGAGGAAAAATATCACAAAATACCTTGTCTGTGAAGGGCTTGATGCTGTATGGAAGGCGATACTACTGGCTGACGCAAAGATATTATCCTTGGTGAAGCCATATGATGGTGTACAACTGGTGGTGTACTGTGGCCAGAAGGCCCATCCGCTTCATGACCTATACTGAAATGAAGTTCTTTTGTCTCCCATTATTGAAAATGAACTGCAGTGGGGAACCCTTCACCCACATCTGGGAATGGAAGAGGCGCTACCCCTACTCTGGATCTTCAGGTTTCTCCTTTTGGATATTGGTGGTGGAAACAATGACATTGGGCTATGCATCGATAATTTGCTTCCCTTTTTCATTCCTTTTTCAGGTTCTAACTCATTTTCAGAACATGCATCTGATTTAGAAGTCTTCAGCTCGGCCACCAGTGACTGCTTGGCCCAACACTCACTTGTGTTGTGAGTGGAGGTCTTATGGATTTGTTCTTCACTTGTGGCTTTGGCGGGTTTTCCTAGGGTACCCCGCCTTGGCTTTGTCCTTTGTTCTACGATTTTGGGGCGCCTTTCCATTGCTTCTAATTCACACGTCCAAAGTCTTGCTTCTTTTTTTTGAATTTATTCTCAATCTTGGTAGCATACAGTATGCTACACTAAGCAAGGAGATGTCAAGGAGCTCCATTTCCTCCTGAATGTATCTGTGCAGAAAACTGTGGTACATCATCACCAAATGTTTCTTCAAATCTTTGACACTCGAATTTGTGTGTAGGATATGGAAAAAATTCGTCAAATCATGCACATCTTGATCCCTTTGTTGCCGCAACGTAGTCCATTTTATGTATTTGTACTCATAGATCCTCATGGGATACTATTGTTCCTTGATGGTGTCTCAGAAATAATTCTAAGTGGGTGCGGTCGAGAACATGGAGGTTTCTGTCTCATCCTTTTTCTCACAGTAGGTTTCCCACCAATCCTTGACATTTGGGGTGGCTTTGAGGAGTGCAAAAGTAATTTTTTCCCAATTGGAAAAGTCATGAACCGAGAGATATCATTCTAATAGATTAAACCATATATCTACGACATTTTCATCTACTTTTCCCTAAAATATAGGAATGTCAAAGTTTACTTGTACATTAAAAGGAGTGGCACCTCCAGAGTGGTTGCTGGATGAAGGTGCACTACCGGTGGGTAGTCGTTGAAGGATTTGGGCAAAGATATCCATCATAGTGTTCCTTTGTTTCTTGATGGTCTCCTCAAGAAATATTTTAATAGGATATCCTGCTCCCTCATATTTATTTTCTTCCTCCATGGGAGACCGTCGGGGTTTGCGAGGCTGATCTTGCAAAGGTTCAACCAGACCGAGCCATAACCCCTTATACCACGACCTTGTTGGGGACATGCAAAATAAATATTGAGAAAGAGCAGACCGATCTGATACCATTGATCTAGACTTAAACATGAATGCAATAAAATATAGAAATAAACATATAATGCATAGATGCAAAAAGAATAACACTTCATTTCATTAATATCACATACTTAAAAATGCTTACAGACATAATGGAAAATAAACTAGCTCGACCGATGGTAGCTTATCTCTGAGAAGAGATGTGGCGGCTACATGCCTTTGCACTCTATTACAATGAGGCTTGAAGGCCTATTTATTATTTAGAAATAATGGAAAACCCTAAGCATCCAAAAAAATTACTAGTGGAGATGAAGAACCAAAACTATGGGCCCCGTTTTGGTACATTGGTACATCAACTTCCTGGGGACATAAATTTGGCATATGATCTCCATTTGACATGAATAATACCTCATTAAAAATATATATCTGAGGACTACAAATTTAGAGTGACCAAAATTTGCTAAAAACTCATGTTGGTCCTGGGTTTCCCAAAAAATGTCATTTAGGGCCTCAAAACGGCTCCAAAAGTTCAAGACTCGAAATATTTCCAAAAATAATAAACTATTCTACAATTAAGGAAACTAAAAAATTGAAAGAAACAATGGTGGGGGTCTAAGTGGAATAGGTAGGTGGCCTCCAATATCCACCTGGATCATGGATCCTTGGTTGGAAAAATGCTCTAGAGCCTGGAAACAAATGGGGTTGAGTTAGTAGTCCTGAAGCCTTGGTTGGAAAAAACACTCTAGAGACCTGGAGCAACTTGGATAGAGACCAATCCATGATGGTTATGATGTACGACCGTGAGGTGGAATCATTGGTTGAGGGTTGAGGTCATTTTGCCTCTGGAAGCCCTGGATTGGTTTTGATTGATGTGTTTGATGAGATCCCACATTCATGCTTGGAATATGGCACGAGGGTGATTGGATGAAGAGAGATTTGGATCAACCAATCTATGGTCGGGTGGAACGTAGAAGTCCCATCTCCGATTGGTTTTTTTACATTCAATAATGAAGAGCTCATTCCTTTGGTATTTGGTATGCAAATGTACTGATTTATATGTGGATTATATTGCTGTTGTATCCATGATATTTCTATTATTATTATGCTGGCTATGAGCATGTATTTTATGGTGATGATGTATGGCTCTCTCCATGTTTTTACTTGTAAATAATGAAAAATGTATTTATGGTAAAATATATTGTATGATAGCTAATGATGCAGGGGAGCAATGATTCTTAGCTATTCTTAGATAAGTATGAGACCCCTATTCTCTATTATGTTGTTTACACCTGTAGTTTCTATGTTTGTGACCTATTTGAAAAAATTCCTGTCATGGATAGGAGGGGTCCAGATGAGTTCTTATTGATGTGATTGCTTCCATATCATTTCCCTATTCTTATCTTTCATCTCTGAAATTTTCATGAATCTTGGATTCACTGGCACATAACTGAGTATTTGGGGCCCTGGACGCTGGCATGCAATGTTATGCCTGTGGATATGGCTCAAAGAGGTAAAAATGTCAGTGTGACCTAGGGGTAAGAGGCCTAAATAGTTAGGTTACCTCATGGGGGTGTTTTTGTTGCTGTACGAGGTCTGTATGTTGTCTTTCCATCTATTCCACTTCCTTAAGGTCACCTAGGAGGTTGGATCTCATTATAGTAGCATCTCGTCACATGTTTACCCCGGTCCGACTACTTGGGTATATTGGAAAGAGGGTGTTACAGAGTGGTATTAGAGCATGGTTCAACCCTTGGATTTGATGGGAAATGTGTTGGTCATGCTTTTTTATTGGTTACATGTGTGTTTCTCATACTTGTGGTGAATTTTTTTGTTGCATCCATGTTTTATTGACCATGGTGGCAGTGGTGTCACCATGGATGTGCTGATGGTGTTGTCAACATGTTTTCATGAGTGTATGACTCGTTATGTGTTTCTCATGCTTGTGTATTGTTTGTGCATGCTTGCTTACATATTGGTACATATTGTACATGCATTGCTTGTGTATGCTAGGGTTACATATTGGTCATGCTTCGGTGTTATCCGTGTATGCTTTATTTTGTGATGTCATATGTTGAACATGCATTGGTCGTTCATGATTGGTTATACTTGTCAAGTAGGTACATATGGTCAAGTTTGCATTGGTTTGATTGAGGTTTTTGTGCATAAGGTCATTGCATGCAATTATCTCATCATGATGATATTGGTATGTTATGATGCTAATGTGTTAGCTGAGATAGAGTAGGAGATGCAGATCATTAAAGTGAAGTTGCAACAATAGACCTTGGGGTAAGAGTAGATCATCATACATTATATGATTGGAATGCAGGTATGTTAGTTATATGATTGTTATATGCATTAGGGTTACTTATATATATTTTTGTCATTTTATTGTTGTTATGGTTACATACATGATAGATGATAGTTAATCAATTTAGTCATATGTATATGTGTGGGTTAGTCATGCATGGTAGTAACTCGTTATATGCATTGTTGATGTTATATGTTGCCGATGATTATGTTATATGATTGACTTGTTGTTGTTATATGCTAGTGACTTGATGGTTATGGTTCTGACGTTCAGGTATGAGTTAATATGTTGTGATATTATGGCATACTAATATATACTAACTATGCATATATGATTGTTATGCAAGAAATACAATTGTTTATGAGCTTATGATGTGACCCTCATGAGTTCGAAATTACCAAAAAATTGCCAAAAGGCATGACCAAAAATTCATAATGACCCTCATGAGTTCGAAATGCTGTTTTTGGAATATCTTCAGTCTTCATTCTAATTTGATGATATCCTGAACGAAGATCCAACTTGGTAAAATAAATTGCTCCATGTAATTCATCCAATAATTCATCAATCACAGGAATTGGAAATTTGTCTTTAATGGTGAGCTTATTGAGCTCTCTATAATCAGGACACATTCGCCATGATCCATCCTTCTTGTGTACCAAAACTACAGGAGCAAAGAAAAAACTTTGACTAGGTTGAATTATACCCGCCTCTAACATTTCTGCAATCATACGTTCAATTTCGCTCTTTTGGAAGTAAGGATATCTATAAGGCCTGATGTTTGGAGGAACACTTCCTGGAATCAAATGAATAGCATGATCATGATCACGAATAGGTGGGAGTCCTTTGGGAGTTTCAAACACCTTGGAATGATTGTCCAAGACTTGTTGGAGATCTGCGGAAATAGATGATTTTGATGTCGGAACTTCTAGTGAGCATAATTGTGCAATTACGCCTCGTTGTTCTTTCTTTAGAAGCTTTGTCATGACATTAGAGCTTATTATCCTTCACGGCTTCCCTTCAATACCCCGTAATTCGACTTCCTTTCCTTCTGAAAAAAATTTCAAGAAAAGTTCTTGAAAATTAAAAGCTACCGTCCCCAAAGATTGTAACCATTGTACTCCTAGTACAACATCGGCACCTCCCATAGGAATGGAAAGCATTGGACTAGTCAATACATATTCCCCCATGGTTAGCTTGATATTATGGCATTTCCCAGAGCAATTTATAGTTCCTCCATTTGCAACCATCACTTGGAATTCTGGTGCTGGGTATAGGAAACAATTTAATTCCTTGGCTACCTTACAATGAATAAAATTATGGGTGCTACCTGAATCAATCAACACTATTACCTTTTTCTTCTTGATCTGTCCCGTTATCTTGAGAGTTTGAGGAGTGGTAATTCCTGCTAGTGCATTACATGATATGGTCAGATTCATTTCTTTCTCTTCTATGGCTAGTTCCTAGTGTATATCCTCTTCTTGTTCATTTTCTTCTTCTTCTTCACAATCTATGTAAAATAATTTCTTTTCAGCACACTTATGACCTTTAGTGTATTTGCTATCACAACTGTAGCAAAGCCCTTTTTCTCTTTTTTCTTCCAATTGTTGTGGTGTCAAACTTGTAGGTTGTGGAAATCTAGGCGTAGCAACACTTCCTTCTTTATAGAATTGAGTGGTAGGCTTCCTTGTCGCCATAATTTTACATTCAACTTTTCTTGCCAACCTGAATGCCTTCTCCAATGAATCAGGTTCCAAAACGCGAACTTCATGTTGGATGTTATCCTTTAAAGTGCCTATGAAGAGATCAATCCTGTGTTCCTCTGGAATATCAGTTACCCTTATATTCAATTTTTTGGAAGTCCTCAATGTGCTCCCCCACTAAACCCTTTTGTTTGAGATTTATCAATTGGCTAAAGAAGGTGTTGCTCTTTGTATCCTCATAATGTGCTATCATTTCCTCCGTAAAAAATTGACCAAGTGACAATTTTTTTACGGGAGCAAAGCCATCGATACCATACAAATGTATTTTGTTCTAAATGTAAAGTTGCAATGCGTACCTTTTGTGTGTTTTGCACATTATGTAGATCAAAATATTGCTCCATCTGTAGTATCCATGTTACAGGATCCTTTCCATCAAAATTCCTCATATCCATTTTTGGAATATGGTGGTTCTTCCCGCCAACATTAGAGTTTATGAAATCACAATTAACATTTATTTTGTTCTCATCATGAGGTTCTTCTACTATCTTTTCATCATTAGGAAACCTTTCTTGTATCAACTTTGTCAAACCTTCCATGTCTGCTTTTAGAAAATTCTTCATGTTTTCCATTTTCTCATCGATCTTAGCTTCCATGTCATCCATCTTAGATTCCATGCCAGCCTCCATGCCATCCATCTTATCTTCCATGCCATCCATCTTAGCTTGCACGCAATCCATCTTAGCTTGCATGCCATCCATCTTAGCTTCCATGCCTTTCTTCAAAACTTCCATTTCATTTTTTGTTGCTCTTTGCGAGAGTGAAATTTGTTGCACTTGCTCTTGTAATTTTGATAGATCATGTTGCAATTCTTCATCTTCATGAGTCATAGTAGAGCTTTCCAAAGGCTTAATGGGTGTTGAATTATTTTTTGGGGCCATTTGATAATCCAATAATGATATCTATTCTACAATATTCCCTTGCAATCAATTCAACTTGATTCTTCAAACAAGACTTATGCAATTCGGAAAAAAAATACACACCTTTTACTTGCTTTTGAGGAGCTCGATATTGAAATTGTATTAAATCTGTGATTACGGCTCTTATATATCTGAAATTTAGCACTGAAGTAGCCCTCTGAATTCTCTTTTGAATGCCACAGGTCTGACCTGATTTGGATTCTCCAAGACAAAGTTGTGTCCAATCTCCCACAGTGACCTAATTATGGACTAGTTCAGTAGAGCGAACTTCTACGAATTGCCACGTGTCACTTTTTTGTCCTTTGTATCTGAAATTGATAGCCAAGAAACTACAGTCTGTGTACTTCTGACCAATGTTTACGGCACTCCAATCCGATGCCCAGAGAGAGAGTTATTGAACTTTTTCCACGATCACCTCTTTGAGATGAAATTCAGGAGCCTGAAAAAGCACTACCTTCCACAGATCATATCTCCAAAAATATTACGAACCAAGATCTGAAATTTTTTGAAAAATTTCCTCAGGATTTTATGTTGGCACCATACGAATTTCAGATTCTGACCCTTCGTAGAAAAAAAGTTATAGCACAAATTCCACGATGACCTGTTTAGGAGCTTGAAAAAAGACCTACCTTCCACAGATCATATCTCTGAAAATATTGCGAACCAAGCTCTGAAAGATTTAGAAAATCTTCCTCAGGCTTCCGGCTTTGCACCCTAAAAATTTCAGCTTCTGAAACTTCGTAGAAAAAACGTTATAGCGAAAATGCCACGATGACCTGTTTGGAGCAGCGAAACCCTAGAATCCAAAGCTCTGATACCAAATGTTGTGTAACCAGCTTCAAAATAGAAGAAAAGAGATATCAACGCCTTAGAAATAAGCCACTTCGAGGGGGAAACCTCCAATACATTACATAAATGAACAATTCTTGGATGATACAATTTACAAAACCTCCTTTCTATATATAGGAGTCCATGGGGCCATAATGTAATCCTAGTGGGCCACAATGCAATCCTAGCCGACCTAACAATAATAATTTAAGGGCACAATAATAACAAAATGGGGGTTACAAGGGTACAATAATAACAATAAGGGGGTTACACTAACAATAATAAGGGACTATACTAGTGATATAGGGACCTAACAATTCATGAGAAAGGTAACACGAAAGGTAAAGTGAATGGATCTGAGGTGTTATATGCCTTGGCTATGTTGGGAACAATTGTTCTCAATGTTGTGCATGGTGTGCACATATAAAAGAAGTTCTCTTATCCTAGACCTTATGATATCTATCGATTATGTTGTGATCATGAATATGTTGATGTTTATATATGTATACATGTATGAATGTATGTATGTATGTTGTGTCTGACAGGGTTGTCATGGATCATAATTGTTCAATGCTCATGTTTATATGTATATATGTGTGCATGTATGTCATTGTATGATATGATCATGATCGTTTTATGATAATGATTATATATATGTATGTAGGTATCTATGTAATTGTCTAGCAAGGTTGTCAAGGATCATTCTTGTGGAGGAATTATTTCCTATGCAGGTAAACGACATGAAGAGGTTCTTGGTCTCATGAAGAATCAAGCGGGAAGAGTAACTCTGACAGATCAATGATGTCAGTATCATGTGGAAATGAATTGATATTATATTCTTGTACAATGCCTCTGTTTATGTTATGGAAAGGTAATGCTGAGTGGTACATCAACAAAGTGGAAATAGTGTGATCTGCGACATGCTTGGATAAGCATGGATAGTGGAAAGACACTAGAATAAAGGTTTCTTTGTGGATTCAATGTGTTGTTTATGGATGTGTAGTATTACTATTGTGTATAGGTTGCACATGTTGTATAGTCAGTGATTGTAACTATGGTGATGTGTACATGTAACATATGTAGTATTGTATACATATGATGTATTTCTATTGCATATATGGTGTTGTGTGTATATTGCATATGTGGTGCTAGGTATAGATGGTTCTATGTACATGTTGGGTGTGCGGTGCTATATAAATACTGTACTATGCACATGTTGGATATGTAGTGTTTTGTGCATATGGTGTTGTGCACATGTTGGAAATGCGGTGTTGTGTACGTATGGTGCTATGTACATGTTGTATATGCAGTGCTATGTACATATGGTGTTGTGTTCGTGTTGTACATATGGTGCTATGTAAATATGGTGTTGTGTGCATGATTGTACATGGGGTGTTGTGTGCATGTGGTGCTGTGTACATGTTGTACATACGGTGCCGTGTGCAAGTTGTTTCGTGTACATGTCGTGCATGTAGCGTTGTGTACATGTGGAGTCATGTACATGTCGTGCATGTTATTCTATGTACATGTGGTATTGTGTACACATTTTATAGGTGGTGCGGTCTACATTTGAAAATTTGTACACATTATGAAGGTGGTGTCATGCACATGTGATGCTATGCACACGTTGTGCAAGTAGGTTTGTGTACAAGTGGTACTATGTACATCTTGTGCATAGGTTACTTGTATACATGTGGTATTGTGTGCATGTCGTACATGCTGTGTTGTGGACCTTCAGTACTATGTATGTGCATGGTGTAGTCATGGTATCGTGACATGTGTATTTTTTTTGTTGTACTATGTATATTTATATGTATTGTGTGGTATTTTACACCGAGTGTAGGTTTATGTGGTGTATGCTGGTGTAGGTGTATGTATTGTGTTGTATTGAACACCTAGTGTAGGTGTATGTGTCGTATGCCAGTGTGGGTGTATGTATTGCGTGGCGTTGTATGCCTTGTGTGGATGCATAGGTTGTACACTATGTGTATGTGTACATAATTGAAGAGAATGATTTGGTGTTTTTCGGGTGTGGCAACTGATCCGATGTGTGTACAAAAGAACAAAGGAAAAAGTAAGGAACGATGAAGGATAAGTATCAATATTTTATTTTAGTTTATTATGCATGTTAGCTGTGTTTCTAACTTATGATGGTTACGTGTGATTTATGATTATGGTTTATGATTCCATTGCATGTGATTCATGATTTTGACCTATGATGGTTGTGTTTGGAGCTAACGAGGTGTGATATGTTTATACATGATGATTCATCAAACAACTAGTTTGACTTGTTGTGACAGGAAGTGAACATAATTGCAAGTGTACCTTAATTACAAGCTACCAATGAGGTATTATTTGAGTGTATTTCATTTTTTTTTTAGTATAATGGGATTATGTGTTTGGTACAAGAAAGCATGGAAATTCTTGGTTGGGTGGTTGAAACTAATTGCAAGCATTAGTAGCAACAATAAAAGGAATCGAAACACGTAGCAGTATACTGGTAAAGCACTTCAGGAGCAGGGCCATTGTGGGACATTGGTACCCAGTAGTTTCCATTGATTTCCATGAGCATGCTATGACTGGTATGATGGTTTTGAGGCATGGATATGGCTTGGTTTTTTTATCTTCCAATGTGAAGAAGCCTTGCAAAGGGGTGGCAAAGGGATGGAATGCCCGAGATGAGGGTGCTAGCGGAACTTGGAAGATGTGTGACTGCACAAAAGGGGGTGAGTAGATTGCCTGAGGGACTATGTAGCAGAGAAAGGAAGGCCGCAGATAGATTTTTTTTTGTCATTAGCATGTCTAGATGGAATCAGATGCACATTGAAAGTGTTCCCTGGAACAATGAGACGGTAACTATTCACTAAGGGTACATCAACGCAATATTGTAGCGCTGGACATTGGATGCAAATTTGGCTCTAACAATGGATTATGGACTTCCTAGGAAGGAAGTGAATCCTGGTACTACTTTGAGGGTGGAGGTGTGAGCCTCTCAATTCCCTTGTTGCGGATGCAGGATAATATCCTCTTATTTTCTGGTTGAGAAAATGTGCATATGTGTATATTATTGTAAATACCGTAACGAGATGTGTTGTAAATCTCAAGTACACAATATGATTGTCATGATGTTTTTTTATTTTGAGAAGGTTATTGATTGTAGATACTGCAACGAGCTATGTTATAAAGCTCCATAGAAAGTATGTTTTATTTTTAGCGGTTTGTTGGTTTGTAGGTGTCATTGAACACCGAGGACAATGTTCCTCCAAGGGGGAAGGTTCTGTAACAACCCTGGTGAAAATTCCATGTAATAAAATTTAATAAAGGAAAATAGATATATGTGGCTACTACTGTCTGGCAATGCTATACTTCTCTTTTTCCAATCTATCAATTAGTATTTCTTACACACAATTCCCTTTCTTATTGATTTAGTCCAGAAAGTAGTTATGGGAAATTCCTTTGAAAATTTTCTCTGTATAAATATTGAATTAAACATAAGGTGTGAAAATTTATGGGACTATACTTGGAAGTGTCTATTTTCCAAAGGTTTAGATTAGTGGTCAGTTATAGTTGGTAGGCATAAATTTCTTGTTGAGTGGAAGTTAGTCAACATTTTTCTTAATTTTATTTGATTTACTTGTGGCAAGGCAACGACATAATTTTACTTACAAATATATAATGAATTTAAATTTAGTAAATATTTATATGATTTATGTGATTCAATATGTAATTAAAATTTAAATAGTTTTATTAAATAGTAATTATTTAGATATTAGATAAATATATAATATTTTAAAATTGATATAATATGTGTTTAATATTTTTGGAAATAAATTTTGTGTAAGTTTAACTATTTGGGTAACTTTTTTTTATCTATTATTTAAGACAAATTAACTTGTAACGATGATGATAAACAAGAGTATTGATAATTTTTTTTTTAAATGATGTGTTTTATTTTTTTGTAAACTGCGACAAAGAGATTTTCTATTAATAAAAAAGAAGGTACATTAGAAATACATATTACCAAAATAGTTACCATCCCAACCAGAAGAAACATGTGGATTAAAAAAACATCAATACAATACAAAACCAGAATCCAAAATTCCACCAATGAACAAGTGTTGGCTCAAAATTGTAATGGGTAAAGACCTTAGGTTCAGATAGAAGGCGGCAGCAAAAAGGGCCCGCTGTAGCCTAGCACCACGTTGACATTTTCACCTCGCTTAGTAAGAAGCAAGTAGTCTCACCCGAGGAATTTTGAGACTGAGAAAGATAAGGGATCAATGAGAGGCATCAAGGAGCAACACAACAAGCATTCCAGTTCATGACTTCCTAACAACCATCTCCACTACCAAACATGCATCATGCATAAAGAACAAATTCACAACGTAAACAAAAAGGAATGATAATGCACATGATTATACTAATTTTTTTAAAAAAAGGGCCACTCATTTCATTGCATTACATAAACACATAAAATTCCTGCAATTTTATTAATAAATAGAATCATAATCAAATTACAACATTACAACCATTACCGCTAGTGCAAGAGTCTTTGAGGATTACATTACAAAAAAAAGTTTACATTGAGACCAATTAGCATAAAGGGGGTCTTGATTAGTAAATTGACATCATTTCGACATCCTCCTCCCTTCGTCCTTCATTCAATCCTATTATAGATGCCCTTCTGCAATCTCGCTCACTTGATCTACCAATTGTCACTTCAGATGTCACGCCCATTCATCTTCAACAAATTTTGTAGGCTTAAATTTAACTACTCATTCTATGCATCTATCTTCCTTTGGAAACCTCTGTAAAATCTGGCTTGACTATGATTTTCTTCATATTCCTTGCACTTTTCCTTCGACATATGGTAATTATTAAATTAATCTCTTAATTTTCTCCCATGGTCTTTTGCACAACTTCTTTTCGGTCAAATTTAGTGAAAATTTTTACAAAATTTGGTTCCAAAAAACGAAGCACCCAACAGGCCCCGACCACAATCTATTGCCTCATACCTAAGTCAATCCTTCTTTGGCGCCTCTATTTTTGGTTGTTATTGTTGCACCCCTTCCTGCACTAGATCTCTGTGTGCCATAGATGTACCTTCAAATGAAGGACCTAACTCAGGCACTTACTGTAGGACATTAAATTTGAACTAGGAATAGTCGTGAATTTCAGTCCTCTAGGAATCCATCAAACTCATAGCCCAAGTGAGAAACTGAGTGGTAATTTTAGCATGGGTGTGCTCCAACCATGCCCCCATGATAGCGTGCCATTGATTCTCTTCTTCGGTGGTGAGCTACCTTAGCTTCTTGAATTTTTGCATGGCCGACAGCTTAAGGTCACACAAGACAAATTTAGTGGCTCGAGATTCTTCATTATTCTGGTTGATATGAATTTCCAAGGAATCACTCTGAGCAAAAAAATATTTCTATTGGTCAGGATCAGACGTGAGCAGGGCTTGATTGAAAAACTATTGAACTTGCTGAGATATTTTCTGTGCATATGTGGTAATCTACGCAAGATATTCTTTAAGTGAGATGAAATCTATCATTTTCTGCTCAATTTATGCGGCATACTGAGTGGTTGGGTCTAGAATCACTTCCTAGGTGGATGGAAGGATGTTCTTCAGTTCTCGGTTTGCAAAAACAAGTTCGGTGTACACTGCCCCGATGTGGTCACAACATTCAGAAATAGTACAAGCAGAAAAATCTTATGGTGCATTTGACACCACTTCAACAATTTTTAGCCATAACTTCTGGAACTTGGCACTTACATCCTCAAATTGTTGTTGTAATTTTTCCTTTTCCTCCAGAAGTTGGTCCCGCTCAACCGTGAGGAAGAGAATCTACTACTGTTGTTGTTCATGATTGATGACTAGGTTTTTGTGCAAGGCCTTTTCTTGTCGAGCATCAAGCTTTATAAAGCTAAACAGTTGGGAGGATTCCCAACTTTTAATAGTGTAAGAAGACATGGCACCAGGTAAGGGAAACCGTGCTTGCAGGGGTTGTATCTTAGTGAGAGACTTTTCATAATGACCCTGTGGAGAAATCTCTCGCTCTGGCATATACTCACTGTGGAATTTGGTGCAGACTTCTTCAGCCGTTGGCAATGGAAATGAGGGAAAAAGGCTAGAAGTTGGGATGATAGTGCCTAGGGTTGCTTGGAACTTATCCAGATCTTGGCTAAGTTGGAGGAACTGGATTGCTGCCACTTCTGGGCTAGGTGCTAGAGGCAGGGTATGTAGTATAGGCACTGCAACGATAGTATTAATGGCTGTGCTCATATCTAATACATCAGAGGGTTTATTGGCAATGACATGGATGACAAAGTCTATCTCAATTTCGGTCTTGGAAGTAAGGGGGATGGCAGTTTTAGGAAGATTTGAGATGGTGGAAGAGGGGGATGCGATATGCAACAAAGGGTTGGGAGATGCAAGAGAAGAAACACACATGGAATGTCAGGATTTCTCAGTTATCTGAGAGTTAGTGCTCCCTTGGGGTTCCTCACTTGTTAGGTCGATGATTTAGGGCTAGAGAGGAGGTGAATTATTTTGTGTTGAGGAAGGGAAAAGGGTGACGAAGTTGATAAGCTCCATAATGGTCGATTGAGTGGTATAGGTGGGTCCCGTTGCACCCAGAGAGATGGTTAATGGCCTAAGTCTATGAGGGTCAATGGGAAAACCCGCATAAACATAAGAGGTGAAGGGTTCATAGTTTACTAGGGGAATAAGGGATTCCCAAGTATTGCAAACAAAAGAAACAATCTCCTTGAATTGTTTGAAGATAGGATTGAGGACCTCCTCAGCTAAGTGTTTCTTTGACGAGGATGAAATTTCCCCCGGAAGTGGGTGTGACAAAATTCCTTCAAATTAATATAGAGGCTTGTTATCCTAGATTTCACAACTCATACTGAGCTAGGAATGAACTTCATTATGGAATGCCTATTCGGAGAGGTAGAAGGGAAATGACTTCACTTGAAAATTATTTGCATTGAAAACTTTGGACCTGAAGTAGGTGGTGCCGTGATGAAGGCCAAACCATATAATGGTCGAGTACGTATCTAGGAGTGGTTTCAGTATGCGCGTGAATTTTTTCATGATGCTTATCATTGTGGCATACCAACTGACGAAGGATTCTACATAAATCTATTTTCTGTTGTGGTCATTGGATAGTATCCATGGGAGCTACGAAAGTGTGAAGGGATGATTAGAAAATACCGGATTTGGTTGTTGTCCCTCAGGGGTGAATCACTTCATCATGGCTATAGCTATGAAGAGGTAGTTGTCAATAAAATAGGTATCCCTCTTATAGACGTATTCACAAGCCTTAAATAGCTCATTCAACAAATTGTTGTACAAACTCAGCTGCTCTCATCAATCACAAGCCTCAACAATAGAGATTGTATCTAATGTGCACTCACCTTTAGTGTAATGCCACATGATCTTCCCCGCTATCACATGGCATGAAACTTGTATTGAGGGAATATTAATCATGTCGATAAAAACCCCCCTCTCACCTCGCTAAATAGCATACTTAGTGTAATTTTTTTTCTCTCTGGTCTTTGCTATAGGGTAAAATGCTTGGGTTGTTGGTTATCGTATATCCCTCTCAGGGCTTTCCAGTGCTCGAGGCAGACAGAAAGATTAGTTGTACAGTTCACAAAGATGGCATATAAATGTTCATATTAACTTAAAACAACTTGACAGAATGCGACAGAAAATTACCTCTTTGACGATCTGAGAGTCCCTTGGAGAGCACTAGGCAGCGAAGAAAGAGTCTTTCTTCACCGGATCCAAATCGTAGTCCTGCAATCAATCAAAGCACTCGTGTAATTTCTAACACAACATATATCCTATCAATTAAGTCAATATACAATGAACATCTAAATTATACTCATCTGAGCCATTCATATCATACTATGTAAATATTCAAACAATAATGAAAATATTAAGCATCGAATGGAAAAAACAGATACAATTATATTGATTTTAAAAGAAGGAGGATTACAATCGTCGGTTATACCAAGCCCTCCTCAGCCTTCCAATCTCTCTATCTCTCAAGTAGCGAATTCTTAGTCAACAAGCTCTCTAGGAACCTCTTTGACTCTTGGCCTTCACACTATAACACTATTCTCTACTTCACAAGTATTCAGAACATTAGCAATCCTTCGACCTTCAACTAAGAGCCTTCAGCTCATTTTTATAGGAGAGGGAGAAAGCCATTGTTACATTTCTCTTTCCACTAGTTTGGAATAGGAAAAACTAAGATGTTTCTTTAATCTCTATGCTTTTGCCTCCTTGGGAGTTTAGTCTTTTATGGCAGTGACCAATAATGAATTGGTGCTTTGTAGTTTCCTTTGTGAACTGACTCTCTTGTGAGGGAAAGCCGGAGATTCAAATCATTCTTCGCAGGTTTTTCCCATTTCAAACTCAAAACAAGGGTAAAGCTGTCCTCTAGTGTAAACAGAGCGTTGCCCTAGCCAATAACGCGGCACATTCACTTCTCTGATGCGTTATAACGCTCTTGTTTTGTTATATAGAGGCGTTACCTTGGCAGAAATAGGTTTAATTTAGGTCTTTGTATTCCTTCCATATTTGTTTTCTCCTCTGAGATGATGAGGAGGTATTTTGACCTGTAACAGATGCCCCCTAAAGTGTGAGGTCAGAGACAAAGACGATGGCCGAAATACTTTATAATTTGTGTAGAGATAAAGATATTGAAAGACTGAGGAAAACTTGAAACAACAACATATGTCAGAAAATATAGTATCTGCCTTGAGTCGGGCATTCCCATGCCCAGTAGCTTAAACAACATGATTTCTCTAGAATAGAGATATGAAGAATTTGTCCACCGATAAGCACAATGTGGAAGTGTTTATCATAACAGGATCAGGCTGAAGAAGTTGTCTCCATAAACAATATCGCAACTTGGGGAAGGAAACACAACTTTAATGATGTAGCCTTTGCCCCAAGGTCTTGACCGTCGATTCACTTAAACGGCATATTTCTCAACATGTGAATGAAGGAGTTGTCATCGAACATGTGAGAAATCATCTGATTACCAGTTGATAATGAAAAATTTTAACAGACGTGAAGGTGGCCACCGATAATGATGATGGTCCCTAAGATGCACAGTACAATCTAGCGAGTGTGAATAAATTGAGTTGAAGTCGAACACTTGTAGAAGCATTCGACCAGGAGCCAATGATGAAGACCCCTGATCAAACACAAGACTACCTGCCACTGATGTATTCAAGTATCTGGGTACTGATGGGTTTCTGGATCAACTTCCTAGATAAGATGTTAAAGTCGATAGGAAGAGATCTGTTGAAAGGTAGACACTGAGGCGTCCTACATCAGTCAACACGAAACGGAAACCAACTGATGTTGTTTATGATTTGAGATAATGAAGAGGAAATGGGGATGTCGGACGAAAAATAATTTCTGGCATAATGAGCGGTTTGGTTGATAACAGGAGCAGTAGATAGCGAGATCTGCTTGAACAATAGAAGACACTCTAGCAGGGTACTAGGCAGTTGAAGCTTGATGAACACCAAAGAGTGTGTTAGGATTTTACCGGTGCAAGGAAACTGGGAAATGAAGGCTAATACTCATAGATGGTAGGGTTCAGCTAACTACGAAAGAGTTTTATGGGAAGTGCCATGTTCAAGAATTTTTTTGCCAAATTGACATTTTTTGAAATGTAACAGAGGCAGTATCCATTTTGTCCAAATTTTTCCCCGTCTGATTAATTTTAACGAGTCCAGACGAGTAAACTCGATGAATGTTTCATATTTAGAGAGTCTGAAAAATGTCAGAAAATACAACTCTGTGCCCCGTATGATTAGGTTTAACGAGTCCAGACGAGTAAACTCGGTGAATTTTTCATGTTTAGAGAGTCTGAAAAATATCATAAAAGACAACTCCACGCCCCGTCTGATTAGGTTTAACGAGTTCAGACGTGAAAACTCAGTGAATTTTTCATATTTAGAGAGTCTAAAAAATATCATAAAAGACAACTCCATTGGGGTACCTTTGTCATGTCTTGATAACCGGGCACGACAAAGGGATAATAGCAAGCCCGAAAACAGTTCATTTTCCGTGAGTTAGTCCATTGAAGCCGGAAAAGTGAGAAATCTATGTTCGATGGACGTCCACCTCATTTTGTTATGAGTACAAGGAGACGGAGTAAACTTAATACTCTTTTTAAAATTTTAACGAGTCCGACAAAGAAAAAATCGGTGCCCTCCGTGAAATTTTAACGAGTCACGCGGAGAAAACTCGGTTAATTTTTCAGTTTAAAGAGCTTTGAAAAAGAGAAAAGAATGGATCCTTACTTTTTGTTGTGGTAGTTTAACGAGCCCGACAAAGGAAACTCGGGGTTTTTTCAGTTTTATGAGCGAGAAAAAGATTCCTAAAAAGAAAGCTCAGTGCTTCTTCATAGTTTTAACGAGTCTGAAGAAGAAAACTCTAGGTTTTTCGAATTAATGAGCAAGAAAAATACCATACAAAAAGAATGCTCGATATCAAATTCATATAAGTTTAACAAGTCCGAAGAAGGGAACTCGAGGTTTTTCGGATTAACGAGAAAGAAAAATACTGTAAAAAGAACGCTCGAAGCTTCTTCGTGTAAGTTTAACGAGCCCAAAGAAGAGGACTCGAGGTTTTTTGGATTAACGAGCAAGAACAATACCATAAAAAGAATGCTCGAAATTTCTTGATCTCTTTCTCGTCAATAGAATTATCTATGTCGGGAATTTTCTTGTGAGACCAAGCAAGCACATCACAGAATTCTTTGAAAATGGATGTGAAGCGCGCAATTTCCTCAGGATTGCAAGCTTCTCCAATCTGAAAATTTTCCACGATACCCGTTTTGACCGAGATATCAATGAGCATTGTCTCAGAAATATTACCCATGTTCCCTTCTGAATCGATAGTTTGAACAGTCGTATAAGGGGAGGGAACTATGTCAGGTTGGTCAAAAGATGGGATTTCAGTTTTTATCGCCTCCGAGTCAATCATCGAAGCGCGATGGTGAAACTCTCCCCAAGGTCGTTCTTCTAGAGACATGATCTCTCGAATAGTTTCATCTGTAGGCAAGACTTCATTGAGGAGATCCTTAGAGAGAACTGTGATGGGCGGGAGGTTTGTACCTTTGGTCGAAACCATAGCAGTGGAGGGTTCAGATGCTATTTGGATGGCTTGGTAAGCCAACTCTGCTGGTGAGAGCGGCATCTGATATCCATAGGAATCAATGTCTGAAGGTGCCGGAATGATCCATGGGTCCATAGAGCCATCCAAAGTGGTGGATATCATCGCGACCGTGTTTGGGATCTATGGCGGCGGGAGAGGAAAACAACCCAGTAGGGAAGATTCCTTTAGAAGACCGGTACCGATACTGACGTAAGAGTTAGGAAAGCCTCCTATTAGGGGTATAGTGATACTTGGTAATGTGGCATAATCAGGGGTGTAGAAGGATAGCTGATCCACTGTGACTATTTTCCCATCCAATGGAAATAAGATGAGTTGGAAGACCAAAGACACAATGGCAGTCATGGCATAAGACCAACTGTGACCAAGCAATAGATTATAGTCTAGATGGCGCTCTACGACTTCAATGTCCACCTTTAATGTTTTCCTACTCAGAGTGATGGGAAATCTAGAAAGGTATCCTTTTGGGAGGAACGCATGGCCATCGAAAGCTTTGAGGGAATTTGACGGTGGTGTTAAGGTAGGAGAACCTAAAGCGAGCCAGCAAGCTTGTGACATAATGCAATTCGAAGCACCTTCGTCTATGACAGTGTGATGGATTGGTCTCCCTTTCGACACCACTTGCACCTGGAATGCGAGTTGGTGTAAGAGGCAAGGTTTAGCCTTTTCCATATCAAAGATAGCTAGCATGGAATCCTGGGGGTCTATTCCACCAATGGCCAAAAACAAGGCTTTCCTTTGTGCTGGACAGGTTTGTAATACTTCGAGAGCAGACATGGCTGACGGTGCCTGCGCCAAATCTTCTACAATGTTGTAGTTTTGGGCTGCACGTGTAGAGCTGTTATGAGTCGTGCGTCGAAGTGTCCCTTTGGGGGGACGAATCAAAGGTTCAGCAGTAGGCCGTTCGATATACAAATCGTTAGGCGGCAGTGGATTTGAACCAGTTCTAGGTTATTGAGCATCTATGGTAGGATTTCCATAAAGCTTGGCTCGAGTTTGAAGTTCAACACTCTCAATGCCATAAATGGCAGATGGTCCTTCGCCGGAAGGATGTGAACCACCATTGCCCCGTTGATGGGGTTGTGGCGGATTGTCAACCATGTGTTGATGTTGCTGCTGTTGATTTGGGAAAGGATTATGAAGAATGGCAGGTGTTCACCCAGAATCCTTGTTGGCAATAAAATCGGTGCATTCCTGCAGCCGAGGACATTTGTATGTCAAGTGGTCCTCCGCATAGATCTTTCAAGGAAATTTCATGGGTTTATCCTTCCCTGTGTCATTTTTGGCAGCATTTTTCTGATTAGGGTTATTCTGATTATCCGACTGCTCTTCCGAAGAAGACGTATTTTTCATGTTCTTCTTATTTTTCCCGCTAGGTTTTTGTGAGGTTTGCACTGAATTCACCTCAGCGGTAGGAAGAGTATTCGTTTGGTGAGGGGCGGTGGTAGCCGAAGATGGCTGGGAGGTTTGCCCCTACGACTGATTTGTGGCCACATCGGAGATTGTGCCAACGAGACCGTCGGCATGTGCTCCAGTTTTCTGAGTGGTCGGAGGATTTGGGTTACCAGGGGCATGGAGGAGTAGATCGTATAGCATGCCGGATTGTGAATAGATTAAATCCAAATGCTAGGCACGACAAATACATTGATCTTCTGTAACCGCACAAAAAAGGCCAATGTCTTTAGAGATGTCGGGTAAAAGAGACTTGCATAAAAAATTGGCTAAGAGATGATCGGGGATTGACGCTTTACTAGCCTCCTCCTACGTCTCCATTCATGAATATGATCGAAGATGTGGGTGGCAGTGTCTTGGCGTAGCGAGGTTAACAATTCCGTTCCGGTTTCAAATCTAATTGGTAATTGGAAGTTTTTTAGGAACTCCATCGCTAAAGCGCCAAAAGTATTGATGGCGGCGCATGGCAATTCAATGTACCACTTGGCGGCATTTCCTGTAAGGGTGCGGGGAAACAGTCGAAGCCGGACACTATCATCCACCATGGAATTGGATATAGACCATAGATGAAAGGTAGTGGTGTGTGCGGCTGGGTCATCCCCTTGTTTCCCGTCGAAATTCGGGATGTCAGAAGGAATCTTATGCGGTATTGGAGGCCAAAGCGGGTTGTGATTGATGGGGTCGTTAGTCAGTTTATGGATATCGGGAATGTCCAAAGTGGCCAAAAATGGAAATTGTCGATTTGCCCCCGAATCTAACCAAGGCAGTATGGGTTGACCACTTAGACCATGGGGTCCACCCATCAACGTGTTACGAGGAGGATAAGTGGGACTTTGATAAAAACTTCCTATAGGTGGAGGAGTAGGGACATACTGTTGCTGTCCATAGGGCATATTGTATTGCGGGGCGAAAAATTGGTTGCCCCAAATATAAAAGTGCCCTCCCATTCGAGATGGAGGTTGGGGTTGGTTAGTCCAAATGGATGCAATATAGTTTCCTCGAGGCATGCTACTACTTGCATAGTTTGGCAACGGTATAGACCCTACACCTATATTTGAACCACTTAAGGGAATAATATTGACCATATGTTGTCCCATTTGTCTTAAGGACTACAGGGGAAGTGAAATGTTCCCTGCTACCTGCGTGCTGGTGACACTGCCCCCTGGTATAGCGGCCAAGGGGTTTGAACTCAGTAGAGGGTTTGAACTGAAAGGGTTGCTAAAAGGCATCGAAGTAGTCACACTCGTGGGAATAGCAATCGTGGGTCCCAACATGGTCACCGTAGGAGTAGATCCTGAAGGATTCGGCGAGCTACTGACAGTTGTGATGATCGTCGGGTTGGGATTAGGTAAATGTTGACTACTGGGGTTACCAAGTAATGTCATAGAACTGACCACCGGCAGGGAGGATGGTGGCGAACCTGTGATGGTTTCCATTGGCATCAACCTTGTGGTTTCTAGTGGTGAAATGGATGGTTGTGCGGCCAAAGAAATATCTTGGCGTGGTGGAATCTGAACTATCACAGGTCCTAATGGATCAGTGAGTGGAGGATTGTAATGAGGTACAACCCCTTTCGTGAAAGGGTCTTCCGGAAATTCCGTATGATATGAGGCTATGTGAAAATCAAGATTTTTCAGTGGAGACTTCTCTTCCGCAGAAGGCACAGGTTCACCAAGGTTTAGTTCTTCCTCAATAGTTAGAGGAGGTAGACCTTGCTGTCATCGAGACAGACGACGTGGGTCGTAGGACGCCACGGTGACCTGCTTATTTTTTAACAAATTTTAATTGATTTTGATGTATTATAAAGTCTCAATGACAGTAACCACACACCTTTAAAAAAAAAAATACTCTATAAAATCAATTAGCAAGCAGCCAAAATAGGGTGCCCTGTCTCAGTACTACTGTTTGCTGGTGATGAAATCCACTATCACAATAGTATACAGAGAGGGTTGGTCGAAAGTACATTTACGATCACTCTAGAGCTTCGCCCGAACCTCCGACGATAGGTGTAACCACTCTCGTGAAGATGATTACCCTCCTAAAGACCGAAGACAGAGTGGGTCCATCTATTTCAGGTACCAGGACAGCCCATCCCAGTCACCTTGTGTAAGTCTCTAAAAGTATGGCCACTAAAGATACCTCAAATCGTAGACATCATCAGGGGGGTCCACGGTCAAGGACATCGTGCTATATGGGCAGAATACCTAGATCCCAGATCTAGTTTCAACATCCCCGAAGGGAACCCCAATATATAACACACCCACTGGATGTAGTCGAAGGCGGGCTACCTTATTGTGCACCCAAGTGTTGTCTCGTGCTGAGCTTCGGTAAAGGAACGGTCCCGATAATATGAGTGCAGTAGGATTTCACTCATTAATGAATCTAGTTTCAAGTTTTGATATCTTGGGTGATTTTCTCACTTTCCTAACCCAAGATCCTAGCCTGAACTACTGTTTGTGTGAGCTCAAAAAAGAGTAATGTGATTGATTTTATTATCGCTTGATTCTTAGTGTACTTGATTATTAGTCTTGCGGAGGGGGAGTGGACGTATGAAATGTAATGAGACTCTGACTCAAGAAACCTGCAAAACATGCTCTACATATTTAATTCGATGAAGATTATTTCTACAAGGAGAGGTTTTTGTTCAACATCCATGCACTAACATTCAAATAACACAGTTCAGCTTTAAAGATTCAAACTTCTATCTACCTCATCTTAACAGTCTATGAACCGGAAATTTCAGAATTAACTAAGCTAGATGCAGAAAAAACTAAAAAAAAAAAAATTCTTCTCTAAAAAGTAAATGCTTTTGACACTAACTTTAGAAACAAGAGCAAACAAACAGAAATGTCAGCTTAGTAAACAAGCATAGGGATATAGTCAAGGAGATATACTGATGGCCAAAAATTTTTGCAGCTAAAACACAATCACAGCAGTAAACAAGAAGTTTTGGCTGAGTAATGCACTGTCTCTGAGTAAAGACAACGTTAATCCAGAGACTAACGCACTGTATTTAAGCAGATTCAGCGTTATAACGCACTGGAGAACCTACAACGATAGCGTTAGCCAGGGAAAAATTCTTCAGATGGTCAAACAGAAACAGGATTGAACTCTGCGAGCTTTTGAAATGTCTACTGGGCATAAGTATTGGTTGGAAGGATTTGTGAACAGAGGAGAGAATAAAGGAGGAAAGAAATAGTCTGGAAACTATGGGGAAAACTCCCCAGCGGAGTCGCCAATTCTGCTATAGGGTAAAATGCTTGGGTTGCTGGTTATCGTATATCCCTCTCAGGGCTTTTTGGTGCCCGAGGCAGACAGTAAGATTAGCTGTACAATTCACAAAGATGGCATATACATGTTCATATTAACATAAAACAACTTGACGGAATGCGATAGGAAATTACCTCTTTGACGATCTCGGAGTCCCTTGGAGAGCACTAGGCAGCGAAGCAAGAGTCCTTCTTCACCGGCTCCAAATCTTAGTCCTGCAATCAATCAAAGCACTCGTGTAATTTCTAACACAACATATATCCTATCAATTAAGCTAATATATAATGAACATCTAAATTATACCCATCTGAGCCACTCATGTCATGCTATGTAAATATTCAAATACAGTTCTATTTATTTTGAAAGAAGGAGGATTACAACCATCGGTTGTACCAAGCTCTTCTCAGCCTTCCAATCTCTCTATCTCTTAAGTAGTGAAGTCTTAGTCAACAAGCTCTCTAGGAACCTCTTTGACTCTTAGCCTTCACACTATAACACTATCCTCTACTTCACAAGTATTCAAAAAATTAGCAATCCTTCGACCTTCAACTAAGAGCCTTCAGCTCCTTTTTATAGGAGAGGGAGAAATCCATTGTTGCCTTTCTCTTTCCACTAGTTTGGAATAGAAAAAACTAAGATGTTTCTTTAATCTCTATGCTTTTACCTCCTTGGGAGTTCAGTCTTTTATGGCAGTGACCAATAATGAATTGGTGCTTTGTAGTTTCCTTTGTGAACTGACTCTCTTGTGAGGGAAAGCCGGAGATTCAAATCATTCTCCACGGGTTTTTCCCATTTCAAACTCAAAACACGGGTAACGCCTCCCTCTAGTGTGAACAGAGCGTTGCCCTAGCCAATAACATGGCACATTCACTTCTCTGATGCGTTATAACGCTCTTGTTTTGTTATATAGAGGCGTTACCTTGGTAGAAATAGGTTTAATTTAGGTCTTTGTATTCCTTCCATATTTGTCTTCTCCTTTGAGCTGATGAGGAGGTATTTTGACCTATAACAGATGCCCCCTAAAGTGTGAGGTTAGATACAAAGACGATGGCCGAAATACTTTATAATTTGTGTAGAGATAAAGAGATTGAAAGACCGAGGAAAACCTGAAACAACAACATATGTCAGAAAATATAGTATCTGCCTTGAGTCGGGCATTCCCATGCTCAGTAGCTTAAACAACATGATTTCTCTAGAATAGAGATATGAAGAATCTGTCCACCAATAAGCACAATGTGGAATTGTCTATCATAACAGGATCAGGCTGAAGAAGCTATCTCCATCAACAATATCGCAACTGTGGGAAGGAAACACAACTTTAATGATGTAGCCTTTGCCCCAAGATCTTGACCGCCGATTCACTTAAACTACATATTTCTCAACAGGTGAATGAAGGAGTTGTCATCGAACATGTGAGAAATCATCTGATTACCAATCGATAATGAAAATTTTTAACAGACGCGAAGGTGGCCACCGATAATGATGATGGTCCCTAAGATGCACAGTACAATCTAGTGAGTGTGAATAAAATGAGTTGAAGTCGAACACTCATAGAATCATTCAACCAGGACCCAATGATGAAGACCCCTGATCAAACATAAGACTACCTGCCACTGATGTCTGCAAGTATCTGGGTACTGATGGGTTTTTGGATCAACTTCCTAGATAAGATGTTGAAGTTGATAGGAAGAGATCTGTTGAAAGATAGGCACTGAGGCGTCCTACATCAGTAACCATGAAACGGAAACCAACTGATGTTGTTTATGATTCGAGATAATGAAGAGGAAATGGGGATGTCGGATGACAAATAATTTCTGGCATAATGAGCGGTTTGGTTGATAACAGGAGCAGTAGATAGCGAGATCTTCTTGAAAAATAGAAGGCACTCTAGCAGGGTACTAGGAAACTGAAGCTTGATGAACACCAAAGAGTGTGTTAGGATTTTACTGGTGCAGGGACACTGGGAAATGAAGGCTAATAATCATAGATGGTAGGATTCAGCTATCTGCGAAAGAGTTTTCTGGGAAGTGCCATGTTCAAGAATTTTGCTGCCAAATCGACCTTTTCTGAAATGTAACAGAGGTAGTATCCTTTTTGTCCAAATTTTTCCCCGTCTGATTAAGTTTAATGAGTCTAGATGAGTAAACTCGGTGAATTTTTCATATTTAGAGAGTCTGAAAAATGTAAGAAAAGACAACTCTGTGCCCAGTCTGATTAGGTTTAACGAGTCCAGACGAGTAAACTCGGTGAATTTTTCATGTTTAGAGAGTCTGAAAAATATCATAAAAGACAACTCCACGCCCCGTCTGATTAGGTTTAACGAGTCCAGACGGGCAAAATCAGTGAATTTTTCATATTTAGAGAGTCTAAAAAATATCATAAAAGACAATTTCATTGGGGTACCTTTGTCATGTCTTTATAACCGGGCACGGCAATGGGATAATAGTAAGCCCGAAAACAGTTCATTTTCCGTGAGTTAGTCCATTGAAGCCGGAAAAGTGAGAAATCTATGTTCGATTGACGTCCACCTCATTTTGTTATGAGTACGAGGAGACGGAGTAAAATCAATACTCTTTGTGAAATTTTAACGAGTCTGACAAAGAAAAACTCGGTGACCTCCGTGAAATTTTAACGAGTCACGCGGAGAAAACTCGGTTACTTTTTCAGTTTAAAGAGATTTGAAAAAGAGAAAAGAATGGCTCCTTACTTTCTGTCATGGTATTTTAACGAGCCCTACAAAGGCAACTCGGGGTTTTTTCAGTTTTATGAGCGAGAAAAAGATTCCTAAAAAGAAAGCTCAGTGCTTCTTCATAGTTTTAATGAGTCTGAAGAAGAAAACTCTAGGTTTTTCGGATTAACGAGCAAGAAAAAGACCATACAAAAAGAATGCTCGATATCAACTTCATATAAGTTTAACGAGTCCGAAGAAGGGAACTCAAGGTTTTTCGGATTAACGAGCAAGAAAAATACCCTAAAAAGAACGCTCGAAGCTTCTTCATGTAAGTTTAACGAGCCTGAAGAAGAGGACTCGAGGTTTTTCGGATTAACGAGCAAGAAAAATACCATAAAAAGAATTCTTGGAATTTCTTGATCTCTTTCTCATCAATAGAATTATCTATGTCGGGAATTTTCTTGTGAGACCAAGAAAACACATCGCGGAATTCTTTGAAAATGCATGTGAAGCGCGCAATTTCCTCAGGATTGCAAGCTTCTCCAATCTGAACATTTTCCACGATACCCGTTTTGAACGAGATATCAATGAGCATTGTCTCAGAAAGATTACCCATGTTCCCTTCTAAATCGATAGTTTGAATAGTCGTATAAGGGGAGGGAACTATCTCAGGTTGGTCAAAAGATGGGATTTCAGTTTTTATTGCCTCTGAGTCAATCATCGAAGCACGATGGTGAAACTCTCCCCAAGGTCGTTCTTATAGAGACATGACCTCTCGAATAGTTTCGTCTGTAGGCAGGACTTCATTGAGGAAATTCTTAGAGAGAACTGTGATGGGCGGGAGGTTTGTACCTTTGGTCGAAACCATAGCAGTGGAGGGTTCAGATGCTATTTGGATGGCTTGGTAAGCCAACTCTGCTGGTGAGAGCGGCATCTGATCTCCATAGGAATCAATGTCTGAAGGTGCCGGAATGATCCATGGGTCGATAGAGCCATCCAAAGTGGTGGATATCATCGCGACCGTGTTTGGGATCTGTGGCGGCGGGAGAGGAAATCAACCCAGTAGGGAAGATGCCTTCAGAAGACCGGTACCGATACTGACGTAAGAGTCAGGAAAGCCTCCTATTAGGGGTACAGTGCTACTTGGTAACGTGGCATAATCAGGGGTGCAGAAGGATAACTGATCCACTGTGAATATTTTCCCATGCAATGGAAATAGGATGAGTCGGAAGACCGAAGACACAATGGCAGTCATGGCATAAGACCAACTGCGACCAAGAAATAGATTATAGTCTAGATGGTGCTCTGCGCCTTCAACGTCCACGTTTACCATTTTCCCACTCAGAGTGATGGGAAAGCTAGCAAGGTATCCTTTTGGGAGGAACGCATGGCCATCGAAAGCTTTGAGGGAATTCGACGGCGGTGTTAAGGTAGGAGAACCTAAAGCGAGCCAACAAGCTTGCGACATAACATAGGTCGAAGCACCTTCGTATATGACAGTGTGATGGATTGGTCTCTTTTTAGACACCACCTGCACCTGGAATGTGAGTTGGTGTTAGAGGAGAGGTTTAGCCTTTTCCATATCAAAGATAGCTAGCATGGAATCCTGGGGGTCTATTCCACCAATGGTCGAAAGCAAGGCTTTCCTTTGTGCTGGACAGGTTTGTAATACTTTGAGAGCAGACATGGCTGACGGTGCCTGTCTGCTCAACTTAGTGTTCCTAAATTGATGTCATAAATTGTCAACCAGGGCTAGTAAACTGTTGAAGTGAAGCGCACTATATGTGCCTAGGTATCTATTTCTCACTACGTTGTGTTTAGTGTTTTTCCAATGTTTTTGATTTTGTGTTTTTATTCTAAGAGGAAAATAACTAAGTGTTGGTAAAGAGAAGTTGTTGGTCACACTAAAACAGAGAAAAACCTACTCTAAACTATGTATGGCACTTGAGAACAGAAAATGCAATACTTTAACAAGAAAAATATCTCATAGCATGAACTCAATAACTCATAACATGAACTCAGTCCAATTCATTCATTAGAAATATGTTGGAATAATTTGAGAAAAGGATAAGTTGGATGAAATGAGGTTCTTCTAAGTAAACAACAATCTACAATATCACAGAGATAATCTCATCCATGGCTAGAAATTTGTTGGAATACATTTGGAAAAAGATAGTTTGGAACCTAGTGAAGAATTCTACTCTAAATTAACCTATGACACCGAAATTAATCCATTCCACAACTCAAAATATCACTGTTAAAACTCATTCAAGAATTAGAAATCTTTTGGAATAGCTTTGGAAAAGAGGCAGTTTGTGAAATTATGAGAAGTTGCAGAACAATCAAGACTTCAAAATGACATTACCAATTCTTGTTCCTATGATGATGATGTATTAGTAGAAATTAAAAATAGGAGTGGTTTGTAAATAATGAAGGCCATCAAGTCTAAATTAACAACTAGAATACAACTGACTAATAAAACTAAAAATACAATGGATAAAACTGAACTAGAATGCAATCATTCAAACTTGAAATACAGTGAACATAATTGAACTAGAGTGACATTAACCTCCGGATTTTTACAACTAAACTAAAATGCAACTAATCACTGAAATACTACAGCTCTGTCTCATTCGGTGTTAGTGGTATTTTGGAACAATTCATAGAACAAGACTGGTTGTAACATGTGATGTAAAAGAGCATAAAAACATAAAGTTCAGAAACGCAACTAAGCTCTAAAACACCACAGCTAAGTCTCATTCAGCGTTAGTGATATTTTTTAATAATTCGTAAGAACAAGACTAGCTGTAACAATTGATGTAATTGAGCACAAAAACGTAAAGTTCAGAAAAATGCAACTAATTCCTAGAATACTACAGTTATATCTCATTCAATGTTAGTGATATTTTGGAATAATTCGTAAGAATAAGACTGGCTGTAGCATCCAATGCAAGTGAGTATAAAACACAAAGTTCAGAAAATTGCTTAAGCTAGGAATGCAACAATACTAAAGTTACTTATCTAAACAATGTGCACAGAGCTTCTCGGGCAGTAGGGGCCCTCCACCACCGGATTAGCATACAAATCTCCTGAATATTGCCTCAAATCTTGCAATAAAGCAGTACTTATTTCATTAAAGGAAAAGTATTTCAAAAACAGAGTATTACGGTTTTTTGAGATCTAGCAAAAAATCATCAATCTCGCTAGCTGTCCCTCGGTCTTCCGAGTCATTATTATAAAAGAAATACATAACTACCCTTGAGAAGAAATAGGAACAAGTGTATTTTTCAATCAAAATCAAATTATAACTCTTATGGAAGCTTCGTACTTTGTTGGAGACATCTATAGAGTCCCTGTCCTGGTAGGAATCTGCTTCTTGGCTTTGATCTCTTCCACGTGCATAACCACCTGTAGATTCTTTCTCAGACTTCGTAGAGAGAAATAAATGATGTGGGAGTGTTGTGGAATTCAACCATATGTGTTTTCCCTTGTAGTGACACCTGTAACCTATGAGAACATGAAGATAGCTGCGGAATCGGCAGCTGCCTACAGAATGGCTGCATTCTGTGACTGAGTCTAGTCAAAAATTACTACAACAACAAAACCATGAAAATATAGCAAGTCAGTCATTGTATACATTCCTAAAGTAAATTTAATCAATCCTATTGACCATTTAAGCCTGTAATTGATAAGGGACAAAGGAAATGAAGTGACATTTGGTGAAGGGAAAGGACATCTTTGGGGCTCAACATACCCCCACTGCAAAGTTTTTGCATGTCCTCATGCAATAAACTCATATATTCTGAGACTTCTGCTAGGACATCTAGGCTCCTTCTTCTGCTTTGCCTGATAGTCAATGGCATCCTAGGCTTTTTTATGACCAACTTGAATCTCAAATTTATAAGTGCCCTGCTCAACTTTTTGTTTTTCTTCTTCAATTTCTCACTAGCCTTGTACAATTTTCTCATTTGTAGAGAGAGAGTTGTATTCATATCACTTTTCAGCTTAACTTGCTCCGTTAAAATGTCATTCTCATTCTTGATATGCCTATTGATTACTTCTAACTCATATTTATCTCTTCTTAGCATATCAATTGCATATTCTGGTGGGCTAGGAGTTCTGTCTATACTTTCTGAGGCTTTCTTCTCTAATGTGTCAACATAATTATAAATTTGTTGTTGTGCTGGGTTTATCTCTGGAGCTCCTTCATCAAGATCCTCCTCATGCTGGTACTCAGGTGATCTAGCAGTTGATGTCTCTTCATCCTCAATGTTTATAATTCCTGTTTGTCTAACCCCTATTTTCTTCAATATACCTCTAAGCCTATGGCTTCGTCTTGGTTGAGATGGTCCTTCACCTCTCTCCTTGGCATACCTTCTTATCATCTTCTCCTTTTTAAGCTGTTTCTTAATTTCAGTCAATTTCTCAGAAATTATCTCCTCACTATCCTCTTGTATGGACTTACCAGTTTTAGTTTCAACAACTTTGGAAATTTTCCTTCTCCTGGTTCTTCTTGTAAGTTTGCCTTCAGATGGAGATTCCTTGGGTTCCTAGTTGGCTGCAGAATGTCTGACTAGTTGCAGAATGTACATGTAGGAACTTTGAAACATGGAATGGAATGTTGTATGAAATGGATCATGAAATATGGTGGAATGGATCAGGAGTGAAGTGAAATGTAATGGAATGAAATGAATCACAATTGTGAAGTGGAATGAACCATAAAAAGTGGTCTGCAACTTGTGATTTGTAATACTCAATCTGCAGAAAGAGATCAAATTTAGAAATCTGAGATGGAAATGAAATGGACCATGAAATGGAGTGAATGAAATATGGATGAATGGAGTGAATGAAATATGAATGAATGGAGACATGATGGAGTGATACTTATGATTTTGTGATAGCTAATTGTAGAAAAAGAACAAATTTGAAAAGCTAAAGTGTCAGAAGGATTCTGATTTTCACTTTATCTTTTCTGTATAAACATGCTAATCAGTGATTAGTTTTCATGTTTATACTTTTTTTTTTCATTTGAATTCAGAAAATTCAACTAAGTTGATGAAGAAGAAAAATTCTTCTTCATTAACTTCACATTACTGTTTTCCTGGAATCTCTTAACAAATTCTTCTCTTGAAAGTGGCTTATGATACAACTTCAATCTATGACCATTTACAAGAAAAGTGACCTTCTCTTCATCTATTGTCCTGATTTTTATTGCTCCATTGTAAAAAATTCTCATAATTTCATATGGCCCAAGCCAATGTGTTTGGAATTTACCTTGAAAATCTTTGAACTTTGAATCAAACAATAGAGCCCAGTCACCTTCTTTTAACTTCTTTTCCTTGATGTACTTATCATGCCATCTAGTCCTTTGCTGTTGGACTACACTTTTTTTCTGGATTGCATCCTGTCTGATCTCATCCAATTCATTAATCTGCTCCAATCTGTGGTTTTGTGCCTCTATTAGATCAAGTCCTAGCTGAACTGCCATTTTAAAAGTTTGAATCTGAAACTCTATGGGAAACAAAACTTGTTTTCCATAAAAAAGTTCATAGGGAGTATGACCTGTTGTGCTTCTCCATGTAGTTCTATAGGCCCACAAGGCTTCAGGAAGCCTGTCTGCCCAATCTCTTCTATGTAAATGAACAGTCTTTGTTAGGATTCCTTCAATGACTTTATTGGTAGATTCCACTTGACCATTTGCTTGTGGATGATAGGGAGTAGATTTTCCGTGTCTGATTTTGTACCTCTCCATCATTTGTTCCACTAACCTTGATGTGAATTGAGCTCCTTGATCTGTAACAATTTCCCTTGGGACACCAAAACGAGCAAAAATATCCTCAAAATGAAAATTAACTACAGATGCTTCAGTAGCAGAAAGTAATGGCTTGGCTTCTACCAATTTGGTAACATAATCAGTGCAAACTAATATATATTTCTTTTTTCTTGATGGAGGACTAATCGGTCCTACAAAATCTAAAGCCCATTTTTCAAAAGGTTCAATATGTACCTGAGACTGCAATGGAATCTCACCTGAAGGAGAAGGTTTCCATACCCTTTGGCAACTGTCACACCTTTTGACATACTCTTTAGCATCTTTAAAAAGGGATGGCCAATAGTATCCTAAACGAAGGACCTTATAAGCTGCCCTCTTATCAGCAAAGTGTCTGCCAAAAGGTTCATCATGACATGCCTTGAGGATCTCAGGCATCTCATCTTCCCGAACACATCTTCTAATGATAAAATCTGGACCTGTTTTGTATAACTCATTAGCAACCCATGAATATTTTGCACTGTCATAAATGATCTTTCTTTTGTCTCTTGCATTCATTATTGAGGAAAATTTCCCTGAAACTAAATAATTAGAAATGTCAGCAAACCAAGGAGTCTGAGTAGAGATTGAAAAAAGATATTCATCAGGGAATTGATCTTCAACTGGAGTGTTATCTTTGATGTTTTGGAGTCTAGATAGGAAATCAGCTACTGTGTTTTGTTTTCCAGGCCTATCTAAAATGGTAATGTTGAATTCTTGTAAAATCAATAACCATCTTATGACTCTGCCATTAGTAATTGATTTTTTCATTAGATATCTAATTGCAGAGTGATCTGTGTGAACAAAAGTTTCATAGCCTATTATATAGTGTCTAAATTTGTTTATGGCATGAACAACAGCTAAAAACTCTTTTTCAGTTACAGTATAATTTAACTCTGAAGGAGTCAAATTTTTACTTGTATAGTAGATGGCATAAGGAATCAGGTATTTTTGTCCCAATACTGCTCCTAAAGTTGTATCTGAGGGATCTGTTGAAATATGAAAAGGTAACTTCCAGTTAGGTCCCCTTAAAATAGGTGCTTCAGAGATTTTTGTTTTTAGGGTTTCAAAGGCTAACTGGCAATCAGGATTCCACTTGAATTCATAGTCCTTGGTAAGTAATTTGAAAAGTGGAGATGCTATCTTGGTGAAGTTTTCTATAAACCTTCGATAGTATCCTGTAAATTCGAGAAAAATCCTAACATATTTTTGACAACTTGGAATAGATAAGTTAGAGATGACTTCAACTTTTGACTCATCAACTCTAATCCCATCCCCTGAAATGTGATGTCCCAAAAAAATTCCTTTAGTAAACATCATAAAACACTTCTCATGACTTAGTGAAAGATTTGCTTCTTTACATCTCTTTAAAAAATTTTCCAAGTTTACTAAAGCTTCTTCAAATGCGTTTCCATAAACTGTGAAATCATCCATATATACCTCTACACAATCATGTACTAGATCTGAAAAAATTCCTAGTACCGCCCTTTGAAATGTTGCAGGTGCATTGCATAATCCAAATGGAAATACTCGGTAAGCATAGGTACCCCAAGGACAAGTAAATGTGGTTTTGTCTTGATCTTCAAGTGCTACTTGAATTTGGTTATAACCATTGAACCCATCTAAAAATGAGAAGTACTTTTTGCCAGCTAATGTATCTAACACCTGATCTATGAAAGGTAGGGTAAAATGATGTTTAAGAGTAGCTTTGTTTAATTTTCGGTAGTCAATACATACCCTCCATTTACCATTTTTCTTTGGCACAATTAAAAAAGGAGAAACCCATTGACTATCTGAAATGGGATAGATAAAGTTGACATTTAACAATTTCTGCAATTCTTCCTTAACAATCTCCCTAAGATTTGGATTCATCCGTCTCTGAGTTGTCTGATTGGTTTAAAATTTTCCTCTATGTAGATGTGATGAGTGCAAGTCATAGGGCTTATCACTTTCATATCAGTGTACTCCCATGCATATGCAGAAGAATGTCTCTGTAAGATCTTGACTAGCTCTTCTTGTTGAGATTTCTCTAGGTTCTTGTTTATGTTTAAAGTTTTGCCTGGAAATATCTCAATTGTAGAGCTGCCAAATTTATCCATGGAATAAAGAGACATCTGTCTTGATGATAAAAACTCAATGTTGGATTCTTCTTGAAATTGTTCATGTTTGTACTCCGAAGAGGATTCAAAGTTCTCTAAGGTATTCAGAATCTGGCTATCTTCACTAATTTCTGAAATTGTGAAGAGAGGTTGTAAGTCTTCTTCATCCTCTATCAATTGAGTATCATCTAATTCTGTAATTGTTTTTGCTGGAGGATACAAGGTAAATTTCTTGGTTGAACTACCATCAGAGATGTACGTATCACTGAATCTACAACTAATGAAAGCATTAGTTGTAGCTAACCAAGGTCTTCCTAATATAATAGGATGCCCTCCTAGATTATTCTTAGGAGTTAGGATCATAAAATCCATAGGATACTCCCAAGAATCTAAGGACACTGGAATGTCTTCTATTACCCCATCAGGTTTGATCACATATCTGTCTGCTAATTGTAATAATGTGGGTGTAAAAAGAAGATTAGGAAGTTTCATTTTATCCATGATTTATCTACTCATGATATTGATTGCTGCTCCTAAATAAATAAGTGTGTTTTGGATCTCAGTTCCATTGATGTGTATTTTGACAACTGGATTTCCTGGGTCTAGATACTTTGGAATAGCAATCTTACCCATCATGATATCTACTATTTTTCCTGCCAGTTGAATTTTCTTTGTCCTCTTATTCTTTTTCATGTTTTCTTCATGCTCAACTCCTTTATTGTCTTTGCTAAGATTGGAATTTCCTTGATAGCTTGCAATAATGGGATCTTAATACAAACATTTCTCAGCTCATCTAGGAAATCATAATTAGGCACCATAACTTGTTTTTCTACACCTCTATCAATTTGTAACCTTTCTGGAAAGGGAGGTGTAGAAGTGGATGTTGATGGCTGTTCTAATATAGGAGTTGAAATTATTGGTTCTTTTTGTTTTGATTTTTCAATGTTTAGGTCTTGGAAAGGTGTGTTCTCTTCAAGACTTTTATTCACCAGTAGAGAATCTTCCTCAGAGTTTTTTTTCTCTTGTATGATTACAGAAGGTTTCTTCTTTTCAAGTATTCTTCCAGACCTAAGTTGAACATCACTAAGGTCTAAAGGAGTAATCAAATAAATTGGAAATTGTTGGCCTTCTATCATGTATGTATTCTGAGGATTTTTATTGTTGGGGTTTGGTATGGGTTGGGTAGGCAACTGATTTGTTTTCTGAGGAAATGGTAATGGAAGTGGTGGATTTTGAGGATTTTGTTGAAAATTCTGTTGAGGAGGGAAATGTGGATATGGTGGATATTGATAGTACTGAGAGTATCTTCCATAGGGATTTTGTGCTCCTTGCGCCCAAGTTTGAGATTGATTTTGGAATTGGGACCAAGGTTGCTGCCAAGAATTCCAATTTGGTGGGGGTTGATTATACATCTGATCATGGAATCCTTGTGTTTGAGGTCCTTGCCACGGCCTTCTAGAGACAAAATTGAGAGATTATGTGTAATTTGTAGAGGTTTCTTCTTGAAAGACAGCTTTAAGACCAGGGAGTGAAGGACAACTCTTGGTCTCATGTTTTTCTGAACAAATTACACAGGTCTCTACTACTTTTGCATCCAAAGGGCACTCTCTCAGGGCATGCTTCTTTCTACATCTGGGACAAAATATTGTTAAGGCATCAGATTCAGTTTTCTGCTTGTTTTGTAACTTAAGGGTGTCTATTTGTTCACTAAGACTCCCAAAAATATCAAATTTGAATTCATCAAGAATATGTCCTATTTCTGCCCTACTTACTGTCCCAGAAGCAGGTTTACTTGCCCTTGCAAAAGCAGGGTCTCTTGGTCCTTTTACAGTTTTAGATTTCCCTCTTGAAAGGTTGATACATAATTCAGCTATTTCAGGTAATGTGAGCTGAGATATATCCCCTTTTCCCATCATGTTAAGGATATCTAACCATTCATCCCTAATTGTATTCAATAAGAGAGCTTTCAAAGTGTCTTGATCTAAATTTTCCAATTTTTCCCTCTTGATGTTATAGTTAAACCTCTCCAACAAATCTTTCAAATTTTCATCCTCTTTTTGTAACATTTTAAACACTTCCTCCTTATGGTTGACTGGCATACAGTAATCCAAATACCTCTCTAGAAATTCTTGTTTCATGTCTTCCCATGTCCTAATAGAACTGTTGATCAAACTCATAAACCATTTTAAAGCTGCTCCTTTGAATGTTGAAGGGAATAGTTTAAGTTTTTGAGCATCTTGTAAGTAGTCATAGGTTCTACATAGGACTTCAAATTCAAATAGGAAGGTTTCAGGGTCTTCAGTTTTGAGTCCATAAAAGTTTGGAAGGACAGAGGGTGAAATATTTTTCATAGTTGCATTGGTTTCTTCATCTACTATAGGAAACCCAAAAGAGATTCCCATTTCTCTTCTACCTCTTCCTCTGCCTCCTTCTCCTTCTGCACCTCTACCTCCTTCTCCTCTACCTCTACCTCTACCCTCTCCAAATAGTGTGTGTTGTCCATTAAAAAATCCTCCTCTCCCTTCTTTTGCCATAGTTGATTCTTCTGTGGAAGTTGAAAAGTTTATGTCCCCAGCAGGGGTCTCAAGATCTTCTTCTAAGACAGGTTCAGTGGATAAAGTGGAAGGTATTTCTAATGGAATATCTGATCTTAAGTTCTCTGGAAGTCTAGGATCAGTAAAGGATGGAATGTGGGTCTGAGTTGGAGGTGTGCTGGCTCTTGGTCTTGGTGAAACAAGTGGTGTTCTAGGAATCAAGTTTCTGCTTCTTATGAATCTACCCCTTGAGTCTCTTTCTCTACGCATGTCATTGTTTTTGGGAGGTAAGAAACAAGGCTACCTAGTTACACTTCCCCGCCAACGGCACCAAAATGTCTGCTCAACTTAGTGTTCCTAAATTGATGTCATAAATTGTCAACCATGGCTAGTAAACGGTTGAAGTGAAGTGCATTATATGTGCCTAGGTATCTATTTCTCACTACGTTGTGTTTAGTGTTTTTCCAATGTTTTTGATTTTGTGTTTTTATTCTAAGAGGAAAAGAACTAAGTGTTGGTAAAGAGAAGTTGTTGGTCACACTAAAACAGATCAAAACCTATTCTAAACTATGTATGGCACTTGAGAACAGAAAATGCAATACTTTAACAAGAAAAATATCTCATAGCATGAACTCAATAACTCATAACATGAACTCAGTCCAATTCATTCATTAGAAATATGTTGGAATAATTTGAGAAAAGGATAAGTTTAATGAAATGAGGTTCTTCTAAGTAAACAACAATCTACAATATCACAGAGAAAATCTCATCCATGGCTAGAAATTTGTTGGAACACATTTGGAAAAATATAGTCTGCAACCTAGTGAAGAATTCTACTCTAAATTAACCTATGACACTGAAATTAATCCATTCCACAACTCAAAATATCACTGTTAAACCTCATTCAAGAATTAGAAATATTTTGGAATAGCTTTGGAAAAGAGGCAGTTTGTGAAATTATGAGAAGTTGCAGAACATTCAAGACTTCAAAATGACATTACCAATTCTTGTTCCTACGATGATGATGTATTAGTAGAAATTAAGAACAGGAGTGGTTTGTAAATAATGAAGGCCATCAAGTCTAACTTAATAACTAGAATACAACTGACTAATAAAACTAAAAATACAATGGATAAAACTGAACTAGAATGCAATCATTCAAAATTGAAATACAGTGAACAAAATTGAACTAGAGTGCCATTAACCTCCAAAGTTTTACAACTAAACTAAAATTCAACTAATCACTGAAATACTACAACTCTGTCTCATTCGGTGTTAGTGGTATTTTGAAACAATTCATAGAACAAGAATGGCTGTAACATGTGATGTAAATGAGCATAAAAACATAAAGTTCAAAAATGCAACCTAAGCTCTAAAACACCACAGCTAAGTCTCATTCAGCGTTAGTGATATTTTGGAATAATTCGTAAGAACAAGACTAGCTGTAACAATTGATGTAATTGAGCACAAAAACGTAAAGTTCAGAAAAATGCAACTAATTCCTAGAATACTACAGTTATATTTCATTCAATGTTAGTGATATTTTGGAACAATTCGTAAGAATAAGACTGGTTGTAACATCCAATGCAAGTGAGTATAAAACACAAAGTTCATAAAATTGCTTAAGCTAGGAATGCAACAAGACTAAAGTTACTTATCTAAACAATGTGCACAGAGCTTCTCGAGCAGTAGGGGCCCTCTACCACCGGATTAGCATACAAATATCCTCAATATTGCTTCAAATATTTCAATAAAGCAGTACTTCTTTCATTAAAGGAAAAGTATTTCAAAAACAGAGTATTACGGTCTTTTGAGATCTAGCAAAAAAACATCAATGTCGCTAGCTGTCCCTCGGTCTTCCGAGTCATTATTATAAAATAAATACATAAGTACCCTTGAGAAGAAACAATAACAAGTGTCTTTTTCAATCAAAATCAAATTAGAACTCTTATGGAAGCCTCATACTTTGTTGAAGACATCTGTAGAGTCCCTGTCCTGGTAGGAATATACTTCTTGGCTTTGATCTCTTCCACGTGCATAACCACCTGTAGCTTCTTTCTCAGACTTCGTAGAGAGCAATAAATGATGTGGGAGTGTTGTGGAATTCAACCATATGAATTTTCCCTTGTATTGACACTTGTAACCTGTGAGAACATGAAGATAGTTGCGGAATAGGTGACTGGCTACAGAATGGCTGCATTCTATAGCTGAGTCTAGTCAAAAATTACTACAACAACAAAACCATGAAAATATAGCAAGTCAGTCATTGTATACATTCCTAAAGTGAATTTAATCAATCCTATTGACCATTTAAGCCTGTAATTAATAAGGGACAAAGGAAATGAAGTGGTGAAGGGAAAGGACATCTTTGGGGCTCAACAGTGCCTATGCCAAATCTTATACAATGTTGTAGTTTTGGGCTGCACGTGCAGAGGTGTTATGAGTTGTATGTCAAAGTGTCCCTTTGGGGGGAAGAATCATGGGTTCAACAGTAGGCCGTTCGATATACAAATCGTTGGGCAGCGGTGGATTTGAACTAGTTCCAGGTTCTTGAGCATTTATGGTAGGATTTCCATAAAGCTTGGCTCGAGTTTCAAGTTCAACGCTCTCAATGCCATAAATGGCAGATGGTCCTTCGCCGGAAGGATGTGAACCACCATTGCCCTGTTGATGGGGTTGTGGCGAATTTTCAACCATGTGTTGATGTTGCTGCTGTTGATTTGGGAAAGGATTATGAAGAACGATAGGTGTTCGCCCAGAATCCTTGTTGGCAATAAAATTGGTGCATTCCTGCAACCGAGGAAATTTGTATGTCAAGTAGTCCTCCACACAGATCTTGCAAGGAAATTTCATGGTTTTATCCTTCCCTTTGTCATTTTTGGCAGCGTTTTTCTGATTAGGGTTATTCTGATTATCCGATTGCTCTTCTGAAGAAGACGTCTTTTTCTTGTTCTTCTTATTTTCCCGCTAGGTTTTTGTGAGGTTTTCACATAATTCACCTCAGTGGTAGAAAGAGTAGTCGTTTGGTGAGGGGTGGTGGCAGCCGAAGATGGCTCGGAGGTTTGCCCCCGCAACTGCTTTGTGGCCACACTGGAGATTGTGCCAACGAGACCGTCGGCATGTGCTCCGGTTTTCTGAGTGGCTGGAGGATTTGGGTTACCAGGGGCATGGGGGAGTATATCGTATAGCATGCCAGATTGTGAATAGATTAAATCCAAATGCTAGGCATGACGAATACATTGATCTTCTGTAACTGCACCAGAAAGGCCAATGTCTTTAGAGATGTGGGGTAAAAGAGACTTGCAAAACCAATTGGCTAAGAGATGATCCGGGATTGGCGCTTTGACTAGCCTCCTCCTACGTCTCCATTCATGAATATGATCGGAGATGTGGGTGGAAGTGTCTTGGCGCAGCGAGTTTAACAATTCCGTTCTGGTTTCAAATCTAATTGGTAATTGGAAGTTCTTTAGGAACTCCATCGCTAAAGCGCCAAAAGTATTGATGGCAGCGCATGGCAATTCAATGTACCACTTGGCGGCATTGCCTGTAAGGGTGCGGGGAAACAGTCGAAGCCGGACACTATCATCCACCATGGAATTGGATATAGACCATAGATGAAAGGTAGTGATGTGTGCAGCTGGGTCGTCCCCTTGTTTCCCGTCGAACTTCGCGATGTCAGAAGGAATCTTATGTGGTACTGGATGCCAAAGCGGGTTGTGATTGATGGGGTCATTAGTCAGTTTATGGATATCGGGAATGTCCAAAGCGGCCAAAAATGGCAATTGTGGATTTTCCCACGAATCTAACCAAGGCAGTATGGGCTGAGTACTTAGACCATTGGGTTCACCCATCAACGTGTTACCAGGAGGATAAGTGGGACTTTGATAAAAACCTCCTATAGGTGGAGGAGTAGGGACATACTGTTTCTTTCCATAGGGCATATTGTATTGCGGGGCAACCGGTTGGTTGCCCCCAGTATAAAGGTGCCCTCCCATTCCAGATGGAGGTTGGGGTTGGTTAGTCCAAATGGATGCAATAGAGTTACCTGGAGGAATGCTACTACTTGCATAGTTTGGCAATGGCATAGACCCTACACCTATATTTGCACCACTTAAGGGAAAAGTATTGACAATAGGTTGTCCCATTTTTCCTAAGGATTGCAGGGGAAGCGAAATGTTCCCTGCTACCTGCGTGCTAGTAACACTGCCCCCTGGTATAGTGGCCAAGGGGTTTGAACTCAGCAGAGGGTTCCAACCGAAAGGGTTGCTAAAAGGCACCGAAGTAGTCATACTTGTGGGAGGAGCTACCGTGGGTCCCAATGTGGTCACGGTAGAAGTAGATGCCGAAGGATTCGGTAAGATACTGACAGTTGTGATGACCGTAGGGTTGGGAGTAGGTATATGTTAACTACTGGGGTTACCCAGTGATGGCATAGCACTAACCACCGGCGGGGAGGCTGGTGGCGAACCTGGGATGGTTGCCATTGGCATCGACCCAGTGGATGTTGGTGGTGAAATGGATGTTTGTGCGGTTGAAGACATATCTTGGTGTGGTGGAATCTGAATTATCACAGGCCCCGACGGATCAGTGAGCAGAGGATTGTAATAAGGTACAACCCCTTCAATGAAAAGGTCCTCTGGAAATTTCGGATGATATGAGGCTATGTGAAAATCATTATTAGTTAGAGGAGACTGCTCTTCTGTAGAAGGCATGGGTTCACCAAGGTTCAGTTCTTCCTCAATAGTGAGAGGAGGTAGACCTTGCTGTCGTCGGGACAGACGACGTGGGTCGGAGGATGCCACAGTGACCAGTTTAATTTTAACAAATTTTAATAAGTTGTAATGTATTATGAAGTCTCAATGACAGTAACCACACACCTACAAAAGAAAAAAGGACTCTCTAAAATCAATCAGCAAGCAGCCAGAATAGGGTGCCCTGTCTGAGTACTACCGTTTGCTGGTGATGAAATCCAGTATCACAATAGTATACAGAGAGGGTTGGTCGAAAGTATAGTTACGGTCACTCTAGAGCTTCGCCCGAACCTCAGAAGATAGGTGTAAGCACTCTCGTGAAGACGAGTACCCTCTTAAAGACCGAAGACAGAGTGGGTCTGTCTGTTTCAGGTACCAGGACAGCCCATCCCAGTCACCTTGTGTAAGTCCCTAAAAAGTATGGCCACTAAAGATACTTCAAATCACAAACATCATCAGGGGGGTCCATGGTCAAGGACAATGTGCTATATGGGCAGAATACCTAGATCCTTGATCTAGTTTCGACATCCCCGAAGGGAACCCCAATATATAACACACCCACTGGATGCAGTCGAAGGTGGGCTACTTTCTTGTGCACCCAAGTGTTGTCTCGCGCTGAGCTCCGGTAAAGGAACGGTCCCGATAATATGAGTGCAGTAGGATTTCGCTCGTTAATGATTCTAGTTTCAAGTTTTGAGATTTTGGGTGATTTTCTCATTGTTCCTAACCCAATTTCCTAGCCTGAACTACTATTTGTGTGAGCTCAAAAAAGTGTAATGTGATTGATTTTATTATCGCTTGATTCTTAGTGTACTTGATTATTAGTCTTGCGGAGGGGGAGTGGACGTATGAAATGTAATGAGACTTTGACTCAAGAAACCATGCAAAACATGCTCTAAATGTTTAATTCGATGAAGAGTATTTCTACAAGGAGCGGTTTCTTTTCAACATCCATGCACTAACATTCAAATAACACAGTTCGAATTTAAAGATTCAGACTTCTATCTACCTTTTCTTAACAGTCTATGAACTGAAAATTTCAGAATTAACTCAGCTAGATGCATAAAAAACTAAAAAAAAAATTTATTCTCTAAAAAGTAAATGCTTTTGACACTAACTTTTCAAACAAGAGAAAACAAACATAAATGCTAGCTTAGTAAACAAGCACAGGGATCCAGTCAAGGAGATATACTGATGGCCAAAAAATTCTATAGCTAAAAAAAAATCACAGTAGTGAACAACAGGTTTTGGCTGAGTAACGCACTGTCTCTGAGTAAAGACAACGTTAATCCAAAGACTAACGCACTATATTTAAGCAGAGTGAGCGTTATAACGCACTGGAAAACCTACAGGGGTAGCATTAGCCAGGGAAAAATTCTTCAGATGGTCAAACAGAAACATAATTGAACTCTGCGAGCTTTTGAAATTTCTACTGGGCATAAGTACTGGTCGGAAGGATCTGTGAACAGATTAGAGAAGAAAGGAGGAAAGAGATAGTCCAGAAACTATGAGGAAAGTCCCTAGTGGAGTTGCCAATTCTACTATAGCATAAAATGCTTGGGTTGTTGTTTATCGTATATCCCTCTCAGGGCTTTCCAGTGCCTGAGGCAGACAGTAAGATTAGCTGTATAGTTCACAAATATGGCATATATATGTTCATATTAACTTAAAACAACTTGACAAAATGCGATAGAAAATTACCTCTTTGATGATCTCAGAGTCCCTTGGAGAGCACTAGGCAGCGAAGCAAGAGTCTTTCTTCATCGGCTCCAAATCGTAGTCCTGCAATCAATCAAAGCACTCGTGTAATTTCTAACACAACATATATCCTATCAATTAAGTCAATATACAATGAACATCTAAATTATACTCATCTGAGCCATTCATATCATACTATGTAAATATTCAAACAATAATGACAATATTAAGCATCGAATGGACAAAATAGATACAGTTCTATTGATTTTAAAAGAAGGAGGATTAGAACCGTCGGTTGTACCAAGGCCTCCTCAGCCTTCCAATCTCTCTATCCCTCAAGTAGCGAAGTCTTAGTCAACAAGCTCTCTAGGAACCTCTTTGACTCTTGGCCTTCACACTATAACACTATTCTGTACTTCACAAGTATTCATAACATTAGCAATCCTTCGACCTTCAACTAAGAGCCTTCAGCTCCTTTTTATAGGAGAGGGAGAAAGCCATTGTTGCCTTTCTCTTTCCACTAGTTTGGAATAGAAAAAACTAAGATGTTTCTTTAATCTCTATGCTTTTGCCTCCTTCAGAGTTCAGTATTTTATGGCAGTGACCAATAATGAATTGGTGCTTTGTAGTTTCCTTTCTGAACTGACTCTCTTGTGAGGGAAAGCCGGAGATTCAAATCATTCTCTGTGGGTTTTTCCCATTTCAAACTCGAAACACCGGTAACCCTGCCCTCTAGTGTAAACAGAGCATTTCCATAGCCAATAACGCGGCACATTCACTTCTTTGATGCGTTATAACGCTCTTGTTTTTTTATATAGAGGCGTTACCTTGGGAGAAATAGGTTTAATTTAGGTCTTTGTATTCCTTCCATATTTGTCTTCTCCTCTGAGATGATGAGGAGGTATTTTGACCTGTAACAGTCTTCTTACCCCATTTGGATGTATTTTTAAAGGCAGACAAGGTATCTGCACCAAAAACAGAAAATACTGCCAGCCTATCAATGTTATCAATATGTATCAGGTATTATAGGTACAACCATAGAGACCCTCCATGCAACCAGCTGATCAGAAATTTGGTACACGTCATTACCACTCCAAAGGTACCAAAAACAAGTAAATTCCAGATATTCATCAAGGAAGACGTTGCAATGCTCGAAATTCAGTTTTAACGCGAGAAGAAGTACTTCCATCTTGTTTCTCCAAAGGCTTTGTGAAGGCTTCGTGCTTAAGAGTAGGAAAGTGGAAATAATTATACAAGTAATTTCCTAATGAGGCTTTTTCATACTTCCCTAGGATATCCTCCATCTCAGTAATTCTATCATCTAATTGAACTACAATAATAACATGTTTAGGGACACATGCCATGGCTACGAATTGATGACTATATACACAATGAAGAGGAGCTCGAGATTTAGACTGAGAACTAGAGGAGCTTGACACCAGAGCCAGGGTGGCCAATTTGACTCACCAATTTCTTACAATGAGAATTTCACCATATCCATGCATATTATATAGAATAAATTGACACAACATCTACGATTGGACCGATTAACTATTAAATATGGAAAAATCGATCTGAATCATGACAATAATGGTGACTATGACACAAACCTCAGGTGGATGATGCAAAGGAATAAAAAATTGGTTGATAATCATGACCAATTATAGAGGAATGATGAAGAGACCGTAAAGCAGACAATCGAAATATGTTAGGGGTATTACAGGAAATATTTAAATTATAATTCGAAAAGACTCTGTAAATTATTATGGATTTTGACATACAAGACAACTAAAATGTGCTTCTCCCTCACCATAATAAGTTGCGAAGGGTTCATAATTAACTAGATTGAAAAAATAGATGAAAGCACATTTATTCTCCAACTAAAAAACTAACTTAAATGACTCAATCCTAGCCCTAATTATGACCCCCTTTTGGAGATGAAAAATTGAGTGAGAAATTTGTTAGCCATATAATGGTTTCATGCGTTCACCATTCACCCATCCTAGCAACAGGATCCCATCTAGTTGCACAAACTTAACAAATTCTGAATCTCGCACTTACGCAAACATAAACAATCCTAACCAATGCATTTGTAGCTTCCTGGTGTTATCACAGTCAAAATGTTCAAAATCATGTTTATCTTAAGCCCAAAACCCACATATATAACCTTTCAGAGATTATTACTTTATAAACCCATTTATTATAAAGTTTCAGACTTTATGTTATAAGCTTCGCCACCCATCAAACAGTCATGTTATATAAACTTACCGTTATATATATTGCATATCATATATACAAAAAAAATCTGCTTAAACCATTGGTAGGACCCCTTGTGCCTTATCGCATATCACCATCACAAAATTCAAATGCTAAACTTATAAATCGTTGATGCTATATGAAGTGGGACCCATTCTCCGTCATGCTTCCCTTCCATTTAATTTTCCATCGAAATATACGTTAACTTACCCTTTTTCCGCCTTTCCGCTTTACCCTTCCACCTTTACCGTTTCATCGCTTTTAATTCCCCGGTCGCGATCAAAGTGGGTCCCTCATTGTATTTCGCAGAATTTACGTATTTGGCATTGGAACTAAACTATAAATAATGTGATCGCCGATTTGTGATATCACATCGCATTTGTTTTACCTTGTGAACACTCGCAATATATTTTATTTAGTTTGTGATGCGGTAAGTCTGCCACGTCATTCAGACTGAAGTTGAGGGGGGGGGGGGAGATCGATGGAACTGGGCGGGAGCAGGTTGTATTTGAATGGCGATGGACGCGCTGCGGTGTTCGAAGGTCAGGCCAGGAAACTGACTTCGTTGGTGCAGGGAATGAGCGTTTCCACAGACTCCGATTTGACCAGGTTTGGCATGCAGATAGGTTTGTGCTCCCAAGGTGAGGTGGAGCCCCCGATTCTATTGGACGGCAGGTTGTCGCCTTTTGTATTCAAAGGCAGTCTTCTTGGGAGGGTGGGAGATGTTTTGTCTGCTAGTAGAGGCACGAATTTGTTAAAGGGCCAGTTTCTGCAGGGGAAAGGACGCACTCAGAGCTTGACTGAGGAAGGGAAGGATTCAGAACCGGGCGGTCTTCAGAGAGTCTCTACTACTGATAGTAATATAGAGCAGGACCCTTCTGGGCTCACGTACAAAAGGGTGGAGAGTTCCAGTGATAAGGAGAGATTGCGTGCCACTTCTAACCAAACTAGCTGGGAAGAACAGAGTGGGATTCGAGCTTCTGAAGACACAAAAGAAACAGGCCTAAACATTGAAAAGGAGGCTGTAGCATCGAAGAAGGGGGTCGAAAAAAGAACTGGATCAAGGTAAAAAAAGAAGAATATAACTATGTCTTGGGTGAAGACATCAGTTGGGAGCAGGTTTCAACATTGGCTAGCAGAACTCTAGTTGGCAGGGTTGTGGGGAGGCTTTTTGCCCTGAAAACTGTGGTTTCTTGGGCTGGAGCTCATTGGAAAGTTGTTATTGGTTATGTTCCAGAGGTGGTATCCCTCTCAAAGGGGTGGTATGCTTTCAACTTCTTACATTTTGATCATATCCAGTGGGTGATGCATCGGAGTTGGACTGTAGATCATTCTCCCATGCTCTTAAAACCTTGGCATCCTCTCTTTGATGCTAGTAGGGAAAGGGTGGATTCGATCCCTTTGTGGGTTCATTTACCTGGTCTGCCTCTTCATTATTGGACTGAGGAACATCTCTGTGGTATAGGAAATACTATTGGGGTCTTCTTAGAGGCAGATATATCCTTCTTTAAGTCTAATCTCAGGCAGGTTGCTAGAATAATTGTGATGATTAACATCAGAGAAGGTCTTGCAGAATCTCTGAATCTCCGGTGGGGGAAATATGTCATTAAGCAAATCCTGGACTACGAGAAGGTTCCTTTTCGTTGTCGTAGGTGCCATGTTTATGGCCATCCTGCATACGAATGTGGTTCCCACTCGCGCAAAGTGAAAATCCAGGGGTCTAGTCCATGTGTAGAGGAACCTTTCTTGAAGGGGTCTGGCCCTGGTCCACACATTTCGCAGTCACAACCTACTTCAATTTTCTCTGGTGATTCGCATACTGATGCCTTTGCTACTAGATTGCAGTCTGCTGTAGATTTCCAGGCGTTGAGTGAGGTTGCTGGTCCATCTTTTGGGCAGGAGTCACTCTCGCAAAATGTAGGGTGTGGAGCTTTATCCATTGTGAAGGTTCATAGCCGCCTTTACGGAGCAGATTTCCAGTTGAAGGATGAGGTTATGTCGAAAAATGTGTTATCGTTGTTGAAATATACACTTATGGGCTCCTTTCCTTTCTCCCTTGTCTGCAATATCACATTAACTTTGATGTCGACTAATGTTTCGTTTCGGAAGGATGCCAGTGGTCAGGTCCCTTTTGCTGTTCCTTTTTCTTTTTCTCAGCCTACTTTCTCTAAGCCTGCTCTCCAAGAGAAGGCCTCTGTTTCTATTTTAGATCAAGGTGAAGAGCTGTTGGCCCTCGTGGTATCCTCAACCCCTTCGGTCACTGGATATAACCTGAGATCTAGTGCTAAAAAAAGTGTAGGTGGGTTTGGGAGGGGTAAATCCCCATCTGCTCGGGGCAGGGGCAGGATTTATTTTTTGGCAAAAGCTCAGGATCGAGCTTTGTTGGATGTTCATGATGGGAGGCAGATTTCAATTGACAGGGCGCTTAGAGCATGCCACTCCCTGAAGTTGGGTGTGTAATGAAGATAATGTCTTTTAATTGCAGGGGTTTGGCAGGGCCCCAAAAGAAAGCTGCTCTCCGGAGAATTATTTTCTTGGATGGTCCTGATATTATTCTGCTACAAGAGACTTTAGGTGTAGGGACAGTGGTCAAAGCCAGATTGGAAGGATGGTTGCCAGGTTGGACTTTTGAATCATTGGATGCTAGAGGAAGGTCGGGTGGGTTGGCTGTTGGATGGAATGACAGAACAATCAAATCTCAGAATTTCTGGGGTATGGAGTCGGTCCTGGGATTAAATTTTTTGTCATTGGAGCTTGGTGAATATTTTAACATTTTTAATATTTATGGTCCATATCAGGACCGGATCAATTTCTAGGATACCCTCCTAGGTAACTCTTTACTCAAGAGTGACTCGCTGATTTTGGGAGGGGATATGAATTTTACTTTGGGCCAGTCTGAGGTTTGGGGTCCCCATGCTCAAATTGACTCGTTGACTGGATATTTCACTCAAAAATTGGAGGAGAGTCACTTGCTCGACATTGAGCCCATTAAGATGAAACCCAATTGGAGGAACAATAGATGTGCTGAAGGCAGAATAACGAAGAGACTTGATCGTTTCCTAGTAGCTGAGCAGATTTTGGATAGGCCTTTTCAGATTAGGCAGTGGATAGGCAGTGGTGGTGCATCTGATCATTTTCCTATCTTCCTTGATTTCAAGATCGGGCCTAGGCAACCTCCTAGTCCCTTAAAGTTCAACAATATCTGGCTTAGGGATGATTTTTTCAAAGCTCTGGTTCTTGCTAGATGGATTCCTTTCCGTATGGATAGTCCTCTTTCTGCTGCCTTTCAATTTGCGGAAAATTTAAAACGCATTAAGGATGCTGTGAAAGTTTGGTCAGCTGATAAGAGACTGAGGGAGGATACGGAGTTGAAACATGTGGAAGAGGATCTGCGCTTGATTTATGAGGGGATTGGTGGAGGATATCAAACCCAAGTTGACAAAGACACTCTTGTCTTACTTGAAAAAAGAAGGAACTCCCTTCTTATGGATAAGGAGGAATCTTGGAGGCTGAAGAGTAGGGCCACATGGTTGGCTAGTGGGGATGAGAATACAAAATTTTTTCATGCTTATGCTCGTGGTCGAAAGGCAGCCAATACCATATGGAGCTTAAGAGATGGTCAGGGAAATGAGCATTCTTCTTTTGAGGCTAAATCTAAGTTGGGGGTTGAACACTTACGGATCTATTTAAGGCCCCAGCTCATGCAACACTTGGGGAAGTGATAAGAGTAGCGCAATATTTTCCGAGGTTTGTGGAGGAGGCAGATAACAGATCTCTGAGAAGGAATTAAAGGAGGTCCTTCATAGCTTCCAAAAGGACAAAAGTCCTAGGCCTGATGGGTGGTCGATCAAGTTTTTCTTGGCTCTTTATGACATTCTGGGGACAAATCTGTTGAAAGTGGTGGAGGATACTAGGATCTCTGGGCGAATTCCTGCTTGCTTCAATTCCACTTTCATAGCACTTATTCCAAAGGTGGATAACCCTCTTTCTCTGGCAGATTTCCGTCCTATCTCATTGTGCAACTGTATCTATAAAGTGATTGCAAAGGTGGTTGCGAGAAGACTCAAGGTATTCTGTCTTCTCACATATCTGGGGAACAATTTGGTTTCCTGGATGGTCGTCAAATACATGAAGCAATCGGGACTGCACAAGAGGATCTCCACAGCATGAAGACCAAGAACCTAAAAGGGACAGTGCTGAAAATCGACCTCTCCAAAGCATATGATCGGGTAAGCTGGTTATATATTCGTATGCTCCTGACTCACCTTGGTTTCGGCATCGGTTTCATTAGATGGATTATGAGTTGTGTTACAACTGTCTCTTTTTCTGTGCTACTTAATGGGGCGGCTTCCCCTTTTTTCCATGCTAAAAGGGGGCTGCGCCAGGGATTCCCCCTTTCTCCCCTTCTATTTTTATTGATTGCTGAGGGTTTGAGCAGAGCACTCCATGAGGCTAAGAGACAGGGTTCCTTGAAGGGCATTCAGGTTGCCCCAAATTTTTTCATCACTCATCTTCTTTTTGTTGATGATGTTTTAATATTCTGTTCTGGGACGGTGCGTGATGCTAATACTATTGATGAGATTCTGGTTTTGTTTAGCAAAGCAACGGGAATGGAAGTGAATGCTGGGAAGTCTTCCATTTCTACTCATATTTTGAGGGACGAGGAGAGGCGTGGATTTGAGAGACTCTTTCCCTATAATTCTGTTGGTTTGGACGATGGTCTGAATTACTTGGGGTTCCATTTAAAACCAAATTATTATAGGAAAAATGATTGGACATGGTTGCTGGAAAAGCTGGAAAAACGGCTAAAAGTTTGGTCTCATAAATGGCTGTCTAGAGCTGGTCGGTTGACTTTAGTTAAGTCTGTCTTGGAGGCTGTTCCGGTTTATTGGTTGTCCCTGTCTTGGATCCCAAAGGGTGTTTTGGAGGCTGCCAGGAGGATTTGTTTTAGATTCATGTGGAGTGGTAAACAGGATTCTTTGGTGACCCCTTGGGTTCGGTGGGAGAAAATTGCTGTCCCTAAAGGGTTGGGAGGTTGGGGTTTGAAAAATATCTTTCTATTTTCTCAGGCTCTTGCTGCTAAGGGTGGGTGGAGGCTCATCAATGTTGATAGCCTTTGGACTCAAGTGATCTCTCAGAAATACATTGCTCCTTTTTCTCTTGTTGAATGGATAAGGACTCCAAGAAAATCCTTTGCAGGGGGATCGGTGATTTGGAAGTCTCTTGTTAAATATTTCCACATTCTGGAAACAAGTCTGGCTTGGGATGTGGGTAACGGCAGGAATCTTAGGGTGGGTGAAGACCATTGGATGGGAAGTGTTCTACAACATCTCCTTCCCAGGCGTACGGTTGAAGCCTTAAGGCAGAAGGGGATTATTTTTCTTTCCCAACTTGCGGATCTGGTTCGGAGAAGGTTGGGCATTCAGTCTTGGCTACTGACCTCTTCTTTGGGGCTTGAGGATATTGATGAGAGGGCACTGGCTGGTTATATTCGTGCTTTAAAACAGGCGCACCTTGTGCTCTTGGATAGGGATGATAAGGTTGCTTGGGATTTTGATCCTACGGGGACCTATTCTCCCCGGGCTGGCTACACAAAACTAAGTGCTGGGGTTGTCCTCGGTGAGGAGCGGTGGTGGTGGAAGAAACTCTGGAAACTGCATTTTCCTCCTAAGACTCGGCTATTTATGTGGTGTGTTCTCGAAAATAAAGTCCCTACCTAGGATGTGCTGCAAAACAGAAGTTTTCAGGGCCCTGGATGGTGCTGTTTGTGCAAATCTGATGTTGAATCTATTGATCATATTTTCCTTAGCTATCCTTTTATTAAAGGTACTTGACAAGAGTGTTCCAGGTTATTGGGTATCCAGTGTAGGTGGGAGGGCATTACTGTATCTCATGCTTGGGAATCGTGGTGGATATCTATTGCTGAGCAGAATCTTAAAGCTCTGCCGCTCCTCGTTATTTGGGGTTGTTGGTTGGCTCGTAATCGTCTTCTCTTTGATGGTTTTGTGAGTACTCCAGAGATCGTTGGTGCCATGTCTGTAGGTTTACACTCTGCCTTTCCTATTCATATTCGTGCTTCCAATCAGAGGGAGGTTCTCCTGTTGGATATTGATAGTAGGAACCCTTGGGGTTTCTTTGATGGTGCGATGGAGAAAAATGTCTGTGGTGGTGGAGCTCTGCTGTTTCTCTCGAAATCTCACTGGTATGAGATCTCTGTTGGGCTTGGGGAAGGGACAAATAATTTTTCCGAATTGCTGAGCCTCAAGATTCTTCTTCTGTTTGTTGTGGAGAAAGGATGCAGGCAATTAAATGTTTTTGGGGACTCATTGAATGTGATTAATTGGATTAAAGGAATACAAATTTGCAGAGTACATCATCTACAAAATCTGTTTCGCTCTGTTTGGGAGATCCTCCATTCTTTTTTATCCTTCTCCTACCATCATATCTATCGAGAAAATAATGACAAGACTGATCGTGCTTCTAAGAGGGGGATTTTGCAGGATGAAGGTATCTAGAGGATTCGAGAACATCTGGATGGTGAAATTTCCGAATATTTCCATCATTCCTTATTTGATTAAGAGGCTACTGGTTTATGTGTTGGTCTGCATTTTGCAAACAGACTTTTACACATTATGTACTATGTCAACAGCTTGGTGAGGGTGAATGGAACTATTTTGTGATCTGTCAACTACTGCCATTAGATATCTTTCACAAGGTGTGCTGTCACAACAGGTAGATGTTGGTGGGTGATTTTTATCACTCGTTTTTACTTGGGTGATCATGTTGGTCGGCTAGTCTACTTTGGGCAAGTTTCAATTCTACATGAATTTTTTCTATGGGCTGCACATTTTGAACGAGATTCTAACTGGGGTTCCAGCTGTCGTAGGCTTCTGGAGGATCAGTGATCTACTGGAGGCATATATCACTGTTTTTTACATCCACATTTTTTGACGGTGTGGCTTCAGAGTCTCTTTGGTAGGGCGGACATTTGTGCCTACTGGAGCGTATACATGGGCTGCGTTATACTTTACTTTTATGCTGATGCTGGATGTGTTTTATAAATGTTTTTATCTGGGCTCATTGAGCGATGGACAGCTTGCTACAGGTCGTATTGGATCTTACAGCTCTTGATTTGTTTTTGGTTGCTTACACTTGGGGAGCGCTTACCCAGTTTCATAACTTTCGGTTTTTCACTTTGATGGGTTAAAACTGAGGGCTGGACAATATAAAATTGATATACAGTGAAAGCTGGTGGGTTTATTACAGTTTATTTTGTGCCTAAACAGTGGGATGCTTACAGCTGGCCCTCTAGATTGACAGAGCTATGTCTATCGGATGTGCAAATGTATTTTTGGGTATTAGATCAGTTTTGGTCCAAATGGGACTGTATGAACAGCTTGTCTTACATGTACAATTTGTATTTGCCAGTTTCTAGGTCTGCATAGACATGGTGTCACTTTGGCACTGTTTTTTTTGTAAACAAACTTCGGGGTTTGTCTCTATCGAACACACACCTATGTGTTTCTCATTGTAATTTTGTACTCACCTGCAGTAATAAAATTACGCTTTTTTCTCGAGGAAAAAAAAAGTCTGCCACATCATTCACCTCCTCCCCTATGCGTCACACTTCGCAGTGTTTAAATTTTATATCCTCCGCACTCATAACTAAAGGCTAAGTGTTGCAATATGTGCTACCATCTGGTCCCACCGACCCTCCACATCACCTCCCTATCACATCGCATCACCGATTGTATTCTTCATAAATTAAAATTTAAAGGTTGCAAAGTGCGTGGATATGATGAGCTTCAAAATTAAATTTTAAAAGGTTTCAAGTTTGGTATTTTGGCTTTTCACACCATTTTATACACAAAAAAGAATTTTAACACAACAAGAGGGTTTCGGGTAATAAAACAACAGAAAGGTCAAGTCGGGCAGCCAAAAGCGTTCAACACTCCGTTCAACAGAAGATCTGCCCGCACAACTCTTAGCTCGTATATTAGCATATCAGTGAATTGAGTTCCACGTCCTAAACTGCCCCACTACATCAACAAACTAGCAACAACACAACACAAGAAAAAAAGTTGACTGTTTTGTGTTTCAGTGAGGACATTAATTCTTTTTGATCGTGGATAGTGCCATTCGAGCACCTAACTACTTTTGATGTAATTATGCACTCTTTCACTTAGTAGTTGTAATAAATAAAACATAGTCCTATTAGAAGTATAAGTCTTTTAGAGACTAGCTATATTTTTTGACTCCAGGAAAGTGGTTTATAGTTATGATAGGTGTCAAGGTCATAGTTCGATGATCTAGCCAGATAGGCAGATTCTATGTATTCAACATAGGTCTATTTATATCTAGGAGATCGAATGAGACTAGGGTGGGGAGATGTTATGTAAGCACTACTCTTGTAATCTTTGTCTATTAGTAATATACAACTGCAACAGTCTATTTCAGACTTGAGATTCTTATCTATATTCTTATGTATGTTTCTTATATTAGTCTTTTACTTTCTCTCCAATGTTCTAGTTGTATAATCACTTGAAATTCATGATTACATGCTCCAACTTCCTTTATACACCTAGTCTGCTGTTCTGTCATGTTTTATTAGTTTGCTTATGTATAATCACTTGAAATTCATGGTGACATGCTTCAACTTCCTGTATGCATATAGCTTGTTGTTTTTTCCTTCATGTGTAGTTTAATAAGAATGCAATTGCCTCAGCTTCCATGAGATAATTTGATTTGTGACTTAGTTTTCATATTGAATCCATAAGCCCAATGGTAGTAAACCCTTTACATCTTTCACCTACACTAAAACAACAACATTCAATCCAATTCATAGTTATCCATCTACTTTCAAGTTATTCATTGAATATCATTTATCCTTTTGAGAGAGCCCTCTCAGACTGGAAAGGCTAATTTCAGGTTACAAGTTGTTTGAAATAGTTAATCCAAGTTGACCATTGAAGTAGCCCAACAGGAACTCAGTTTGGTGATAACATTTTGGCGCCGTTTCCAGGGCCACAAAGGTGAAAATTTTCTCCGGGAAAAATGACAAGGTTCAGATTTGAATTCTGATGGTGAATAGAAGCCAAAAACAGGAAGGTTGTACCATTCACTTGGTGACTCCATTTTTTAAGATCCCGAGCTTCAAATTTTAGAGCGACTTCACTGGGAAGAATCTAGATTTCAAAACATTCATGGTGATCCAAGATGACAGGGTATGTGGCAAAACCTTTATATGATGAAATGTTACAAAGTGTAAGGGATGAGTTAGCAAAATTTTAGATAGATGAACATTTCTCAACAATAGTATTTTGTTGTTTGAAATCCAGTTGACTCACACTTGAAAATAAAATCTGTTTTCTTGGTTTAGTTGTTGAAAAATTAGAAAATGAAATTGAACTATTGGATGTTCAAATTGGATCATATGATTTCCAAGATCCTAAACAGTTCTTGAAAAGTCTTCCTCCTCCAAAAAATGAGGAAATTGTTATACCATTTGACTTGCAGATAAAGGAGGAAGGTGGTTATGAACTTGATATTGTAGAGTTGGAATCAAGGTTCAACCTTGATGAAGAAAATGAAAAGGATATCCAGGATAAATTTGTCATTGAGAGCTTAAAAGGGATATCAATAAATTATGTCTTCTATGATCCCATAGCTAATTACATGGAAGAGTTCTATAGTCCAAATTTTCAATTATTTTTTCAGTATGAAAAGCAAACCCATTTTATGTTACCTTTATCATTTCAGAATACAATTTTATTTTGGTTCAAGTGCAATCAAAGGGTTCAAGTATTAGGTCAGCACATTGACTGGCTTTATTGGAGGTTTCATGTCACTTGAATCAAACATGAAAATTGCAGCTGTTAGGGTAGGTAGGAGTGTGTGTGAATAAGCTCAAGTAGTCTGAGCATCTTTTCAGCATTTATAGATTTGGTTTTTTAGCTGTTATCATCAAGCTTGAGCCCGAGGAGAAGGCCATAAAATCTTGGTGAAGTCTTCATCAATTTCAGAAAATTTTCAATTTTTCAAGAGGATGGCATTGGAAACTATGAGTTCTTTGATGTACCATAGGGGTACATAATCCCTAGTGGAGCCACTATTATCACACTCAAAATTTTCAAAATCATGTTTATCCGAAGCCCAAAACCCACATATATAACCTTCCAGAGCTTATTACTTTATAAACCCATTTATTATAAAGTTTTGGACTTTATGTTATAGGCTCCGCCACCCATCAAACAACCATGTTATATAAACTTACCATTATATATATTGAATATCATATATGTAACAAAAATCCTCTTAAACCATTGGTAGGACCCCTTGTGCCTTATCGCATATCACCATCGCAAAGTTTTGTTACAAAAATCAAATGCTAAACTTATAAATCGCCGATGCGATATGAAGTGGGACCCATTCTTCGCCAAGCTTCCCTTCCATTTAATTTTCCATTGAAATATACGTTAACTTACCCTTTTTCTGCCTTTCCACTTTACCCTTCCACCTTTACCATTTCATCGCTTTTCATTCCCCAGGCACGATCAAAGTGGGTCCCTCAGACTTTACATATTTGGCATTGGAACTAAACTGTAAATGATGCAATTGTTGATTTGAGATATCACATCGCATTTTTTTTTACCTTGTGAACACCCACAATCTATTTTATTTAGTTTGTGATGCAATAAGTTTGCCACGTCATTCACCTCCTCCCCCGCGTGCCGCACTTTGCAGTGTTTAAATTTTATATCCTCCACACTCATTACTAAAGGCTAAGAGTTGCAATATCCACTTCCAACTGGTCCCACGGATCCTCCATGTCACCTACCCTCCACGTCACATCCCCATCGCATCGCATCGCTGATTGTATTCTTCATAACTTAAACTTTAAAGGTTGCGAAGTGCGCGGATGCGATGCGCTTTAGAATTAAAGTTTAAAAGGTTTCAAGTCCGGTATTTTGGGGTTTTCACATTGTTTTATTCACAAAAAAGGTTTTAACACAACAAGAGGGTTTCAGGTAATCAAACAACAGAAAGGTCGAGTCGGGTAGCCAAAAGCATTCAGCACTTCGTTCAACAACATATTTTCCCACACAACTCTCAGCTCGTCTGTCAACATCTTAGTGAATTGAGGTCCACGTCCTAAACTACCCCACTACGTTAGCACATTAGCAACAACGCAACACAGGGAAAAAGGGTCGAATGTTTTTTGTTTCAGTGAGGGAATTTATTATTTTTGATGGTGGATAGTGCCATTCGAGCACCTAACTACTTTTGATATAATTATGCACTCCTTCAGTTAGTATTTGTAATAAATAAAATGGAGTCCTATTAGAAGTATAAGTCTTTTAGAGACTAGCTGTATTTTTCGACTCTAGGAAAGTGGTTTAGAGTTATGATAGGTGTCAAGGTCATAGTTCGATGATCTAGCCAGCTGGGCAGATCCTATGTATTCAACAAAGGTCTATTTATAGCCAGGAGATCGAATGAGACTGGGGTGGGGAGATGTTATGCAAGCACTACTCTTGTAATCTTTGTCTATCAGTAATATATAGTTGCAACAGCCTATTTCGGACTTGAGATTCTTATCTGTATTCTTATGTATGTTTCTTATATTAGTATTTTAATTTCTCTCTAGTGTTCTAGTTGCATAATCATTTGTAATTCATGATTACATGCTCCAACTTCCTTTATATACCTAGTTTGATGTTCTGTCATGTTTTATTAGTTTACTTATGTATAATCACTTGGAATTCATGGCGACATGCTCCAAATTCCTGTATGCATATAGCTTGTTGTTTTGTCCTTCATGTGTATTTTAATAAGAATAAAATTACCTCAACTTCCATGAGATAAGTTGACTTATGACTTAGTTTTCATATTGACTCCATAAGCCCAATGGTAGTAGACCCTTTACATCTTTAACCTACACTAAAAAAACAATATTCAATCCAATTCAGAGTTAGCCATATACTTTCAAGTTATTCATTGAATATCATTTATCCTTTTGAGAGAGCCCTCGCAAACTGGAAAGGCTAATTTCCGGTTACATGTTGGTTTGAAATAATTACTCCAAGTTGACCATTGAAGTAGCCCAACAAGAACTCAATTTGGTGATAACACCTGGGATGCTTAAAATACTTGTTGTCATAAAGTAAAACATGATCACTTCTAGGGAAAGGATTTTTCTTTATGTGTTGATCATGCCATGTTTTTTATCGCTCCTTTTCAATAGTCTAGTAAAAATATTCTAGGAACTTTGCTTCATCCAATTCTATTAGTTTGTTTAAGTGTTTTGCAATGGATTCCTCCTCTATCACATTAGTAGCATGGGCAATGAAGATATTTAGGACAATGAATTTTGTTGGGACCAAAAATTCTCTTCTGTAGACAAGTTATAATGAAGTGTATTTATGCAATTGCTTCATAGTAGTACGATAGGCCCATAATGTGGCTGGTACACACTCATCCCAATCGTCTATGTTTGCAAAGAATATATTAGTAGGTAATTTCTCCAAAATATTGTTAAAGGCTTCGACTGTACCATTAACCTGTGGGTGGTATGGGCTACTCCTATGGTGTTGAATCATGAAATTTTGTAGCAGAGTATCAATAATCTCATTGATGAAGTGTGATCCTTGGTCATTGGTGAGACTCCTCAGGCACCCAAATACGATATTAATGTGCTAAAAAATGAATCGGGAAATGGTATCAACAGTGCAATATTTGACGACTGTAGCTTCAACCCAATGAGTTAAGTAATATGATGCAGTGATGATATACCAAGAGTGAGAGTTCTAGCATGAGGGTTGATGGGACCAAAAAAATCAATAGATCATTTTTCAAAATCTTGGAGCGCTTGAATGAGGTGGAGTGGAAGCTCATCCTACCTTGATGGCTTACCAACCCGATGGAAAACGTCGCACCTCTTGACATACTATTTTACATCCTTGAATAGGGTGTGCCATGAGAGCCCTGCCAATAATACTTTCCTTCTGGTAGGTTACCCTCTGACATGGCCTCCCACAACTCCAGAATGACACTCCCAAAAAACATCCTTCTTTTCATGGTCTAAGACACAACGCCACAAGATATGATATAGCCCCATTCTATACAATTTCCTTGCTATAAGATAATAATCTACAACTCGAACCACCATATGCCTCCTTTGGGTCATGTTGTAATAATTAATGAATATTCCAAGAGTAAGGAACAAAACGATATATTATAGATAATTGGGAACGATTTCAACCCGAAATAAGTTCACATCAAGTAATTAGTCATCCAAGGATCCTTCTACTTCTCTCTATCCCAGCTGGGAAATATGGCCAGGTCCCACATTAGTGCGACGTAGCTTCACGATGAATTCAAATGTAAAATCCTAAAATAGAAAAATCCATTTGCATATTCACCCTTCCAGAATAGGCTTCTTGAGAAAATAATTCAACACGTAATTATCAATAAAGGCTTTGAATGATACCCCAAGGAGATAATTCTTGAGATTATGAAGTGAATATACCATTTCGAGAGCCTCCCTTTTCGTAGTGTTATAATTCTTTTCTACTGTAGAGAGCTTCCTGCTAGCAAAGTAGATAGGATGATCTAGATTTCCCTCCCCTGGTTGAGCTAGAATGGCCCCTAAGGAAATCCCTGAGGCATCTACATTCACATGAAATTCCTTGTGCCACTCAAGATGGACTAGAATTAGTGCACTGGTAAGTTTTTCCTTCAGAGTATCAAATGCAATGTCACACTCAGCACCCCACTCAAATCGCTCGAATTTCTTCAATAACTTTTCTAGAGGAGTAGTGATCAGGGCGTATTTGTGGATAAACCTACGGTAGTATTGAGTATGCCCCAAAGTTGGCCTTAATTGTTTAACACTCATTGGTGGTGGCATATTCAATATCACCACAACCTTGATAGGATCTATGCAAAATACTTCCTTACAAAATATATGTCCAAGCAACGTTCCAAAAGGGACAAAAAAAATACACTTCTTCAAGTTTGGGAGATATGTAATTTCCTACAACGATCAAAAATCACCCAGAGAAAACTAGAATGCTTCCTCAACAAAGTGTACACCATCCAATAATCCATATATTCTTCGAGAAATTTATGAATATTGTTTTTGAATGAAACAATCACAATCCTTGAAAACACAACGAGAGCATTCTTCAGGCCAAACGACATAACATTATAAGCACAATAACCTTGTGAAAGTGGTTTTATTCTTATATTCATCTATAATATGGACTTGGTGGTGACCCAAATATCCATCCGTAAAGGAGTACACTTGATTTACAACAACATTGTCTAAGATCTCATCATTGAATGGAGTAGGGAATGGGTCATGCACGCAGGCATTGTTAAGATTTCAATAGTCTACACACAATTGAGTGTCATGTGAATCTTTATTATCGTGAATGAAAATGGGGATGACCCACTCAGCTTCATCAACAGGAAAAATGAGGCCGGATGCTACCATATTGTAGATTTCTTTCTTTATCTTGTTTACTCTTGGGTTAAGCCTATATGGTCGATGATTTATGGCTCTTGTGTTTGACTTTAGTATGATTCTCATTTCTCCCAAGTCTCCTTTAATCCCCTTAAGCTCCACAAATGACACTAGAAATAGATCTTCATATTCCTTTAGGAGGTCAAAAATATCTTTGGTGGTTTTCTCGTCCCAGTAATCACCAACATAAGCCAACTTAGTCTTCTCATCTATGACAGGTCCATATTTTATACCTCACTCCCCTTTTGACTCTTTGTAGGACAAGTGCCACAATTCCTCCAATTCATCACCATCAGATTCCTTTTCTACCTTCCCGCAAGAGACCACCTCATGGAACCCTGATTTGTATATAGGATCAGGAATATCTTGGCCAATATGATCCTCTACAAGAATTCTTGAAGGGAACTTAACCCTATTGACTAATTCCAGATATTCCGAAATATTCTCATCTTCATCTAAAAATATAAATCACTAGAAAAGTGGGCTACTATTGGTTCCCATGCAACTATTTGTTGTATCAATTCATCCTTACATACCAAGCCCACAGAAAAATCCCCAAGGTATGAGTGAGTTGATGCACCTAAAACACTTCAGGAAGTCCTTATTTGGTCCCTTTACTTCTGCACATTTGAATGTGTTTCTGCAGATCCGTGTGTCCCTTGTACTTAGAAATACAAACTTAATAATCCCTTGGGAAAACAAAGCGACACAGTAAAGAAAACTTGACAGATTCCCATCCTTGAAGATATAAGTTTCAATGAGCTCCCCACCACCTTGCCGACATTTCTTGAAGGGGAAAATCTATTAAGGGGATATTTTGTTTTTATTCTACTTTCAAATCAATTTCATTAACAAAAGAAACAACATATCACCTACCATTGAAAGTAGGAAAATTTCATATCTTGGTACTAATCCAATGAGCATAATAAAAAATTTCACATCTCCTCACATCTAGCTCATGACCTTCTTATTTCCAATTGTCCCACGCATCCTTTGAACCAACCTATGTTCTTGAACACTTCTCTAGTTAGTAGAGCCATTAATTGTGGGGTTGATTTAGTCCTCTCTCTTTCCTATGGTGAGCCGATATATCTGGTCCAAAAGGTTAGACTCTTCTCTGTCATCCACTGGCTCTATAAATCTGGGACCCCGATAAGGATCCAGTGGTTGAATCAATCTGATCCCATCCAATTCAAAGGTCATTTTATCCCTTTTTATATGAATTAAAACATAATTCTCGAAGGTCCAATCTATCCCCAAAAATGTAGGATAGGGTTCTTTGTCTCCCATAATGTCAATCACTTCAAATTATGCATATTTTTTCACCTCGACGATGTCTACCTCAACATCCTCCAACCATGTAACTAGAAGAATGAAATACTGATTAGCCATCCACAAATTAATGGGGGGAAATTATAGTTTTGGTTTCCCAAGGGTTTCCTAGGTTTTCCTCGCCGGGATATTAACATCAGAGGCCAAATCTAGCATAAAATCCTTGACTTTGAATCCTACAATCTGAGAATCAACTCAAAATTGTCTTTCAATCCTCCTCTTATTTTGTCAAACTTGTTTGGAGTGCCTTTATGGAATATTTGTAGAGATAAGTATCTCTAAAAACTCTCTATCCTTAACAAAAACCTTGAGTTTTTTCCTTGACTGGCCCGACATTTGTTCATCGCCCACTGTTTGTAAAAATAACTTAAAACATTATACCACAGGGTGGAGCATGTCTTGTGAGGGCACTCAGATCACTGACCTTGATTTCTCTAGTTGTTCCGATTAAGGGTTAAGAGCCAAATACAATTGGTTGAAAATTTATACCACTTCCTTATAATATTCCTTCTGGTGCGTAGGGTCGTAGGACCTCTTGTGTGATGCAGGTTTGATCATCGTTGGTATCTCAAGGACACCTGAGTCTGCTCCCATTCTCTTCCCTCCTCAAGTGACTATGTTGATATTAAACACCGAGAATGGCTCAGGTTCTCAAGGATCTTCATTGATCAAGTTTGATCCCCTCTGTTAATTCCACTCCTCCCACGTGGAGATCAATTCAGAAAAATCTTGTGTTGAATGTGTGTTGACTCAACACTTGGAACACCAAGGCATTCTGGGTAGCGAGAAGTCATGGGAAACGTGACCCTCTTGGTCATAGTTATAGAAATGCATGAAAACTCTTCCTCCGGTCCGATACCCCCTTGTTCCTCCACCTCATCGCCCTCGAGGAGTTTCATTTATTCTAAAGGCAGAATGATCCATCCGATCTACCAAAGTATCCAAAGCTATACACTATTTTTTGTGATGAGTTTTTGATCCACAAAATTCGTAAAAGAAATTTTTGGAACGCTTGAGTACTTCTGTAAAATAGGACAGAGGCGGGGGAGGTGTCCATATGCATGGTATATTTCATAGTAATCCACTGAAGCTGCACTTAGCTAGTTGGGGAAGGCATGAAATTGAGTACAAACTTGATATAAGCCATGCATACCAACTTTCACAACTATGGAAACAACCAAGGATGGAGAAGGGCCTGCCAACATGGAGGATGTACCTAGTCCCCTCAGTCTCAGACACTCTATAACGTGATTTCCTTCAACATGGAAATTGGTACACCACACTTGAGGTCGTACAGGCTGTGCAGGGTGCATATCCTTTAAATTATCAATTAGATAAACAATCTAATTTTGTAGTCCAATAATGGTAGGATCATTAGAAACAACCCCCCCTAGATGTTCATGAGGTTACCTTGCCATAGATTCAATCCTAATTGCTTGTGTTAGCGCATCTTGAAAAGTGTCGATATTCTGCTCAGTCAATGGTGTTTGTGTTAGAGGAAATAAAGACTTGATGAACTAATCCCATTGGTGATTAGGATCAATGGGTCAAATAAAATTTCGAATAGCATCCTTAAACCATTTCACCATTTCTTATGTAGTTTCCCCTTCCCATTGCTTGATCTCCTGCAACTCAAACAACCCTTGCTGATTTGTTTTCAGAAATTTGAATTCTTGAACAAATTCCTTCCTGACCTCATCTATTGAGGGATTTTGGTGTAGAGTAGACCATTTAATGAGCCAACTAAGAGCCCTCTCTCTCAGGGTGGATTGTAACTCAATGAGTTTAGTAGCATATTTAGTTTTGCGAGCTCACAACGAGCTCTCCATATGGCTTCGCACATGTAACAATGATACTCAACATCTTCATTCCCTAATCCTGAAAACTTAGGATACCGAGTGAATGAACCCACTACGCTACCATCCATTCTTGATTGAATGACCAATACAAGTATGAGCCCTTGGGAATTAGGTTGTAAAGATCCTAGAGAACTTGAGTGAAAACTACTACCACTACCACCAGAGGTATCAGTTGCATAGGTATTGTATACTTTTTAAACCTTTATAGCTTTAAATAAATTTGAAAGAAAATTACCAGGGTCTTGATAAAGTACTAGGGGAAGGTTAGGGGATGCTCTTAGTGCCTCCATACACACTCAGAGGTCAAATATGGCTTATAATATATCAAAATTTAAAGTGGTCAGATTTCTCTCGGACCAGGACTAGATCAAAGTGCTCATCACCCTGATTCTATTGGTGTGAACAAAAATCCAATCTAAGCTCATATGAAGGAGATAGAGCTGGTCAAAGTGGGAATGTGGGCCAGGATTAGTGATGCTACAGATTGATTGAGTTTGGGGCATGGAATCTAGCTCCCAAAAGTAGGCGAAATTATTTCCTCTTTAATTTTTCTAATGACCCTTAGTTTAGGTCAAATTGACAAAATAATATATTTTATATAAAAAATAAAAACAATTAAAATTAATGGGGTGGCGGACCACCGACCCTGCCACCCCCAATGACCATATATCAAATATAATAAAATACATGGGGGGCACAATTGTCACCCCCACCATCACCACTCCACAATACAACAAAAAACATGTTATAATGGGGTTGGGGTCTGGCTGACCGGGAACCCCACCTCAGGGCCCACAACCTATTACCATATATTCAACACATCAATTTTGAGATAGAACAAGGCTCGAACCTGCCTGACCCACGTGGCTGGCCCCCACCGAGCGATCTCACAACCACCAATGATGACAACTATATATATGGTCACATAATGGTGGAGTGGAGTCAACTAACCACTGCACTCCCAAAAAAACTTTTATGCCCAAAGTTATATGCCAAGGTGGGTATCAACAGGTTTGAACCCTTGACCTCCTCGTCTCTACCTTACCGTCATAACCAATGTGATAAAAATGATTTGTGGTAACGCCATGAATTAATACTTAAAATTTATTTCACCAGTTGAACAGGGGAACAACGGAGTGCAACTTACCAAAGGATATATGGGTAGAACCATGAGCCAGGAAGACGTTATAACCTTGACCAAAGGAATATTGGGGGTAGAAAAAGATTCCTTGGGGTACAAAAGGTAAATTTGTTAGAATGTGATGAATGGATATGGGTAAAAATGCGAAGGTGGCTTACACTCATGAGGGGAATTTTGAGGTCTAAAATGGGCCTCCTAAGGAAATTATAAAATAATAGTGGAAAAAATCAAATAAGATTTGATGACATCATCAAATTTTAGAGGGAAAAATGAGAAAACTACTTTTTCAACTCATATTTTCAACTTATCTCCCAAAGTTTTTACTCAAATTTTGAGCGGAAGTACTTGTTCGATGCGAAATTTAATTCCTGATCCAAGGAGTACCCATCTTGCATACTTTCGATGGGTCCTACTACACATAAAATTAGAAATACATAAAAAATGTGATTGTAATCACATTTTTTTATGTATTTATCATTTTTCATGTAGCAGGGTTCATAGAAAGTATGCAACATGGGTACACCTTGGATGAGGAATAAAATTTTGCATCCACCGAGTACTCCCACTCAAAATTTGAGTAAAAATTTTGGGAGATAAGTTGAAAATATGAGTTGAAAAAGTAGTTTTATTTTTTTATTATATTTTAATATTTTTACCCGTTTATTTAAAAAATGGTAAATCATCCCCCATGGTTGACATCATCATCTTGAATCCTATTGGTTGTTATAAAGTTTATTTTTGTTGTACATTTTTCTTAGGAGGCCTATTTTAGACCTCAAAATTCCCCTAATGTTTGTGAGAAACACGTTTAGAAATTTCATTTTCCCAACAGTTTGGCTGAAATTTTAGAAACTGTGGGTGAAGTTGTGAAATTAATTTGGCTGAAATAATTTTTCTGTTAACATTGATGACGTATTGACGGCGTGGGTAAACAGATTTTTGGCCAGATATGGGAAAGTTGGCAACAAATGTTCGACCGAACTAATAGTTCGACCAAACTCAAACTTTTCAAAATAATTCAGCCGAACTTTTTGTTATAAATATACCAGCCCCAGACTGAAACAAGTTTTCGATTAGTTATTTGTTACCGTTGTGCTGCTCTGTTTCTGTCTCACTGCTTTGTTGCTCTCTTCCTCTGTTTGTGTTGCGCTATTTCTGGATCTTTGCGCTGCTCTGTTTCTGTCTCGCTGCTCTATTTTTGTCTTGTTTCTCTATTGCTATCTTTCTTTGTTTGTGTTGCGCTGTTGCAGGGGTGAGGAGGGGAGAAAGAGAAGGTGAGAAGGTAAGGTTTATGGTTTATGCTCTGTTATTTTTTTTGTTTTTCAAATTTAATTTTCTGTGTTGCATATTTTCTCTAATCTGCATCCTCGATGATCTACAGCCTCATCATCTCACAGTCTGCTTGCCATGCACATTCTCATTGTCTTCTCGTCGTGCACGCTCTCGCTTTCTCCAAATTTCCAAGTATTTTCCAAATTGAAATGTCAGATGATATGATCTGAAAGAAAATAAGTGTATTACCTTCACTAAAAATTTAATTGTGTCTTATTTATTCTTGTTGACATGATTCTTTACAACTCTACCTCTCTTTTTAATGAGTGATTATTTTAAATTCACGTCCAACGTTCCAAATCATTCGTTGGAGTAGAAAGCCATTCTAGTTCATATTTCTTAAATTCAATTTCCTTTAAAAAAAAATTAAGGATGACGATTAACAATGGGATATATATATATATATATATATATATATATATATATATATATATATATATATATATATATATATATATATATATATATATATATTTCAGTGGAAAAAAACCTCTTCTTTATATAATGTACCATCATGATGTCAAAAATTTCTTGATATTTACATTCACAATGTGATCATCATTCATTATTTTAACAAAATATTTATGAGATAAGGCTATTATCCTGTAGAACCCCCTTAGGCAATAATTGAATCATTTGATCGAGATCTTGAGTTAGCATTTTCACTAGAATATTGCATCATTCCATCTTGCCTCTAAACCCTTGCTTTATTTGTGACTTCCCTTCAAATGTAACCCATAAAAACCAGCTTGGTCAACTGATTCACCCGCATTCGAGGAAGGAGTAAATAAGGGGAAAATTTTCAAAGAAATGAGTTAGTATTAAAAAAACTTATCAAATTGAAAGGAATGCTAGCTAACAATATGCTTCTGGAGACTTGGCCAATTTCTACTGAAGTGTGCAATGGCAAGTGACCTGTAACAAATATCCGATCAATGCCTAAAGTGCAGCTGAAGTCAAGGCCTGATGGAAAATTCTTCCCACTTTCTTTCTATTTATCTATCTGTCGATTGCTAGGGTTTTTCTCTGTATGTATCTATGTGAATCAAGCTAAATACAATAAAAAAGAAACAATTGAGACAATTTATACAATGGAATAAAAATACTCCAGGAAATGCAATTTGAATTATCCTATAGAATAATGAATGAATTATCAGATTTTTCCAGTAAGTCTGAGATGCAAGACTGAGATATTGTATCAATACATTCTCAAAAAACTTGTGATCTCCTGTATTCCTTCATCCGGGAGCCGTTATCCCCTATGTTATCTTTCTCCTTCCTGTTCCAGCCTTCTGAGAGTAATATCCCTATACTGTTCTATGTTCATGCAACAAAATGTATATGTATATATATATATATATATGGTTTTCTTAGTATCTTCTATAATATGTTGTGTATGGAATAATAAATGATAAAAGATGAAAACATCGCTTTTATATACCATTAACCCACACACATTTACCATTATCCCATCCTTGAATAATCTCTAATCTCATAATGTTGTCTTAGATTTATCTTCGTGGTATCGTGGTACTCCATACGATGAAGCCATTTCCAATTATATGACAACCTTCGTTTTAGACATGGATTTTCAATTGGTAAAGTCTTCTCATCAAATTGGTGTTGTGGCCACGTTATTTGAATCTATGTTAGCTTTAACAAGGTTCCTATTTATGTTGTGTGTAATATTTTGAGGGTTGTCCTAATTTTCTCTTATGTCAGAAGCCCTGTCATCCTTTTTGAAGTTATTTCGTGATTCTGTCATCATTTTTAAATTCCTTGGCATATTGATCTATGTATGAAGTTCTCTTATAATTTAACTTATTCATTCGACGCAATGCTATTAATTCTCTCCCTTGGAAGTTGTCCATAGTTTGTGTTTGCTTGTATCTATAAATTTTACTACAATCGTTTCTATACATTTTACTACAATCATTTCCTTTTAGTCCAAGTTTTATGATTTATATGGATGGGTTTGGAAAATTATCAATATCAACAAAAAACGTGTGGCAGAAAACCATTTTTCAAATACCATTGACACCAAAAACATGAGTTAATGTGCCCATATAGACAGTGACAATTAGAAAGATCAAAATGCTTAGAAATGGCAGTTTTATGTTCAGATCTGTGTGTGAACTTAAGCAAATTTTGAGCATATATGATAGGCCGTGAGCCTCTTATATTCACATGCAAGATAAAAATGCTTAGAAATAACAATTATATGTTTAGGTCTATGTGGTAATAGTGAGTTATTAACTACAAGATATATAGTGTGACAACCATAGATTTACCAAGTTTGAACTTAAGCAAGTTTTGAGCATATATGTCAGGCCGTGAGCCTCTTATATTCACTAGCAAGATCAAAATTCTTAGAAATGGAAATTATATGTTCAGATATGTGTGTTAACAATGAATTATTACCAACAAGATATATAGTGTTACAACCATCGAATTACCAAGTTTGAACTTAAGCAAATTTTGAGCATATATGACAGGCCGTGAGCCTCTTATATTCACTGTTGAACTTTAGCTCAGATCAGATTACGTTGTTACCATAACTTAGCATAAAATGACAATGAAAATACCAAACAAATGCAAATGTCAACATGCAAGAGAGATGGCATTGTTAGTATGTTAGTATTTTATTAACGATGTTAGTACTAGGGTTAGTTGGGCTACAATGAGGTATAGACGAGGCTTGAACACCAGATACTCTTCAGCCTTGTAGGTGGAACATTGACCTTGACTTATAGGGGAACCGTGTACATGTCATTTCTCCCATGAACTTTAAGCCCTGTAGGTGGAACATTGGCCTTGGTTGTTAGGGGAACCATGCACATGTCACTTCTATGTCATTTCTCCCATAAAATTTAAGCCATGTAGGTGGAACATTGGCCCTCGCTGTCAGGGGAACCATGTACATGTCATTTCTACCATAAACGTTAAGGCAAACTTTAAGGAAAACCATGTACATGTCATTTCTCCCATAAACTTAAGGCAAACATTAAGGCAAACCATGTACATGTCATTTCTCCCATAAAATTTAAGGCAAACCATGTACATGTCATTTCTCCCATAAAATTTAATTTAATATATTTTTAAGGAAAATGATAATGTTTTTGGAAACCATGTACATGTCATTTCTCCCATAAACTTTAAGGCATTTTCTAGTGTTTTGGGAACCATGTACATGTCATTTCTCCCATAAAATTTAAGGAAAACTTTAAGGCAAACCATGTACATGTAATTTCTCCCATAAACTTAAGGCAAACTTTAAGGCAAACCATGTACATGTCATTTCTCCCATAAAATTTAATTTAATATATTTTTAGAGAAAATGTTAGTGTTTTTGGAAACCATGTACATGTCATTTATCCCATAAACTTTAAGGCATTTGATAGTGTTTTGGGAACCATGTACATGTCATTTCTATGTCATTCCTCCCATAAAATTTAAGGAAAAATTTAAGGTAGCTTTGTTTCTTATTATTTTATTTAAAAAATTAATTAATTGTATATTTTTATAAAAAAATTCCCCCCCTATTACCTATTATATTTATTTTAAGTACTTAATAATTTATTAGCATATTTGTAATCAATTTTTATTTAATTAATTAATTTATTTTTAACTAACTAACTAATTTTCTAATAGCTAGTCTTAACGGCTATTTCTGGACAATGATGCATCTCCACTATTGCTATAGGGTAAAATGCTTGGGTTGTTGGTTATCGTATATCCCTCTTAGGGCTTTCCGGTGCCCGGGGCAGACAATAAGATTAGTTGTACAGTTCACAAAGATGGCATATACATGTTCATATTAACTTAAAACAACTTGATGGAATGCGATAGAAAATTACCTCTTTGACGATCTTGGAGTCCCTTGGAGAGCACTAGGCAACGAAACAAGAGTCCTTCTTCACCGGCTCCAAATCTTAGTCCTGAAATCAATCAAAGCACTCGTGTAATTCTTAACACAACATATATCCTATCAATTAAGCCAGTGTATAATGACCCTCTAAATTATGCCCATCTGAGCCATTCATATCATACTATGTAAATATTCAAACAATAATGACAATATTAAGCATTGAATGGACAAAACAGATACAGTTCTATTGATTTTGAAAGAAGGAGGATTACAACTGTCGGTTGTACCAAGCCCTCCTCAGCGTTCCAATCTCTCTATCCCTCAAGTAGTGAAGTATTAGTCAACAAGCTCTCTAGGAAACTCTTTGACTCTTGGCCTTCACACTATAACACTATTCTCTACTTCACAAGTATTCAGAACGTTAGCAATCCTTCGACCTTCAAATAAGAGCCTTCAAATCCTTTTTATAGGAGAGGGAGAAAGCCATTGTTTCCTTTCTCTTTCCACTAGTTTGGAATAGAAAAAACTAAGATGTTTCTTTAATCTCTATGCTTTTGCCTCCTTGGGAGTTTAGTCTTTTATGGTAGTGACCAATAATGAATTGGTGCTTTGCAGTTTCCTTTGTGAACTGAATCTCTTGTGATAGAAAGCCGGAGATTCAAATCATTCTCTGCGGGTTTTTCCCTTTTCAAACTTAAAAAACAGGTAATGCTGCCCTCTAGTGTAAACAGAGCGTTTCCCTAGCCACTAACACGGCACATTCACTGATCTGATGCATTATAACGCTCTTGTTTTGTTATAGAGAGGCGTTACCTTGGCAGAAATAGGATTAATTTAGGCCTTTGTATTCCTTTCATATTTGTCTTCTCCTCTGAGCTGATGAGGAGGTATTTTGACCTGTAACAGATGCCCCCTAAAGTGTGAGGTCAGAGACGAAGACGATGGCCAAATAATTTATAATTTGTGTAGAGATAAAGAGATTGAAAGACTGAGGAAAACCTGAAACAAAAACATATGTCAGAAAATATAGTATCTGCCTTGAGTCGGGCATTCCCATGCTCAATAGCTTAAACAACATGATTTCTCTAGAATAGAGATATGAAGAATCTGTCCACCGATAAGCACAATCTGGAAGTTTCTATCATAACAGGATCATGCTGAAGAAGCTGTCTCCATAAACAATAACGCAACTTGGGGAAGGAAACACAACTTTAATGATGTAGCCTTTGCCCCAAGGTCTTGACCGCCGATTCACTTAAACTGCATATTCCTCAACATGTGAATGAAGGAGTTGTCATTGAACATGTGAGAAATCGTCTGATTACCAGTCAATAATGAAAACTGTTAACAGACGCGAAGGTGGCCATCGATAATGATGATGGTCCCTAAGATGCACAATACAATCTAGTGACTGTGAATAAAATGAGTTGAAGTCAAACACTCGTAGAATCATTCGACCAGGAGCCAATGACGAAGACCCCTAATCAAACACAACACTACCTGCCACTGATGTCTGCAAGTATCCGAGTACTGATGGGTTTCTAGATCAGCTTCCTAGATAAGATGCTGAAGTCGATAGGAAGAGATCTGTTGAAAGGTAGGCACGAGGCGTCCTACATCAGTCAACACAAAACGAAAACCAACTGATGTTGTTTATGATTTGAGATAATGAAGAGGAAATGGGGATGTCAGAAGACAAATAATTTCTGGCATAATGAGCGGTTTGGTTGATAACAGGAGCAGTAGATAACGAGATCTGCTTGAACAATAGATGGCACTCTAGCAGGGTACTAGGCAGCTGAAGCTTGATGAACACCAAAGAGTGTGTTAGGATTTTGTCGGTGCAGGGACACTGGGAGATGAAGGCTAATAATCATAGATGGTAGGGTTCGGCTAACTGCGAAAGAGTTTTCTGGGAAGTGCCATGTTCAAGAATTTTGCTGCCAAATCAACCTTTTCTTAAATGTAACAGAGGTAGTATCCATTTTGTCCAAAATTTTCCCCGTCTGATTAAGTTTAATGAGTCCAGACGAGTAAACTCGGTGAATTTTTAATATTTAGAGAGTCTGAAAAATATCATAAAATACAACTCTGTGCCCCGTCTGATTAGGTTTAACGAGTCCAGACGAGTAAAATCAGTGAATTTTTCATGTTTAGAGAGTCTGAAAAATATCATAAAAGACAACTCCACGTCCCGTCTGATTAGGTTTAACGAGTCCAGACGAGTAAACTCGGTGAATTTTTCATGTTTAGAGAGTCTGAAAAATATCATAAAAGACAAGTCCATTGGGGTACCTTTGTCATGTCTTGATAACCGGGCACGACAAAGGGGTAATAGTAAGCCCGAAATAGTTCATTTTCCGTGAGTTAGTCCATCAAAGCTGGAAAAGTGAGAAATCTATGTTCGATGGACATCTACCTCATTTTGTTATGAGTAAGAGGAGACAGAGTAAACTCAATACTCTTTGTGAAATTTTAACGAGTCCAACAAATAAAAACTCGGTGCCCTTCGTGAAATTTTAACGAGTCATGCGGAGAAAACTCGGTTACTTTTTCAGTTTAAAGAGCTTTGAAAAAGAGAAACGAATGGCTCCTTACTTTCTGTTGTGGTAGTTTAGCGAGCCCGACAAAGGAAACTCGGGGTTTTTTCAGTTTTATGAGCGAGAAAAAGATTCCTAAAAAGAAAGCTCAGAGCTTCTTCATAGTTTTAACGAGTCTGAAGAAGAAAACTCTAGTTTTTTCGGATTAACGAGCAAGAAAAAGACCATACAAAAAGAACGCTCGAAATCAACTTCATATAAGTTTAACGAGTCCGAAGAAGGGAACTCGAGGTTTTTCGGATTAACGAGTAAGAAAAATACCATAAAAAGAACGCTCAAAATTTCTTGATCTCTTTATCGTCAATAGAAGGATCTATGTCGGGAATTTTCTTGTAAGACCAAGCCAACACATCGTGGAATTCCTTGAAAAGGGATGTGAAGTGCGCAATTTCCTCAGGATTGAAATCGGCTCCAATCTGAATATTTTCCACGATACCCGTTTTGAACGAGATATCAATGAGCATTGTCTTGGAAAGATTACCCATGTTCCCTTCTAAATCGATAGTTTGAACAGTCTTGTAAGCGGAGGGAACTATCGCAGGTTGGTCAAAAGATGGGATTTCAGTTTTTATCGCCTCCGAGTTAATCATCGAAGCGCGATGGTGAAACTCTCCCCAAGGTTGTTCTTCTAGAGACATGATCTCTCGAATAGCTTCGTCTTTAGGCAAGACTTCATTGAGGAGATCCTTAGAGAGAACTGTGATGGGTGGGAGGTTTGTACCATTGGTCGAAACCATAGCAGTGGAGGGTTCAGATGTGATTTGGATGGCTTGGTAAGCCAAATTGGCCGGTGAGAGCGACATCTGATCTTCGTAGGAATCAATGTCTAAAGGTGCTGGGATGATCCATGGGTCAATAGAGCCATCCAAAGTGGTGGATATCATTGCAACCGTATTTGGGATCTGTAGCGACGGGAGAGGAAAAAAACCCAGTAGGGAAGATGCCTTCAGAAGACTGGTACCGATACTGACGTAAGAGTCAGGAAAGCCTCCTATTAGGGGTACAGTGCTACTTGGTAACGTGGCATAATCAGGGGTGCAGAAGGATAGCTGTTCCACTGTGCCTATTTTCCCATCCAATGGAAATAGGATGAGTCAGAAGACCAAAGACACAATGGCAGTCATGGCATAAGACCAACTGCGACCAAGCAATATATTATAGTCTAGATGGCGCTCTACGACTTCAACGTCCACGTTTGCCATTTTCCCACTCAGGGTGATGGGAAAGTTAGCAAGGTAACCTTTTGGGAGGAATGTGTGGCCATCGAAAACTTTGAGGGAATTCGACGGCGGTGTTAAGGTGGGAGAACCTAAATTGAGCCAGCAAGCTTGTGATATAACGCAGGTCAAAGCACCTTCGTCCATGACAGTGCAATGGATTGGTCTCCCTTTCGACACAACCTGCACCTAGAATACGAGTTGGTGCAAAAGGTGAGGTCTAGATTTTTCCATATCAAATATAGCTAGCATGGAATCCTGGGGGTCTATTCCACCAATGGCCGAAAGCAAGGCTTTCCTTTGTGCTGGACATGTTTGTAATACTTCGAGAGCAGACATAGCTGACGGTGCCTGTGCCAAATCTTCTACAATGTTGTAGTTTTGGGCTGCACGTGCAGAGGTGTTATGAGTCGTGCGTCGAAGTTTCTCTTTGGGGGGACGAATCACGAGTTCAGCAGTAGGCCGTTCGATATACAAATCGTTGGGCGGCGGTGGATTTGAACTAGTACCAGGTTCTTGAGCATCTATGGTAGGATTTCCATAAAGCTTGGCTCGAGTTTGAAGTTCAACACTCTCGATGCCATAAATGGCAGATGGTCCTTTGCTGAAAGGATGCGAACCACCATTGCCCCGTTGATGGGGTTATGGTGGATTTTCAACCATGTGTTGATGTTGCTGCTACTGATTAGAGAAAAGATTATGAAGAACGACAGGTGTTCGCCCAGAATCCTTGTTGGCAATAAAATTGGTGCATTCCTGTAGCCGAGGACATTTGTATGTCAAGTGGTCCTCCGCACAGATCTTGTAAGGAAATTTCATGGGTTTTTCCTTCCGTTTGTCATTTTTGGCAGTGTTTTTCTGATTAGGGTTATTCTGATTATCCGATTTTTCTTCCAAAGAAGACGTCTTTTTCTTGTTCTTCTTATTTTCCCAGCTAGGTTTTTGTGACGTATGCACAGAATTCACCTCAGTGGTAGGAAGAGTAGTCTTTTGGTGAGGGGCGGTGGTAGCCGAAGATGGCTGGGAGGTTTTCCCCCGAGACTACTTTGTGGCCACACCGGAGATTGTGCCAACGAGATCGTCGGCATGTGCTCCAGTTTTCTGAGTGGCCGGAGGATTTGGGTTACCAGGGGCATGGGTGAGTAGATCGTATAGCGTGCCAAATTGTGAATAGATTAAATCCAAATGCTGGGCACGGTGAATACATTGATCTTCTGTAACCGCACCAGAAAGGCCAATTTCTTTAGAGATGTGGGTTAAAAGAGACTTGCAAAACCAATTGGCTAAGAGATGATCCGGGATTGGCACTTTGACTAGTCTCCTCCTACGTCTCCATTCATGAATATGATCGAAGATGTGGGTGGCGGTATCTTGGCGCAGTGAGGTTAAAAATTCTATTCTGGTTTCAAATCTGATTGATAATTGGAAGTTCTTTAGGAACTCTGTCGCTAAAGCACCAAAATTATTGATGGCGGCGCGTGGCAATTCAATGTACCACTTGGCGGCATTTCCTGTAAGGGTGCGGGGAAATAGTCGAAGCCGGACACTATCATCCACCATGGAATTGGATATAGACCATAGATGAAAGGTAGTGATGTGTGTGGCTGGGTCGTCCCCTTGTTTCCCGTCGAACTTCGGGATGTCAGAAGGAATCTTATGCGGTACTAGAGGCCAAAGCAGGTTGTGATTGATGGGGTCGTTAGTCAGTTTATGGATATCGAGAATGTCCAAAGCTGCTAAAAATGGCAATTGTGGATTTTCCCCCGAATCTAACCAAGGCAGTATGGGCTGACTACTTAGACCATAGGGTCCACCCATCAATGTGTTACCAGGAGGATAAGTGGGACTTTGATAAAAACTTCCGATAGGTGGAGGAGTGGGGACATACTGTTGCTGTCCATAGGGCATATTGTATTGCAGGGCGAATGGTTGGTTTCCCCCAGTATAACAGTGCCCTCCCATTCCAGATGGAGGTTGGGGTTGGTTAGTCCAAATGGATGCAATAGAGTTACCTGGAGGCATGCTACTACTTGCATAGTTTGGCAACAGCATAGACCCTACACCTAAATTTGAACCACTTAAGGGAAAAGAATTGACAATAGGTTGTCCCATTTGTCCTAAGGATTGCAGGGGAAGCAAAATGTTCCCTGCTACCTGAGTGCTGGTGACACTGCCCCCTAGTATAGTGGCCAAGGGATTTGAACTCAGTAGAGGGTTCCAACCGAAAGGGTTGCTAAAAGGCACCGAAGTAGTCATACTCGTGGGAGGAGCTACTGTGGGTCCCAACATGGTCACGGTAGAAGTAGATGCCGAAGGATTCGGTAAGATACTGACAGTTGTGATGACTGCAGGGTTGGGAGTAGGTATATCTTGACTACTGGGGATACCCAGTGATGGCATAGAACTGACCAGCGGTGGGGAGGATGGTGGCGAACCTGGGATGGTTGCCATTGGCATTGACCCTGTGGATGCTGGTGGTGAAATGGATGTTTGTGTGGCCGAAGACATATCTTGGCATGGTGGAATCTAAATTATCACAGGCCCCGACGGATCAGTGAGCGGAGGATTGTAATGAGGTACAACCCCTTCAGTGAAAGGGTCCTCTGGAAATTCCGGATGATATGAGGCTATGTGAAAATCAAGATTAGTCAGAGGAGACTGCTCTTCTGTAGAAGGAACGGGTTCACCAAGGTTCAATTTTTCCTCAATAGTTAGAGGAGGTAGACCTTGCTGTCGTCGAGACAGACGGCATGGGTCGGAGGACGCCACGGTGACCTGTTTGATTTTAACAAATTTTAATTGTGATGTATTATAAAGTCTCAATGACAGTAACCACACACCTAAAAAAGAAAAAAAGACTCTCTAAAATCAATCAGCAAGCAGCCAGAATAGGGTGTCCTATCTGAGTACTACCGTTTGTTGGTGATGAAATCCAGTATCACAATAGTATACAAAGAGGGTTGGTCGAAAGTACCGTTACGGTCACTCTAGAGCTTCGTCCGAACCCCAGACGATAGGTGTAAGAACTCTCGTGAAGATGAGTACCCTCCTAAAGACCGAAGACAGAGTGGGTCCATCTGTTTCAGGTACCAGGACAGCCCGTCCTAGTCACCTTGTGTAAGTCCCTAAAAATTATGGCCACTAAAGATACCTCAAATCACAGACATCATCAGGGGGGTCCACGGTCAAGGATAGTGTGCTATATGGGCAGAATACCTAGATCCCCGATCTAGTTTCGACATCCCCGAAGGGAACCCCAATATATAACACACCCACCGGATGTGGTCGAAGGCGGGCTACCTTCTTGTGCACCCAAGTGTTGTCTCGCGCTGAGCTCCGGTAAAGGAACGGTCCCGATAATATGAGTGCAGTAGGATTTCGCTCGTTAATGACTCTAGTTTCAAGTTTTGAGATCTTGGGTGATTTTATCACTTTTCTTACCCCAAGATCCTAGCCTGAACTACTGTTTGTGTGAGCTCAAAAAAGAGTAATGTGATTGATTTTATTATCGCTTGATTCTTAGTGTACTTGATTATTAGTCTTGCAGAGGGGGAGTGGACGTATGAAATGTAATGAGACTCTGACTCAAGAAACCATGAAAAACATGCTCTAAATATTCAATTTGATGAAGAGTATTTCTACAAGGAGAGGTTTCTTTTCAACATCCATGCACTAACATTCAAATATCACAGTTCAGCTTTAAGATTCAGACTTCTATCTATCTCTTCTTAACAGTCTATGAACTGAAAATTTCAGAATTAACTCAGCTAGATGCAGAAAAAACTAACAAATTTTTTTTTTCTTCTCTAAAAAGTAAATGCTCTTGACACTAACTTTTCAAACAAGAGCAAACAAATAGAAATTCCAGCTTAGTAAACAAGCACAGGGATTCAGTCAAGGAGATATACTGATGGCCAAAAAATTCTGCAGCTAAAACACAATCACAACAGTGAATAACAAGTTTTGGCTGAGTAAAGCACTGTCTCTAAGTAAAGACAACGTTAATCCAGAGACTAACGCATTGTATTTAAGCAGAGCCAACGTTGTAACGCACTGGAAAACCTACAAGGGTAGCGTTAGCCAGGGAAAAATTCTTCATATGGTCAAACAGAAACAGGATTGAACTCTGTGAGCTTTTGAAATGTTTACTGGGCATAAGTACTGGACAGAAGGATCTGTGAACAGAGGAAAAGAAGAGAGGAAGAAAGAAATAGTCCAGAAACTATGGGGAAACTCCCCAGCGGAGTTGCCAATTCTGCTATAGGGTAAAATTCTTGGGTTGTTGGTTATCATATATCCCTCTCAGGGCTTTCCGGTGCCTGAGGCAGACAGTAAGATTAGCTGTACAATTCACAAAGATGGCATATACATGTTCATATTAACTTTAAACAACTTTATGGAATGCGATATAAAATTACCTCTTTGACGATCTTGGAGTCCCTTGGAGAGCACTAGGCAGCGAAATAAGAGTCCTTCTTCACCAGCTCCAAATCTTAGTCCTGCAATCAATCAAAGCACTCGTGTAATTCTTAACACAACATATATCCTATCAATTAAGCCAATGTATATTGAACCTCTAAATTATGCCCATCTGAGCCATTCATATCATACTATGTAAATATTCAAACAATAAAGAAAATATTAAGCATTGAATGGAAAAAACAGATACAGTTCTATTGATTTTGAAAGAAGGAGGATTACAACCGTCAGTTGTACCAAGCCCTCCTCAGCCTTCCAATCTATCTATCCCTCAAGTAGTGAAGTCTTAGTCAACAAGCTCTCTAGGAACCTCTTTGACTCTTGGCCTTCACACTATAACACTATTCTCTACTTCACAAGTATTCAGAGCATTAGCAATCCTTCGACCTTCAACTATGAGCCTTCAGATCCTTTTTATAGGAGAGGGAGAAAGCCATTGTTGCCTTTCTCTTTCCACTAGTTTGGAATAGAAAAAACTAAGATGTTTCTTTAATCTCTATGCTTTTGCCTCCTTGGGAGTTCAGTCTTTTATGGCAGTGACCAATAATGAATTGGTGCTTTGCAGTTTCCTTTGTGAAATGACTCTCTTGTGAGGGAAAGCCAGAGATTCAAATCATTCTCCGCGGGGTTTTCCCTTTTCAAACTTAAAACACGGGTAATGCTTCCCTCTATTGTAAACAGAGCGTTGCCCTAGCCACTAACGCGGCACATTCACTGATCTAATGCGTTATAACTCTCTTGTTTTGTTATAGAGAGGCGTTACCTTGGCAGAAATAGGTTTAATTTAGGTCTTTGTATTCCTTCCATATTTGTCTTCTCCTTTGAGCTGATGAGGAGGTATTTTGACTTGTAAAAACTATTTATTCATCGAGATCAATTAGTCTCTCCACCTGTCCTGAGGATGAACCACATTAGTTGGTTCGAAACGTCGACCTAATCCTAATGATGTGATTAATCCGAGAGTTCTTTTATCTACATTATGGATCACCAAAGTCTTAGATCTAACATAAAACAATGTACATGTCATTTCTATTTCATTTCTCCCATAAACTTAAGGAAAACTTTAAGGAAAATCATGTACATGTCATTTCTCCCATAAACTTAAGGAAAACTTTAAGGTAAACCATGTACATGTCATTTCTCCCATAAACTTTAAGGTAAACCATGTATATGTCATTTCTCCCAAAAAATTTAATTTAATACACTTTTAAGAAAAATTCTAGTGTTTTTGGAAACCATGTACATGTCATTTCTCCCATAAACTTTAAGGCATTTGCTAGTGTTTTGAGAACCATGCACATGTCATTTATATGTCATTTCTCCCATAAAATTTAAGGCAAAATTTAAGTCAAACCATGTACATGTCATTTCTCCCATAAACTTAAGACAAACTTTAAGGCAAACCATGTACATGTCATTTCTCCCATAAACTTTAAGGCAAGCCATGTACATTTCATTTCTCCCATAAACTTTAATTTAATATATTTTTAATGAAAATGCTAGTGTTTTTGGAAACCATGTACATGCCATTTCTCCCATAAAATTTAAGGCATTTGCTAGTGTTTTGGGAACCATGTACATGTCATTTCTATGTCATTCCTCCCATAAAATTTAAGGAAAACTTTAAGGCAAACCATGTACATGTCATTTCTCCCATAAACTGAAGGAAAACTTTAAGGCATGTCATTTCTATGTCATTTCTACCATAAAATTTAAGGCAAAATTTAAGGCAAACCATGTACATGTCATTTTTCCCATAAACTCAATGCAAACTTTAAGGCAAACAATGTACATGTCATTTCTCTCATAAACTTTAATACAAACCATGTACATGTCATTTCTCCCATAAACTTTAATTTAATATATTTTTAAGGAAAATGCTAGTGTTTTTGGAAACCATGTACATGTCATTTCTCCCATAAAATTTAAGGCATTTTCTAGTGTTTTGGGAACCATGTACATGTCATTTATATGTAATTTCTCTCATAAACTTTAAGAAAAACCATGTACATATCATTTTTCCCATAAACTTAAGGAAAACTTTAAGGCAAACCATGTACATGTCATTTCTCCTATAAACTTTAATTTAAGATATATTTATAAGGAAAATGTTACTATTTTTTGAAAGCATACAATGTTATTTCTTCCATTTGATAGTGTTTTTGGGAACCATGTACATGACATTTCTATGTCATTTCTCCCATAAAGTTTAAGATAAACCATGTATATGTCATTTCTCCCATAAAATTTAAGGAAAACCATGTACATGTCATTTATCTCATAAAATTTAATTTAATATATTATGTACATGTCATTTCTCCCATAAAATTTAAGGCAAAATGTAATATCCCAAAATAGAGAAAATCTACACTATTGGGAATATCTTAAGATATTCCAAATGTGGAGCTACAACAATATGTAAGCACAATAATGGAGTAGCAGTGATAAATCAACTCATAGAGTGAGAGAGGAACTCATAGCCATGTTATTAAGTTACAACAGCAAAATGTATACAAAATTTTGAGGAAAGTGTTACTCAAGATAGGAAATTCAGCCTCAAGAAACAAGTACATAAAATATGACAAAACACTGCTACACAAGAGTGCCAAAGGCTATGACTTCGCATTTTTATAAGAGAAACTGCATGCTAACATATGTCAATACATATATATACAAATGTATGGCTCAAACAACATTGGGAGAGAAGATATATGCTCCCAATCACTACCTCAAGACAATCCTGGAAGGATTGGCTAAAATATGCAAAAACTGCAGAATGTTGGAGTTGTAGGGTAGCAGCTGCAACTCAAGAACTGGAAATGGATGGAGAAGGCTGAAGATGCTGCATCTGATGAAAAGACCCCCTCCAATGGATCTTCCAAGTGAAAGGCTGATCCTAACACAGAATATCTTACCCTCCAACAATTACTGAAATCCCTCACAGCAAATACCTCCTGAAAATAACACAGTCACTGAGGGATACTGCGCTGTAGGTGCAAGAAAAAGTGTTGGCCAAGTGCCAAGATCTGCAATATGCTTTAAAGGCTTCCAAACTGATCTCTCAAAGGAAAGAGAGCCTCCTCCTCTGAAAAACAAGTGATGGAAGTGGTGTTGTGAACCCTCACTGCAACACCTTGCAACACAACATTATTCTGCTACAGTAATAACGCTGTAGCTGAAGGAGGATGCTTGGCCTCAAGCCTGGATGTGAGGCAAATCATTAAAACTCCTTCAAGAGGCCTTTCAAGAAAGGAGAAGGATTCCTAAACAGGAAATTCTTGTGCTAAGCAACACTGCAACTCTGCTAGATAGCAGGAGAATGCACAAAGTCTAAACAGACGAAGAAATCAATAATCTGAATCATGAATAACAATGGCTGCCTTGCCCTCCTTTTAAACAAGTGAAATCCCTCTCTCCATGGGTCCCACTCATTAGGGTTTCCTCCACCAAATAACCCTCTTCCAATTCATACTGCGCTTTCTATCAAAGTGTTCTCCATCTCCTATCCCAACGCTGTTGACTTGGTCAAACTTGACATTGTCTCCATGCAAATGTCATCTTTCACACATAAGGGTGTGAAATCCAGCTCCTATGACTATCCATTTTCACATGTGAGGGATTTTATTCATGTTTTTAATATGCATGGGCTCCCTTACCCATTTATTTAGCTATTAGGTGATAAAAACAAAATTTTAATATTCCATTTAGTTGTGTGCTAAAATGGGAATATTACACAAACCATGTGCATGTCATTTCTTCCATAAAGTTTAAGGCAAACCATGTACATGTCATTTATCTGATAAAATTTAAGGCAAACCATGTACATGCCATTTCTCCCATAAATATTCTCCCATAAAATTTAAGGAAAACTATGCACAAGTCATTTCTCCCATAAACTTTAAGGAAAACCATGTACATGTCATTTCTCCCATAATGTTTAAGGTAAACCATGTACATGTCATTTCCTCATTAAACTTTAAGAAAAACCATGTACATGTCATTTCTCCTATAAAATTTAAGGCAAACCATGTACATGTCATTTCTCCCACAAACTTCAATTTAATATATTATGTACATGTCATTTCTCCCATAAAGTTTAAGGCAAACCATGTACATGTCATTTCTCCCATAAAATTTAATTTAATATATTTTTAAGGAAAATGCTAATTTGTTTTTTTTAAAGCATACAATGTCATTTCTCTCATTTTCTATTTTTTTGGGAACCATGTACATATCATTTCTATGTCATTTCTCCCATAAAATTTAAGGCAAACTATGTACATGTCATTTCTCCCACAAACTTTAAGGAAAACCATGTACATGTCATTTCTCCCATAAATTTTAAGGCAAACTATGTACATGTCATTTCTCCCATAAACTTTAAGGAAAACCATGTACATGTCATTTATCCCATAAAGTTTAAGGAAAACCATGTACATGTCATTTCTCCCATAAACTTTAAGGCAAACCATGTACAAGTCATTTCTCCCATAAAATTTAAGACAAACCATGTACATGTCATCTATTTCATAAAATTTAAGGCAAACCATGTACATGTCATTTCTCCCATAAACTTTAAGGCAAACCATGTACATGTCATTTCTCCGATAAACTTTAAGGCACACAATGTACATGCTATTTCTTCGATAAACTTTAAGGAAAACCATGTACATGTCATTTCTCCCATAAAATTTAAGGCAAGCCATGTACATGTAATTTCTCCCATAAAATTTAAGGCAAACCATGTACATGTCATTTCCCCCATAAACTTTAAGGCAAACCATGTATATGCCATTTTTCCCATAAAATTTAATTTAATATATATTTGAGGAAAATGCTAGTGTTTTTGGAAACCATGTACATGTCATTTCTACCATAAACTTTAACTTAATATATTTTTAAGGAAAATACTAGTGTTTTTGGAAACCATGTACATGTCATTTCTCCCATAAACTTGGCATTTGCTAGTGTTTTTGGGAACCATGTACATGACATTTCTCCCATCTTTAAGGCAAACTATATACATGCCATTTCTCTCATAAAATTTAAGGCATTTGCAATAAAATTTAAGACATTTGCAATAAATGTTCATTTAATATATTTTTAAGGAAAATGCTAGTGTTTTTTGGAATCTCATATCTCTACGAGAGAGGGGGATCATGGATCGAGGGATGTTCATGGTATTTATATTAAATGTGCATGTTTTTAAATGAAATTTGGATATATAATCTTATCTCCATACATACATGTATACATGTGGATTTTTTTTATTTATTGAATATATATATATATATACCCATGTACATACATTCATACATATGGAATTGATTTTTTTATGAATTTTGTGAGTTAAATTAGTTTTAAATAAATTTTATTTTTTATTTTTTAGGAGTTAGGAGGACAAGAGCGTCTACTCCATCAATGGAGTCTGGCCATGGTTCACACAATTTAATCAATCATATGTACATGTATTTATATGTATGTATGTACTTTTGAATTGATTATAAATTCATTTTTTTATGAAGCTTCCCTCTCGTCGCGTGAGGGTGGTGGTGGTACACACTACAATGAAAAGACCCTCTAGCGGAGGTTATAACAGAGGTTTTTAGTGTTATAAAATTGGCCAAAATTATCAAAAAAACATTTGTTACAACATCCATTTTCGGTAACAGAGGTTTTGGTAGAGCTTCTAACGAAATTTCAACACAACTAAAAAAAACTGGGCGATCAGATGTTATTACAGATGTTTTCTCATCGGTTCGTTATTGAGGTGTCAATGCACCGATGCGTTTTAGAGTGAATGCATCAGTAATTCAAACCTACCAAGCACAGGGATGAAAAACAAATATAGGACACCCCGGGGCATTTAGAACCGTCTCGGTGCATGTCAACCAGACAGTCGCCCCAGTGCAGTCGAAGGTGCGTGCACCGAGCCGTTAAGGTCTAAAATCACACCAGGCACACTCTAGCTGATACAATGCATCGGGCCGTTCTAATTGGTATTGGGATTTGTGCGGTACCCATAGGTCGTATCAATGCACTGGTGCAGAGTATTATACAAACGCATCGACGCACACTATCACACAAACACACAGATCGTCCTAATTGGTATTCGTATTTGTGTGGTGCCCATAGGTCGTAGAAACGTACCGGTGCGCAGTATCTCATAAATGCACCAAGAGTTATAATTGGTATTGGTATTGGTATTTATGCAGTGCCCATAGGTCATAGAAACACACTGGTGCATATTATAATACAAACGGACGGGTGCACAGTAACTGACACACACTGGTGTTCATTTTGTATTTTTTGGAAACTTCAACGTGTGAAAATGCAATTATTGTGAATTTTTTAAATTCATTATTCATCAAAAGTCGACACATATCTTATAACAATATTCATATCAATTAAATTTTTATTAGTGAATTTTAATGTGATGTTTGGATTAATTTGTTATATCATATCATAATTATTGTGATTTTTTTAAATTCATTATTCATCAAAAGAAGGCACATATCTTATAATAGTATTCATATCAATTAAATTTTTATTAATGCCTTTGAATTTGATGTTTGGATTATTTTTTTTATATCGTATCATCAGATTTCACATCTCTTCATTATAATATTTAATCATCCATATATTTAATTAGTGGTGTTACATTTCACAGCGACAATGGAGAACACACTAGAATAAATTAAAACGTATTATATATATATATATATATATATATATATATATATATATATATATATATATATATATATATATATATATATATATATATATATATATATATATATAAGACACTCTTTGTCATACAAAATAGGACAGTTATTGGTATCCCTTTTTCTTTCAATTGGGACACTATGTCTATTACATTAAACAAAATGTCTGATTTCATAGACAAATATTTAAAAAATACAACACTTTTCTCTAATATCCAAACATAATGGTCATCATTCTTCGCTTGAACTGCTATCACTGCTCGAGCTACTTCCATGAATTGGGTTATTTTGAGGAATGTTCAATGTTCACGATGTTGATTGTTTTCTTCTTCTTCACCTTCCATCTACAAACATAAAAATAAAATTTAATGAGTGTATATACATTGGTGATAATAATGAAAATTGCAATTCTAAATAATATACATAAATGCAAATCGAAAAGAAATGATGTACCATAGCAACAATTGACTCATGAACTATAAACATTATTTCAAAACCAAATCTTATGCCATCTTTCAACATTTAATTTGTTGGCGCAGTTCCATACTTTGTTTCTTGCAAGTTTTATACCCCATACCAAATCATATATTTAATATAAAATATTTTTTTGTTCTATTAATTATAGACGAAGCTAAGAAAAACAAGATCGATATATGCTTACAAATTTCACAATTAATTTTTGATATGCCGACATAGGCTCACAACCCATATTTAACCCAATGTCAATCAATTCATCTGATGGTTTTTCTTTGTATGTTAGCACCTGTTTGAAGACATTCAATGATGATTGTTGTAAAACAACTTAAAATATACAAAAATGAAATCTAGTTAAGTTGTTATAAAGAAGTAAAAATTACTCACAAACTTAGATATCAACCCTTTTCTTCCTTGTCGTCCTGTTTTATGTGTTGAATGTGTTCCATTTTCTTTTCTTTTCTGCAAGAAAATAATCGAAAATTAATATTTAATGCTAAATTGTTTATTTATTGTTTCTAATCGTAAAATTCAATGATTACATATTACATTTGAAGCATGTTGTTGTTGTGATGGCTCCTCGCGCAGTGAAATTATGTCCATTTATTTGACCATTTCCTTGTACACCTTTTTGGATATTCCTACTAGCATATTTCTGATATCAGCTTGTTCATCCTTTTATATTTTCATAATCTTTGTAAAAATGTAACATGACAATAAACTATTTAATTTCTATATTGATATATGAAAAGTAAATATAACAAAAGTGATATTTATAAATGATTTCTATATATATATATATATATATATATATATATATATATATATATATATATATATATATATATAATTCTAGAAAAAAAATTAAAGGAATATCACTTTTTCATTCCTTCTTTTTTGTTGTTGTACGTTTTTTCTATTAAAAGTCTGACATGTCTCATTGACCAATTCTCTGGAAACTCTTCCTGTAGTTTAGATAAAATTTGGTTCTTGGATCATTGGATTGATTTTTGTATTGTAAGTGGAATGAACGTCTATACATTCATTCCACTAGACCCCTCAAAGTTTTGTAAAATTCCCCCCCCCTTTCATTAACCTCTAGCACCACTCCATATGAGTTAAGGAGAAATTCATTTTCATTTGCATGTTCTATTTTTTTTTTCTTAGAACAAAATTTATTTTTTAGAGTTGTTGGTCCATGTAGAAAATTAAACATATGTGAATAAAATATTGTTTGAAACATGTTATCTAATAATTTTAAGTATATTATTAATGAAAATTAAAAAAATAAACTCATATTGGATCGATAGTATTTCTTCATACACCGGATTCATCCTTTTGAAATTTTTCCATCAAGTTTTTATGCTCTTCTTGTGCTAGATTAGAAATAATCTTATCGAGCTTCATCATTTTGTGGCTCTGCATGGTACACATTAAAAAATACATATTAGTTAAACTTACATATAGTTCAAAAATAATAATTTTTGTAAAGAATTTACAAAGAACTTGTTTTTTTTGCTTTTCTTGATGTTGTATCAGTATTTTTGTTACTTGATCTCTTATCAGTCATTTATTTATCAATATAAAACCTATACCATACCATTCATTAATATATTTTATAAATAAATCATAAAATTTTCAGGTAAAAAAATATATATCAAGAAACCGGTGCGCCTTTAATTAGGTACGCGCCGATGTCAGTGCAAACTATTCTTATAAATGCACCGCCAAAACAGTAGAAACATTGTACCATGCTCTATATCAACAAGGAGCACCGGTGTGTTATATGTTAACTAACGCACTGATTAACATAGAAAAATTAATAAAAATCCTCTAGTGTTAGTTTTTGTAGCATATGATGTCGTGGAGGAGGCCGTGCGACATATTCTTATAAACGCACCGTGAAAACAGGGGACCACCGTATGGTGCTCTATGTCAAAAAGGAGACCTGGTGCATTATATTTTAAATGGTACACCAATTAACATAGACATAAAATAAAAAATTATTTTTGTCAAATAGTACGTTCACAGTGCGCTATAATGAAATAGCACATCAATGCCCTATTTTACATATGGCACACAAAGTAACAAAAAATATTTTTTTATTTTTTATTTTTTATGAAGTAGTACGTGTGTGGTGCCCTGTGATAAAACAACACACTAGTGCGCTTGTTTACACAGGGTGTACCAATTAAGATTTTTTTCGTTTTTTTTTTAAAATTTACGCAAGGGTCGACATGGATTCGAATCCAACTATGCAAGTTGTCTCATGGGTTAGATGCCATAAGCCTATATATATAACAATACAAACACTATAAATCTAAAGTAAAAATCCTTAATTCTAAAATCACAAAAACAGGAAGAAGCAAGGGTAGAAACAAAAAGAATCAAGGGTTTAGGGTAAAATGGGTTTTTTTTTGTTTTTTGTTTTTTGTTTTTTTTGTTTTGTTTTGTTTGTTTTGTTTTCTTTTTTCTCTGAAAATGAACAGTAAATTTAATTTTTTTACTTACTGCGTAAAAAACACTGTAGAAAATGTAAAAAAAATAGTAAAATTTAATCACGAGATGGTTTGAAATTCTATGCTACAGGGTTTGAATCAACAGAGGTTTGGAATTCTTATTGTCTGAATAGTTTTGTTTGAAAGTATTTCGCTACTCCACAGTGCTCTCATGCTCTCTTGCTCCAGGTATGTCTCGTGCAAATCTCTCCCTAAATTTTTTTGCAAAAATAGTGAAATAATGAAAAGTGTTTACTATTTAAAGAATTGTTTTATGAAATTAGATTTTAAAAAATATTTTTCTGTCCATTTTTGAATTTACCGTTTTTTTTTTTCACTTAAAAAAATAAAGTTTCATTTTTTTTTTAAATTTGTGGCTATTCTGTACCGGTGCGTCAATTAATAACACAACACCAGTGCGGAGTAATTAAAACACACCGGTGTGGTTATCTGTACATTAGCACCGATAAAAATAAGTCCATTTTTAAGGCACCAAAATTACTTTAAGGTGCGCACACCAAAAATCATTATTTATTTTGCTCACATGCAAGGAGAAAATATCATAATTATATTGAATGGACAATTCTTCAAAATCCAACTCGTTCCATAATATTTCTCAAAGTCCAGTGTGGAGTTCTTCCTATCCATCTTGAGACGTAATATTTACTTCAGATGTTATTTATATTTTCATTATCTAATTGAATTTATGTTTTTTATCCATGCCAATCAGCTTAATAAAATTTATAATGTATACAAATTTGCAGGTTCATGAAGATTCATAATCGAGTTCAGATGCACAAAATATTCAAAGAACTCCAAAATGTCAGAAGCTCTTATCAGGAGTAGCATACCGCAAGGTGCATTTGGTAGATGAAAATGGATATCCGCTTCACCCTGCCAATTGTAACAATATTACATCTTCTAGCCACAATCCTGGGACAATGATGGTAATAATAATTGTTTGGTATATTAATTAATGTAATTATTTCAACGTCAAACCAATTAATCATGCAATATTGTCAATGTGCTTACTAATTGATATCATATATTTTGTACTAATCATGTTCAAATATATTTTTTGAAATTATTAGGATTCTAGTGATGATGAGTGACCTACCTACTATTTTCCATTGCACCCCACAAAAATGTCAAATCGAGAGAAGGCTGAATTAAGAGAAAAAAATTGAAGAGGAACGATACCAAGAATGGTTGAATTAACCACCTATTCAATTCCCACTATGTCTAAATTCACCAATTAGGAATGACTACATAAATTGTAGTTCTTCACAGGCTGGCAATGGAGGCAATCAAATAGAGGTTGGTATGGATGATTACTTAAGGGATACTACTGCCATGGATGCAATTTTGTTAGATGCATTCCAAAACGATGATCAGCTAGGGGATGATGCTCATATCGCTGACACCTTTTTCTAAAGCCTTAAATTTGCTTCCACCACCCCTCTCTTTGGACCTAGCGGTAAGTCAAATTCTACCCAGTTGGAGACAACGATGTTACTGTACAACTTGAAAGAAAAGTTTGGCTTTTCAAATGCAATTTCCTCGGAAATTTTGAGGTAAGTTGCCATAAAGTCCTCCCTTATATAATTTTGAGAAATATAATCACACAATGAACATTAAAAATGGTCAATTTTATGAACGTTAATAATCATATTGGCATTAATGTACATTTAATACTGTCCATGATCACCAACTACAGGTTGTTATTTATTATATTAATAAATTTTATCCCATGCAGGAATCACAAAACATAACTAATTTTGTATATTATTGCACGTGTTTATAACTTTGCAGTGTCATTATCCTTTTTTCCTTCGTGGGTGTGTTAAAAATGAATTCCCCCAAGACCTAGGACATGCCATATCTAAATGATCTGCATTTGTACGTTGAATCATGTCAAAGGAGATTCATGTAGCTAGCATTCCACAGTGGCATCAAGAGATAGTTGAGATTGTTTGTATGTTTGAGAAGGAACTGTCGACGAGTTTCATGGACTTGCAGGTTCATCTTCTAATCCACCTAGTAGATGAGGTTGAATTAGTTGGGGTGGTTTCTTGTTGTTGGATCTTGTTGGGCTAGAATTGTAATCTACGGATAAATTACGCTTCCCTAGACAGGTGTTAGTCTAGAACAATAGGTGAAAGACTATACGACTATTTCTCCTAACCCAGAATAGATACATAGAGAGGATTGGAGGCTTAGTTGTTCAGTCGCTTCCAAATGGCTCCTTCTGTCGCTTTTGTTGTAGCTTCAAATTCAAGCGGTTTGTGAGCTGAATGTTTCTTGCAAGAAAGAACACTAAAACAACAGAAGATGAAATAATATAGATATCTATTCAAGCTAGTTAGCTAAATCAGTAAAGCCTAAACCATATAAATCAACCAAGATATTACAACATGGAAAATCAAAGCCAATACAGATGCATATAGGGAAAAATAAGAAGTACTCTTTATTGATGATAGAAGGAGAGGTTACAACCTAGTGACTGATTTGAAGTGACCTTCCAGCAAAGTTCCCAAGCCTCATCACAGTATAAATCTCTCCAACAACAATTTTACAAATCTAGCTCTCAATTGAAAAATCTTGAGCATTTCTCTACTCAAATTCTTCATTTTCAAGCACTTAGATATGTGCTCAATTTATAGATGAACTGTAGGTTTTTTTGCAATCAATAACTTTCCAAAAATAGGCAAGACATGTTTCCATTCATGTAGATGTCAAATGGACACTTGGATCCGAAGCTTGACACATGTGAACTCTTCTAGAAGGCACTGGCCAAGTGGAGATTCCAGAACAATGAGAATTTCACTCTCAATGTGACCAACGCACCTATGAATGTTGGGAAGTGCTTTGCATAGAAACCTTGCATGGGGCTACCTGCATATGCAACTCACTTAGGCCCCTTAGAGCATGCGTTGGTGAGCTCTCATATGTTATATAATAAGTTTCGAACCATGGAAATCCTTTCTTGATGAAAGTCTTGCTTGATTTGTCTTGTTTCTTGTCTTAGGGCATGTAGCAACTGAAATGATAGTGAATGATAGACCCTTTATCATTGGTCCTGGAGATAATGCCCAGTTAACCAGGTCATTGGGAATGGTGCCCAAATTGACCTATAAAAATTGACCCCTAAAGCATGAAAACCAAATAATAATAACATTTGATTGAGATGCTTTACACTGTGATGAGTCTGGAAGTGAAGCAGAGTGGTCACATGCATCAATATTACAATACATTACATCATGATATATCCTCTTTTGATCATAATTGCTGAGGGTAGGCATTCCCATATTCAGCACATAAAACAATCTAATAACATGTACATAATTCAGAAATTCATCTTCATTGGAATGTTTCCCAGATGCAGACATGCCTACAGATATAGGCCCATGTTTGGATGACAATCTCTATGTAAGGTCACCATACAGATGATGTGTACAAAAATCCTAAAATCACAGCCTGGATGGTTGATACTAGATCCGGGGCCGTCTTATCTCGTTCACTCGATCATTTGGGTACAATTATAGCCATGCGAATATATGATTCGTAGTCGAACATGGAAAGACATTTTTTGATTACCAGCCAATGATGTGAGCTGTTAACAAACGCGAGAGAACCACCATTAATGTCAATGGCCCTCAAGGTAATTTAGTACATTTCGTAAGGCATGAATAGATGATTTGATGTCGAACGCCAAACAAAATATTTCGGTCAAAGGTCCGGAAGTGAGGATCTTGTCGATGCTGTAACAAGCCTCATGGTACTGGAATCTGATATTTCTAAGTGAACTTCCTAGATATTGATTGTTGTCGACAGGAAGTCACCTTATTGCAAAACTAGAGTTACTGATTTCGGAGACAAGGGTATGACTTGATATAGAAATTTTTAGGGATGACGATCATGAAAATGAAGGTTTATGAGTATTGCATAAGGATGAGTTTTTAATCACTGGATGACTTCTGTTGAACATATCAGCGACACTGTGATGAGTTGGCAGCATTGACCCAAAACCGAAGTGAAGGTATGATGAACCATAGGGGTGAATGAACCATCAAGATGATTACCCAACCCAAATAGTCACATACATGGAGTGAAAGAAGTGTCATGTTCAAGAGTGACTTGCTACCAAAAAGAAACTTTGCTTAATTTTCCCAAATTTTCCCCAGTCATTTGTCGACCAGTACCTCTTTATTTTTTAACAAGCTTGAGAAGGATAACATTTGCTTGTTCTATAATTCAACCCTTCGGGGGAATAATGTATCGCTATTTAATAATTTAGCGAGTCTAGCGATGAATGAAACTAGATTCTTGCCATGATCGACAAGCCCGTTGCTATTTTATGTTTTAACGAGCTTAACGACAGTGATAGCCCGATCCTTTTTCATATTTAGAGAGTCTAAAAAAGAGGACGAAAGAGAAATCCAAAAGTAATTTTTCGTAAATTTTTCACTCAGATCTGAAAAAGTGTAAAATAATATCTGAGAGAACCTCTTTGGTCATGTTTAACCAAGGTATTCCTTTTTCGTAAATAATCTATTACAGTTCGGAAAAGGGTTAAACTTATACTGATTAGATAGCAATTCATTTACTTTAACGAGCTCGAAAAGACAAGTGCTCGGCAATATTTTCACATTATTAGAGTCTGAAAAGAGCTAAAAGAAGACTCCAAGTGTTTCTTTTTTTCTGTTATCAAAGCTCGAAAAAGAGATAAAAGTGCGCTTCAAATCCTTTTTCGTTTTTAACAAAGCTCGAAAAATAAGGAGAAAAAGTATGCTTTCTGGTCAAGTCATTCTTTGAATAAATATGCACAACTAATCCGTTCATCAGTTGTATTTCCTATTCAGAACAACATCAAATGGATAAAAAATACCTGTTTCATGATAAAAACATAATAAAACTATAGTCATAGAAATAAATTTAACTTGCAAACAATTAAATGACTATAAAAAAGTAGTTTCACTATTCATTTTTACCATTCCATAGTTACCATTTACATTTTGGAGCTCGGAACTTGATTTTGCCGCCGAACTTCAGTCGTTTATTGTGTGCAATTAATAAGAATGTTTTGAATTCCCCCTAGAAGAGCACATGTCTAATGCCCCCTGCAAGAGTAGGTGCCCCCAAGCTTCATTTAATTCACCTAAGAAAACTAATAGCTGGATGGAATGAAGGTTCATTTACGAGATCAGATGGAAGACTTGTCTGAATTAGGAGAGGATTTGTTTTATTTTTTTAACGAGCTTGACACAGGAAACGAAATATGTTCATGACTTGTTTCATTTTTTAACGAGGTTGACACAATATAAGAACTTTCCTCAAGGGCACTTGTTTCATTTTTTAACGAGGTTGACACAACAAAAAATAACTATCCTCATCACATGTTTCATTTTTTAACGAGGTTGACATAGGGAAAAGGAACCTTCCTCATAACCCGTTTCATTTTTTAATGAGGTTGACACAGGAAAAGAACCTTCCTCATAGTGCAGTTGGACTAGTGAGTGTGTGCTGGAAAAGACGTAGTCTAACGGATTCATCATTTAAGGAGATTGATGAGCACCACAAATGATAAGTTATAACATGCGTTAATGGGTCTTCTCCAGGGTTTTCATTGAATTTTGGAATTTCAGAGGGTAATTTCTGTGAAATCACCAGACCCTAAGGAGAATAACTGATGGGACCAGCTTGATATTGCATTAAATATGTGAATAAAGGATCAAGATGTTTAGTCCTCATAAGGGAGGAACCAGATAGGATTCCAAATGATGACATGGGTGAAGTCAATGGACAAAACATTGAAGATGAAGTAACAACAGATGTTGTCGCAACTGAAATAGATGTTTCAGTCTGGGATGTTATCTCAGCCATGGTCAAATGACCCAGTGTATACCTTATAGAATTTACGGGAATTGAAAGTGAAACAGGATCAACAAAAGCAGAGGAAGGTGATTGAGGAAAAGACTCGTACAGGTAAAGCTCCTATTGAAAACGAGTTGGAGTTAAAGGTGTCTCGTCTTGTGATATTTCTTCAATCGAAATCAAACTAGGTGGAAGAATTTCGCCGTCAGGCCCAAAGTATATTGCAGGTGGTTGACTGCATGATATGGGAGACTCAATGGCTACAATAGATTTTGGAATGACCAATACAGAAAAAACTTTTGGTTGTTCAACTTCGGGATCAATATTTTCTCCACTTAGGGAATATAGAAACAAAAATATAAGGGGATGATAGACCCTATTTCAATGGTCCTGAGGATGATTTCTAGTTTGACCAATAACATTTTCCCCCTAAATCACAATGGAATCCAGATCAACTTCCAGTTGAACAACGTTGGGTTCGGGAGGTATGGTCTCAAAGATTCGATGGATCGTGACGACGGGTAGCTGTGAGGACTCTGTCTTGACAACAGTTAACAAACCAGGATTTGTAGAAACAACTTGTGCTAACTCTGGTATATGGGAAGATGATGCTTCACCAGAGGTACTGATGGTACTGGTTTCAATAGAGCAATGTCTACGCAAATGACGGGGGAAAGGATTTTGTTCTTCCATGATGACTGATTTATTTTAACCAAAAAATAAATAAACAAAAAGAGGGTAATGCTAGGCAAAAGGGTTTACCAAGAAACTGTGAACTGCAGAATACCTCCTGGTGAATCAAGAAGTACAGGCAGGTAATCTCCCCGAATGCTGTGTTCGGTGTATCACAATTTCAAGGTGGCCGACTCGGTTCACTATGGATGGATAGCACCTAAAAGTTGTCCTCCCAAATATACCCAAAGGTACGTGGAGGCCCAAGTTCGTATTAGCGCTGTCTGCTGTGAAACCGCACAGTGAGAGCACCCTTTTATACTTATCGTACTGTAACACCACCCGATATACCTGAAAGTACGTGGATGAGCTACGATATACTTACGTACATGGAGTGAGGTATCACACTCGGAATGTATTGTAGACAAGTTAACGATAGCTGCTATGTTTTACGACGCCGGAACACGTCTCTAGCCTAGACCTTCTGAATGTTATTGTTATGGTTCCAATGCGTTGTTAAGTAAATTGAGATTTATTTTATGTTGATCTTTCTTAAAAATTTTCCTTTCAGGTTCACCACGATGATGTATATGAAATTCCTAAAATGTAGGCTAAGAATGATAAACAAACTTTGAATTTCATATTTTTTAATGAAGAACCTAGCTACTAAGGGAAGAGAGCAAATAATTTGTGAGTAAACAAATCAATGAACAAAAAAAAATCAATGAATCACAAGTTAAATGCAAATTTCCTAATGTTCCTTTTTCAAAAAACACACAATCCTACATGCAAATGAAAGTTTTTCTTTTCATTTTCCTTAATGTTATGAATGCAGAAAATAAACTAGGTGCACTAGATCAATAATTCAAATTCTTTTTACTTTCGAGAAACGAAGAATACAAACAACAATTTCTCTTTTGAAGGAAAAACAAGGATTTCAACAACAATTTATCCTATCAAGGAAATGAAGATTTTACAACAATTTTCCTATTTCGAAAGCAAATGATTATTAATGTGACCATAAAAAATACTTTGAAATCAACTTTTCAATGATAAAGAATTTTTTTAAAAAAACAACATTGAACAAATTTTCTGTCAAAGGAGGAAGAAGTATATAGATTCACTGGTCAATTGAGCATCAAAATTTTTAGAACACAACAGCAAACAAAATTGAAGCAAGTTGCAAAGTCAAATTCAAGGGAATTTGGTCACTTTCAGGAGTCAACGTAGTCTCTAAGGGGAGACAGTGCTCTGCAACGTAGGCTAGGAAGGGAGACAGTGCTTTGCAAAGCACTGTGTCCAGTCTAAGGGTGCGTTGGGCGCAATAAACAAAGAAAAATGCTACTGTTTAACTCACTGTCTTTTCAAATTAAGCTCTGAAAAAGACTAATATTTATGTGTAAAAACTACTGGGTGGATAAACAAAGCAAATCAGAGGCTAAAACACCTAAAACTAAGAGAAATTTTCCCCAGTGGAGTCTCCAATTTGTTGGGCTAGAATTGTAATCTATGGATAAATTACGCTTCCCTAGACATGTGTTAGTCTAGAACAAGAGGTGAAAGACTATACGACTATTTATCGTAACTCAGAGCAGATACACAGAGAGAATTTGAGGCTTACTTGTTCAGTCACTTTTGTTGCAGCTTCAAATTCAAGTGGTTTGTGAGCTGAATTCTTCCTGCAAGAAAGAACACTGAAAAAACAGAATATGCAATAATATAGATATATATTCAAGCTATTTAGCTAAATCAGTAAATCATAAACCATATACATCAACTAAGATCTTACAACATGGAAAATCAAAGCCAATATAGATGCATATAGGGAAAAATAAGAAGTACTCTTTATTGATGATAGAAGGAGAGGTTACAACCTAGTGACTGATTTGAAGTGACCTTCCAGCAAATTTCCCAAGCCTCATCATAGTATAAATCTCTTCAACAACAATTTCACAAATCTAGCTCTCAATTGAAAATTCTCCAACATATCTCTACTCAAATTCTTCCTTTTCAAGCACTTAGATCTGTGCTCAATTTATAGATGAACTGTAAGTTTTTTTTCAATCAATATCTTTCCAAAAATAGGTAAGACATGTTTCCATTCATGTAGATGTCAAATGGACACTTGGATCCGAAGCTTTACACATGTGAACTCTTCTAGAAGGCACTGGCCAAGTGGAGATTCCGGAACAATGAGAATTTCGCTCTCAATGTGACCAACACACCTGTGAATTTCGGGAAGTGCTTTCCAGAGCAACCTTGCATGGGGCTACCTGCATATGCAATGTACTTAGGCCCCTTAGATCCTGCATTGGTGAGCTCTCATATGCTATATAATAAGCTTCAAACCATGGAAATCCTTGCTTGCTGAAAGTCTTGCTTGATTTGTCTTGTTTCTTGTCTTAGGGCATGTAGCAACTAAAATGATGGGAATGATAGACCCTTGATCATTGGTCCTGGAGATGATGGCTAGTTAACCAGGTCATTGGGAATGGTGCCCAAATTGAACTATAACAGATCTTCTTCTTAGAGAGGTACATGAAGAAATTGAAAGGTTTTGTTTGACAAAGGGAAAAACCCGAGGGGTCTATGGTAGAGGGGTACATATCATATGAGTCTTTCTATTATGCTAGTGAGTACATCAAGAAAATCGACAACAGACCAGGTGTGGTGATTTGGGATGATGAAAGGGATGAAGACAAAAGAGAAGGGGAGCTACTCCAAACGAATGGAAAAAGGCACTTAATAAAGAGTAAGTGAGTTATAATTTTTCAAATTTACACAAAGTAAATATTTAGGTTGAACTTCGATATAATGCATATTTTGATCTGATATGTACTATATGTCGGTTTGATTTTCATCAGCGAATGCAGAAATTGAAGCAATCAATACATTCGTTCTTTACAATTCCGAAGCGACACAACCGTGGGTCGCATTGTACAAACAAAAGAGGATGAAATGGGATAGTGACAGGAAAGAATTTAGATGGTTGAATGGTAGAAGTGGGCCTTATCCCGATCATTTAAAAGAAACTATGCCAAAAATATATCCCAAGAGTTGGGTTGCTGACCAAGTCAGAGAGAAATACGGTGCAACCGGTCGTTACCTGCATGCTGAGAGGATGTGCTAAACGTAGGGATTAGGTGCACACCCACTCGGTAATAATATATTTAATTATTTACATTTAGAACTTAATAATGAACGTTTCAAATGTTATTACATCTATATTTCATATTTTAACTATTGGGTTATTATAAGACACATGACACTATGATTTTTTAATTTTTTTATAGGTGCATTTGTTCCCATATATGTGGGCATATGGACACCATTTTTTCATATAAAAATGCTAATGATAGACACATGACACAAGAATATGGAGTGGAAGTCGAGTTCGATCAATCTAGTTGATCTAGCCACCGTGATCAAAACCTAGTACGAGGGATGTTAGGTTATGTTGGAAAGATACAAGAGATCATTGAAGTCGATTTCTCTTCTTTCCAATGTGTTATTTTTAGGTGCAAGTGGTGGGACACCTTTGATCGGAATAATGTAAAGGAAGATGACGATAGTAGGCTGATATGTATCAACTCTAGAAAGATGTGGGATGAAGCTAAGGAGCCCTATTTTTTCCCCAAACACTACAACTGGGTGTTTTTTTACCCAGATGTGTTGGATATGGATTGGTGGTTCATATTGAGACATGACCCTAGATCAAAACATATTTTTGAGAAAAATAGTGTTATCATGCCAAGCGAGCTAGAAGATAATGAGGGTGATTATGAGAACCAAGAGTGATATGGTACGTGTGTTATTTCATTATTTATACTTTTTAAGATGGGTTTTTATAAAGAAGAGGACTTAATTACCTTATAACTAAGACTCTTTTTTTTGAAACATTATAATATGTATTTTTAATTAATTGGTAAATTGCATTGTTTTAATGTTAAAATCATTTCACTTGATAATTTGCAATTATGTTGATCTCGAAAACAATGGCGTACTATATAAAGTTCCTTTTTTTGGTATGTAAGATCATAATAAAATAATGATAATTCTAAAGTACATGAATTTATTTGCATTATTTTCTAAACTTTATTATGTTACAAAAATTCATATTATTCTAGATTTATTATTTTACAATTATTTACAATTTTACAAATTTACAAATTTAAATTTTTTAATAAAATCATTTCACATTAATACAATTAAAATTTTACAAATATTTTACATACAATTACAATTAAAATTGCAATTAGAATTAGAATTAGAATTAGAATTAGAATTAAAATTAAAATTACAATATTTACAATTACAAATTTAGAATTTTTCATATAATTACAATTACAATTACAATTTTACAATTACAATCATTTCACATTAATATAATTAAAATTTTACAAATATTTTATATAGAATTATAATTACAATTACAATTACAATTTTACAATTTCACATACAATTACAATTACAATTACAATTTTAGAAGTTTACATACAATTACAATTACAATTAAAATTACATTACAATCATTTCACATTAATACAATTCAAATTTTACAAATATTTTACATAAAATTACAATTAGAATTAGAATTACAATTACAATTTTATAATTTCACATACAATTACAATTAAAATTACAATTACAATATTTAGAATTACAGTTTTAGAATTTTACATACAATTACAATCATTTCACATTAATACATTTAAAATTTTACAAATATTTTACATACAATTAGAATTAGAATTAGAATTACAATTACAATTTCACAATTTCACATACAATTAAAATTAAAATTAAAATTAAAATTAAAATTACAATTACAATGTTAGAATTTTGTATACAATTACAATTGCAATTACAATTTTACAATTTTACATATATACAATTACAATTACAATTACAATTAAAATTTTACAAATATTTTACATACAATTACAATTAAAATTACAATTACAATTTTACAATTTTACATACAATTAAAATTAAAGTTTCAATTACAACCACGAAATAATATTTAATTAATATCATAATTTAATATTAAAAATAAACATCACGATCATGATAACCATCGTACAAACATCATATTCGACTAAAAAACACATTCAAATTCACTAACATCATATTATCATCGTGATCATAATCAATCAACAAAACACAAGCATTGTATAACATCATCACAACACAAACATCAAATATACATCTCATGTAAAATAACTGCTATCACATACACATCTATCTGCAAGCTGCACATTAAATGAACATATCTAACATGACCTAACAATATACACATCATGATGATCACCAACATGTAAATTAAGTACAACTGCAACATGAACATAAACTACATGGACCCCATATATATAATTATATATAACTGTATAATGTCAAAAATATACAGCTGTAATATAAATGTAAAATATCAACTGGTGGTACATCATCAATAGTAGTACTAGTTGAGGCCTGCAAAGTCAATGGTGCGACCTTGACAAGCTCAGATAGATGACGATCATCATGTGCCTGCTGATCTGGTGGTGCCTCATGCTGATCAGGATCAACTACCTTCTCATGATGAGTCAACGTGGATGGTCTAGCCTGTTCATGATCATGAGTACTGGTGGATGCTGCAGGATTCTAATCATGATGACTCGACGTGGATGGTCCAGCCTGCTCATGATCATGACTACTGGATGTTGCAGGCTGAGAAGGCTGACTCGACGTGGATGGTCCAACCTTTTCATGATCATGACTGCTATTCGATGTTGCAGGCTGCTCATTTGCGGTGCGAGGTGATTGTGATCATCATATGATGCATCGCTACTCGACTGTCGACGTATTGCATCTCGACCACGCCTACGTCAAAGGGCCCTCCTCAACCGCGCCACTAAGCCGGTAGCTCCTACGACATTCCACATCAGGGTCAACATATCACGTGGCATGCCTATCCACATCGCTATCATCCTATCATCTTCCTGTATCTCTCTGATAGTGGCAAACCTGACTCCCTCCTCCACAAGCAGTCGACAGAGTTGGTCACCCAACTCCATCCTAAATCTAGTGTTAGGCCTATGCCTCACACCAGTTGATACCTGCACGACATGAGGATCAGGTCTGTCTCCACTGGCCTGATCCTTGACATCTTCCATCTCCTTATCGTCATAAGGATCTGCTCCTGAATCATTTGGTGGCGATGGCATATCATCTCCATCAAATTACCCAATGTCTATAAAATATATATAAGTACACAATAATAATTAGACATTTTCATTAAACATTTTAATAAAAACAAGTTAAGGAATATGTTAGAATAAATTTAAAGAAAACACTAATATTACCTCTATCATTCGGCGACTCATCATCTGTGAAGAGGATGTTGGCACACCCTCACCAATCCAAACCAGCATACGGACAAGGGACTAGAATGAAGGCATGCTCATCAACACTGGCTAGCAACTCCAATGCATCATGCAATATCCTCGTGGAAAATTATGACTTGCCCCTCTTGGGCATCATATGTCCCCACATATACATCCGTACATGCAGCATTAGCCTACGAGGCTGCCAAACAAAAGTAGGTCTCATCTCTAGAAACCTCTCAAAAAAAAAACCAAACAGCTCTGAAGCAAAAGGGAAGTTCACCCTCCCTTGTGCCTGAGCATGACATCTATCTAAAGCTGTACAGAACTGCCGTAAAAAAATGGTAGAACACTTGACAAGTCGTGGTGCCTGTAATAAAGAATAAACATAAAATAAAAGCAGGAAAATAATGTGTTGCACGTCACTGGTATGGTGTGCAATGGTCGAAATCAATAGTGAGAGGCACTTCACCTCCTCTCCACCAAATGAAGCAATACGTAACTGACCACCGGAGACCTGAAAATCTGTAGGAGATAGTATATCAATGCTAATGTATCTTTGGGAGTACACCAACTGACTCCCTACTGCATAGCCAATGGGGACCTCTAGGAATGAGGGAAAATCCCGCCCTCTCCTCGATAGGGCAGTAATAAAATATATTTACTCCTCAGTGGGCCTGTACCATTGGTTAGGACCAACCCGGAAAGCTTGTCGATGGGCATTCCACCTGAAGATAAGTTGTCACAATAACCCACCATGGCTCTTCAGGGATGTAGCCTCGAAATAGAACTTGAGGAGGCTTTTCTCCTTTAGGAGGCATGAGAGAGGGAGAGAGATATGTACCCTCGCCTATTCCAGCAGCCACGTTATACTGGTCCACCATATGTTGTTGTTGTTCCCTCTCTTCTCTCCTTCGATGTCGCTGAATGATTCACATATTAAATATAATTTTTTTTATTAAATGAGACATGCATATATATATATATATATATATATATATATATATATATATATATATATATATATATATATATAATTTTTTTAAAATACGTGCGCCAAATCATAGCATGCATAGGTACCGATGCGTCTGTTTTTGTCACGCACTGGCTGTGCTGTGCTTGGAAATTTGTAGCACACAACCCGTCATGACCTATATTTTCTCAAGTGGTGCGTTGACTAAACACATCACCAAACATAAGCTAGTGGTCAATGGTGCGGTTGTTTAACCGATTGCACCGTTGACTAAGAACAAATTCAGGAGGGTGGTGCGCTGACCAAACTACTCGCCCCAAGGTGGATAGTTTGGTCAGTGCATCGCCCTCCTGGCATTATTGCACAATCAATGGTGCGGTGGTATAAACGACCGCACCGTTGACTAATCAGTATCGGGTGGGCGGTGCACTGACCAAACGTAGCACACCACCCTCCTGACATCACTATATGGTCAACGGTGCAGTCATTTACATGACCGCACCATTGAATATGTCCAAGTTTGGGAGGGAGGTGTGATGACCAAAATATCCGCCCTGGGGCGCATATTTTAGTTAATGCACTGCCCTCCCGAACTTGGACATGGTCAACGGTGCGGCCGGGTAACCAACCGCACCACAATTTATATAATTTTAAAAAAGCACGGTGCACCATTTCGGTACCACCTCGGAACCGGTGTGGATACCGTTAGCACCAATCGCGTGTGCGACCTATAAATTTATAGGCAACACTACAAACCGGTGCGAGCTGAATGGATCGAGCGCACCGTGCGGGAATTGTTTATTTTTCATTTTTAAAAGAAGGTAATTTTTAAGTTATTTTACAAAAATAATCGGCCAAAAGGTTTAATTATGGAAAAACAAGTAAAATATCTATACATTTGGGCATCGAGGAGGCATATTTGCTTTAGAATTTGCAAAACTAAATTTGGCCACTGTTTTGCAAAATTCAAAATGGAGATGGTGGGCAATGGACAACAACAGTGCGTTCAATGGGAACAATGACGGCAAGGTGCCTCACACAAGGTAAATTTGCATCGGTACTTGAGAGCTCTGGAGCACTGAAAAGTGAAAAATGCAGATTTTTAGTCGTATTTTTTTTTTATTTAACCCTATTCCTGTGCGCGGGCTTTTGAGGCACACTGGATAGTTTCTTCCAACCGCACCGGGCTGTTTCAATTTTGGGGTGAGTTTTTAGGATGCACTGGGGATGAATCTGTGTAGAGCACCAGTGAACTACAGTAATTAGTTGCACCAGGCGGGTTTGTACCGAGCGCATGGTGTCTCGGTGTGCAAATTTGTAGTACGCACTGGTGCTTTTCTAGTGGAACACACCGGTGCAGTTTAGGATGAGAAACACACCGGAAAAAAAACATCCACAAAAACCTCCACCCACTAACCTCCTCTAGTAACCTCCACTACAAATGAATGTCTGGGCTATTTTATAAGAGATTCCTCAAAAACATCCGTAGAGGGTCTTTTCCTTGTAGTGACACATTCCCATGGTGGCCAATAAATAGGTGGTGGCCAATTGCGTGAGGGTGGTGATATGCATTCCTCGATGGCCAATCAATGGGTGGTCATGTTGGTTCTCAACCAATCAATGGTCATTTTGGTTCTCAACGATCTTAGGGTGGGCATGATGCTGGCCAGCCATCTCGAGGTGGACATCAATATGAATATTATTTTCATTCAATTATTAATTTGTTAAATTATTTATATAATTTTCTTATGGTTAAAAAGAAAATTTGTAGAAATTTATTCACATGTTTTTTTATTTATAAATTTTTTTATATGTTGATGTAGAGGGTGAAAATTTTGCTTGAAAAAGATGTAAGCCAAAACGCATTATTCAAGAAGAAGGTCTTACACCAACCATGACTTATCCTTCTGACATTTTCAATTTACCTTGGGAAACAAACATCCAACAATTCACATTACAAAGGTGTCAACATATTTATTCAAAATTGAAGAAAGATATTATGTCTTTGAAACTCCCTGCTGAGAGTCGAGAAAGCTTAGAAATAGTTACCCACTCTTTAAGCACACTTGTAGATGTGTACAAAAATATCGGGCCAATGACTGATACTTTTGTAGAAGTGATGAGAAAAATAAAGGAAACGGTGATGGGTCCCGATACATGGGACGATGTTAAACAAAAAGTTACAACAAAAATGGCCGAGTCTATGTTAATTTCAAAGAAGGGCCAAAAAGAAAGATTCTAAAGGTGCAATTTTTCAAGCACCCTGATATAGCTTTCCATTTGTATGATAGGCACCTTGCTGCCGCTGGAAGACTACCATGGAACGACGAGGTTCTTCTTTATTTTGCAAATTATTTTATGAAAAATTATTTTTGAGAATGAAACCCAATTACAATGGCATTCCCTCTGAATTTTTTGGTCCTGGGAAATGTAGATTATGTGACTGTAGGGGTGCTAAGCGCGATGCTGAGTTGCCTCACCCCGATCCAACATTGGTAAGCCGACCTCTTCGTGTGGAAACTTTGTGGTCAAAGATGGATGCCACTTGTCAAATTAGTCGAGAAGCAAGGGATGTCATCATAGACAATGTTTAAAGTGGACTTCGTGGAATTGATGTTTTTCTGAATTGACAAAGAGCACGAGAGAATGCACGTGCTAATTTTGTGTATCATATAGATGATGAGATATACAACATAAGTATTGAAGAGAGCAGAAAATATGTAAAGAATTTTCGCAATGGTTGGTAGTTTTAATTATTCATGAGGAAGAGGGCATGGGATTGGTATGTGTTAATTGTTAGGGTGAAGATTTTAATATGTACAATTTGTAATAAATACATATAGATACATTTATTTGTATATGTTAATTTAACAAAAATGTATCATATATGTGAAAACCATTTGCAGTTCTCACGCTTGATAAACGAAGATTTTAATATCATGGTCAAAGCTTCAGGTTCTCACAATCAAGATGGTTCTCACAATCAAGATGATATGTTGGAAAATGTTGGTGTTTTTTAAGTGTTCATGATGTTGATGTACAATTATTTTTATCTATTATTATATCAGTATCATGATGACATATTTTAAAAATAAATAATTGTGTACACATGTACATGTATATAATTAAACTTTAACAGATTCTGATTTTGTCCGATGTTTTTGAAATGGAGGTAACCTCTTCTTCCTTGTTAGGAGATGTGCCAAATCCACCATCACAAGTATGAACAATTTTTCACTTAATTTTTTTTTTTTAAAGTTATAAATTGAAGTGAAAGTTTCATTAAAAAATGAGATCTAGATCTTGAGTTATTTTACAGCTTTAAAATTGTTGAATTTAGGTTTGTGGAGATGATTTTCGTTCGGAGCCACCCTCTTCTTCCTAGTTAGGAGATGTGCCAAATCCACCATCACAAGTATTCATTTTTTGACTTACATTTTTAAGTTATATATTGAAGTGAAAGAGTTGTATTAAAAAATAAGATCTAGATCTTGAGTTATTTACAGTTTTAAATTTTTTGAATTTTAGGTTTGTGGAGATGATTTTCATTCAGAGCCACCCTGTTCTTCCCTGTTAGGAGATGTGCCAAATCCACCATCACAAGTATTCAATTTTTCACTTATATGTTTAAGTTATAAATTGAAGTTCAAAAGTTTCATTAAAAAATGAGATCTAGATCTTGAATTATTTTATAGTTTTAAAATTTTTGAATGTTAGGTTTGTGGAGATTATTTTCGTTCTCTAAGGACTCTAGCGATGGAGTATATGATGGAGATAGGAAAATCCACACAATTTGAACTAGAAGTTGTCTAACTTTTTTTTTAATATTATTGCAAATTAGTTTATGCATTTTCATTTGATATATATATATATATATATATATATATATATATATATATATATATATATATATATATATATATATATATATATATATATATATATATATATATTACTGTTTAGGATGTACTGATGGAAGACCAATATAAGACAATGTGGAGTGTTAGTATGAATCTTTCGTCGTAAAAGACCACTTTAGCTATGCATAACAAATAGCCTTAACATCGATTATGGCTGCCAAATATCTTTAAACCTGCAATTAGGTGATCCAAATAATGCTGAGAGGAAAACAAGAAAGGTGTTTTCTGGTTTTCCTCAATGGAATGGGTTCTTGAAAGTCCTCAGTGTTTCAGATCTAAAATTCCTCTCTCTTGTTATTGTAGAAAACTCAGACAAACATAGAACTCAATGGGAGCTCACAAGGCAAAAATGGAGAATGTGACTTAGTATAGATCTAGAGTGATCTAATGCAATGGAGGTGACTAATGAATGGGGAAAACCCTTCTATTTATAAAAAAATATTAGGGTTATCTAGAACTTGGCGCATGAATAAAATATTATTAATCAAATTCTAGAACCACCCTTTAGGAATATTTTATTATATTTGTTGGAGGGAAAAGGTCTTTTGACTTGGGTCAATTCCTTTATTTATAAACAATAAATAAATAAATGATTTATTTATTATTTTAGGGAGATGGTGGGAATAAAATTAAATAAATAATGATTTATTTAATTATTTAAAAATGATTTAGTCAAATTTAACTAGGAATATTATTTAAATAATGATTTAAATAACTTATTCCTGGGAAATAATCAAATAAATAATGATTTATTTAACTAATTTCCTTGTTTTGGGTTAAATAAGACCAGGAAATGTAAACAAGTGTTATTTCACATGGTGAAATCAATTTTACTTATGGTAAAATTAGTCTTACATGGTGTACTTGGGTTCATCTAATGATAATAGGTTAGATGACCAAAAAAATGGAGTATCAGAGAGGGAACTACATGAGGTATGTCATGATTTTTTTGTTTTTTTTTTCATTTTGTTTTATTACATGAAGTTATACATTCTTATTCAATTTTAAAACATTAAATTTTAATGTTTACACGTTGTGTACAGGTTCCCCATTCTTCAGAGGATAGCACAACGAGGCTTAGGATGTTGTTGGAAAAGATACTAGATCCATCTCTATTTGATTGACGATGCACATGTTCAACATTTTATTTGATAGATAGTCTTAAATTTACTTTTCTATATAGAGTCATATTTATGCGGTCATATTTACTTTTCTATATAACTTGATACTTGTAACACTATACATTGTTATATATATTTACTTTTATTGTTCATGTGATATAAATTTTGGACATATTTTACATTTTGGATATAGTTGAACTAAATTTACTTTTATCAAGAATGATTTTAAATTTTGGATAGTTACATTTGGCATTTGATCACATGTTGTGATATAATGTTTTGTTTTTAAAATTCAAGTTGTCATTTTATTTGTTAAATATAAAATGAATCTAGATGGAAATTTCAAATTACAAAACACATGTATATTTTGGATAGTTGAACTACATTTGGCATGTGATCACATGTTGTGATATAATTTTTTATTTTTAAAACTCAAGTTGTCATTTTATTTGTTAAATATAAAATGAATCTAGATGGAAATTTAAAATTACAAAACACATGTATATTTTAGATAGTTGAACTACATTTGATATGTGATCACATGTTGTGATATAATGTTTTGTTTTTAAAACTCAAGTTGTCATTTTATTTGTTAAATATAAAATGAATCTAGATGGAAATTTCAAATTACAAAACACGTGTATATTTTGGATAGTTGAACTACATTTGGCATGTGATCACATGTTGTGATATAATGTTTTGTTTTTAAAAATCAAGTTGTCATTTTATTTGTTAAATATAAAATGAATCTAGATGGAAATTTCAAATTACAAAACACATGTATATTTTGGATAGTTGAACTACATTTGGCATGTGATCACATGTTGTGATATAATGTTTTATTTTTAAACTCAAGTTGTCATTTTATTTATTAAATATAAAATGAATCTAGATGGAAATTTCAAATTACATTTAACACATACATTGGTACATGTTATGCATTTGAACATGTGTGTGAATTTTATATAATTTTAGGATGTCTATTATTTGGGTGATATTTAGGTACATTTTGCATGATCATACATGTCATTTAAAACACTCAGATGGTTTTACATATTTAAGTTCATGAATATATACATAAAAATGATTGAAGTACATTTGAATATATGTAAAAATGATTGAAGTAAAATACATATCGATGTATAGATCTAAAAAAAATCATAAAATTCTAGGTCTTCATATATGTGTCAAACAATCATAAAATTTTAAAATTGCATTAAAACATATATCCAATATAATTTTTTTTTCATTAATGTACATAGAAAAGATACTTTCAATTGATAGTAAACTGGAAATTACAAAATGCATACCACACATTTTGCATTCAAGAATGAATATTATAATTTTCTTAATAGATACATCTAAAACAAAATCGTGCAACTTAAAATTTGCATTATATCAACTATGCTAGATACATAGATATGTACATTTTTCAATAATGACATTATGACAAATTTTACGAGAGAATGTATGAAATCGTTTAAGACCAGATAATCTACATGTGTATGTGTACACATGTGTATAAATTACTCGTGTGCATGTACTAAAACAATTTACATGTGCAAACAATTGTACATATAACATAAAATATGTACATATTATAATAATTGTAAAACTTAAGAATGCACAAAAAAAAGGCTAGTTCAATTTTTAGTTGAGTTCTGGAAGTTATAAAAGATGAATCCAAAGAGAAGAAATTGTTGGGCAGTTCAATAAAAAAAATTCTAATGGAATTCCATCTTCAATGATCCGTTCATGATCGACGTTTGAAATTTTCCATTTCTTAATTTTCAATTTTTTCTTTGATTAAACTTCTATCAACTTTGTACATGCTTCACACACCAAGTGACTATATTGACAACTTATGACATCAGGTTCATAGTCTTGAAAGTAAAAAAAATCTCGACTTTGATGAGTTTGTTGGAAAAAATAACCTGTCAGTATAATAGACCCTCTGTCATATATAAACCCGTTATCATCATAGTTTTCCAATAATTTCATCTTTCGTTCAATCCAACGCATCAAATAATACTTCACATTTTCATCATTGGTAGTAGGTGCAACTACAGAAAAAACATCTCCTACACAATAAAAAAACTTACATTTAAATTTAGATCATAATTAACATGAAAAATTAACTTTAAAATTAACATGTGTACTTGATTTTATTATCTATTTCTAATCTCTATCATTCGAAAGCAATTGAAATGTTACCTTCTTTAACAAGATCAGAAAATCGATCGCCTTCAGATGATACTATAGTCTCCTGTGATTGCATTTATTCAAAGTTTGCAACAAACATTTTCCCCTTTGTATTTAGTTATGTATGTTGCCAATCTTTTAAATACTTTTTGTTTTCACAAACATCATTGGATTCTGTGTTGTCTTTGCAAACATGAAAAAAACAAGAATATTTTCTTTTATCAAATGCAAACACATTTTTGTACAACTTTGTTTTAATTGAATTCAATTTTCAAGTCAATTTTATTGTTTCAACGTCATCTCCAATCGATCTATCTACATCTTGGACCCCATCATGCCAAAAAAACCTATATGGAAAATTCAAACAAGATAATAAATATATTATTAAAATACCATCAAAGATAATCATTGTGATAAATAGTGTTTAAAATTAGAAATAAAATAAAATTTAAATCATGTACATATTAAATTTCTACACACACACACACACATATGCAAGTTAATTTGTATGTATACATACACATTTACATGTAACTTCGTACTTCCCTTGATCAGTTAGTCTCATGGCTTAGTGCAACGATGCACAATTGAACAACTTGTTCAGTTAAGACAAGTCGGTTTGTAGAGTGGTCCATTTGATATCTTCGAAGTTCTCGTTTTATACATGCCCCTGCACCATCATGTTCTGCACCAGTCTCAAAGAAATTCCAACAATGTTTAATGCAGGTTTACATATGAAGACGACACAACCAAAAGAATGACTGTGAAGATTTGAATTGACCTACGCATCCATTTTACCATATCCAATGTTCATTGAATTTTATTTCACGACTTTTCAAGGAGTCATAAATATTTTCAAAACAATTTTGTTCAAAATATGTATCATGTGTACGATCATCACTGATATAAAAGTGATATTATTTAATAACATGTTGATTTTCACTGGTGATTTCTATATGATCAACATTTTGTTCAACATGTCTATATAGAATATGGACAAGCATGGAGCCTTGGTTAGAATGATAGTATTCACTCTGTATTTATTTTTTTGGAACAAATGTGTAGTTCTATACAAAATCAACTATTAACAAAATGGTCCCTAGTGGAAAAAATTCACGGGATTTTTTGAATTTCAAGTCCTGCCATCTAGCTCTATGGGAATATTTGGTGTATTTATAAATTTCTGCCTCAAAATTTCTCAAAAACTCTATCACAAAAATTTCTTCTTCTTGTAAATTAATTCTTTTAGCATTTGTAGTACTACTTGAACCAATCGATGTATGCATATATTCATATCTCTTCCCCTTCACTTTTATGTTGGGTAATGATTGATCATTTATATTAGTAAGATATTTTTTTGAAATTTAGTCAAATTTCCAAAATGATCACATTTTTTTACCACCAACACATTTATTTTGGTAAAATAATTCATGGATGTCTCTTCCACATAGAATTTGAGATATGAAATCATGGATAGTGGAAGGATGAGGTGAATCTTTCCAAAATATTTTACCAAAATTAAGGAATGTGTCATAATATAACTGAAATTCCTCATGATAACGACAAAAACAAGTGTCTCATACAGTGATAGGTTTAACATACCATGGTTTTTTTTGCACAAAAGCACTGATTGAGACATTAATTTCATGATTCCATTCTATGAACTTGTTGAACAACTTAGTAAGTGGTGTCCAAGAAATTTTTTGCATGTTCTTCGTACATATTTCATGCTATTCCTCTTTGCATCATGTTAGGGTCCTATAAACATAGGATTCATAATTTTGAATTGACTCTATTAAGCTTTTGAAATATTGTACATACCTTTTCTTTCTGCAAATGTATTCCCAAATTTAAAAATGAAAAGAGGGTATGTCCTAAAAGAAAAATCAAACGACAAAAAGAAACAAAGATCAAAAGAATATTAAATATGAACCCCATCAAAAATATATCATGAAAGTGTTGCAAGTTTAAATGCCACTACTTTAGTTTAATTTTGCAAATAAGATTGCATGCAGCTTGTCCTAAATGCCACAGTCCATGAGGGTCAAACAACTTAAACTTGATCTCTCATGTTTATAGATATAGAATGAAGATCTTTTCAAACAGTTTAAACTTGACAAATCATTTGTTAGGTAGAGAATAAGTGAGGAGCTCAACAGTTTAATCTGAGCCCTCGGATGAAATAAGGTTAGAATTAGATAGTTTTATGCTTTAAAAAGAAAAATGGATTTAGGGTTGCAAGCTTAAATGCACCCATAAAAATGAAGTAAAAATATTAGAATAATGATGGGTAGGTAGAAACCAGTTGTGTAAGGCATGTAGTAAAACATCATCTGGCAAATTACTAATTTCCCCTCCCCCACAATGATCCCGTATTATAAACCTTCATTTAAAGAGGCTCAAAGCATTTCTCTGAATTCTATTGGGACCGGACCCAAGGCTTAAAAATTGATTGGTTAAAAATATTGGATTCCCTACACAAAACCCATTTCATTAGCATATTCACCCTTTTCCAAGATTATGATCCCTTTTCCTAAGTAAAACAAATTTTTTTCTTAGTAAAATTAAAAACCCTACTTAATTAATTTCATTTTCATTCAAAAACACTAAAAAAACCTATAAAATACATTTTTATCCTAATTTTATGTGTAAAGAATCAAAATGGGACAAATTGTGTTAAAATGACCTATTTACACTTTACTTAGTTTAAATTTATGTATTTTTGTTCATCTCATTCATTACATTCTCCATTTCTTATTAATTTCTAACCCAAGTATTAAATCCTTATAATAAACCCTCCCATATATAATAAATTCTTTATATATTAATATCCCAAAACCCATTTATTTTAAATTAAACCTATGTTTATTTATCCCCACATGTTAAAATAAATATCTGTTGTTTCCCATAGGTTTAAAATTATCTTATGTTATAAACCCCACCCCTATGATATTTAAACACTTGTTAAAAGGTTTTAGTTACCATATAATACAAACCCGTGATCCATGAGGGTCAAACAGCTTAAGCTTGACCTCTCATGCTTTAAATTTCATGTTTATAGATAGAGAATGAAGATCTTGTCAAATAGTTTAAACTTGACAAATCATTAGTTAGGTAGAGAATAATTGAGGAGCTCAACAGTTTAATATGAGCCCTCGGATGAAATAAGGTTAGAATTAGATAGTTTTATGCTTTAAAAAGAAAAATGGATTTAGGGTTGCAAGCTTAAATGCACCCATAAAAATGAAGTAAAATTGTTAGAATAATGATGGGTAGGTAGAAAGCAGTTGTGCAAGGCATGTAATAAAACATCATCTGGCAAATTACTAATTTCCCCTCCCCCACAATGATCCAGTATTCTAAACCTTCAGTTAAAGAGTCTCAGAGAATTTCTCTGACTTATGTTCGGACTGGACCCAAGGCTTAAAAACTGATTGGTTAAAAATATTGGATTCCCTACACAAAACCCATTTCATTAGCATATTCACCTTTTTCCAAGATTCTGATCCCTTTTCCTAATTAAAACAATTTCTTTTCTTAGTAAAAGTAAAAACCCTACTTAATTAATTTCATTTTTATTCAAAAACACTCAAAAAACCTATAAAATACATTTTTATCCTAATTTTATGTGTAAAGAATCAAAATGGGACAAATTGTGTTAAAATGACCTATTTACACTTTGCTTAGTTTAAATTTATGTATTTTTATTCATCTCATTCATTACATTCTCCATTTCATATTAATTTCTAATCTAAGTATTAAATCCTTATAATAAACCCTCGCATATATATTAAATTCTTTATATATTAATATCCCAAAACCCATTTATTTTAAATTAAACCTATGTTTATTTATCCCCACATGTTAAAATAAATCCCCGCTTTTTCCCATAGGTTTAAAATTATCTTATGTTATAAACCCCGCCCCTATGATCTTTAAACACTTGTTAAAAGGTTTTAGTTACCATATAATACAAACCCGCACCAACGTTATTGAAACATTTGCTAATGTTTTAGTTAAAAACACATAACTTTACACCCCATCCAATCAAATAACATAAAGTTTTTAACGTTATAAATGTATATTTATAAGGTTTAAAACTTATCCTGCCATATATCAGACCCCGGACCCCACTTCTGACTGCCAAGCACCTTCACAGTAAATCACAACGGTTCGCATTGGCCATCCTAAATCCGACGATCACCTGGCCATATCACAAATAAAGTTGCGTGAACATAACACTTTTCAATCCTTGCGAAATGGGTTGTTTTACCTTTTCCTCTCCCCTCCATGTGGCCCAGCTCTATTGGATCACATCTGATCCAACTAATACCACTTACCACCTTTTTCATGCGCGATAACCACTTGCGGTTTTCACCTTTGAAGCCCGAAAAGCACCATTTTTTTGATGTGACCGCCATTTATTACAGGCTATTCTAAACCTAAAAACGCCTAACAAACTCCTAAATGCGCCATTAAGCCATTTTTTTTGCATTTTCTGACTTGTTTTTACCTAAAAACATTATAAAACATTCATAATACATACATTCGAACCATTTCTGCATGCGATCATCCTCCCGACTGAAGAAACAGACCATGTACACAGTTTTTTGCTTCCAGAGACCTTCAAAATCCATCAAAACCTGTCTGAGACCTCGAAACCCAATTAAAAACCAAAATACCCGCACAAACATGTATTCTTCACAAAAAATGACCTAATTATCATTTTGAAAGGAGCTTTCTGAAGGAATTAAGCCTAATAAAGCCTTTTTATCCACAGAAAAGACTTATATTTAACTTCAAAGATAGTATTTGATGAAAAACCCTCATGAATTTCCCTAGTTTCGAATACTGTAACTTTTTTAAATCAAAATTGAAGAAGTTTTAAGCCTTTTTAAAGATCTTAGGAACCTTTGAATGATTCGAAACCCTTTGCAAATAATCAAAACCCATCTCTACCCTTATTCCCACACCTTTGTGAAATTGTGAGAAACCCCTGCTATGGCTAGAATTCCTTTCACTATATCCCCTATTCCCTAAAGTCATTATTGACTTCCCTTCCAACTTGTGTTTTATTAAAAAATTGTTTGATTTTTGCAGGTTATTTTCAGAATATGAAATTGGGCCAAAATTTTCAATAGTAGTTGAAAAAATTGTTTGCTCCAAATTATCAGATTTTAATTCAAAAGCTTCATTCAACAAACAATTTGTATACAAAGAAAGGATTAAATTGAAGTAAGAGAGAGATCAGAAATGATGATAAATTGCATAGTGAATGGTAAAAGTGAAATAAGAATTCACAGTGACAGTGAAAACAGAACCGTCAAAGAGCATCGGAGTTAAAGTGTATTAGTGAAAGTAAAAACAGTAAAAATAGAGCAGTCAAGGTAAAACAGTAAAAGTAAATATAGAGGTAGTATTGGTAAAACAGAGATGAAAACACTTTCACCAGCAACAATTAATTTTATCCAAAGTAAAAGTAAAAATAGTTAAATGAACAATAAGGTTAAAAGATGAAAACAGAGCAAGAAGGGACATTTTCCAAAAATTTCCTTTTTAAGTCATAGTTCTGCAGAAAATATTGTGATAAATCCAAGATGAATTTTGCAAAAATGGAGGAGGTTTGTGTTCTAAAACGGAAAATCTACAAAATCCTCTCTCACGTTTCTAACAGCCATTATGGGTTTGGAAATATTAAACAATATTTGAAAGCACTTTTTACATAAAATTCTTGTTTAGTCATCATTTTGCAGAGAAGAGTGCGGCCAATCCGAGATGAATTATAAAACCCTGCAGGAGGTTTATGTTTCTAAGATGCTAAGCTACAAAAACCTATCTCACTTTATGCACAAGTTTTACAGAATGAGAGATACATGCACATCTTCACAGCCTATGTTTCAGACTGTGGAAAATTATGTTTTACACATCTTTTTACAGAGCCTATTGTGAACAACTGGAGCAGAATTTTATAGAACTGAGAGATTTTTATCTCAAAAAGATATTTATATACAATAACCTCTTTCAATTTTTACATATCTATCTCGGATTGAGATATAAAAAGGTATCATTGGACCCAAATTTTGCAGAATTTCTGGAGAAAAATGCACAAAGGAAAGAGACAATTAGTGACTTGGAAGCCTCATCATCAACTTAGAGTTGACATCAAATTCAAATTCTCTTCTTTGTCACCATAAATCCATAAGTATAGTGCCAAATAGATTCATTATTTTTGAGTGTCCTTTTATTAAGTTCTATTTATGCAAAACGGTTTGAGATATTTGTAAACCAATCTTGATATTTTTTCAAGATATTTTAGTTTAGAATTTGTATAAATACTTCACCCTTTGAAGTATTATGGTGGAAACAATTGCTGAAGATTTCTATAGTCATTTTTTTTGGACTTGAAGGCTTTTGTGCTGCAAATTTCGAGTAGCAGACTGGATCAGATCAACTAGCATCATATTTCAGGATTTATGTGATGAGCCATTGAAGTGAAGTATTTTATAGTTGTCATTGTTTATATTATTTGTTTCATGCATCCATATATGTGTTCCAAATTTGAATGATAATTCAGGAGTATTATTTCAAGATTTGTTAAAAGTACCCTCTCTCTATTGTTTATCATTTCTATGTTTTCTGCTGATTTCCAGAGTGGGGAACCCTTAATTGGTCCCTCTTTCGTTTGACCTCTGCCTACTACTTCCTTTTTTCCGGATCAAAGAACCCTTCATTGCTCTTTATCCCGATCAAACCACCTTCACCAAAAAAACCTTCAAGATCTTCAAAGACTTATCTATCTTGCCCTGAAAACATTTGACTTATTTACCATGATCCTAGTTCTGTCTGCTTGAATTTTGACTCCTTAGCCCAATGGACAAACAAATCTCCCACTATCCATCTCATTAAGTGATTTTTTCCCACCAAACCAAACCAAACCAAAATCAATTTGCACATCATAACTAGCCTAAAATCAAACATTAAAACAAAGTTAAATCTTATAGAGAGAGCCCTCTCTCAGCATTAGGAAGGCCAGATCCTAAGGCTTAAAAGTAGGTTTGTGGTTATCTCGGAATATTTCTTTCTTTAACCTTGAGAAATGACTGAGTGATAACATATTGGCGAATTCACTGGGGAAGACTAACATTTTCTTCAGAAATATTTTACAGGTTCAGATCTGATCTATGATGGTGGACATCGATTAGACACACAAAGGTTAAAATCATCCACCTGGTGACTCCAAATCAATTTCACAATTAAGACTCCACTGGAGGAATGAACCTGAAAGAACAATATGGAAAGATCAGGCTTTCAACTTGGATCTTAATCCAAGACATTATGTTCTTTCTCATTAAGAAATTTTTTCAATGTATATTGTATTTTATAGAAGATCTTAGATTAGTTTTTAATTATTTTCCTTTAAATATTGTAAATAATAATTCTCCTAATCCCTTTGAGCAGCTTTCTTCTAAATCTTATGATGATCATTTTTCAATTAAGAAGCCTCAAATAATCAAGAATAATATTACAATCCCTGTGCATATTCCTGTACCTTGTAAATTTCCTGATAGATATAAGCCCCTCATTTTACCTCCTATACTCCATGATTTCCCGATTAACTATTACAAATTTCTTCCCAGATTTGATGGAGAAAATAATAACATCACTGCCCAAAAACATATTCAAGGTTTTGAAAATTATCTGGACCTATTTGAGATTGATGAAGATGATGTTAGAATCAGACTTTTTTCTCTTTCTTTGCAAAATAGAATAAAGATTTGGTTCAAGAATATTCGAAATGCAAGCATCTGAAATTTCCAGCAGTTTGTCAAAAAATTTCTTGATAGATGGATAATTAAAGTTAATCTTTTTGTGATCATAGAAGAATATAATCAGTTAAGAAGACATCCACATGAACCAGTACAAAAATTTTCTGACAGATTTAATCAAGTTTATTATTCAATGCCCAAAAATATAAGACCTCCTCATGATTCAACTCTCTTGCATTACCCAAGTGCCTTTGACCCAAAAACAAAATTTCAGTTAAGAGAAAGAGATTCAAAAACACTTGAACATATTTTAATTCAAAAGCTTCATTCAACAAACAATTTGTATACAAAGAAAGGATTAAATTGAAGTAAGAGAGAGATCAGAAATGATGTTAAATTGCATAGTGAATGGTAAAAGTGAAATAAGAATTCATGATGACAGTGAAAACAGAACCATCAAAGAGCATCAGAGTTAAAGTGTATCAGTGAAAGTCAAAACAGTAAAAATAGAGAAGTCAAGGTAAATAGTAAAAGTAAATATAAAGGCAGTAATGGTAAAATAGAGATGAAAAAACTTTCACCAGCAACAATGAATTTTATCCAAAGTAAAAGTACAAATAGTTAAAAGAACAATAAGGTTAAAAGATGAAAACAGAGCAAGAAGGGACATTTTCTAGAAATTTCCTATTTAAGTCATAGTTTTGCAAAAAATATTGTGATCAATCCAAGATGAATTTTGCAAAAATGGAGGAGGTTTGTGTTCCAAAAAGGACAATATACAAAAAAATCTCTCACGTTTCTAACAACCAGTATAGGTTTGGAAATATTAAACAATATTTGAAAGCACTTTTTATATAAAATTCCTGTTTAGTCATCATTTTGCAAAGAAGAGTGCGGCCAATCTGAGATGAATTATAAAACCCTGGAGGAGGTTTATGTTTCTAAGATGCTAAGCTACAAAAACCTATCTCACTTTATGCACAAGTTTTACAAAATGAGAGATACATGAACATCTTCACAGCTTATGTTTCAGAATGTGGAAAATTATGTTTTACACATCTTTTTACAGAGCCTATTGTGAACAACTGGAGCGGAATTTTATAAAACTGAGAGATTTTTATCTCAAAAAGATATTTATATACATTAATCTCTTTCAATTTTTACATATCTATCTCGGATTGAGATATAAAAAGGTATCATTGGACCCCAATTTTGCAGAATTTCTGGAGCAAAATGCACAAAGGAAGGAGACAGTTAGTGACTTGGAAGCCTCATCATCAACTTAGAGTTGATATCAAATTCAAATTCTCTTCTTTATCACCATAAATCCATAAGTATAGTGCCAAATATATTCATTAGTTTTGAGTGTCTTTTTATTAAGTTCTATTTATGTAAAACGGTTTGAGATATTTGTAAACCAATCTTGATATTTTTTCAAGATATTTTAGTCTAGAATTTGTATAAATACTTCACCCTTTGAAGTATTATGGTGGAAACAATTGCTAAAGATTTATATATTCATTTTTGTTGGACTTGAAGGCTTTTGTGTTGCAAATTTCGAGTAGTGGACAGGATCAGATCAACTAGCATCATATTTCAGGATTCATGTGATGAGCCATTGAAGTGAAGTATTTTATAGTTGTCATTGTTTATCTTATTTGTTTCATGCATCCATATATGTGTTCCAAATTTGAATGATAATTCAGAAGTATTATTTCAGGATTTGTTAAAAGCACCCTGTTTCTACTATTTATCATTTCTATGTTTTCTGCTAATTTCCAGAGTAGGGAACCCTTAATTGCTCCCTCTTTCGTTTGAGATCTACCTACTACTACTTTTTTCCGGATCAAAGAACCCTTCATTTCTCTTTATCCCGATCAAACCACTTCCCCAAAACAACCTTCCAAGATCTTCAAAGACTTATCTATCTTTCCCTGAAAACATTTGACTTTTTGACCATGATCCTAGTTCTGTCTGCTTGAATTTTGACTCCTTAGCCCAATGGACAAACAAATCTCCCATTATCCATCTCATTAAGTGATTTTTTCCCACCAAACCAAGTCAAACCAAAATCACTTTGCACATCATAACTAGCCTAAAATCAAACATTAAAACAAAGTTAAATCTTATAGAGAGAGCCCTCTCTTAGCATTAGGAAGGCCAGATCCTAAGGCTTAAAATTAGGTTTGTGGTTATCTCGGAATATTTGTTTCTTTAACCTTGAGAAATTATTGAGTGATAACATATTGGCGACTCCGCTGGGGAAGTTTAACATTTTCTTCAGAAATATTTTACAGGTTCAGATCTGATCTATGATGGTGGACATCGATTAGACACACAAAGGCCAAAATCATCCACCTGGTGACTCCAAATCAATTTCACAATCAAGACTCTACTGGAGGAATGAAACTGAAATAAAAATATGGAAAGAGCAGGCTTTCAACTTCGATTTTAATCCAAGACATTATGTTCTTTCTCATTAAGAAAATTTTTCAATGTATATTGTATTTTATAGAAGATCTTAGATTAGTTTTTAATTATTTTCCTTTAAATATTGTAAATACTAATTCTCCGAATCCATTTGAGCAGCTTTATTCTAAATCTTATGATGATCATTTTTCAATTAAGAAGCCTCAAATAAACAAGAGTAATCTTACAATCCCTGTGCATATTCCTGTACCTTGTAAAGTTCCCGATAGATATAAGCCCCTCATTTTACCTCCTATACTCCATGATTTCCCTAATAACTATTAAAAATTTCTTCCTAGATTTGATGGAGAAAATAATAACATCACTGCCCAAAAACATATTCAAGGTTTTGAAAATTATCTGGACCTATTTGAGATTGATGAAGATGATGTTAGAATCATACTTTTTGCTGTTTCTTTGCAAAATAGAATAAAGAGTTGGTTCAAGAATCTTCCTAATGCAAGCATCTGAAATTTCCATCAGTTTGTCAAAAAATTTCTTGACAGATGGATACTTAAAGTTTATCTTTTTGTGATCATAGAAGAATATAATCAGTTAAAAAGACATCCACATGAAACAGTACAATAATTTTCTGACAGATTTAATCAAGTTTATTATTCAATGCCAGAAAATATAAGACCTCCTCATGATTAAGCTCTCTTGCATTACCCAAGTTCCTTTGACCCAAAAATAGAATTTCAGTTAAGAGAAAGAGATTCAAAAACACTTGAACAGATGCAAAATATTGCAATTGATGTAGAATTTAATCTGCAAATTAGAAAGAGGAAATTGAAAGCAAAAGAAGAAGAGAAGAACAACATTGCATAAGTAAAACTCAGCCTTTTGGTAAGAAAATTAGATGAAATAATACATAAGATCAATATGAAAGATGATTTTTTTGTTCAAAATCACCATGAAGAAATAGAAGAGGTTGATAGTCATGAAAAAATTCCTGCTAATTCGAATTATCATAGATCATAAAATCCATTTACAGATCAATATGTGAAAGAGGAATCTACCGATTTAATGTATATGTTTGATGACATTCCTTATTTTGATGATTTGCCTAAGTATGATCATTATGATGATAGTTATGTTCTCCAAAATCAAGCTAAATTTATAGAGCAATCAGAAGATAGTTTGGATGATGAAGAAATGCAGTTTCAGCAGATTGAAGACAGTGATCAGCTAATGCAAATCAACTATGAGAGTGAGGAAGAAAAAGAAATTTTTTTGGAAATAAGTAAAGATTATTTACCTCTTTGTTTTGCTTCATTTCATATCATTAGAGAAAACTTTCATACCATCAATAATCAACAGTCTTTGGGAATTGTGATTGACGACAAAGAAGATAATGAAACTCTTGACTAGGATATTTCAGTTTCACAATTGCAGTTATCATTTCCCATTGAAATACATGATCAAATAACACCGGAGAATTACATACCACTATGTTTTGAATCATTTTAGATTTTAAATGAAATGTGGTATAACATATTTAAAGAAAAGGATGAGAAACTTGTTGAAATGTATGAAGTCCCATGGAATTCCATATCCAATAGATTGCAACCATCCTCACAATTTTTTCATGATCTAATAGCATATATGTTGGATAATGAATGCATTCAAATCCTTTCTCCATTAACTAACTATGAGTTTCAAAATCAAGATGATAAAATTTTCCTCAAACAGACATTTCCATCAGTAGAAATATCATCACAAAGTTTATCTGAAAGTTTCTAGGGAGATAAAGATGAAAATAACATTTCGGTTTCATGGCATGGAGGCCATCCATAATAGATGTACACTTTTTTAGATCAGTTAAAATTTAGTGGATATATCATGGAAGATCCTTTTGAAAAGTTTCTAGAGTCAACAAAGGAAATCAAGTATTTCCTTATCATCTCATTTGTTGACAAGTTTCTAATATGTTGCAGAATTACAGTTTTGAAAATCAACAAGCACATGCAACAAAATACCTCAATGTATATAATTCTTGAATGGTTGCATTGGCTATTTCATTTTACCTAACCAGCAGTTGGATAGCTGATTAGAATAAGTAGGTAGGATTTCAGCTTATTTCAGTTTTCAAATTTTAGCTAGTTTTGAAATAATTCATAAATATTTGAAGCCAAGGAAAAGGTCTTAAGATATTGATGATTTAGTAGTTTGGTTTGAAGGTTGCAGCACCTTCTGTCTCAGATCAGATTTCAGTTTATAGAAAAGGGTGTAAATTCCAGTTCAAGAGTTTCAGTCACAGTGATTTTATAACAAAGCAAATGCATGTTTGGGATTGTCTCAAAGGATCGGGCTACTATTCGACGATGTTCTTGACATCTCAAAAGAAGATGCCATCCCCATGTGAATCCATTGTTAGGGTCCTATAAGTATAAGATTCATAATTTTGAATTGACTCTGTTAAACTTTTGAAATATTGTACATAACTTTTCTTTCTACAAATGTATTCTCAAATTAAAAAATGAAAAGAGAGTATGTCCTAAAAGAACAATCAAAGGAAAAAAATAAACAAAGATAAAAAAAAAATTAAATATGAACCCCATCAAAAATATATCATGAAAGTGTTGCAAGTTTAAATGCCTCTACTCTAGTTTAATTTTGCAAATAAGATTGTGTGCAGCTTGTCCTAAATGCCACAATCCATGAGGGTCAAACATCTTAAATTTGACCTCTCATGCTTTAAATTTCATGTTTATAGATAGAGAATGAAGATCTTCTCAAATAGTTTAAACTTGATGAATCATTAGTTAGGTAGAGAATAAGTGAGGAGTTCAATAGTTTAATCAGAGCCCTAAGTTGAAATAAGGTTAGAATTAGATATTTTTATGCTTTAAAAAGAAAAATGGATTTAGGGTTGCAAGCTTAAATGAACCCATAAAAATGAAGTAAAAATGTTAGAATAATGATGGGTAGGTAGAAAGCATTTTTGCAAGGCATGTAATAAAACATCATTGGGAAAATTACTAATTTCCCCTCCCCCACAATGATCTAGTATTCTAAACCTTCAGTTAAAGAGGCTCAGAGCATTTCTCTGACTTCTGTTGGGACCAGACCTAAGGCTTAGTAACTGATTGGTTAAAAATATTGGATTCCCTACATAAAACCCATTTCATCAGCATATTCACCCTTTTCCAAGATTATGATCCCTTTTCCTAATTAAAACAATTTTTTTTCTTAGTAAAAGTAAAAACCCTACTTAATTAATTTCATTTTCATTCAAAAACACTAAAAAAACCTATAAAATACATCTTTATCCTAAATTTATGTATAAAGAATCAAAATGGGACAGATTGAGTTAAAATGACCTATTTACACTTTACTTAGTTTAAATTTATGTATTTTTATTCATCTCATTCATTACATTCTCCATTTCATATTAATTTCTAACCTAAGTATTAAAGCCTTATAATAAACTCTCCCATTATACATTAAATTCTTTATATATATTAATATCCCAAAACCCATTTATTTTAAATTAAACCTATGTTTATTTATCCCCACATGCTAAAATAAATCCCCTCTTTTTCCCATAGGTTTAAAATTATCTTATGTTATAAACCTCGCCCCTATGATCTTTAAACACTTGTTAAAAGGTTTTAGTTACCATATAATACATACCCACACCAACGTTATTGAAACATTTGTTAATGTTTTAGTTGAAAACACATAACTTTACCCCCCGTCCAATCAAATAACATAAAGTTTTTAATGTTATAAATGTATATTTATAAGGTTTAAAACTTATCCTGCCATATATCAGACCCCGGACCCCACCTCTAACTGCCGAGCACCTTCACTAAAAATCGCAGCCATTCGCATTGGCCATCCAAAATCCGACGATAACCTGGCCATATTGCAAATAAAGTTGCACGAACATAACACTTTTCAATCCATGCGAAATGGGTTGTTTCACCCTTTCCTCTCTCCTCCACGTGGCCCAGCTCTATTGGATTGCATCTGATCCAACTAATGCCACTTACCACCTTTTTCCTGCGTGATAACCACTTGAGGTTTTTGCCTTTGAAGCCCAAAAATCACCATTTTTCCGATGTGACCACCATTTATTACAAGCTATTCTAAACCTAAAAACGCCTAACAAACTCCTAAATGAGCCATTAAGCCATTTTTTTTTGCATTTGCCAAATTGTTTTGACCTAAAAACATTATAAAACCTTCATAATACATACAGTCGAACACTTTCTGCATGCATTCATCCTCCTGGCTGAAGAAACAAACCCTGTACACAGTATTTTGCTTCTAGAGACCTTCAAAAGACATCAGAACCTGTCTGAGACCTCGAAACCCAGTTAAAAACCAAAATACCTGCAAAAACATGTATTCTTCACAAAAAACGACTTGTTTATCATTTTGAAAGGAGTTTTCTGAAGGAGTGAAGCCTAATAAAGCTATTTTATCCACATAAAATACTTATATTTAACTTCAAAGAAAGAATTTGATGGAAAACCCTGATGAAACCCCAGTTTCGAATACTGTAACTTGTTTAAATCAAAATTAGAGAATTTTTAAGCCTTTTTACAAATCTTAGGAACCTATGAATAATTCAAAACCCTTTGCAAATAATCAAAACCCATATCTACCCTTATTCCCACACCTCTGTGAAATTGTGAGAAACCGCTACTATGGCTAGAATTCCTTTCACTATATCCCCTGTTCCCTAAAGTCATTACTAGCTTCCCTTCCGACTTGTGTTTTATTAAAAAATTGTTTGATTTTTGCAGGTTATTTTCAGAATATGAAATTGGGCCAACAGTTTCAATACTAGTTGACAAAATTGTTTGCTCCAAATTCTCAGATTTTAATTCAAAAGATTCATTCAACAAACAATTTGTATACAAAGAAAGGATTAAATCGAAGTCAGAGAGAGATAAAAAATGATGATAAATTTCATATTGAATGGTAAAAGTGAAATAAGAATTCACAATGACAGTGAAAACAGAACAGTCAAAGAGCATCAGAGTTAAAGTGTATGAGTGAAAGTCAAAACAGTAAAAATAGAGAAGTCAAGGTAAAAAAGTAAAAGTAAATATAGAGGTAGTAATGGTTAAACAGAGATGAAAACAATTTCACCAGCAACAATTAATTTTATCCAAAGTAAAAGTAAAAATATTTAAAAGAACAGTAAGGTTAAAAGATGAAAACAGAGCAAGAAGGGACATTTTCTAGAAATTTCCTGTTTAAGTCATAGTTTTGCTGAAAATATTGTGACCAATCCAAGATGAATTTTGCAAAACTGGAGGAGGTTTGTGTTCCTAAATAGACAATCTACAAAAACCTTTCTCACTTTTATAACATCCATTATGGGTTTGGAAATATTAAACAATATTTGAAAGCACTTTTTACAGAAAATTCCTGTTTAGTCATCATTTTGCAGAGAAGGGTGTGGCCAATCAGAGATGAATTTTGAAAAAAAGGAGGAGGTTTATGTTCCCAAGATGCTAAGCTAAAAAAAAGTATCTAAATTTATGCACAGGTTTTACAGAATGAGAGATACATGCACATCTTCACAACCTATGTTTCGGACTGTGCAAACTTTTGTTTTAAACATCGTTATGTAGAGCCTATTGTGAACAACTGGAGCAGAAGTGTAGAAAATGAAGAGAGGTTTATGTCAAAAAAATATTTATGTAAAATAACCTCTTTCAATTTTTGGATATCTATCTCGAATTGAGATATAAAAAGGTATCATGGGGCCCCAATGTTGCAGAATTTCTGGAGAAAAATGCACAAAGGAATGAGACAATTAGTGACTTGGAAGCCTCATCATCAACTTAGAGTTGATATAAAATTAGAATTCTCTTCTTTATCACCATAAATCCATAATTATAGTTCCAAATAGATTAATTTTTGAGTGCCCTTTTATTAAGTTCTATTTATGTAAAATAGTTTGAGATATTTGTAAACCAATCTTGATATTGTTTCAATATATTTTAGTTTAGAATTTGTATAAATACTTCACTCTTTGAAGTATTATGGTGGAAACAATTGCTGAATATTTCTATAGTCATTTTTGTTGGACTTGAAGGCTTTTGTATTGCAAATTTTGAGTAGCAGACTGGATCAAATCAACTAGCATCATATTTCAGGATTCATGTGATGAGCCATTGAAGTGAAGGATTTTCTACTTGTCATTGTTTATCTTCTTTGTTTCATGCATCCATATATGTGTTCCAAATTTGAATGATAATTCAGGAGTATTATTTCAGGATTTTTTAAAAACACCTTGTCTTTACTGTTTATCATTTCTATGTTTTTTGCTGATTTACAGAGTAGGGAACCCTTAATTTCTCCCTCTTTCATTTGACCTTTGCCTACTACTTCCTTTTTCGGATCAAAGAACCCTTCATTTCTCTTTATCCCGATCAAACCACTTCACCAAAACAACCTTCCAAGATCTTCAAAGACTTATTGTTGGCAATATGATGCAATGTGTTGTCCTTGATGGCAACCCACTTGATGAAGATGATGGCAACACTTGATGAAGATGATGGCAACCTACTTGATGAAGTTATTTTTGACTTGATGGAATTGGTAATGATGTAAATCTGATGTGATATGATGTGTCTACAGAGAAATTCAGTTGTAATGATGAAAGGAATTTCAGTATGTGCTAGAAAAATGATGAAAAGTGTGTGTCTCAAGGCATACGCGGGTTTGTCTAGGAGAAGTAGCGTATGCACGCGGAAAAGTACGTGCCAAGTCGTGTATGCTAAAATGCGCTCTAAATATGTAAAACCAGGGGTTACTACCATGGTATTGACCCATTGTATTGAGCGCTGGTATGTCTATGAGATCCTATCCAGGAATACCATTGGAAGTAATGTGGTTTTGGCTCATGGTATTGAAAAAGGGTAAACCTATATAAGGAGAAGAAAATCATTGTGCAAGGGTGTGCATAAGTCTGGGTTTGAATGGATACTTCACTCTGAATTATGTCTGTATGGAAAGTGTAACAGTTTGATGATAGATCTGAATCTGTGATGCACCTATGAAGAAAATGATGAAGAAGGGAATCTAGATCTGAAATGTATTTGTATCTTCTAGATCTGTTTATGGTACGTTTAGATCTGAGATGAGGCGAACATCTGTTTGAAGTAAAGGGTTAAATCTGTACTAAATATATATGATCTGAAGAAGTATGTTGCTCTATAATGTCTGAAGATCTATACGCTAGTTTGTCACAGCGGAAGCGCGTATATACGCGGGTTTAATGAAGATAAAGCGTGTATGGGTTGTTTTGTAATGTGCAGATGTATACGCGGGTTGATATGAATGGAAGCGCGTATATACGCGGTATCAGTGAAAGGAAAGCGCGTATGGAAACTAAGGTTTGCTGAAGTATGAAGTATGAAATGTTTGATCTGTTCTGCTGTGTTACTGCTATCTGTTAATGATGAATTCTATAGATCTGGGTTGTTTGAAGTGATAAGTATCAGTTTGATGTATGATTGAGCTTAAATGTGTGGAGTGGGTCTAGTCTGAAAATATGATGAAAAGTGGCCTGCAAGTTGTGCTCCATTGAAGTTGTTGGATCCAGTGTGAAAATTGATGAAACGTGGTCCATGGTGGTGTTGAGGGTTGTAGCCTTCAGCCAGGGGGTTGTAGCTCCCTTCTAGGTGAGGCTGGTAAACGAGAGCAGGGGGTCGTAGCTCCCTTCCAGGAGAGGCTGGTAAACGAAAGCAGGGGGTCGTAGCTCCCTTCCAGGAGAGGCTGGTAAACGAGCGCAGGTGGGTGCCTGCGTACTGGTATGAGTCTGCGCCAGTACATAGTTGTAAGATGTTTTATTTATAATAAAATATTGAAGGCTGAGACAACAGCAACGGTGGTTTTCTCCCGACTTGGGTTTCCACCTAAAATCCTGGTGTTCTTGTGTGATGCTTATGTGTGATGGTTTATTCTGTTTTTACTGCACATGCTTACTGTTATCTAATCATCAGAAGAATGAATGTTGCATAGATCTAAGTAAATAATTAATGGAATAATAAGATCTTTGTATATACACGAGTTTTGTGAAGGGTATCCGCGTATATACACGAGTTTGGTTAAGCAAAGTAGCGTATGGGTTTTGAAGTAAGAAAAAGTAAAAAGTTTTGAGTATGCCCTAAATACTGATTCACCCCCCCTCTCAGTATTTTTCCCAACACTTATCTATCTTGCCCTGAAAACATTTGAATTTTTGACCTTGATCCTAGTTCTGTCTGCTTGACTTTTGACTCCTTAGCCCAATGGACAAACAGATCTCCCACTATCTATCTCATTAAGTGATTTTTTCCCACCAAACCAAACCAAACCAAAATCAATTTGCACATCATAACTAGCCTAAAATCAAACATTAAAACAAAGTTAAATCTTATAGAGAGAGCGCTCTCTAAGCATTAGGAAGGCTAGATCCTAAGGCTTAAAAGTAGGTTTGTGGTTACCTCGGAATATTTCTTTCTTTAACCTTGAGAAATTAGTGAGTGATAACACATCACATCCCCTGCTTTTGTTGAAACACGTGAATTTTTCATCCAATATTCATATATTATTTTGTCAACATCTTCTCCAAGTCTATCTTTGTATGGTTTCTTACAAATAAATGTCCAAAAAATGAGTTCATCATTTACATCTATTTGTAACTGAAATTTATGATGTTTGTGCAAAGTTTTTGTGAGGTTCCTAATTCTTGTGCCATAGATTTTACCAAGCGATTCTCTGTAGTACTTGATGAAACCACTGCCATTTGTATTTTTCTACGTGCATCTAAAGCACTTTTCTTTCTAGATCTTCCAATTGAATTTAGAGCTCTATTTATATTTTGTATCACATTTTCCTTCATTTTTTTTTTATCTTTTGTTGATTTTCGAATACCGAATAAATTCATAGCTTCTTTTAATTTATTTGATGTTAAGAGACTTTTCAACATTTGGGCTTGAACTGCCACAGTTTCATCTTTGAAGAACAAATCAATAATGTGCTTAACACGATATCGTATAACATGATCAACTTCTTTATCTCCATATGTGTGAGTGTCAACATTTTTTAACATCTCATCATCGATATTGATTTCATATGTGCATATGAGAATTAAATGTACATATTGAGTTTACATATTCAATAAATAATTAAATTAATAAATATGTATAATTTCAATAATACACATTCAACATATATATATACATACCCGGTGATTCAATTTCTTCACTTGAATTTCTTTCAACATTTTTAACATCTTCAATCATTGGTTCAATATCTCTTTCATTTTCTCTTTCAAAATTTCTATCTCATCATCAATGTTTTGAGGACTATATCTCTCTGTTTACATTGCAAAATATTTTTCAAATTAGTTCATCAAATAAAAATTAAGTTTCACAATACACTAGTTAAATTTTAAATATCAAATTTATAATATTTACATTTACATTTACATACCTGCTTCAACTTCTAGTTGAGGCTGATTTTCCCTTTCAATATTTGAGCATTCTTCTCTCATTTTCTTGCGATATTTTTTCCATTATTCTCTACGTTCCTCAGGGTCTCTTGTTCGACCATATTTTCTCTTGCAATTCCTTCGATTTCCCATGCTAATTTAGTATGAAGCTCAAAAAATTTCCTTCAAAATCCTGTAAAAAAAATCACTACATCAAAATTTAGACAAAAACTCAATTAAAAAAAGCATCACAAAATATTTATTTAAAAAAAAAACTCATTTTAAAATTTTTGCACAAAAGACATACTTCAACCCAAAACACTTACTTTAAAAATTCCGCCAAAAAAATGACTTTTAAAAATGAAATGAAGGTCAGAATCTTTCCTTCCAAGTCCTACAAAAAATTTCATTTAAAAAATTAGACAAAAACTCACTTTAAAAAATCATTATAAAAGATTTACTTCAACCCAAAACACTTACTCTAAAAAAATGTCACTTTAAAAAATACCTCCAAAAAATGTCCATTGAAAATTAAGCCCAACCTCTTAAAAAATGTCACTTTACAAATTACCTCCAAAAATGTCCTTTGAAAATGAAGCCCAAACAATCTCTAAAAAAATGTAAAAAAAAATACCTCCAAAAAATGTCCTTTGAAAATTAAGCCCCAAAAAACCTCTCAAAAAATGTCACTTTAAAAAATACCTCCAAAAAATGTCCTTTGAATATTAAGCCCAAAAATATTCCTTTGAAAATTAAGCCCAAAAAAATTCCTTTGCAAAATCATCTCAAAAGAAGAAAGGTGAAAAAATATGTGAAAACAATGATTCCGTTTTCGGCTCTTTATATCCTGCGAATTTTATTTTTGGAGGGGCTTCATTGAATTTTCCGGCCGACGTAATTTGTGAGCAAAAGTTCGGCCGAACTTGTTTGTCGTTAGAATTAACTGGCCAGAGTGGCAGAAAACAATTTGGCTGAACTATTTTAAAATTTTGGGTGAACTAACACATCTGCAACTACACAACATTTCGACTCTGAACACATTTCTTTGACTTTGAATGATTAAACTCCATCAAAATTTATGAATTAACTGTCGAAACCAAGACAAACATTTGCAGAATTCAATCTACTTTCAGGAAAAATTACTTTTATGGAATTCCATAAATATTTACTAATTTTAATTAATTTTGTAATAAAATGTGTGCAAACAATTTCTAAAGGTCATTATGATTCAGTGAAATCAAAATTCTGTATTTTCCAAAATACAATGTAAAAAAATTGAAAAAATTATGGTGCATTATATTGGTCCGTCGTCTATAATGGGTAATTTTTATATTTTTACTTTATAACTAATATGTTGCTAAACTTCATGCAAGCTGAAACATATTCAAAATATGCAGTTTTTTCATATTAGATCAATTCAAAAAATTCTAGTAATTATGATATGCATGAGTTGGTTTCGTAAATATAACGATACTGAAGTAGACTTTGTCTAGATTGTTGTAACACATATTTTTTCTCAAAAACACATAGTTTTCAAAGAATACACCAATGCATTTGAACATGACTTTTTATGAATCCTTTTATTGTTAAATAACACACACTCAAAGAAATGTTAAGTTGACATATTAAATGTGAATAAAAAAATTCCAAAAAATAAGTAATAGAAAGCAAATAAAATTTCTGACAAGTTTTATTTTTATCATAAAATGAAATTCTAAATAGAAAAATTGTTTTAAATTGTTTTGTCTTGTAGAGAGTTGAACTAAAAAAAAATTTTTTAAAAAAAAATGATATTTTTTTCTCAAAAAGGGCAAAAAGTGTAACCACCTATTAGTCATTTTTGCACATTTTCCCGCCAGGAATTCAACGACGACGCTAGTTTTAGCAGCCTGACTCTCCATTTTTTGACCATATTCAGAAGTGGAGGTACATGATGCAGTCATATTATATTTCCTTTTGTTATTTCTATGTATTGTTGTTGAGATCCCTGTGTAATACTATGTGGAGGGATACTTGTCACCACATTATGTGATATCTTGTAACTTGTCATGCCGAAGGAAAACCTATTTGAGTGAGAGTTCCTGTAGGGAGAACGTCTCATGGAGAGAAACACCACTTTTGTTGAGGGTATATGTCCTTGTTATGACATAATATTTCATGTACATCATCATCATTAGTATCCATTTATGAAGCAACCTCCACTATCTTGAAACCGAGCCCGAAGACGTAACCCACACTGGGTGAAATCCATTATCAAATGTGTCGTGTTATTGATTTGCTGATCATTGTTACGTTTCCTCTTTTTTATGCATGCAAATATGGTTCGTTTATTCTCTTTAAAATGCAATTCTACTAACATCACATAAGTAAAAGATCTTGGATAATTCCAGTAGCTGAAGAAACTCGGATCAGGGGAGGTACTAACTTTGTTGCTGAGCAATGAGTTGTTTCTTTAAGGAGTCACGTCATCCTTGGAAAACAATTTCCTCATCAAAAAATTCATATCATCATCTAGAGAGTTGTCCTGGGTCACAATTGGGACATTAGGTCTCGATCCATCTCAAGTCTCTATTCTTTCTAATGCATGGAAATCTCCATTAATTCCCTCCATCCGTTCTACAACACTAGTTCTAGCCTCTCCTATTTGGCCAGGACTTGCATTGTCACCACCCTCCACTTGCTGCGACTCCAGCTGAATTGATCCTCTCTCCCGAAACTTCAGACTACTCAACACCATACCTATTTGGTGCAACTCTTTATCTAATCTTCAGATCTCTTGCACAGTTTCCCCCCACCATTCATTAATTATTTGTGCCCTAATTTGTTCCCTCAAATATTGAGCCTTAAATAAGTCATGTGTTCATCATGTCAAGATTTTGATTTCACACAACTAGGTAGATTTTATTCCCTCAGACCTGTTATGGCCTAAATCTACCTCAGGCTGAGAAAGGGAGAATCTAGGGTAACATCAAACCACGCTTAACCTGGTAGCTAGCCCTACCAGATTGGGAGAGGGCTCTCTCCTTGTCAATCTCAGCAAAAAATAATCAATGAGGCTTGAGATGACTTGAATGAAGGCTGATCTTAGGCTAGGCATGTATGAAAAAGAGTTTGATTGATTTTAAGGGTGTTTTGTTGGATCAAATGGAAAGGCAGATTTTGGGTCTGGGGAATGAGGCTCAGTTTTGCAGAGATCTGAATGGGGAAAGGTAGTAAATTGATTTGACACTTCAATTTTGAATGAAATGGAGAGTTGAGACAGGTGAGGAGTTGAAGAGGGAAAGAAACCTTCAGGGATCCTTTGCAAACAACTGAAAACATAGAAAATTAAACAAACCCTGGGTAGAGCATTGCAAATTTTAATGAATTCTACCTTTATCCTTGTTTGTTTAAGTTAAGAAGAAATAAGAGAGAAAATGGTATACATAAACACCAGTAGACTTACATTTATAGATAGAAACACACTATCAAAGCAAAATTCCAGATGAATCCCATAGAGTGTTGCAAACCCTGGTCTATTCCTTTGCCAAACTGCAGAGATAAATGTACAAGGATGCTCAAAGAATTCCCAAAAGTCCAACCATGATAATGACTGAAAAATCACAAGATATAGACAAAAAATAACCCATCCCATCCTCTAGGGGTTGAGCTCATAAGTTTAGGAGCTGTTCCAACAAAATCTAAACTGATAACTAGAAAGTAGGCAGTGGAACAGCTTGCCTCTAAAAACTAGGAAACTGATTCATTCAGTTGCAAATTACCCTTTGATGGATGAATCTACCTCTATGAGTGAAAATTTAGAAAAATTACATAAAAATACATCATGTTACATTTAATTACATCATGATTTTGACAACTATAAGGAAAAAAGTCAAACTGTGAAAAAACTAGGCAAAAAACAAAGTTTTGACCAAAAATGAGCAAAATCCTCCAATGCGTCGTGCCTGTTTACAACTGACTTTGGAGGCCTTCCTGGTGTCTAAATTTTATCCAAGTGGGATTTTTGGAAATTTATGCCTATATAATTTCCAAAACAAATGGAATTTATGAATTTGGCTTCCATTTTCCCCTCCAAAACTGAGTTCTCCCAAGACTGCTTCCTGTGTGTCCAAAAAGGGGCAGAAAGGTAATTTTTGGGGTGTTTTTGACCTTTTGGGGGGCTCAAAACCTGTCAAAATTTCTTGGCCATTTGTATGCATCAATATTTTTTCATCAAAAATCCAAAAATACTGAGTTTTCACCAAAAGGAGGTCTCCATAAAAAGTGAGCGCCAAGTGGCGCAGCGCATAGAGTAGAAAAGTCTATTTTTTAGGCCAAAAATTTCAAAAATGAAAAAAATGTCCCAAATTTTTTGAAATTTGGGCTGAGTGTTCTTCATCAAGTGCTATGTTGGGCCAAGGAAGCCTCAGCCAAGATCTGAAGTCTATCATGCTCTTTTCACCTCTTTGATTCCTTCTTCAACTTAACCTTCAAGTTCCTGATTCTTGCTTTGCAAATATGGCTTCTCGCCCAGTAATGTTTGGCCATGTGCCTCAACATTTTTTTCTCATTGTTTCAAGCCAAGATTCTTGGTCATGTTCAATCTCTTTCTCATACCCATGATCACTGTCTCTTTCCATTGTTTTCCTTTAGTTTTGAAAAATGTGGTTGTACATGGATGGTTTTGTAGATAACAATGTGAAAATATGGTGGAGGAATGAAATGGGTAGAGTGTACGGAAGAGAGTGTAAAAATGTATGTGTGAACAGAGTTTAGGGATGGGAGTAAGAGTTTTAGGGATGCGAGTAGGGTTTAGGGAGTGTAGGGTTTGGGATAGTGGGATTAGGGATATGGGAATTACGGAATTTTTGGAATATGGGAATTAGGGAATGAGTGGATGAAAGTGACGAATGAATGAAGGAGTGAAAGAATGAGGGAGTAATGGAGTGGACTTGGTTTCAAAGACACAAATGCAGCCTTAGACAATTGTTTTTGAGCAAATTTAGAAGGAGGTAGTGTTTGAATTCTATCACACTAAACCATCATAAAGTTTAAGAAAAACCTCTTCAATAGCAATGGAAGGAATCTTAACTTATTTGCACACCACGGATTTGAGCAAATTTGGAAATTTTGGGGAATTTTATGGTGAAATTGGGCTTGCATATCTATGCACCGCGCCACAAACCCAACGCGCTACGCCTACTCAATGCGCCGCGCCAGTGTATTTTTTGCACCGTGGAGGTTGGCCCAATGCGTCGCGCCACTAATATTTGCCCAGTTTTCATTCAAACTTGCTCCTTTTCTTCAACATGAATTTATCTTGTTCAATATTTATCTTTTGAATGAAAATAAGCTTTTTGAACATGAGTTTATATACATATAAACCCACTTTTATAATTTTTGCCTTGTAACTTACTTTTTCAATTCTGTTTTTTGGGAAGTTTACTTTATTTGTACCTTTGATGAACTGAATGAATTGATTTTTGTTTTTCTTGCAGGGGATGGAGCTGCTGAAGCCTAGCAAGGTGACCAAGGTTTCCATTGAAGTTATTTACATATGAGAGAACTGAAATTACATGAAATTTATACATAAAAACCTAAAAAGACTGTTTTTCCTCAAAACAGGGTTTTGAGGAAAAATACATTTCTGAGCATGCAATTATGAAATTTATTGGTACTGGAACTTTATTCAACCTCCTCATGCACCTGCTGACCATTATTGGCCATTTTGAAGACCTTTTTGATGAAACCCTAGACCTAATGAAACTGAAACCTCTAAAAAATTACTCTTGTAAACTATAAGACAAAAAGTGACTGCAAATGATCTTAATGAATGGAAATGGGCCAGCAGGTAAAGGAAATGAGGGAAAAATAAAAAACAAGCCACTACCGTCAGATGATCCATGCTCCTAATGGAATGCAACTGACTGAGCGAGATACCTAATATGCAATGCAACAAGAGAATTTGATCACTGATGGAGGGATGAAGATACCGACACTAACAAGACCTACCCCATTACTTGAGGTTTAAGAAACCGTTGCCTAGTCTTGGAACTATAGTAAGTTTTCTTCTACCATCAAGACTTTAATCTAGAGGGGGATCTCCTTCAACAACCTTCCTTGCAACCTAGATCTGAACACAAGCTTAAACTTTGGAGAAGGATATATGGCCTTTGGCAGCGTACTCAATAATGTATCCCTCTAAAGTTACTTGTAGCCATAAGTTGATGACCCTAGTTAGTTATGTATCTAGCCTATGTAGCTCTGCTAGGTTAGTATAAATAAAGGTATAGGGAGTTCTATGCTGATCCCAAACTCCCCCTTTTATCTGTAACCATCGCAGTCAGTTATAAAGTTATTTAGGGAACTTACTCCAAAATATCTCGTATTGGTCACATGTAGGTTAAACATACAAAAAATATCCCTTCACCTACTTCACGCTCTTTTGGCACATATGCGCTTGCAAGGAAATAAAGTTGTCAACTTGCACATGCCACTAATCCTGAAGGTCTCTTTTAAGGATCCTCGATACCATGATCGAGATCCCTTAAGAAAATTCAGGTTCTGAAAAATGAACCATTTGTTGGCTCAAAATAGTAATGGGTAAAGACCCTAGGTTCGAACATATGGCGCCAACAAAAAGGGCTCATTGTAGTGTAGCACCACTTTGACATTTTTAACTCAGTTAGAAAGAAGTGAGGAGTCTCAGCCGAGGTGTTCCAAGACAAAGAAATGTATGGGATAAATGAGAGGCATCAAGGAGCAATACAACATGAATTCTGGTTCATGACTTCCTAACAACCATCTTCACTACCAGACAAGAATCATGCATAAAGAAAAAATTCACAATGTAAACATAAAGGTCTGATAATGCAAAATATTATACTGAAATAAAATTTAATAAGGGCCACTCATTTCACTGCATTACATAAAAACAAAAAATTCCCTCAACTTCCCCTTTTATTAATAGATAGAAGCATCATCACATTACAACATTAAAACCATTCCCACTACTGCAACAATCTTTGAGGATTACATTACAAAACATAATTTACAGAGAGACCAATTAACAACAATGGGGTATTACTCAGTACAACGAAAACATTTTGGCATCCTGCTCCCTTCTTCCTTAGCTCGGTCCTATTATAAATGTCCTTCTCCAATCTCACTCACCTAATCTTCCAATTGTCACCTTAGATGTCATGTCCATTCTTATTCAGAGGCTTATGTAGGCTTAACTTTAACTACTCATTCCACATATCTATCTTCTTTTGGTAGCCACTATGAACTCTGTCTTGACTTCACTTTTCTTCATCTTCCCCATGCTTTTCCTTTGACATCTAATCGTTCTTAAATTAATATTTTCCTTTTCTTCTACGGTCTTCTACGCAACTTATTTTTAGTCAAATATGGTGAATTTTTTTCTGAAATTAGGTTCCCAAAAATGAAGGACCCAACAATAGGGCAAGAGTATTTAGAATAGACTAGTAACCAAAACCAAAGGCCCACCAATATAGAAGCCCATCAGTGAATAGGGCGAAATAAAACATGATAGAGAACATCAAGAATCATGTGAAAAATCCAAAAATGATCCAACCAACTGCTTGAGGTCCAAAAGACCTATAGAAGAGAGTACCATAGAATATTCCACCAAAAAAAGAAATTCCTAGTACAAAACCGCTCATACTGGTATGCCACAAGTGCTAGAATACCTAGCAAGCACATAAAGAAGGATAAATTCAAGACCAACCTGACCCTCCCAATCAGATTCTCCACAATATTAGCAAGTGAACAGCAACAAAAAACATCAGTTCATAGAGATTCAAGATGCAAAAAAACATGAATAGAACTCCTAAAAGAGCCCAAGAATTATCATCTCAATATACCATACCAACCAAAACGGGAAGTCTACCTGATATGATACATCCTGTAAAACAACATAGTAATAACACTACAATGAAAATGGAAAAAGGTGTCCCAAAACATGATTTCCCAAAAGTTAATCATGATCATATGATATTATGGTGAGATCATGTACACTGTCCACAAGAGGGTTAATATAATCACCAGGGTCAACAAGAGGTTCTGTCAGTTCACCATAGGTATAATTTGAGAAAAGAAAACCCTCTATTCGGGCCAATTGAGACCCCACATTATCAAGACATAAACATTACTAGTATAAAATGTGCTTAATATATTCTAATCAAGAGAACAAATTAAAACTTTCCACCTGTTTATCTTTAAAAATAAAACAAAACAAAGTGTCTATCCATTGGTGCAAATAAAGGGAATACAAGAAATGCAACCTTTTTTGTGAAATCAACCCGGGGTTGGGATCCTTTTTAGATTTAAATTGGAAAATTGAAGCTTTGTAACCGAATGATAGGGTCACTCTTCACTCTCTTTAGCCTCAAAGACAATATTTTCTCTTCGGACTTTGAGAGGGACCGAATCAAGAAGGTGTCGACAGAATCAAAAGAAAATGGATGAGTACGTTTGAAACCAGGAGAGGTCATGCCACTCCTCTGATTCCGCCTTCTTTAATGAGGAGGGATGGTACCAAAAACTATATAACAGACCAAACAAGGAAAAAACCTATGCCTAACAAAGCAATAAGATGGGTGAACGATGGACCCTTGTTCACCTTAACACAAAACTAGTAAATCATACCCCCAATGCCACAATAGAGGGCCAAATTCAAGTAAAAAGGCCAATTCCAGATAAGTGACAGACATACAACTCAAAATCCCTTGAAACCCAAGCAAACAAAGGAATAAACCAATACCAAATTTCCCTCTTATATTAATAGTCACTACCACAATAACGTGCGACTCACCCACAACAAGGTGAAGGCCAAATATCATGAAATTTCCCTAGATAACCACCAAGAGTTCCTAGAGGGAAGTCCAAAAGTTACTCGATAGAAACAACATTGTGACTATACAAAAGGAATGAATGGAAATGCACAAAAGAATAATAAAGAAATGCATAATGATACCTAGATGCAAAAAGTGAATACACCAATTAAAAACCTAATTAACTAATATTTCACAAACCAACCAATAATTATACTACCCTGAAGGAGATACAGACACAGAGCCAAATTCACAACATAGTAAAACAATTGATGAAAAAGGGACCACAATAGCTCACTGTGCCACAACACCCACCCAACCCAAGGCAGACACAATTAATATTTATTTTAGTGGGAAGAGAGCAGCGAAACCCAAAACCCACCAAAACATAAGTAACATTCTCACCACCCAGAGAAAGGAGGAGGAGGCCAAAGGAAAACCGACCTCACAGCCACCTTTCACACAAGTTACATACCCTCACTACCCCGGAGCTTGAAGCTTGCATTTAAAACACTAAGATCTGTTTTACATCGACAACTACCTCTGCCCATTCTCTGCCACACCATAACCATTTTAATCCATCTCTTGAGGGGGAACACCTCACAAGGAGCCCATATTAACGGTAGTACTATCACCCACTTTTTAAATGATGTTAATAATACCAAATATTTGAAAAATAATATTAAAATTGAAAAGGTGTATGTTGGAAAATGATTGAAAATAGAATATTCATAAGTATTTATGTACTATTAACAATTATAAAATAATTTAATCATTAAATTAGAAATATATATATATATATATATTGGTAAATTTAAGAATTTTATTTATTAGTTAAAAATATATATCATATACAACCATAACTAGATTTTTTCCGCTGTAATTTTCCACAGAGAAACGCAAACCAATGGAAAAAATACATTTTTTGTCCAAAAAATAATATATAACTGAAACTAGGCAAGCCAAATCTTGAGCATGTTGCTAGCATCAATGTTACTAATGTAATACAAATATCTACTTTGATCACGCTACCTCTAAACCATATAGTCAAGAAACATAAAAGTGTTCAAAAGATAAGTGTCGGTAACAAAAATCTGTGCCATGGAGTTGATCATATGGAAGTGGAGATGTCAATTAGAGGTGCTAGTGTGCTTATTGATGCTGGGACCTTGCCACGAGAAAGAATGGCCTCAAAAAGAGCTAGCTGAGAGGACATGTCAAGAGACATATCTCGATGTTCATCCTGTATATCATCAAGTTGAACTGAGGTCTCTCTCTTAGATTCATTTATCTCTAGCAATAATTTCTCAAGGAGAGATTTAATATGCTAATACAATTTGATAGTGCAGAGATATTGGCTCTACTAGCCACGAGTATGACTAGCATTAGGAACCCACAAAGTGAAATAGGCCAAAAAATTAACATCTAAGAATTCATCTTTGTTAGTTATGGCTTTTGATGTTACATGGTATAATTCCAATTGGATGTGGTTAAGAGTCTACTCGTAGAATCAATGGAAATAGAGTGGGCATGCTAGTATCCACAAGCACTTCTCTCAGCCTAGCTAGAAGAGCCTTTGCGGCTTTTAGCTGGTTAATGAGGCATGGTGTCTAGGACAAGAAAAAAATGAGAGTGAAATGGATTGATGAGTGCCACCCATGGGATTCAAGCACAAGGACGAGATGAGGGAAGGAAGGATATAAAGTCACTCGAGCATATATCGGGGAGATGGAATGAGAGAAAATCAAGGTGGCCTGAGTAGAGAGGGGAGGAAAACTCAACAACCACAACATAAGGGATAACGCTAGACCAATATAGAAATAGAGAATAGTAGGAAATGATAGCCAAAATAACAACTTTACCACCATATTAGATCAAGAACCAAATACATAAATAAAAATTGCAATAACAATGTTTCAGTTTGAAAGGTTGAAGAATATTCAGTCTTTTTTTTTTTTTTTCTCGAGAAGAGAATCTTATAGAATTTTCCAGAAAACCACTAATTTTCAGCAATGCAAGAGAAGCCATTTTAATTTAAATAAAGATTAAATTTATAAATAATTAAACAATTGATTAAAAAAGTAGAGAAGATGAATAATCATTAAATTAAAACAATGAGATGATGAGAAATTGAGGTAAACAACAACATAGATCCATCTTAACTTCAGATAAGCACTGAGAGGGATCAAATATCATTACATAAACTTTTTTTTACTACAAAACTTCACTAAACGTTTTCATATAAAAATATTTAATTCCTTTTGGATTTTGGTATATTTGAAGTTTATATATATATATATATATAACACCCCTAATTATGTTGACATTTACTTTCTATGGAATTTACTCTTATTTTTACTTTTACATACTTCATAAAAACAAGTTGTGATTCAAGTTTGGTATAAGAATATGGAAGTAATGTCATAATTATTTTGGGACATTTGTTAATCATGTTTACTATAAGGAAAAATACAACAATGACTTAAAAAGAGGATCCTAGCTTCGAGGTAGTTAGAAAAACATTTCCTCCATTCCGAGAAGGGAAATTAAGAAAGGAAAAATAAAGAATCATTGATAGGATGTTGTTAAAGGAGATCAGTACGCTACTGAGAAGAGTTGGCCTGATCTAGTAGTAGCTAGTGGAAACTCTGCACAAGAACCGTGTGGACTGGACATAATTCTTCAGGTCCTAGAATTTTTAATGTTTTAAACTACTCTATAAACCAAGAGGTTTGGGGGAGGCCTGGACGTGATTCTCATCCTTACTAGTTGAGTGGATAACAAGTCATTCCAATCAATTTCCATCGAAAGGCTAGAAAGAATAGATAAATGTTAATTCCTTGGATAAGTAATTTGATATTTTGGTATAGTAGGAAATTGATGTTTCTTTCAAATAATATTTGGAATGTTTCTGCTTACTATTCTTCAAATGATTAAGCAAAGAATGTACATTAACACAATCTTGTTTCTAAGGAAATGCATGAATTTCATTTCATGCATGATAATTATTTTCACAGTTAATATAGATAGAAAAACGTGTGCTAATTAGAATGATATTAGCAAATAAATGCACGACTGGTCTCTTAAATTAGACCGAGCGATTTTACCCATATATATACACCAGAAAAGCGAATAGGTAACTAACAATGGTATGGAAATGTATGAAAAACACATTATGTAAATATTAATGATTGAGGTTAAAATAGAACATAAAACCTGTTCTTTCTGTTACCCTTGCAAATAAGCACAGGGTCAATAAATCTATGCAAATATTGCTGAAGGAAACACAACTTGGGTATAACTAGAATCTATCTGTGTAACTATTGTGCAGGAGACCTTTAGAAAACATAACGTTACTATACATAGATTAATTCGTTGAAATAAGGATACACTAATCTAAATTGAACCCATGAGCTATAGTCTAGACAAAATAATTCTGAAGACGATTAGCTTTCCATAGACCGAAGCCTAGGGAACAACAGTTCACTTCTAATCCTGAAGAACATTGTGTTGGAGTAGTCGAACAAAACCCAAGAGAATGGATTCCCTTCTTGCTAGCAACTTCCCTACCATTATGTAAATGAAAAAAAAATGACCATAGAGGGACAAAATATCAACAATGATTATATTGTCATGTAACTAGTATTCTAATACCAAATTCGTAATGAGGAAAAAAATGTAAATAACAGGGATGAAACAAGTAAAGCATTAATCAAGTAAAATCAATCAAATCTATTAACTGTATACTGGAATCATTCAGAAATTATCCTTTACTCATAACTACAGCTACGCAGAGAGGAATAATGGAAATAACTCTTTAATAAACATATTTTGATTAATAAATATATATCAAAGTATTCAAACAATGATATGCCATAATTAAGCATGAGCAGAACACTTAAATTACATATCAGATAAACTGCAATGACCCAAAATCAGAATGAAACCCTCTCGCAACATGGCAAGTAGGGAATTAGAATTTAACATAGAAATATTACAATATATAATGTTCCAGTCATTGCAAGGAATAAACCCCTAATAGGAAACTGTAGAAAACAATGTCAGAATAACTTAGCCATAACCTAAATTTAACGACCAAACAAGAAAGGAGAACAGGTTAAGGAACACTTGGTACAAAGAATTATTTCGTTAGAGGTTATCCACATATTTGGAATAGCTTATAAATTGATCTCATAGATGTGTGGAAACCAAGATTACCTATAATAAGAAATAGGGTCAGTAACTTATTTAAACTGGTCAGATCTATACCTAGAATTTGATTATGAACAAAGAATAAAATGAGTAACCCTTACCTAGTAAATTCGCCGAGAAAAATGTTAGCAAAAATAACAATTCAAAACGCGGAATAAATACTTAAGAGGAATCGAAAATTAAAACTTAAAACTTAAAATTGCCCATTAAATAATACCTCCAGCCATTGATGAATTATACTAAGTAGAAAAAGTAATTTTGCAGAGATGAAATCTGCACAAAGATCGACGCTCCAAGAAGTGCTCCAACGAATGGTGTTGGCATATGTTGTCCTTGATGGCAACCTACTTGATGAAATGAGATTGTTGGCTATATGATGCAATGTATTCTCCGTGATGGAAACCTACTTGATGAGTTAAGGGGGAGATTGTTGGCAATGTGATACAATGTGCTGACTTTGATGGAACCTGCCTGATGAAGTTGTCCTTGATGAAAACTGACTTGATGAGTTGTTAATGATGTAAATCTGATGTATCTACAGATCAGTTCAAAAGTAGCTCAGAAAGTGCCAGAATAATGTTGAACAAGGTATGTCACAAGGAATATGCGGGTTTGTTAAGGATAAGTCGTGTATGTACGCGGAAATCTACATGACAAGTAGTGTATGCCCATTTGCGCTCTAAATTTAGGAAACCAAGGGACATTACCATGGTATTGACCCAAAGTATTGAGCGCTTGATTTTCTATTTGATCCCATCCAGGAATACCATCAGCGGTTGAGTGGTTTTGACTCATGGTATTGACAAAGGCTAAATCTATATAAGGAGAAGAAGATCATAGTGCAAGGGTATGCATAAGTCTGGGTTTTAATGAATACTTCAATCTGAAGTATATCTGCATGGAATGGGTAACAGTTTGCTGACAGATCTGAATTCATAATGCACCTATGAAGAAAATGATGAAGAGGGATCTCTAGATTTGAAATGTCTATGTATTTTCTAGATCTGTTTATGGAATGTTTAGATCTGTGATCTGGCGAATCTTTGTTGAAGTAAAGGGTAAGATCTGAGATATTTATCTGGTCTGAAGAATTTCACTTCCCTATAATGTTTGTAGATCTATACGCAGGTTCATGGCAGAGAAAGCGCGTACATACGCGGGTTGTCTTCAACAAAAGCGTGTATGGAAGATGAATTCAACTCTGAAATGTGTGCAGATGTATATGCAGGTTTGTCTTTATTAAAGTGCGTATATATGCAGGTTCAGTGAAGTAAAAGCGTGTATGGAATCTAGGTTTTTGCTGAAGTATGTGGAATGAAATGTTTGATCTGTTTTGCTGCTATCTGTCAATGATGTATTCTTACAGATCTGAGTTTTTTGAATAATGATTATGCTGCTGACTAAGTTAATGAAAGATAAAGTTGTTGGTTGTTGGTTGATGATTCAATAAAGGAAGAATGACTGTCTAAACAATTTTGCATGATTGATAGATTTTCTGAACAAAAATCTGATTTCAGATCTGAACCTGAGTCTGATCTCATTCTGAAAAATCAGTGTTCTCAGAAGTATACGCAGGTTTCTACACATATAAGCACATACACATGCGACTTCAGCGAAGAGAAGTAGCGTATGCACTCCATGTTATGCACAGAGGCATACGCAGGTTGGTAAGAACGGAGGCGTGTATACACGTGGTTTCAGTAAACAGAAGTAGCATATGATATTTGATTAATGAATGTTCTGGGTTGAGTTTACATCTTCATATCTATTCTGAAGTCTGGGTTATCTCTGATATTCTGGCTACAGTGGTCTCATTGTTTTGTTTGAAGTTCTGGGAAAAATATTTTTGTTGATTAATGAAGTATTGTGTTGAAGATGTTTGATCCAGTTTGAAAATTGATGAAACGTGGTCTACAGTGGATCTAAGGGTTGAAGCCTTCAGTATGAAAGAAGAAGCTTTCTGCCAGTAGAGGCTGGTGCTAATATCAGGGGGTAGTAGCTCCCTTCCAGGAGAGGTTGGTAAACGAGAGCAGGGGGTTGTAGCTCCCTTCCAGGAGAGGCTGGTAAATGAGAGAAGGTTGTAGCCTTCTGTAGGTGGGTGTTTATGCGTCGGTATGAGTCCATACCAAGACACAAGATGTTTTCTTTATAATAAATATTGAAGACTGAGACGACGACAGCGGTGGTTTTCTCCCGACTTGGGTTTCCCCCTTAAATCCTGGTGTTCATGTGTGTTGCTTATGTGTGATGGTTTATTCTGTTTTTACTGCACATGCTTACTGCTTAACATCTGATGAATAAATGATGCAATGATTTAAGAATCAAATACATAATAAGAGCTCTGAGCATACGAGAGTTTCCTTAAGGATATCCGCGTATATATGCTAGTTTTGTTCTGTAATGTAGCATATGGGTTTTGAGATTAGAAAAGTAAAAAGTTTATCAGTTAGCTCTAAATACTGATTCACCCCCCGCCCCCCCCCCCCCTCTCAGTATTTTTCCCAACAAATGGTTTATTGCAGATTCTTCAAGGAAATGAAACAAAATTTAATAAAAATATAACGCAGCAGCCAGAGCCTCGATAGTTCTTCTCCACGTTCACTTTTCTGCAACGAAGCCTCCTTAATGTAGCCACTACACAGCATTGCGTCCTCAACACTAGCACTAAAGAAAATCTGAAGGCACTTCCAAGCTCTCTTCACTCTAACTTAATGGTGTAAGGCTGAAGGGGAGTAAGTTAGTGAGCTTGGGGACGAAACAAAAGAATTTATAGCCAAGCTTCCATCAAGCTTCTGTTGGCTATTCGTTAAGTGTTCCACAAATGATGGTAGATAAATGTAATAGGAGTAACGGAATAGATAACTGCAATGGGAGTAACATATCACTTCAGAAGCTCCCAAAAAGAAATTAATTAACTTCAGTTGATTTCCTAATTTAAGGAAATAACTGCAGTTGGTTTCCATAAATTAAGGAAACAACTGCAGATCAGTTTCTAGAAATCGCACATTGGGAGAGGGAGCTTAACATTCTCCCACTTGGTCCATACTTCCAATCTTAATGTCTCATCTTAAACCCATTGAAAATCTGTATTAAGTAATAGATATATGAATCATGGCGATAAGTCCTCTAATGACGAATATTATCTTCCATGTATTACTATGTATTTATTTCTATTAAAATTTATGTGGCAACAATTTCTTAATGAATAAACCCTATGTTCATTCTTGGTCCTACATAAATGAATTCTCTCAAATCAAATTAAGGTGCACATAAATATGAGAAAAACATCACAATAATTAAGAATTTCATTAAAATAACATTGTTCATACAATGAGAAACTACATAATGGAACCAAGTCCCATATTCATTACATGATCTTTGAATTTAAACGGTGGCATGCCCTTAGTCAAAGGATCAGTGATCATCAACTCAGTGCTAACGTGCTCAATGACCACTTTCTTTTCTTTAACATGTTCCCTTATAGCTAAATACTTAATGTCGATGTGTTTATTTCGACTCCCACTTTTGTTGTTCTTAGCCATAAAAACAATAGCTAAATTGTCGCAATACATTCTCAATGGCTTAGAAATAGAATCCATAATTCTAAGCCCAAAAATGAAACTCTTAAGCCATACACCTTGTAAAGTAGCCTCAAAACAGGAGACGAACTTGACTTCCATAGTGGAAGTGGCAATCAAGGTCTGCTTGGCACTCCTCCATGATACAGCTCCACTGGCCATCATAAAAATGTATCTTGATGTTGATTTGCATGAATAAACACATCCAACAAAGTCAGAATCTGAGTAGCCAATTACTTCCAAATTTTCCATCCTTATATACATAAGCATGTAGTTTTTGGTTCCTTGAAAGTACCTCATTACTTTCTTTGCAGCTCTCCAGTGGTCTAAACCTGGATCACTCTGATATCGTCCCAACATTCCCACAAAAAATGAAATGTCAGGTCTTGTGCAGACTTGAGCATACATTAGGCTTCCTACAACAAAAGCATATGGAATGTTCTTCATTTTTTCCCTTTCAAAGTCGTTCTTTGGGCATTGGTTCAAACTGAACCTATCACGTTTCACAATGGGAGCGACACTTGGTGAACAATCCTTCATCCGAAATCTCTCTAAAATTTTATTAATATAGGTTTCTTGAGACAGACCCAAGATGCCTCGAAATTTGTCTCTATGGATCTTAATGCTAATGACATAAGATGCCTCACCCATATCCTTCATATCGAAATTTTTAGAGAGGAATTTTTTCACCTCATGCAACAAACCCTTATCATTGGTTGCTAGCAAAATGTCATCCACATATAAAACAAGAAAATAGATTTTACTCCCACTGATTCTCAAGTATATACATTCATCCATAATGTTTTCTACAAAACCGAAAGAAGAAATTACAATATGAAATTTCAAATACCATTGGCGGGATGCTTGTTTTAATCCGTATAATGATTTCTTGAGCTTGCAAACCAATTGCTCACCATCACTAGAGGAGAATCCTTCAGGTTGTTTCATGTAAACCTCCTCCTCTAGATCTCCATTGAGAAATGCCATTTTCACATCCATTTGGTGCAACTCCAAGTCGAAATGGGCTACTAATGCCATAATAATGCGCAAGGAATATTTCTTAGATACATGAAAGTCTCCGTGTAATTGATTCCTTCTTTATGAGTGAATCCCTTTGCAACGAGTCTTGCCTTGTATCTCTCAATGTTGCCCAATGAGTCTTTCTTTGTCTTAAAGACCCATTTACATCCAATGGCTTTTGCACCATTAGGCAACTCAACAAGATCCCAGACTTCGTTAATCTTCATAGAATTCATATCTTCCTTCATTGCATTGTACCATAATTCTTATTCTTTGCAACTCATGGCTTGTGAAAAAGAATTGGGATCATTTTCGGCTCTAATGTTGTAGTCAGATTCTTGCAGATACACAATATAATCATCAGGTATCGCTGATCTCTTTGGTCTAGTATATATTCTTAATGTTGTACCACCATCTTCCTGAGAAGTATGTGGTTCAACTTGTTGTTCAAAAATTCTTGGAAATTCTTGAACTATCTGATCTACAGGAATGTCATCAGTAGCTTGTGGAACTTCAACAATTGGTTTTTCAACACCAGTTTATACTTGAGGGGTGATGTGAACAATAACCAATCTATAACTTGAGGTGGAAGGTTGAGATTCTAAATGATCCTTCTCAGAAACTATGTTCTTGGTTTGATCTCTCCCACTGATCAAGTCATTTTTAAGAAACTTTGCATTTCTTGATTCCACAATCCTAGTGCTGTGAGATGGACAGTAAAATCTGTAACCTTTAGACCTTTCAACATATCCAATGAAATACCCACTAATGGTCCTTGGGTCCAGCTTATTCTCTCATGGATTATATATTATCACTTTAGACGGGCATCCCCAAATGCGCATATGTCGCAAACTCGGTTTCCAACCTTTCCATAATTCAAATGGCGTTTTAGGAATAGCCTTGGTTGGAACTCGGTTTAATATATACACTCCCGTCTTAAGTGCTTCAGTCCACAGGGATTTAGGAATATTGGAGCTGCTAAGAATACTTCGCACCATGTCCAATAATGTTTAGTTTCTTCTTTCTGCTACACCATTCTGGTCAGGTGAACCAGGCATGGTGTATTGGGAAAAAATCACTACAAGAAAAAAGCACATTGGTGAGGGGCGAAAATGGTCACCATAAGCTCATTGGTGAGGGTCAAAAGAGCCTTCGTCACCAAAAACTGAACGTCACCAAAGGTGGCGTCGCCAAAAGTATAGGTGTTGTGGTGACATTCAAGGTTCGTCACCAATAATGATTTATAGTGACGAATAGTGACCATCACCATTTCATATGAGCAATGGTGACGGACAATAGCCTCCGTCACCCAAAAATTGAACGTCACCAAAAGTGGCGTCGCCGAAAGTATAGGTGTTGTGGTGACATTCAAGGTCCGTCACCAATAATGATTTATAGTGACGGATAGTGACCATCACCATTTCATATGGGCAATGGTGACGGACAATAGCCTTTGTCACCAAAAAACTGAACGTCACCAAAGGTGGCGTCGCCGAAAGTATGTGTTGTGGTGACATTCAAGGTCCGTCACGAATATTGATTATAATGACGGATAGTGACCGTCACCATTTCATATGAATAGCAACGATTTTTTGTGATGGACCTTTCATGGCCGTCACTATTGGTGCATATATATAGCGACGTTCATTGACCGTCACCATAAACTCATTGGTGACATCAAGGTCCGTCACGAATAATGACTATAATGACAAACAGTGACCCTCACCATTTCATATCAACAACAACAATTTATGGTGACGGACCTTTAATGGTCATCACTATTGATGCGTATATATGGTGGCATTCATTGACCGTCACCATTTCATATTTTGGTGAGGGTCGAAAAATGTCACCATAAGCTTATTGGTGATGGTCAAAAGAGCATCCGTCACCAAAAATTGATCTTCGTCATTCCCTATATATGAATATCAGGGCACGATGGAATCGAACCACCAACCTCCTGCTTGTAAAGCAGGTGCTCTTCCATTGAGCTAGCACCCTTTAAAAAATTAGACTTTTAAAAATTATATCTTGAAACTTCATAGATTGTAAATTCTACAACTTTCAATAAATTAAAGTCTCGACAATCTTTTACTAAACAAACAAAACACCATCGACATTGCAGGTCCCTACCTAATGTTTATGGAAGTTATGAAAAGTAGGTGAAGGGAAGAATTAGACTTTTAAAAATGATACATGGACTACCACCACAAGAATCCCCCAAGAGAGATCCAGTGGGAGAATCTCTTGAATCAGATTCAATGGAAAATGAAGGACTAGATGAAAGAGAAAGGCCTCAGCAGGATGGTGAATCCACCACCTCGAGTCAAGGAATAGAAGAGGTCCTCAGAAATTCTTACAACACTTTGAAATAGAGCTAAGGGTATAATATCTACTTAAGATCTACTTATGAAGATTTCTTATGTAAAATAACTCAATTAAACAAGCAAATCCACAATTATAAAGTGATTATTTGGCATTTCAATCACTAATTTCAGGGCCAAAAACCTAAATAACCTAAAACACTCAAATATCCTAAAACAACGTGTGAAATAAAGACAAAGAAAAAGAGAATATGTTCTCGAACAATAATACGAAACAAAGATAGAGAATATGTTCTAGAAAAATAATACAAAACACATCCAACATTTTGAAGTATTTGACTTGTCTTGGTGAACATGCGTCCTTAGCAAATACAATGTAGCAATACCTTCCCCACAAAAGAGAAGACATGTCAGAATAGTATGTTTGACACGGACAATCATAAAGATGCCACAATAGCTACTCCATTCAACACATGCACAAGCAATACAACTTAGATGTTGATGGAAAAGTATGGGATAGAAACAAATATCCTAGATGCTAGTTGTCTCACAACAATTAATTCAGATTTTACATATTGGTATGATGTTGTGGTGAAGTTCCCAGTTTCTAACCAAAAGAAAAAGTAATAGATCAACATAACATACATTGCCAACATGTAACCTAGCCAATGGCTTCATCATATGCCTCATGCCAAGAATTGGATTTTGCATACTAGACCAATGATAGTTAGGTTCTAAATTTCAACCTGATTATTTCAAACAGTGTATGAGCAGCAGTAGAGAAGTCCTATAATAGAACTTCCATCACATTATAGTGATTTTGTTGTAGCATTTGTTTTAGTTTTAGGGCTCATGTTTCAAACAATTTTAACATGGTTTTAAGGTTCCAAAAATATCATGGGAAAGTCTCCCTTATTGCAGTATTTGCAGCATTTGGTGGTAGCCTCCATGAACAGTTTGACATCAATAATCTTGTTATAATACAACTGTTTTTAATAGCATGTTTTCATCCTCCATGGTCTCCAAACAAAGCAAACAGATCACCATCCAAGCATAAATATAACTCGGCATATAAGATCAACTTTTGATGGGAGGATGTGAGGTCATGTAACATACTCTTGTAGGATTATGAGGCAATATGAAGATGATATATAGAAGAAAATGACCGCAGATTCGATGGCAGCATGTGAAGAGCCCTAAATAGAAGATACAACAGTAGATATATCCTTTGATTGGTGGTTCTCTGGAGCCCAATAGTGTTGGTCTTTCCAATGGTTGATACCTCCAACTGTGGTAAATTTTCACCAACAAATAGAACTAGGGTTAATGACAGCACGATTATGGCTCTGATACCAATGTTTGGACAGATAGGGCAGCATGAAAACAAGTATAAAAATACAGGTGCAATCAATAAATGTTTCCAACAATGATGTGGGGTCTTTAGGAAGCTTGTTGTGGGATAATTTGAGGGATTTCAGACAACTTTTCAGCCTTGTGAACAACAACAATATTTATTACTTGTTTGTGACTACATCTAGGGTCATTGTAAGAAAATTATAGCCAACAATAAAACTCTAAATACCCATCAATCAGAACAGTTCATCTTTCCTTCAAGCAGGAACCAATTTAAATCTTCATGTGTCTTCACCTTATAGAAATTTTGTGGCAGAAATGGTGGTGGTAAAAAATATCATAAGTGCTGTTAATATCTAGTGAAAGTTTTTTTTTTTAAACCCTTGGAAACATACAACGAACCCTTGAACAAAGGCACTAGAACCTTTGTGAAATCCTTAGGTAGCATTTGAATTGGACATCAGTATGTCATTATAAACATTGGAGTGCTTTGGTATTCATAGGCATTTCAAGAGCCCTTTTCATATCTTACTTGGAGTGGTTTGTGGGTATACCTCTCATTGTTGGGTGTTCCTAGACTAGATCCTAGCAATCTAAAGCATGTATTAGATCCTAGTAATCTGTTGGGTGTTCCTAGTAACTTGTTGGTTGTATCAGATCCTAGACCAGCAGGTGTTCCTCCTCGGCAACATACATTCCTTAATTCATAGAGAATAACGTGAGGAAAAGGAGACCTTGAACCACATGTATATGCATAACCTTATGTTTGACCGTTAGCTTGAGTACAACAGCCTGAAATAGGTCCAACCTCCTCATCTTAGATATTATCTAGGCTTTACTCAGACAGTGCAATTGATAAATGGGTTTCAACTGACCAACAGTTTACACCCAAAACCGCAATTTGAACTTAGTTCAGGCTAGCAATGGAAAAATTGGATCTTATAATCATCCAAAAGGTTATAGAATTTCAACATTCTAATTGCCCCTTGGCCAGGAAAAGCCAATCCTTCGAGTGTAGGAACCTCTCTTTTTTTATAAAAAGGCAAGGTTATGCAGGTGATAGAAAATTACTTGGTTATATAGGTGGTAGAAAGGTCAGAAAGGAATTTGGCCAGCCCAACTTTAGAAATGGCATCCACAAAACCATGTTGCATTAGTTTAGGTCCTTCAATCTACAAACAACAAAAATGTACTACTCTAGGGTTTTTTCAAGGTGTTGAATCCATATATGTAGTCAAAATTCCATTTTAAATAACAAAATTAAGATTTGGCCAAAAACAAATTTGGGGTAATAAGACAAAAACACAAAAATGTAACATGTTTAGATTCCAAAGATTACATTTTTTGGTAGCCACATTGCATGGGTTGTCTATAGTTGCACACAATCCATGTTATGTCTTACACCATGACCTTATCTTAAGGCATACAGACACATCCTAGTCTAGTATTGACTATATGAGTCTCTCTATATATATCATTGATTGTTTTGCTTTAGCTTATCCATCCATCCCTTGATCAGTCAATCAATCGATGATGGTGAAAGTGTCATCCATTCTCTTGCATTTTTGGTGCATTCAGGTTTTCATTCACCTCTGCAAATTCCATGCTAGCAGTCAAGGGCACAAATGGGAATTGAATCCAAGAAATTTGGAAGGGATGGGAATTGAAGCAGAGAACTAATAAACCAGTCCCAGGTCAGCATTATAAGGCAGGGCAATACATATTTCCCCTCCTTTGATCTCTTCTCGCAAAGCTACTAAACTTGAGGGTGTCAACTTGAACTAGTAGACTTGGTTCAATGCCCCAAGTTTCTTTCAACTTCGCAGAGGCGATCTGTATATAAATCTAACCAACTGGGGAGCTACCCTCGTCTCCCTCGCTCTCCTTGATGCTAAAGGTAATCATCCCTAAACCCTACCCTTCAACTGCTTTAACATCATTTACTCAGAGGGAGCTAGCTCATTAAGTATTGGTATTATGCATTCAGGCCATCTAGCAGACGTACTTCTTGGCTATGACAATATTGCCTCATACATGGTATGTATTTGCATTTCCCTTTGGAAATTAGTACTGCCATCATATGCTAGAATTTTAAGATAAATTTACAGTTTCTACTCACATATTGGAATGGATCTCAAATGTATGTGTTACCATAGGGAATATGAGATTGTTTATTAATGCAGAACATGAGCTCCAGTAGACCTTACTTTGGTGCCTTGGTGGGTCGTGTAGCCAACCGTATCAAGGATGGAGAATTCACACTAAATGGGAAAACATATCAACTGCCTAAGAATGATGGCAACAACACACTCCATGGTGAAAATCTGCCTTTTCTATTCTGCATGCATGTTTTATCCAGCTAACTAGAGCCCTATAATGACCACTACTCGGGAATAAAATCTCTCTTTTTCTGTATATGTATGTTTGTTTGTGGAGGTCTAGAGCACTACTATTTCAGGTAACATATGTGTAGTTTGGTGATCTGAATGAATGCAGGAGGGCTGAGAGGCTTTGACAATGTCCTGTGGGAAGTGAAGGATCAGAGAGGCTTTGACATGCAGAATTTTATATGACAAAAAGAGTCTTTGAGCCACAAAGGAGGGATCTAACATAATTTTGTTGATCCCCTACAACTATCAAGTGTTCAGAAAAGGAGGTGTTAAAACAGGTCTGCACTACAGCAGAAGATACAACAAGTACCGCTATATTGTATGGTGTTCCTATCAAGTGTTGAGGCCCAGACTTAACCATAAAATTGCCCCCCTGTATCAGTCTTAAAATTGGTTTAAATAAATGCCAAAAATGATGCACAGGTCGGCTCAAATCAGTATGTCGGCTCCTTAATCAAAAGACATGATTGTTCAGTTCATACACAAACAACTATAAATAACTAGTCATGCTCATCATTTTGGAATGAAAATTTCGGTGAAAAATACAGTGAGAATTCAAAGATAAAACAAAGGCCAAGGAGATTAAAAGGGAGATCATAATTACAACGTTTTGGGCTAGAAGGATATATCTCTTGCAGACCTATTTCCACCTGTGGAAATAAATTTTTTCGGAACTGAATTCAGGCCTGAAATTTCGGCCCTATCAAAGCCTGAAATTTCGGCCCTAACAGGCCTGTAACTTCAGCCTTTCCAGAAGCTCGGACCTGAGACTCTTCTCTGCAACTCAGACCCTTCTAATTCGGACCTGTGGTGAAATATGTGACCATGCAACAATCTTGTAATTCGGATCTATATTGGCAGTTTTGAAGACAAATTCAGAACCTGCAGATCTCTGTTTTTTTTGTATTAAGGTTCCCTCAAATTCATACTAGTGGACAAGTATATATGGAGAAGCAGAGTGCTAGGCTGGGATAAGCACATCTGTGGAAGCTCGATTATCATTACACAAGACTGTTACCCTACAAACTCGGATTGTAGAAATTACAGTTTCAATTAAATGAATTTGGAGGCTCAGATCAGTGTTGAAGAAGCTCAGACTACTAACTGTGGAGCTTGGGTTAGCTCAGACCTGTGTGACTGTTTCAAGCTCGGTTGAAGGCTTGGTTTTGGACAAAAATAGTGGTAATACGGTGGGTTCAGATTCTGGAATAAATTCTGTGGAGAGGCTCGAAGGTGCTTGCACCTGTGGCTGTCCTGTGGTAGCTTGAAGTGTAATCTTGGACTATATTACAGTCATCTGGAAGCTGCTGGGAAAGGTGTAGTCCTGTAAAAGGTTGAGCTGAAGCTCGGACCTATTGAACTGTGTTGTAAAAGCCTAAAAGGTAAAAGCTCATAACACTGACCTCGGTGTGTGAACAATCATCACTTTATCTCGGGCTACATTTGGATAGACCTCACCACATTGAATAAGTGTTGCCTCAGACCTATGACAGATTAGAGACACATGAAGTAAGGACAAATTCGGTTTATTGAACAATTAAAGAATTCGGACCTGATATCACTCTGGACTCAACTTCCAGAATCAGCATTTAAAGAACAAGACTTCTTTGATATATGTTGTTGTATCACCACTTCTGGACAACGTGCCATTTTTTGGGCAACATTATTTGTGGGTAGCTGGTGGCAATCTTTGAGAATTTGTTGGAGTAGTTTGGAAGGCTATTATTTGGAGAACTCAGACTTAAGGATAGTCACTTGGAGAAGCCTTTGGAACCTTTGGATTCTAGTCTTCTGAGCAAACGTTGATAAGAACTTAAAGAAGTCTTGAAGCAAACTTGAGGACTTGAAGCAGATTCTTGGAAGTGTATTGAAGGCAGCTGTAAGAGACCTTTGTTGAGATTGTGTAGATCTATTGAGGACAGTTAAGTCAAAGCCCCTCTCAGTATTTCCAACAGTGAGGCTGTATATTCCCAAAAGGATAATGCAGAAAATAAGGCAGTTTCAATACCCTAACCAGGGTCAAGAGTATTACCTATGCTGTCAAGATTCATCTGAAAAGAGACACATAATTGTGACCCAAAAGGTATATTCATAACTCTAGGTATTTTTTCTAGGGATAGAACATTGTTTGTGCTCTCTTATGTCAAAGCTTCATGTGCCCTAATCTTTTGTTCTTGTGATAATGAAGATTGGGAAAAAATTTAGTCATTGTAAATACAATGTTTGGACAGTGTTTGAACAATCATAACAATAATGTAACTATAATTCATGACATCTACATCGAAAGAAAATATGTGCCCTAGATTGTGGGGCCCTGGGGAAAATTTCTGAGTGACTTCTAGTTTTTGGAATTATGGGAATATTGAGCCCTAATCTGAGCAGAAAACAGTAATTGAAGAAGCCTCCTAGGACCTCAGATCAGTCTTTGTAAGTGTTTGGTAAGGGTGATTTCCTAAGGCTAATAATTGAAGCCTAATATGGAAACGTTCTAATTCAAAAGAAAAGCACTACAACAGAGGAGACAGTGAGTCATTGGATTGGTAAACAATATGAAAGCATGCTTGAAACATTGCGGCTCTGAATGTATAGAGGCATGAAGCAGACAACACTCGTTTGAGATTCTGTCCTGAAGAAGTCATTCTACCCTCCTAAAGAATTGAACTCCTCATCTGATGTGCAAAGATTTGTCTACATGAAAATTTTGTGGTAAATCTGACCCTAACATTTAAAAATATTTCAATGGAATCAACAGTAAAGGATATCACCCGTGTCTTGTTTTATGCCATCTCAGATCTATGAAATAAGGTTTATCATCTCACAACAAAAAGCTCATGACCTTGCACTCAGTCTCTTACAGTAAGAAGAATATTTGCCGACTTGTGGAGATAGTATGAGTCTCACTTAAATAAGAACAATGACTTCAATGCACATATATATTTATATATACATACAAAATCTGATCTACTTGAGCCTATGGAGAATTTTGATTTACAGTTACAATACTGTAATTAAATAAGTCTATACCAAAGCCCTAGGAAATTCACATCAGTGAATATTTGGTTACGTTGAAAAAAAGAGAGAGGAAAGTTTCAGACACGGAAATCATTTTTTGAAATTCATCTTGAAGCCATGTATCAACCTCATTGAAAGAAGCAATCCTGGAAGATCATCTCAGGCTTGTATAGTTGGGGCAAATATGTGTATAAGGTGACAATGAAGTATGGATCAACAGTATTGTGGGCATTATTCTTGGCAGGCATCTTCAATGGCACATTTTTCATGAGTAGACATCTTCAAGGATTGCATGAGTACATCGCCAGTCCTAAGGACTTGATGAGCAGCTAGTTAAATTGTTGATTATGAGATTATGATGCCACTAATACCCTTTTATTTTTTTTGCAGGGACTATTTATTGGTTCTGTTGGAGCAGCCTCAAAAAGAGTTTGAATATCACTCATATCCTGTTGGTAGCAAATGCATTGGTGCCTTCTTATCCAAGGGATTTTAAATACAAGCAAGTTGAAGGTTAGTGATCCTCCCTTTTGCTGTTTTAAAATAACTTAGTTCCTATTTATCACTTTGTGAGTATGTTGGCTACAGGATGGGATTCAGATTCATTTGGAGTCCATGTTATAGTCCATGATATCGAAATAGTCTCCTTTTACTCTTCTTATTGTATTGGTTTATTTGTCTAAACAGAATCTTTTATGATTTCTATTTGCATATGACTAGTATCAATGATGTTAAGGAGGGTTTATCTCACTTAGGGTGCCCTATGTAAGCAAGTGACCAATTACTCTCTGCTTGGTTTTTTTAATGGATTTTTTTGTGTAGACATCTTAATTACTCTTTGCATGGTTTTAATAGAAAAATACATCTTATATATACAAGAATTACAACATCAGAACAAAAAGCATAAGGATATATAAAAGGGAGCTTATATTCTCTTGTTTGTTTCCTTGAAATACATATCCTGGGGAAACCCACTAGGCACTCCCCTCATTCCAAGGATAGTACTTAGGGTAAAATAGGATTCTTCAGGGCTTGCTACAGCAAAATGTAACACCTTAGTGCAAATCTTCACTAAGTACTCTAGCTCAAGGGAAACATAGGGATCAGTCACCACTTTCACCTTAGTAGCTACTCCTCTGCTGTTCTATGGATGGATGTCCCCACAACGGAGGCTATCTCAGAAAATCTTGGAGATTAAGTAACCCGAGAATTCTTAGGCTAAAAAACTTTCAAGGATTCTACTAAATACACACCAAATTCCAAGGATATTATTTGATAAGTAAAGTGGACAAACTCATACTAGTGGACAAGTATATATGGAGAAGCAGAGTGCTAGGCTCGGATAAGCACATCTGTGGAAGCTCGATTATCATTACACAGGACTGTTACCCTACAAACTCAGATTGTAGAAATTACAGTTTCAGTTAAATGAATTTGGAGGCTCGGATCAGTGTTGAAGAAGCTCAGACTATTAATTGTGGAGCTTGGGTTAGCTCGGACCTGTGTGACTGTTTCCTTGGATATACAAAATATGAGAATTGAATATTGATATGACCATTCAAATCCTAACTTGGCAATGAAAAGTCATTTTGTTTAAACTTTATCTATTAAAAGTATGGTTATAAATTGTACTTTAGAACAGTTTTATCTGTTTTATAGTTTTATTGTTTTATGAATGAATCAAATAATGAATTTGAGAGATAGATGAGAGATTTACTTGAAATTTTTATTCCAGATTTTGGAAAAAATTCCTAGGGTTTGCCCTGTTTCTTAGGTTTCACCGTTTCATACAAAGTCTACCCATGTTTCCTGTCCTTACTACGCTCTTGTTTTTCCTGTTTACAGAAATTTGCCAGTTGTCATTTCCCATTTCCTTTTTCTGATACTAAGACACACACATGTCATATCCAATTTGACAAACATAAACCTGAAAAATAACACTAAAAACTAGCAAGGAAGACCCTTTTTAGTTCTAGTGAACAAATAATATAAAGATCTAAAGTCCAACAGCGATGTTTTATTTTAGTGTTGCTCTTTCTGTGTCATTAATACAACAGTCAACCACGTCATGTAGTTTAAACTTTATACACAAAAAATTTCCAGCTTTTCATCCCCAAAATAAAGATTTGCCCATAAGAGTTCTGACCGTTCACATTTCAAAAGCTTGCATATTCGCTTGGTTTCATATCTATTGAACACCTACCTTCTATAATTCCAAAATATATAAAGGTTTTCAGTGCATAAATGCTAATTGTATCAGGAGTTGGGACATACCATAACCATCAGTTGGAGGTTGATAACCCCACGTTCCATCTTGAGCATTACTGGGGGGGAATATCTGTAAATTTTCCTCTGTAAGCACATGCAATAACCTTCCGTCATTTATGGAATACAGGATATGCTTGAAAGACTAACCAGCAAATGACAGTCAATTACACTAAACCAATGCTCAAAACATGGAAATAAACACATGCATCCTGGAAAGTGTTTTAAACAATTTTTGCACACCCAACTCTTCTAGATATTGTTCATCAACAGAAACAAGGAGCATCCTGTAAGAGAGTTTAAAGATATATTGAGACTTTATGCTAAATAGATATCCCCTGGGAACACACACCAAAGACAAAAAGTGGCACACAATGGCTAACACAACAATTTGTTCATCTAAAGACCAATATTTATTATTGCATTAAGTCCACTTATTCAAATAAAGATTACATGGAATTAGATATCTTTGATCTTTTAATAATGACTATTGAAAATTGAAATTACAAAAATCAAATAAGTGAGAAACCCAAGCTAGTTTGTACAGTCTCAGCAGTAAATATACCAGAATTGTCAAAACTGATTATTCAATGGAAAATATAGTCTGATCCTGATAAAGGAATTATTAATGTCAGCTAACAATATAAAAACAAGAAGCATTACCCACCTTCAAATTGTGACGCTTTATGATATGTGTCCACTGCAGCCTGTACAGAAGATTTTAGTATATGAGCAAAGGATGGTCATAAAAGATTTTCTGTCAAAAAGAAACACATCACTACATTTTTGTGAATATTGGTTATAAAGGAGATGTCTGTTAAGATTGATTAGTCTGGCTATTTCTAAAATTTGCATTAAGATTTCATTGGCTATTATACACAAGCCATTTTATGTACTTCATCAATTCCATCGAAAGAAAATATGTGCCCTAGATTGTGGGGCCCTGGGGCAAATTTCTGAGCGAGTTCTAGTTTTTGGAATGATGGGAATATCGAGCCCTAATCTGAGCAGAAAACAGTGATTGAAGAAGCCTCCTAGGACCTCAGATCAGTCTTTGTAAGTGCTTGGTAAGGGTGATTTCCTAAGGCTAATAATTGAAGCCTAATCTGGAAACGTTCTAATTCAAAAGAAAAGCACTACAACAGAGGAGACAGTGAGTCATTGGATTGGTAAACAATATGAAAGCATGCTTGAAACATTGCGGCTCTGAATGTATAGAGGCGTGAAGCAGACAACACTCGTTTGAGATTCTGTCCTGAAGAAGTCATTCTACCCTCTTGAAGAATTGAACTCCTCATCTGATGTGCAAAGATTTGTCTACATGAAAATTCTGTGGTAAATCTGACCCTAACATTTCAAAATATTTCAATGGAATCAACAGTAAAGGATATCACCCTTGTCTTGTTTTATGCCATCTCAGATCTATGAAATAAGGTTTATCATCTCACAGCAAAAAGCTCATGACCTTGCTCTCAGTCTCCTATAGTAAGAAGAGTATTTGCTGACTTGTGGAGATAGTATGAGTCTCACTGAAATAAGAAAAATGACTTCAACACACATATATCTTTATATATACATACACAATCTGATCTACTTGAGCCTGTGGAGAATTTTGATTTACAATTGCAATACTGTAATTAAATAAGTCTATACCAAAACCCTATGAAATTCACATCAGTGAATATTTGGTTACGTTGAAAAAAAAAAGAGGAAATTTTCAGACACGGAAATCATTTTTTGAAATTCATCTTGAAGCCATGTATCAACCTCATTGAAAGAAGCAATCCTGGAAGATCATCTCAGGCTTGTATAGTTGGGGCAAATATGTGTATAAGGTGACAATGAAGTATGGATCAACAATATTGTGGGCATTATTCTTGGCAGACATCTTCAATGGCACATTTTTCATGAGTAGACATCTGCAAGGATTGCATGAGTACATCACCAGTCCTGAGGACTTGATGAGCAGCTGGTTAAATCGCTGATTATGAGATTATGATGCCACTAATACCCTTTTATTTGTTTTGCAGGGACTATTTCTTGGTTCTGTTGGAGCAGCCTCAAAAAGAGTTTGAATATCACTCATATCCTGTTGGTAGCAAATGCATTGGTGCCTTCTTATCCAAGGGATTTTAAATACAAGTAAGTTGAAGATTAGTGATCCTCGCTTTTGCTGTTTTAAAATAGCTTAGTTCCTATTTATCACTTTGTGAGTATGTTGGCTACAGGATGTGATTCAGATTCATTTGAAGTCCATGTTATAGTCCATGATATCGAAATAGTCTCCTTTTACTCTTCTTATTGTATTGGTTTATTTTTCTAAACAGAATCTTTTATGATTTCTATTTGCATATGACTAGTATCAATGATGTTAAGGAGGGTTTATCTCACTCAGGGTGCCATATGTAAGCAAGTGACCAATTAATCTCTGCTTGGTTTTTTTAATGGATTTGTTTGTGTAGACCTTCTTTTTTAATAGAAAAATACATCTTGTATATACAAGAATTACAACAGCAGAACAAAAAGCAGAAGGATATATAAAAGGGAGCTTATATTCTCTTGTTTGTTTCCTTGAAATACATATCCTGGGGAAACCCACTAGGCACTCCCCTCATTCCAAGGATAGTACTTAGGGTACAATAGGATTCTTCAAGGCTTGCTACAGCAAAATGTAACACCTTAGTGCAAAGCTTCACTAAGTACTCTAGCTCAAGGGCAACATATGGATCAGTCACCACTTTCACCTTAGTAGCTGCTCCTCTGCTGTTCTATGGATGGATGTCCCCACAACGGAGGCTATCTCAGAAAATCTTGGAGATTAATTAACCCGAGAATTCTTAGGCTAAATAACTTTCAAGGATTCTACTAAATACACACCAAATTCCAAGGATATTATTTGATAAGTAGAGTGAACAAACTCATACTAGTGGACAAGTATATATGGAGAAGCAGAGTGCTAGGCTCGGATAAGCACATCTGTGGAAGCTCGATTATCATTCCACAGGACTGTTACCCTACAAACTCAGATTGTAGAAATTACAGTTTCAGTTAAATGAATTTGGAGGCTCGGATCAGTGTTGAATAAGCTCAGACTATTAATTGTGGAGCTTGGGTTAGCTCGGACCTGTGTGACTGTTTCCTTGGATATACAAAATATGAGAATTGAATATTGATATGACCATTCAAATCCTAACTTGGCAATTAAAAGTCATTTTGTTTAAACTTTATCTATTAAAATTATGGTTATAAATGATTCTTTAGAACAGTTTTCTCTGTTTTATAGTTTTATTGTTTTATGATGAATCAAATAATGAATTTGAGAGATAGATGAGAGATTTACTTGAAAGTTTTATTCCAGATTTTGGAAAAAATTCCTAGGGTTTGCCATGTTTCTTAGGTTTCACCGTTTCATACAAAGTCTACCCATGTTTCCTATCCTTACTATGCTCTTGTTTTTCCTGTTTACAGAAACTTGCCAGTTGTCATTTCCCATTTCCTTTTCTTATACTAAGACACACACATGTCATATCCAATTTGACAAACATAAACCTGAAAAATAACACTAAAAACTAACAAGAAAGACCCTTTTTAGTTCTAGTGAACAAATAATATAAAGATCTAAAGTCCAACAGCGATGTTTTATTTTAGTGTTGCTCTTTCTGTGTCATTAATACAACATTCAACCGCGTCATGTAGTTTAAACTTTATACACAAAAAGTTTCCAGCTTTTCATGCCCAAAATAAAGATTTGCCCATAAGAGTTCTGACCGTTCACATTTCAAAAGCTTGCATATTCGCTTGGTTTCATATCTATTGAACACCTACCTTCTATAATTCCAAAATATATAAAGGTTTTCAGTGCATAAATGCCAATTGTATCAGGAGTTGGGACATACCATAACCATCAGTTGGAGGTTGATAACCCCACGTTCCATCTTGAGCATTACTGGGGGGAAATATCTGTAAATTTTCCTCTGTAAGCACATGCAATAACCTTCCGTCATTTATGGAATACAGGATATGCTTGAAAGACTAACCAGCAAATGACAGTCAATTACACTAAACCAATGCTCAAAACATGGAAATAAACACATGCATCCTGGCAAGTGTTTTAAACAATTTTTGCACACCCAACTCTTCTAGATATTGTTCATCAACAGAAACAAGGAGTGTCTGTAAAGTGAGTTTAAATATGTGAACTTTATGCCTTAATAAAATGTCTAAACACACACCAAAAACAAAGTGACACCTGATAGCTAACACAACAATTTGTTCATCGCAAAGACAAATAAGTGAAATGCTGCGCATCCAGCGATTCAACTAAAGGTTACATGGAATTAGATATCTTTGATCTTTTAATAATCACTATTGAAAATTGAAATTACAAAAATCAAATAAGTGAGAAACCCAAACTGGATTTATGTGCAGTTTTAAATAGGTAAATATGCAATTGTCAAAGCAAGTTATTCGATAAGAAAATATAGTCGATCACGATAAAGGCATTATTAATATTAGGCCAACAATATAAAAACAAAAACATTACCTATTAAATTGCTGACGCTTTATGATATGTGTCCCATGCTGACACATAGAAAGATTTTAGTATATGAGCAAAGGATGGTCATAAAAGATTACCTCTTGTCAAAAAAACACATCACTTTTATTTTTGTGAATATTAGTTATAAGAGAGATGTGTCTACATTAAGATTGATTAGTAAAACTATTTCTAAAATTTGCATTAAAATTTCATTATTTATTATACACAAAGCCATTTTATATGCTTGTCATCATTCCATGAAAAGAAATACGTACCCTAAATTTTGCTTGAGACACCAAAGACAAAATTTACGGCGAGTTCTAGTTTTGGAATATGATAGAATATTGACCTAAATAGAAGCGAAAACATTGATTGGAAAAATACTCCTGGAATGCCTCAGATCGGTCTTGTAAGTGCTTGGTAAGGAGTGATTTCTAAAGCTATTAATTGAAGCCTAATACGAACGTTCTAATTCAAAAAAAAAACACTACAACGGAAGGAAATAGGTGAGTCATTGGTTAATGAAAACAATATGACACGCAGAAACATTCGCATTTCCGATGTATGGGCGTGACGAGGCAACCTCATTTGAGATTACATCCTGAAGAAAGTCATTCTACCCTCACGAAGAATTGAACTCCTCATCGATTTGCAAAGATTTGTCTACATGAACATTACGTGGTAAATACGACACAACACATTTCTAATCAGCACAATGAAGATCAACGACAAAGAGGATATCACCCTTGTCTTGTTTTATGCCATCTCAAATCTATGAAATAAGGTTTATCATCTCACAACAAAAAGCTCATGACCTTGCTCTCAGTCTCATACGGTAAGAAGAGTATTTGCTGACTTGTGGAGATAGTATGAGTCTCACTAAAATAAGAACAATGACTTCAACACACATATATATTTATATATACATACACAATCTGATCTACTTGAGCCTGTGGAGAATTTTGATTTACAGTTGCAATACTGTAGTTAAATAATTCTATACCAAAACCCTTAGAAATTCACATCAGTGAATATTTGGTTACGTTGAAAAAAAAGAGAGGAAAGTTTCGGACACGGAAATCATTTTTTGAAATTCATCTTGAAGCCATGTATCAACCTCATTGAAAGAAGCTATAACCACCGAAAACATAAATAAAATAGGTGAAGCTCGACTACTTAATAATACTTACTGATCATACTGCATTAGAACATCGTTTTTAACTATTCATTCCTCAATCCGTCAATCCTTACCTCATTCATTGGTGAACCCAGCGATCCCAGCCATCCATCCCATGAAGACCAGTCTATTTTTCTACTTGACTGGCGGGATTTTCACCATAGTGGAAATATCAATCGAGCCTCTTGGATGAAGGCGAGCAGGTACACGCTGAATGGCAATGACAAATTAATATAGTTTACTATAGCCAAATTCGGAGTTATTGAACATGTTTTCTGCTCCGAATTGCGGCGAAAGCCCCAAATCAAAAGAAGAAGATTTCAAATAAAGATCAAAAAAGAGTGAACCCAGATCTGATATAATAAGTTCGGGTTAAAAATCTAGCGGAGTGGATAGAAGAATTGAATGTCAAAAAAGGTATGGAATCTGTGGCGAAATCATAAAAATTATGAGCAGAGAAGGAGCACCGAACTCTGTCCCAGACCTGGCAAGGAGAATATGGGCGGGAAAATAAATTTTATTAAGTCAATTTAAATTTTATAGTAGCCACCAAATTAGATTTTAATAGGTAGTCAAATAAATTACTATGGTCGGTTAGGTTTTCATCAAGTTTTATTTTTATGTGAGTAAAAATAATGTTAAACTAGTTAGAGTATTAATCCAAATTATATTATACTTCTCTAATATAAGTAAGAATTCTAATTAATCAAAATTATATTATATCTCTTTAATATAAGTAAGAATGTTCATATAAAGAGGGAAAATGAACATGAGCTTGGAAATATCTATCAACTTTTAAGGTAGTGAAAATTATCTTTAAATCTATGAATAATGTTATCAATAAATTTAAGTAGGTATAGTTAGTTTCTTATTTTTGAGGAAGTTTATTTAGAGCTTAAAAATACCCAATTAAAAGCCCTTCACATGTGTTGTTAAGAGAGACATGGGATAAATTTTGATTAAAGGAATTAAGGGGTACAATACGATCAATGTATAGCACCTACTCAAATCACCAAGAATATATCCAAACCATCAAGATGACACACTTCTCTGAGCAAAATTATGAAACACCATGGAATAACTCAGATTAAAACTTATAGTCAATCAATCAATAGTTAGAACATAATGTTTAAGTGAACACAATAAAAATAGTACACATTGGACATAATATCATATACACATGGATCGTACATATCCAACTAAATGTGGGAGCTAAAGGAACTTTTTCCTACACATAGTGTCCTAGATGGCTAAGGCAAGGTGTCATCAAACCAATGATACATTCATGAATTACATATAGATCCATATACCTTAGATGAAAAATGATCAATGTGACAAGAATCGTAGGGGTTGAGATGACAATCAAATTTTAAAATATCCTCTAAAAGCCCATATAGAAAATGGGGTAACATATCCTATGACATCCAACTTGTGATATATGGTGGGAAAACCTTAAAGTATATATGAAGAAAGATGTCTCGTTGAGGTCTAGGTCAAGAAGAGGTACAATGCCTCACTAATTTGGTAGTTGAAGAAGTTTAAATCTTGGTTTGTCAATTTGGCCCTAAGTAGGCAGGGCAATATGAAGGAGGTGACCCCCTTGGAAGAGTTCTAAAGGGGAAGGGCACATAAGGCCTTATATAAAGATCTAAATCCAAGTACCTCCCTCATAAAAAGTTCTAGACATGTATTTAAAGAATGTAGATAACTACTCATCCAAATGTTGATAAAGACAATAGAACATCCCTTGAATCTCATAATAAATGGGGACATCTACAAATGGAAACGCTAGAAGATGTTATTAAGAAGAGGAAGGTCATTATGATTTGTTTCAACTCGACGCGAATGTAAACCCACTTTGAACGCACCAAGGGAGATATGAAGGGCAGCATCGGATACTCTTGAGTGTATGTGGCTAAACAAAAAGGCCCCCTTTCATTTGCATGAAGTGTTCCTGATGCAAATCCATGTTAAAGTCGAGGCCCTAAAAAGATGAAGTCCAAGTACATTGAATGTATTGTCTATAAATAACCTCTCTAACAACCTAACACAAACATATAATGATTTCGTTTACATTTGAGGTGTAAATCACTTGAATTGTGTTACAACTTTAATCGTTCCCCAACAAAATTGTGCCATGCTTCCTTGTGATGATGCTTCAACCCTATTAGAGAACAACCTCACAATGTAAAAGGAATTTAAACATGATGTAACTTTAATAGTGCCCCACATTCACCCTTTAGCTCACTACCCATGGCTAATTTAAGGTTATTTCAAGAATTGATGTGGATAATATCATTTTATTTTCTCTTATTTATAGTATTCTACATTGACACAATTGAGTTTTTTTAACAAAAAAAATATTTATATTGAGGGTTCACTCCTTATGCATTAGGGCTAGACAGACCTTGTCTTTATGAGTGATCTATTCATTTCCAACTCTTTAGTCCTTCAAATTTTGCACGTCGTTAGGCCCAATACACCTACCCTTCTACCAGTCTTGTTTTCCTTCACAAGCACAAGACTTGGGGCTCTTCTTTGATAGTCCCCTAACAACCCTCCAACTGTACTTGGACTACCATTAATTTTCCCAACCATGGTCAATTATTTTACTGATCTAGTGCCCACAACACTGCCCTCATCTAGGGATCTTCAAAATTTCCACCTAATAGTGATTTGACTCCTCTCAAAATCACTATTTTTGTGTACCAATTTCTTTTTTGTCCAATCTATGAACAAATATGAACTACGCCTCTTATCATCCTTCTAACACTTTGTATATGCTTGAACTAGGGTCACAAAACATCCACTAAAAGCTGATTGACTAATTGTTTATAGCTTGCTTCAGATATCTGTCCAAAACTCTTTGGACAATCCACCAAAATCAACTCCTCTTCATGTCCATCCATTCCTCATAATATGCCACAATTATTCTACCTAATCTTCTACTCAGGTTCCACCTTCCTTTGTATTTTCTATCTTCGCACATGCTTCTGCAAACCATCTTCCAAATTTGTGGTATATATTGCAGAGATAAACCTCTCTCCAAGGATCTCGACCCCTCTTCTTCTACACATATTTGTCACGGTCTTAAGGGCATACCTTATGGACTGAACATGTTAGGAAACCTCCTTAACTACCACATTATACTTCTATTCGAATTGTCTTAGAACAAACCCTATCCACCCATAGCAAAAATAACAACTCTTACCTCCATAAGAGACACAACCTAGCTCATATGGACCCATAGATTCTGGGAAATTATTTAACTGAATTAGGTTTTAAGGGGTTAGGGTTAAGGGTTTAAAGGTTTAGGGTTTAAGGGGTTAGGGGTTAAGGGTTTATAGGTTTAGGGTTTAGGGGGTTAAATGGGTTAGGGGTTAAGGGTTTAGGGGTTAGGGGTTAAGGGTTTAGAGGTTTATGGTTTAGGGGTTAAATGGGTTAGGGGTTTAGAGGTTTAGGGGGTTAAATGGGTTAGGGGTTGGGAATTTGTGTTTAAGGGGTTAGGGGTTAAGATGATAGTTTCATTGGTCTCTGTTTGTGCACAATAGTTGCTTATTCTTTGCGTCTCAATGTAACAATTTTGTAAGTATTGTTGCTTGTTACCATGTCTTCTTTATTTATTAATTTATACTATTTGTTAGCCATTGCTTTACATTTATTGATGAAAATTTCTATTGCAATCAAACCAAATGTATGTTCAATCTCCAGTTTCAAACTCAGCCACAGTGTTGTCACACAATTTAAGTCCGGAGAATGGCCATCTGATGAAGTCTTAATAAACAGACTGCACCTCATGACTACTCCAGAAAATATTAAGTTCGAGTGTCCCACATTCATGAGAAATTTGGCTCTAATACTCTTGCTCCACCTGACTGTGTCCTGGAAATACCCTTGTTTATTGCAAAAACATCCTAATGTTGTCGACCTTGTCCCTTAACAGACTAAGGAAACATATGTGACTGAGAGGAATGGAAAGGACTACAAAGTTGAAGAGAGTACAAAAGACTAAGATGGTTTAAAGGACAAGCTTGTAGAATGTAGCAGTGTTGAAACAACTAAAATTTGTCCCAAACAAATAGTTGATAATGCGAAACCTTCTTCTGTACTAGTCAAGAAAGACTACATTCATGTGAGAGCAAGAAGAGGCCAAGCGACTGATAGGCATAGGCTGGAAGATAGGGTATGGTTCCCTCTTTTTGATGAAATATTTGATCTACATTTTGTCTATCAAAGATTAACCATTTTAACCTTGCCAACAAGGCGTAATTAACCCAATCGTAGGTCCCACTATGTCATGATATATATTAACTCTAGATATATATGAGAAAGAATAATAAAGACATAGATTGATAGAGGTGGCGAGACAAGGGGAGTCACAAGGGAGAGATGGAGATAAACTGAAGGAGAGGGGAGAGAAGGTATCGAGAGAGAGAGAGAGGGAGAGGAGTGAGAGAGGTAGAGAAGGGTAAGAGAGGGAGATAGTGACACAAATATGGAAGGGGGGCAGTAAGAAGGATAGAGGGAGGGATATAGTGAGAGGATTGGAGGGTCGAGAGAGAGAGAGAGGGGAAGAGAGAGCGAGGTAGGAGAGAAAGGGAGAGAGAAGAAGTACAATGTATTAAAATAATAAATATATTAGGCCCACTCTACACAAATCTGCAATTTGAGAAGTCAGGATAAAAAGAGCAGGCTCCAACAACAATTGCATAGAAGTTTTTATTACTCAAATAGAAGAATGTCACAACAAGTTGTCATCTCAAAAAAGCTCCTACTACAACCTACAAGCTAACAGTACTCACTCTTATTATCTATTTCTACAAATTTCTAACTACTGTGCCCATCCTTTTCATTTATAAGTTAAGAGAAGGTGATGTTAGAAAACAGGCTAATGATAGCGTTAGTGGTGCATCTCCCTTGAGCATGAACAACTCCCTCATAACTTTGCCTTGTATGCAAGGCTTTTCTTTTAGAGTAGTGCATTATCATAGTAGATATAAATCCTCTCCTGAAGGTGTCTCATTCCATAAGTGTGCACTCATGAATGCACCTGAGATGATGATGTTAATCTCCTCAACTAGTGTGCCATACTTGGTGGGTGTGACCCAACAACTAATTCGTTTATCCTCGAAGGTGTCATTATAAGCTTCTAGTTGTATTTAAGAATCTTTCTGACTGGTGTACCACAATCTAGCTCTACAATCCTGGTGCTGCTCAACTTCTCAAGGCTGAGGTGAGACCAACTCGGACCAACTAGGTAATATAACACCCTTGAGAAAAAGAAAAAAAAAACATTCCAATAACCCAAGATTCTTCCCCAACTTGTCAAACTTCCCCTTTGTTAGGAGCTTTGTCAAACTATTAACCATATGCAACTTTTTCAGAATGTGGTCCAACACTACTAAATCCTAATGAACTTGGAATCTTAGGAAATTGTATTGAATATCAATGTGTTTGAAATGGTCATAACACATTGGATTTTCATAGAGCTTGATGTAACTTTGATTCTCACAAGAGACAATATTGGGCTTCAACAACTGATTGGTTGACTCTACAATCAAGTTGCAAATCTAGATAGCTTCATAATAAGTATATGAAACTGCCATATACTTTGCTTCAATGGAATTGAATGTAATTGTTGCTTTCTTCTTGTTGATTTAATAAAAATGATTTATAAAATGATAATAATGATGTTTAAAATGAGCCTTATGATGGTCTATTTATACACATTGATTGTTCACGAGGTGTAGGGGTATGTTTATAACATCACTGCCCTTGAAAGCTTTGTCTTGAAAGCACGGTAATTAGAATTTTCTTTAGTTAAGCACATTTTTGTGGTGGAATGAAGTTTATCAGATATCTATTTATACTTTGTAGAGGTTTGACTTTGTTTGTCCTTTGAGTATTGGTGAGGTTTCTTTGTATTTTTTGCATCATAGTCTAAAGTCTTTTGACCTGATTGTTTAACATGAAAGCTTTATGCTTATTGGCAATATATTTGAAATACCTGCATGATCAAGAAACTGTTATGGTTAATTAAATTACTAATTAGGTACTATAGAAAGAGGATGATGTTGAGAGGGCTTCCTTGGGTGACTCTGGGAGCAACCCGAAGGTGGTCAGACAAAGCTCTTCTAAGTTACAAATCTAAAGAGAAAAAACTGGTGATGTATATGTGGTTGCTCAACCTGGGCTGTATGGAAAATCTTGGCTGAGAGTGTTTACCTTTCCGTGTCTTCACAAAAGTAGGTTGTCCGGTCACATAATAAGATCATGACTACATGTAGGTGATGGTTCTATAATAAGTTCTTAGCCTTATATTCAGAATGGCTAATAGAGAGGATCAGGTTTGAATACAAGATATAATTTGATGAATTTGGAGATTTACAGTTGAAGAAAAAATTGTGGTGATGTTTGGATGGGTGCTAATTTGTAGGGTTTTCCATCTTTATAATTTTCTTTGTTGTGCTTTCTACCATGCTACCTAGTTGCTTTCATGTTTCCCTAGCATTTTAACTTTTTCGATTTCTATCTCTCTATTGTTTCTTGCCCCATTTGAAATGTCATCCTTATTTGGTAGGTGTTTTCTTCAATATCGTGTGAATATTTTTCCATCACACAACTTCTGTGGGGTTTGTATACTCAAATATCTTGTAAGGTCCATTCATCGGGGTATTTGATGAAATGAAATGATTATCGATGATCACCAACTAATGGTACCTGCAGAGATTTACTCTAACAATTCTATAGTTTTCTTGTGCCAACAATTATACAACATTTTAACCTCATGAATTAGTCTCCTCTGTTCTCTTAGTTGATTCTATAAGCACTTATTGTTGTTGTCAAAGCTTTTACTCTCTAGTCCCATTGAGTTGTTTCATTTATTTGTGGACATTGATCTATTTTCATTTCATTTCTTCAATTTTTCTGACTGTTATGTGTTGCCTTTGGCCAGTGCCTTCTTTCTTACCTATGCTTTTTCTGCTTAAGCATTCCAGCCAGCCAGAGTAACAGGGGTAGCAGGAGCCACGCAGTCCAGCCAGAGTTTAGCAGGGGCAGCACAGAGGTAGCAGGAGCCACACAGGGCTGACGCAGCCCAGTCAGGGCAACGCAGGGGCAGTGTAAGCCCTTCAGGTGTGATGCAGGCCCTCGCTGAGCAACATAGAGGCCGATGCAGGCTAGTTAGGCTGACGTAGAGGGATTCAGAGCAGCGTACTACTACCGTTTTTATTTCTATGTTGAGTGAACTAGTTTTGGTGCACAGGATTGTTGTACTTGGATTTTGCATAATAATGAAAACCCTCCAGAGCTAGTTGCACCGGTTTTCCAACATTGGGTTTTTTCCAACAATTTCCCAAGAATCTAGCTAGAGGAAAACTTCTATCTCCCAGAGGCAGCTGCGTTGCTAGGTGCCCTCACTCTCCTCAGAACATGGGCCAATTCCGACAGTGGAATCTTCGGATACCTCAAGCCCTAGCTCTAGGATCAAGTTTTTCCTAGGTGTTCCCAAGGATAGAACCTAGTAGGATCAATTTGACCTATCGAAGTAAAAACACTTGTTTGATCCTTTCCCATCACCTTATCCAGGATAGGAACATCATTGGTTGCTAAATTCCATCCCCGAACCTAGGTTGGGTCCACTTGGCCCCATGTGGTCCCATTTGGTGTCAAAGGCCTTTCATCAAGGACCATTTGGGAATCTAAGTTCCCAAAGGATTTTAGGGATTGAGAACTTCCTTCATAAGTCTTATTCTTCTCCCTCAACCCTTAATTCCCCCTCCTCTCTCCCTAGAAGATAATTACCTTACTTAAAAGGAAAGAAAGTCCCACTCTTTATTTTATCTTAGGGAAAGGGTTTCGAGGGTCACTTCCCACCTATTCATTGACCTATACTCTACAAGTGACTTCCTAAACTATCGGGACTCCACCCATCGGTGAAAGTCCGTGAAGAGCAAGGAGCCTTCCTTCAGCCTACCTTGCACACACAATTCCTATGGAATTATCTCCATATTAATTAGGAAAATCAACCTTCCTTGATTGTGCAATCCATCATGGCATCCCAATGACTTTATAATTGCACATGGGAAATTTTCTATAAATAAAACTGATAGTTATGTTCCTTTGAACTGTGTTACAATATGCCAAATGTTTTTAACATCTTCAATTTTTTTAACATCTACCACATGCCAAATGTTTTTAACATCTTCAATTTTCCATATCCACCATTTGTTTGACATTTAAACACCGCTGCACCACCAAATTTTGAACGGCCCGGGCCATGTCTGAACGGCCCAGCACCCGTCACCCAGTGTTTCCTCTGAACGCGACGCCCGAGGTCTCAAACACTTTATCCAAGCATTTAAACACTGGTAAGCTATCCCTACACACGTCTTAGGTTCATATGCTCATGATCTTTCGTTAGCATCCATTTCAAAAACAAGTTTAAGCCTCTGCAACGCCCAAATTTGAACGGCCCGTTGCCCGGTGTTGCTCTTGAATGGCCCGACGCCCAGTGTTGCTCTTGAATGCCCAGTGTTACTCCTGAACGAGGCGCTCGTAAAATTTTTGCCATCCATTGACTGCTCGATAAGTGGAAAAGGTCTCTACCACCTGCCCTCTAATATTTCCCTCATCATTTCTCATTTTCAGTCATTGAAAGTGCCATTCTTAGCCTCTGCACTGCCCATTCCTGAATGGCCCAGGCCACCTCTGAACGGCCCGGCGCCCGGACCACTGCTGAACGTGGTCCTGCCCACGGGCCACTGCTAAATCCATCATCTCGTACATCTACAAAGCGGTTTTCTTCACACCAATATCTCACCCTCCATGTATCAAACTCTGCATATCATTTTTATCTCTCTTGGTTCATCCCTACAGGCTTATCTTTGAACGGCCCAGGTCACCCCTAAATGGCTGAGCGCCCAGGCGCTCGGGCCACCAGCAACACAGTTTTTCAAAAGATGCCGAAGTCAATTTTTTAGCAGAAAGACACCCCCAAGTGCATCAAGAGACTTTTATAAAGAGGATGAAGGAAGTCTTCTACTATGATTATAGAGGACATAAAATAATGAAAGAGAGAATGGTTATTGTGTCACTTTGAAAGAGATTTTCTTTCTATAAATGGCTAGGGATATGCATAGTCTCTAAAAGAAAAACATCAGTTTGATTAGAAGGTTTTCAATTAGTTTGAAAGAGTATTTAAAACAATGTTTTAAATGAGTTCCTTTTGTCTCAAATAAACCACAAAGAAACAGTGAAAGAGAAGAGAGTTAATGTGCAAATTTGAAAGTCCTTTTTGGGCTATGAGATAGCTAAGACTACACACAGTTGATAGAAGGAAAAACAGAGTTTGTTTGTAGAGGTCTTCAAATCAATTTAAAAGGTGTCCTAATAGTGTTTTCAAAAGAGCACACCTTGTTTTCTAAATCAAAGATCAACACAATGATTGGGGAAGAGGTTGTATCAGTTTGAAAAAAAGTCTTGTTTACCTTTTAAAAACAATGATAGCAAAGGGGCAGTGTTTAAAGGGGAAGGGTTCCCATGCCAAAACAAAAGGAAATTCCTTTTGAACAAAAATCACAAACATATCTTGCTTAAAACCTTTTGTTCAAACACAGTGATAAAAAGTGATTTTGTTCTCATTTGACAAATAATTGTTTGCTAGCATCAAAGAAAGACATTGATTTGCAAGGAGTAAAAGGTGTCTTGGTTGAAGATTTTTTCCAATGATAATTTTAAAATTTTGTCTTGGTAAGTCAGTGAAGAGTATTAGAAGCAACGGGCGCTACAAAAATCCAAATCAGTTTGCCCAAAGGAAATTGAAGGATGCACAAGAAAAACTCAAAATCGCCCAAAGAGGGTGCCTAGCAGAAAAAGAGGAAAAAGACACCTCTTGGCTTGGAATTTTGGCCCGAGCTTCTAGGCATGTTTCTAAAAATCCTTGAGGGACTTGCTCACCAAAATTGAGCAAATTTAGACATGTTCTTGTTTTTTGACATTTTTGGGCCTAATTGCATAAAACCATGGGCGCCACATTTTTGGGCCTAATTCCATCTTATTTGTTTTCCCAAAGTCTGAAGGTGATTTCCCAAAGTTAGAGGGTCTTGTACTTATATGCATCACCTGAATGTTTATTTTACGCATTGATTAGTTATTGTTTCGTTCATAGAGGACCATGGTTAGCCCTAACTTATGAATGCTTGCTGATCAACTATTCATTTTTAGAACCTCTTCGTTATTCACAAACTTATTGTTCATCCCATTTCATTTTCTCCCAAAGAATCTATTCATCTTGACCAAATCGGCCCTGCAGTCATACCTTATCCGTCATTAAGACTATCTTGACCTCATTTGACCCCATAGCCCAATTGTTTTGACATCTCCGTATCTATTTATCCTTTCAGTCAGTTTTCCCTCAACAACCAAAACAAACCAAAAACATACTTCATAACTAGCCTAACATCTAAAAACAAACTAAGCAAACAAGCACACATCCTTGCACATAATAGAGAGAGCCCTCTCTGAGTCCAAGAAGGCTAGTTCCTAGGACTCCAAAGTTGGTCTGATGTTACCCTGTCATTTGGATTGCCAATCTGCCAAACTACGGGACACTAACAATATATAACTAATCCTTCCTACTACTACTGTACTGTGGGCTCCTCGTAGCCAGGTTCGATCCATGAGACATGCCATCTCAATGGACCTTGCCCAAATTTCTTATCTTGGGATTATGTCTACACATAACCCCACCTTACACCTCGAGGTATGGCTGCTCCCTCTTCCCATCTAGCTCAAAATTTCCCCCTCATGGAGGTCTCTACTTGAGTGGACGCTTCCACTCAATCTCCTCTCTACTTCTCCAATTGTGGCAGCTACTCCACAATCTTCTGAGACTGCTTCTCATGAGGATGCATGTTGAGAGGTAATTTATGCTCCCTCTAAACCACCAAGTCTCTAACTTCTGCCTTTCTCCTCAAAGCTTTGCATGCATCCAGTACCTCAAGTGCATATAGGTTCTTGACTCGCGCACAGTGTAATTTTCCCAAAGTTACAAAAAGTTTCTAAAAAAGAGTTGATTTCAAATCGATGATATCTCCCTTATCCGAGCTCCAATTTGACTGATTTTTTTTTCCATTTGGGTAGATTTTCGCAAGGAATCCAAATATTCTATTTGTTTTTGAAAATTTTACACCAAATATTCAAATATTCTCTACAAAATCGCCGCCCAAAAAATTCCTGCTCTGATACCATGTAGAAAATCTAACCAACGAGATTCAATTTGATCTTGTAATCTACTAAAACAAGATACTGAATCCTTCCTACAATTTACGGAAACAAAACACGATCGCACAATCATATATAAGTAAGAGAAATAAATTATCAATCGCACAACAACATGATGTATTTTGGGAAAGCAACTAATCAAAACCCCTCTATCTCTATTGTGTATTAAGTCAAGGAATCATGAAGCAATACAATGCTTAATCTCTAATGAGATTCTCCAGCACTCTGTCAATTGTCTCCCGTTGATCTAGGAAAACTCGGTCTAGTACTTAGCCAATTCTCATCCTTACTTCAACCTGCCTTGCTCACGCAATTCCTAGGGAATTAACTCCTTATTAATTAGGAAAATCAGTCTTCCTTGATTGCGCAATCCATCATGGCATCCCAATGAGTTTATAATTGCACATGGGAAACTTTCTCTGAATAAAATTGATATTTATGTTCCCTTTAACCTCTGTCTCAACTGGGTATTCCTCGAAACTAACATGCATGCAACTATTAATAGTGAATTATCAGTTATCTGATTGATCACTCATTGTGAATTAAATCTAATTTAATTCACTGGACCTCTCACTAGCTCATCACTCAGTTAGAACTAGTTAAATTGATTTTAACTCATTTAATTGAGTTAATTACACTTGCACCCCACTAATGGATCAACTTCAACTGGACCCCAAAAATATTAGAATCCCTCTAGATGCCTCATATTAGACCTCAACTCGAATTTCTTGAGCTAGCTCGGTCATCATGACTTAATTAACTGACACAAGTTGTTATGAGATGAAATTACAATTTATTGTCCAATTTATTTAAGGGAAAAATAAATTAGACGCCCCACATTCCTCACTCCTGGTGCATCAAAATTCCTCACAAGTGTGGGTGCATTTTTTTTTGTCCTTTATGGTTTCCAATCTCACTGTTTCTTGTTGCAAATTTCAACATTTCAGAATTTGATGTGGCCTTCACCCAAATACACCATTGAAATCACATGCCCAGATTCTCATGAGAAACCTCTCTTAAGCTTGATCTGCCAGAAGAGAACCAATAATATGCCATCCTACTTCCTAGCGCAAACTAACCATTAAGGTATGCAACATTCTTTTGAACCCTCACATGATGATCTTTCTCTTGGAGGATGATCATGACCTCCCTTTAGCAACCCTTACTCGACCCTCGTACTTGACCTACTTTAGGACTACATCTCTCTTCACCCCCTTGATGTGCCAGATAGTGGGAATACATGTCAAACATGCTAAGATGTGCCAAGTGATAAGGCATGCCAAGATGTGCAAGGGTGTGTCAATGCATGTTAGGGACTTTCAAGACAACAAAAGGGAGAAAAAGGTTAAACTACAAGGAAATGAGCACATAAGAGGGTTAATAAGTCATCAATTTACCTTTTCCAAGAGGGGAATGCTAGGCACACTAACACTAGGCGGAAATAGGTTCCAAGTGCAAAGTCTTAGTGCATTCTAAGTGCCAAGTATTCCTTTGTTGCTTCTCATCTACTTTCCAACAATTGATCATCACAAATAAATTTAATATTAAACCATGCTAAATCATACCAAGGAATCTCAATGTATTCCATACATGCTAAGACTTTCCAAGCGCCAACACGTGCCAAGCGCCAATATGTGTCAGGGACTAGTGTTATGCATGTTATGAAGTGGAAGGGAATGTTGAAGAGTGCTAAGGTGTGCTAGAGTGTGATAATGCATGTTGATGAGTGTTAAGGATTACTAGGAAAAAACATTAAGGGAGCACTAGGTAAAAATTCATGAAAGTTAATGAATATGAGGAACGTGTGCCAGAGACTAGTGTTAATGAGTGTTAGTTGTCATGCCAAGGAGGGACTGACAAGGTATGCTAAGCATTGGTAAGGCATGCTAGGGAATATCAAGGCATGTCAAGAATTCCCAAAGTGTGCTTGGGAGTTCTAGGGTGTGCTAATTATATCACATGCCAATTAATAGTGCTAAGATATGCCAATACATGGTAGGTGCTAAGGATGTGGTGCAGGGTTCCAGGGTATGCCAATATGTGTCAAGGCAACAAAAGGAAGAACCAATAAGAGGGTTAATAAGTCAAGACTTTATCTTTTTGAAAAGGGGCATGCCAGGCACACTAATAATAGGTCCCAATACATGCCAAGTGGCATTGTGTGCCAAGTGCTAATGTATGTCAATGCATTCAACCAAGGTGTTCTAGGGCATGCTAGGGACTATATGCAGCATGCCAACACATGCTAGGAGAGTTCCATGTTGTGTTAGCGCATGCCACCATGTGCTTGGGCGTTAATGTCATCAAAAGATGTTCTAGGTACAAAGATGTTCCAAGACATGTGGGGTAATAAGAAATGTTAGTGTGTGCCAAAGCAGTAATTTAAGGTGTGCCCAGATTGTTGAGGATTGTTAGGTCTTTCTCATTAATAGAATTTTCAGAGCCTGATTATGTATTAAATAATATATTTCCTACACACAATAGTGGAACGTTATCCAAATGGAATTTGCTAGATAATAAACTTAATAGATATGAATCATGTGTTGAATCATAGGAAATCTCTATTCGACTAGTCATTACTTGAGGGAAATGATACACGCTTATTACTTCTTAAAAAATTGACTGACCCTAACCATTATGGCCTTGGACATATTATAAAAAATGCTCAACAATAATGGTATTAAATCGTTATATTTTGAAAAAAAATATATTAACAGGCACATAGCGTCATCAAAAACTCATTGGAATGATCAATGATGACAGAAATTTTTTTATTGTCACCAAAAGTAACAAAAATAGCATTGGTGAGGGTCATTAAAAGTTCGTCACTAGAAGTGTCACCGAAGAGAGAATTAGTGATGGGCCTTTAACGACCCTCACCAAAAGTGAAATGTCTTTAGTGACGGACTATAAAGGACCATCACTATATACACTTATAGTGACGGTTTTTAGTGATCAATGATGACAGACATTTTTTGACCGTCACCAAAAGTAACAAAAAGAGCATCGGTGAGGGTCATTAAAAGTTCGTCACTAGAAGTGTCACCAAAGAGAGAATTAGTGATGGGCCTTTAACGACCGTCACCAAAAGTGTCATTGAAAATGTTTTTGGTGACGGACCATAAAGGACCATCACTATATACACTTACAGTGACGGTTTTTTAATGACCGTCACCATATGTGACATTGGTGACAGACCTTAAAGGTCCGTCACAAGCATGACCCTCACCAATGTGCTTTTTTCTTGTAGTGAATCCCATGCTCTTGAAGAAATTTTGCAAATGGCCCAGGTTCTTGTCCATATTCTGTGTATCTACCGTAATATTCTCCACCTCTATCTGATCTCACGATCTTAATTTGCTTGCCGCATTGATTCTCTACTTCATACTTAAAGATCTTAAAGGCATCTAATGCTTCGCTCTTTTTATGAAGCATGTAGAGATACATATATCGTGAGTAATCATTTATAAAAGAGATGAAGTATCTCTGACCATGTGAGTCCATGTCTGGACTACATATATCAGTATGTATGATCTCTAATATGTCCGAACTTCTATTGGCACCTTTATTTGACTTGTTGGTCTGCTTTCCCTTTATGCAGTCCACACAAGTCTCAAAATCAGTAAAATCCAGAGTATTAAGTACCCCTTCATTTATCAATCTTTTAATTCTTTCTATGGAGATATGACCTAGACTACGGTGCCATAATTTAGAGGAATTTTCATTAATAACACATATTTTAGTGCTAGTGTGAACATGCATTGAATCATAAGTGACATTATTTTGTAAATTAATGCAGTAAAGACCATTACACAAAATGCCATTCCCAACAAAATAAGATTTATAAGTTTCTGAAAAGTTAAAGGAATATCCAAAAGGTACAAGCCTTGAAATTGAAATCAAGTTTCTAGAAAAACTTGGAACATAAAAAGTCTTTTCTAATTCTAAAACAAAGCCACTAATTAAAGTTAAATAGCATGTTCCTATAGCTTCCACATGCGAGCCCATCTTATTTCCTGATAAGATGATTTGCTCACTTCCCACTGGCTTCCTTTGGTTTTGAAAATCCTGCAAGGAATTTGAAATGTGAATTGTTGATCCAGAATCAATCCACCAAGTGTTAATATTGACATTGACCATATTAGATTCATAACAAACAAACGAGATTGGATTACCTTTGTCCGCAAGCCATTTCTGAAATTTGGCGCATTCCTTCTTCATGTGTCCCTTCTTTTTACAGAACAAACACTTGGAATCCTTCTTAATATCGTCTTGGGGAGGTACTTTACCTTTCCCTTTTCGATTGGCTTGATATTTTCCCTTTCCTCGCATTGTCAGCATTGCACTTTCTCCCATTTCCATCACCAGTCTCTCTTCCTCTGGAACACACATGGTCATGAGTTCATTAATTGACCATTTATCTTTAAGTGTGTTGTATGAGATTTTGAAGGTTTCGTATTGGTATGGAAGGGTGTTCAGGATGTAGTGCACCAGGAAAGACTCTGATATTTCAACCTCGAGTTTCTTTAATTGAGCCACAGTGTCCCTCATTTGCATGATGTGCTTGCGCACACCTTTCACACTGGTGAGCCTTAGGGATGAGAACTTCATGATTAGGGTGCTTTCTAGTGCCTTGTCTGAAGTGATGAATTGATCGTCAATGGCTTTCAGCAAGTCTCAGACCTTTTCATGCTATTTAACGGAACCACGAATACCAGCTGAAATTTTAGTCTTAATGAACATCATGCTTAGGCGATTAGATCGTTCCGATCATTCATAAAGCGTGATGTTCGCTGTCGTGCTAGTATTATTGAGTGTTGGTGGTTCATCTTTCCTAATAGCATAGTCTATTTCCATCCACCCCAAATGAAGGAGAACTCTCTCCTTCCAGACCTTATAGTTATCTCCCTTAAGTTCAGGGATATCAGTACAAATTTCAGAGAAATTTGCAGGTTGTACAACTACATAAAATTAAAGATCACATGTTTATGTTAAAATTGAGGCCTAAATAAAATTTCATGCTTTACCAATGTAAATCATGCATAAAATTGAATCTAATGACATACAAATTGTCTGTGGACTAAATTTTTATTTCAAGCAAATTCATTTCTTATTTATGATAGAATTTATCAAATTATTCACTTAATTCATAGTTCTAAGGGTATATTATGATTATAATTTGTTATAAATTATATCTTAGTTTTGAACTTTATGATAAAACTATTAATTCATAATTCATGTGGGTAAGTTATGAATATATTATCCTAATTAATTACATAAATATAACAAAAATTCTCGTGGGATAAAATTTATTATATTTAGTATAATTAATTACAATTAATGTCTTAAGTTTTGAACTTTATGATAAAACTATTAATTCATAATTCCTGTGGGTAAATTATGAATATTTTATCCTAATTAATTACATAAATATAACAAAAATTCCCGTGGGATAAAATCTATTATATTTAGTATAATTAATTACAATTAATGTCTAAATATTCTTTATGTGATCCTAATCAATCATAATATATATAATTTTATTTAATTAGAGATGTTGTGGCTATTCTCTTAATTAATTAAAATTATATGGATCACTAGACATTATTTACATAAAAAAAAAACTTGACATGAGAATAATGATAATTTGCATAAATAAAATTACAATATTCATGCATAACTTTTAACGATGGGTCTCGTTTACTCATCCAAAATATCATATTTTAACTAGAGCAGTAATAATTAATTCATGCAAATTAAATTGGACAACAATTATTCAAATTGCACTAAATAAATATTATGATCATAAAATTGAGAAAAAAATTAGACATATTTCCAAATAATTTAATTCAGAAAATTTTCAAAATATGTCTATAATCACCAAGGAAGAGATAAAACCTTTCTCTGATACCAAATTTTAGCAAAAATAATGATTCAAAATCTGGAATAAATACTTAAAAGGAATCGAAAATTAAAACTTAAAACCTAAAATTTCCCATTAAATAATACCTCCAGCCATTGATGAATTTTTTTTTTTTTTTGCTCATTTAGACTAATCCTAATCTTCCCATTTTGTCTCCTCCCATCCCACCCACAGGTTTCGAACCAGTGACCTTGCAGAACGGAGTGCCTTAACAGTGCACCCCATCACCGACTGCTCTACACCACGTGGGCTTCCAGCCATTGATGAATTATACTAAGTAGAAAAAGTAATTTTGCAGAGATGAAATCTGCACAAAGATCAACGCTCCAAGAAGTTCCCCAACTAATGGTTTATTGCAGATTCTTCAAGGAAATGAAACAAACTTTAATAAAACTATAACACAGCAACCAGAGCCTCGAGAGTTCTTCTCCACGTTCACTTTTCTGCAACGAAGCCTCCTTAACATAGCCACTACACAGCACTGTGTCCTCAACACCAACACTAAAGAAAATATGAAGGCACTTCCAAGCTCTCCTCACTCTAACTTGATGGTGTAAGGCTGAAGGGGATTAAGTTAGTGAGCTTGGGGACCAAACAGAAGAATTTATAGCTAAGCTTCCATCAAGCTTCTGTTGGCTATTCATTAAGTGTTCCACAAATCATGGTAGATAACTGTAATGGGAGTAACGGACTAGATAACTGCAATGGGAGTAACGGATCACTTCAGAAGCTCCCAAAAAGAAATTAGTTAACTTCAGTTGATTTCCTAATTTAAGGAAATAACTGTAGTTGGTTTCCATAGTTTAAGGAAACAACTGTAGATCATTTTCCAGAAATCTCACGTTGGGAGAGGGAGCTTAACAAAAAAACCATAGATCCTTCAGAATAAACCATCGCCAAAAAGGAAATACGTTACTGGAGTCACGGTGACCAAACTTAGTTAAAGTGGTAGGGGGTTCGTATACATATGTCCTGGAGGAAACCATACCAGTGCCATAGATGTTGCAACAAATACCATGGAATTTTGAAGAGGAGGAAAGGAGTGCCATCGCTGTGAGCGAAAGGTGAGAAAAATCAAAGATAAATCTGAGGTAAAAACCAAATAGGGTATGACATTAGCACATGAGTAGAGCAGTATGCTGTGGAGTCGAAATTACGGCGTCAACGTCAGACTGTGGGTAGAGACAGTTACCAAAAGTCCTTCGCAAATATCCTCTATTCATTGCAATGCGGAGTACATGGACAACGATGATGTGCCCAAGTGTCAAGCGCCTTGGGAGTGGATTTGTGCAGGACAAATCATATCACCGGAAACTTGAAAGTTCCATGAAAAGTGAACCATACCATTACCAATTAAGTAATATTAATAACCACCTAATGATTGATGCGAATAAATTATAGCAAGGAGTCAAGATAGCCGAATGATACTAATAGATGTTTCCCGAATGTGTTAATAATTATAGTAAGGTCCAAGAATCATACAATGTGACATTGAAACAATTTATGAGAATAAATAATATAACATGTCGAAAACCATAGACATTAGGGATTGGATATTGTACCTGCAAAAATGTACATTGTGTATATTATGTTTAAAATTTCATATAGATCACATGATATAATGTTGACATTGTAATGCTCTTGTGAGACACCTTGATTTCATTTTTTTTTTAATGTTTCTTTGTTTTACTAAATTTGTGTGGGAAGGGTTATTACAAGTGGTATCTGAGCCTGGTTGCAACACTGTGGCCAATATTGGGAGACTGATTTAATGATTTATGTGTTGTGATCACAACAGAGCATAATAGGAAATACTAATATTACAAGTAGGAACACTAGAGAATCATGATGCATAGGGGATCAGGAAGTACACAACCCATATGACCATCAATAGAACCAAGCCATGCATCTGGTGCATGTGTTAATCGAGAAGTATGGGTATAGTTAGAGGGGAACCATCAAAACCCCATGACTATGCTTATGTAAACGGTTCAAAAATTAAGAACCGAGATGGCCAATATAAGGGTGGATAATGAGAGACTGATGTGAGATCAGAAACACATATTGAAGAGTTTATCAGATCGAAAAAATCATAGAACTACGATACCCAACTCTAGTAATGATGAGCCGAATGAAGGGCAAAGGCAGGAAGGTGAAAATGTGTAGGAAGGAAGTCACACTCAACATTCAGAACAATATAAGGGTGGAAATTAAGAAGTATATGACAACGTGTCAGACCATCAAAAGAACAAGAAACAAAAGACTAAAATAAAAGGGGAATTTAGAAAAATAAAACCTCCAATTTTTTATGGAGAAGGGGAGGAAGTTGTTGAAGCATGGTTAATTAACATTAACAAATACTTCCAGATTTATGAATACGATGAAAACCTAAAGGAAAAGTTAGAAAATTACCAGCTTCAAGGTAAGGACATGCTACGGTGGGAAGAGGTTAAGGTGATTCATGTAATCGATGAGAAAAAGGTGAATTGGGGGGGCTTCCAGAAATATTTTAAAGAAAAGTATTTTACTGAACGATTCTATGACGATAAGGCGAATGAATTTCATGATCTTCGATTGGGATAACTCTCTATGGATGAGTTTGTGTCCAAAAATACATCCCTGTTGAGATATGTGCCTTACATTTGGGAAGAAAAGGCTAAAGTGCAGCGATTTATGAGAATCCTACCCATATATATGAAATAATGATTAGAATTCGATAACCCTAAAACCATAGATGAAGCTATCTGAAAGGCCCAAATTTGTTATCAACAAATGAAGTAGAAAGGGGAAAGTGGTAAATATTGGTTTAATAAGAAAACATCAAATAATTACCAAAATGTGAAAATTATGAAAGGGGGAAATGTTAGGAATATACAAAGAAATCAGCCGAATAAAACTCATGGAAGAATACAACAATATTTGAAATCCTAGAATGAATAAAAACAGATGGATGTTTCTAGTAAACCAGAATCTAGTCAAGTACAAAAAACTCCCTTGTAGGTTTGGGACTGTGGGGAGCCACATTACTATAAAAAATGCCACCACCTTACGAGAGTATAGCGAGCTTCCAAAATTCAAGAATCTTCCACAATTGGTGATGTAGCCCGAAACATACCTAGGATTAATGATGCCTTGAATGATCATGAAGCAAAATTTCAGACAACCATGATCGAGTTGGAAGGTAAAATGTTTAATCATGTTGTATCAATTTTAATTGATATGGGAGCTAGTTTGAGTTATGTTATTCCTAAAATTGTTGAAAATTTCACCTATAAACCAGTAAATTTAAAACTTCCTGGCTAATGCAATTGGCCACCAGAGAAAAAAGGAAAGTGACAGTGAAAGTAGATAACTCTCCCATTGAAATAGAATGTCAGTTAATTGATGTAGGTTTGAATGTGTTACCTTTGGGGTCTTATGATGTAATGATTGGAATTGACTGGTTGGAGGATCACTGGTCCTTAGTAAATTGCGAATATAAAACCATCAACTACCTAAATAAAGATGGTGTTAGACAAGAGCTGCAAGGAATTAGAAGTACTATAGTACTACAACTTATTACTACCTCTTAGTTAGGAAAATGTGTTTGCAAAGGATGCTTGATATATGCAGTTGAAGTGGGATTTAATAAATCCAAAGATAAGTCAGTATCCCTAGGAAATTTACCAGTAATTCAAGAATTTGTTGATGCATTCCAGATGTTGGAGCGGGGTCCCATAGGGTGCATTTTTGGGTAATTTTGTCTAAGTTTTGTTGTACGCCCTGCGCACAAAGAGTCAAAGGGGCCTTGGGGTGGGTCAAATTCCCTTAATCATTGTAATGGGTTTAAAGGGAAAATCATGAGTCTCAAACCATGGTATGTGCGCATCTATCTTAGCTTTAGCCCATCTAGTTACATAATATGTCAGAGTGATTATGTAACGCGCACCTGTCTTCTTTCCGGGAGGGTCAATGGGTCCGAAAAAATTGACGACCCATTTGTCAAAATATTTAAACGCCATTTGAGGGTGCAACGACATCTCATATCTGCATGACGGTTTCCCCGTACTTTGGCATACATCACAAGTATGGAAATATGCATGCGTGTCACTGTGCATCGTGGGCCACCATAAACCAGATCGTAGGATCTTCTGCATATTTTCTTTCCTTGCATAGTGACCTCCGATAACCCCTCCATGAGCCTGAGCTAAGATATCCTATATTTCAAACTCCAAAACATACCTTCGTAGGACTTCATATGTACCCATTTTGTATAGCTAACCGACAATTAGAGTAAATTCAGCTGCAAGTGCGACCAGCCCTTTCTTCTATTGCAGCATATACTTTGTGGGTGCACTTCTAGTGGTCAAGAAATGAATAATATCTGCAAAAATATCATCAACTATATTTATATAAAATAGTTTCACATCTGGTAAACCATCTTCCAAGCTAGTTGGTTGTTCTCCATTTTCAATGTGTGACAGATGATCTGGCCCAACAGTCAGTCTCCCAGGTTTCATAATTACTTCAAAGTCACACTCCTGAAATAACAACAACCATTTGTAGATCCCCCCCCCCAACATAGGCTTACTGATTAGGTACTTTAGAGAAGAATGGCCAGTAAACATCTTAAAATGGTCTCCCAACAGATAGTGGCAGAATTTCTGTAGCACGCAGACCATAGCCAATCCTTCCCTCTCTGTGGTTGAGTAATTACGCTCCGTGCTTGATAGCTTCCTACTTGCAAATGCAATAGGTTAGTCAATCTCCACAGCTCCTGGTTGCACTAAAATAACTCCTAGCGCGATGCAAGAGGCATTGACATGCACATGAAATACCTTCATCTAGTCTGGAAAGACCAATATGGGCGCAGTGACCATCTTCTCCTTATGCAATTCAAAACTCTTTTTGAATTCTTCATCCCAACATAATGAGGCATATTTATTTAGCAACTTCTCCATGGGCGCAGTGATCAACGCGTAACCTTGGATGAACTTCCGGTAATACCCTGTATGACCCAAAATTGAGCGAAACTGTTTGAAATTTGCAGGAACTTCCAAGTCAAAATAACAATGATCTTGGTTGGGTCCACCATCAATCTTCACTGACAAAAAATATGACCAAGCAAGATCCCAAATGGCACACATAATATACACTTTTTCATATTAAGTGAGATCTGATATTTCTGACAAGTATCCAAAATTAGGTGCAGATTCGACACATGCTTTTTCAAAAATCCAAAGACAATCCAGTAATCAAAGTATACTTCTAAGAACTTATGGTTGTATTATTTGAATGCAGATACTACTATGCGTGGGAAGATAGTTGGCGCATTCTTCAGACCAAATGGCATGACTGTATACTAAAAGGATACCCATTCTATTGCAAAGGTTGTCTTGCTTCTATCCTCTGGAGTGATTATGATCTAGTGGTATCCTAAGAAACCATTTGTAAATCAATAGGCTTCCTATCCTCCTAAATTTTCCACGATCTCATCGGAAAATGGAGTCAGGAATGGGTCATGTATGAAAGAATCATTCAATTTGCGCAGATCTACGCAAATCCTTATTTCTTCCTTAGTTTTCTTATCCTCCACCACCATGGGACTCACCGAATCAAATTCTTCCACTGGCTCTATGATTCATGAAACAACCATTTTCTCCAATTCCTCTTTGAATTTTTTCTTATATTAAGGATTCAACCTATCCAAGTGCCACTTCACAAGTTGCACATATAGTTTCAAGGTAATCTTCATCAGCCCGAGATCTCCTATTATCCCCTTCAGCTCCGAAAATTTTATAGGAAACGGGTCCTGATATTCAGTCAACAACTCAACAACCTTTCCCACTGTATCATCATCCCAGTAATCCTTGATCTTTTCTAATTTCAGTTGTTCCTCTAAGCTAATGTTAACTTGCCAAATCTTCAGAGGCTTATTTACATCTAGTGACTCAGTTGAAGGCCCAACAACTGTGCGATGTACTTCAAATTCAGGGATCATAATGTTCCTTGGATATTCCTCATTATCTTCAACTGAAAAATTTCAAAATTTTACAATGTCCATCATCTGCGCATCCCATGCTAGCAAGTCGCACTCCATCTTTGGTTTTGTGCTATTAAAGATGACCTCTTGAATATCCTACAGGGCTTTTCCCAAGCAGTCGAACCCACTTTCAAAACTAAAGGTCAAGATAAATTTTTCTGTTAGTGCAGTCCATTCATTGGTTCCTAGTTGCATCTTAGTTTCAAGGTAACAATCTATAGGCACCTTCCCCAAAGTGTGGATGAATATATGCACCCATTCTGGTCTCAGCTCTGCGCCCCATGCTTCAGTATATTTAGCCAAATTTTTGCGTGGATCACCTTTTCCGGAATAGGTCTCCTCTATTTTTGTATTTGGATGCTCAAATCATAGTCTCATCATATGGGTGCATTCTTCCCAATTATGCAAGTTTCCCTTGTGTGTATCCCACCATCATGCTGGGGTTGAGCGCAATGCTATATCAAGTGCATGGAATCTTTGTGCTTCTGGAACAACCTTTTCAAGTTCTCCTAAAAACATGTTAACATTAGTAAGACCATCGTAATAATGAAATTCTCATACCTCTGAGTATATGCACCGAAGAGATTTTTTCACCTGATTGCAGCGCATCGCAAATAATTCATGTATCTGGTTCTGCCAGTTTTCCAATTCCTCATCTGAATATGAAAATCAGGAACTATCCTTCTCCCAGTTGAGTCTTTCATTGGCTATCAGGTTGATCCAATATTCATCTTGCGCAGTCAACTTATAGATATGATCGACATAGTCATCTGCACGTACCAGCTTTGTATATCTTCACCTTCCACGTGATCTAGGGGAATCACCACTTTGGCTCCATTATTATCAAATACCATACTTCTGTGAATAATATTTATGATGCCATCCATATCAATAGCCCAATATAAACCCAACAACGTAAGATAGGGATCAATATCATCCACAATCTGTATAACTTCAAAGTCTGCAAGTACCTTTACTCCTTCAATATCTACTACAAAATGCGATAGTATTCCTAATGGAATAATATTTTGCTAATTCTCCATGCACAACTGGATAGTAGACCATTCCAACTTAGGTTCTCCCATGTGTTGCGAAGTCTGCTTTGGTAAGACATTTGCATCAGATCCTAGATCCAGAATGACCCGATCCATCTCATATGCACCAATCTGAGCAGTCAGGCGCATCTCTGATCCAATCCTTCTTTTATTATTATAGATCTTATTAACATATGTCTAATCCATCCAGGGTTGTTATTTCTCTACACAGTTTTCTGTCAATGCTTGGAGGTTTTTTTTTGCCTTCTTATTGCACAACAATTTTATGCAAGCTTGTAGGAAGGTCTTTATTTCTTCATCCACTCCGACCACATCCATAGGTTTGCTTGACGTTGAGGCTCCTACTTCTACAAACCCCTTTTTTTATTCTACAAAGGTTTCTTTCTCTCTCTGTAAGTTGAATCCTTCCTTCTTTTTAGGTTCTTTTCAGATCTAGATGCCAGTCTCAAGCTTCTTCCCTTTGTCTTCACTAGTGGTTGAACCACTCCTAATGATGACATTCACACTTGGTTCTTCTTCGTGCAGCTCTGCTCTTACCATCCGAATATTCTGAGTTGGATTTTGCATTTTATTTTCCTGCATATTTGAAATTGAAACATGAAAATCTTCAATAACATGATAAAATTGTCTACAATGCCTGCAATATTGTCGTGCCAGATTCAGATAGTCGCGCACATAATGACCCGCATCTCCATAATTGTAGCAGATGAGCTATCCCCTTCCTCGACCAACTCATCCTCCTATTCCTCTTCCTCTATTTTGGAATCCACTACACCCAAACATAGATGCTGGTGAGGTAGGTTCAGTGTGCATTCTATAAAGGTTAGCTCAGTCAATCATCAAATTGAAGCTGCGACAGTGCTATTCGTCATGTCCCAACGATGAGAAAATTTTGAAAAAAGTTTTCTTAAGATCAGACATATATTTACCAATCCTCGGATAATAGTTTGTGCATGCATACTCATAGCTTGAAAAATTGCGCACCATAATGTAGGATTCCCACTTGGACCAGCCACGCTCTTCAATGGGCTTGGTCTTCTAGCTTATAGATAATCATTGAATACGGGGCACTGATCCTTGTGATGCCCAAAAAATTTGTAGCGTATACACCATACATCTGCGCATGCCTCCTTTCCATTATCCTTGCGCAAAATCTATATCTATAAGTGCATTGCCTCCAACTGGCTTTGGATCCATTGAGTCCTGATCTATGCAACAAGTACCAGTGAAGCTTCTAACTTCATTGCAATTTCTACAACTTCGACTTGCATGGCAATATTCTGATGACTTAAGGGCAGGCATAGATGTAGTAGCAGCATGGAAATAAACCACTCTTTGTGTTGGGTATCATCAATAGTAAATCCTCCATCTCTGATAGTGCACTTCAACCTTTGATCCACATCCCATACATATTCGTTCAATTCTTTTCAAATCTCCTTTAACTCAGTGACACATTTCACAAACGATTTTTGCCTCTTGAATTGGTATTTTAATGTGGCCTTCATATTATCAATAGTTTCATTAGGATTTGTCGCTACATATCTTATGTACCAATCCAGCGTGCGATCTCGAAAAGCAGTGGCTAACTGTGCTTTCTTAACATCATCATTTTTAACCTGCTACGTTGTTCGCATAGTGTCAGTGACACACCAAAATTGGTCTATATATTCATTCCCCTTACCACATAAAGTAGGTAACTTCATGGAGGCAGCCATCTCTGCGCCTGGTGGCGGAGGTGGAGGTGGAGGTGGAGTGGTTGACTTGTTAGAGTGAGATGAGTTTGGAAGTGGAGTGGATGGGATTTGAATTACGGCAAATGACCCAAGAGTATTTTGATATTTTGATACTTCTTCTTTAGAGTGCACAGATTCACCAGAGCTACTAGTATTTGATTCTTCGTCACTGTCAAATTTACCCTTAAGAAGACTGTAAATAAAACCTTCTTCTAGATCTCCTCTGTTACGTTCTTCCACTACGCGTAGTTGGGCCTATACAGGACATTCACTCAATATGACTACATAGAGTACCCTGTTCACACAATAGAACTTTAATCCAAAACTTTAGAGAGCGTAGGAACTTACCTCTAGGTCCTTTTAAAAACCTTCGTTCAACTTTAGAATAAGATACAAATTTATCAATAGCAAATTCAGTCACAAATCCTCCCAGAACATGATTGATCTAATGATACATTGCACGGGTGATCTTGTTGCTAGTATTCTCTAATTGTTGTACCAACTCCGGGGTGCACTGAGTGATCGCGTTGTCCTTTGTGTAGGTCTGAAATTCAGTAAGGCGAGACAACCACTCATGCATCTTAGTTGCAAAGGAAGCTAAAAAAAATCATGGACCTCTGTATAGACACAATTTTGTGTCCAATCTTTAGCAGACAATTTTATAGCTTCTGTTCTCTTGGATTGCAAATTCAATTATCTTCTTATCAAGCCAATATTGTAATTCGTTCTACATTGGATGCCAAAACATTAAATCTCCCTCAAAATGATCCTGGTCCTGGAAACATAACCATTTTTTGGATTGAGGGGCCCTAACCTAGGTTAGGAGTTATGGCGGAACCAAAAAAACCCTCCAATTACTGGCCCTTTTGGCAGTGACCTGCTTGTGCAGATCAAAGTATCACCCGAAGCAGTATGGGGGGGTGCTGGAACTAGGTTTCCGCAACCTGAGGAAGATTTTGATGTAGTGGCCTGAATCAGACTTAGTGCAGATAATAGAATAGATGCGCACATGCACAATAAGCAAATCAAACCCTTCCGTAGATTATCACATAATACTTCACTATATTTTGTGCACAATCATTAAGTATACCTCATCCAGATCTATACATAAACTGATATTCGTGCACATTTTACTTCATTTAGATATACTTATTAACTAATATTTGCGTAGATACAATTAACCATTAACAAAAGTAAATACGCGACATAGAACAGATTCAGATCTTAAAGCAAATAACAGATAATCAATACAACAAATCGCCTAAGATTCCAGGTTCACCAAAACCGTCTTCTTTATTAAGAGATATATCAATTTAGTACATTCAATTCTTCTACGCACACAGCCAGTAGAGTCTGTACACAACCAAGACTTAGGTCTCCATGCACATAGCCAACAAGAGCCTTTTTACCCAAAAACCTAGACTTAGATCAAACGTTAACCAACAACCATTACACAAATATTAGATATCCTTTCTTGAATCAATCCTTACATATTTATACTATCTAGACACGCACATACCATGGTTTGAGACTCATGGTTTTCCCTTTAAACCCATTACAATTATTAAGGGACTTTGACTTGCCCCAAAGCCCCTTTGAGTCTTTGCGCGCAACACGTACAACAAAAATTAGACAAAATTACCCAAAAATGCACCCCAGGGGACCCATCTCCAAGACACCTCATCCTCAATAAACCAAAATTAACACACAACAATAGTTATGGAAGATAACTAAACATTGGATGAAAGTGAGTCTCGTTCCCTTGCTTTCATTCCATTCAACAAGAAATTATTCTCCCTCCTTGTTAATTACACAAGAGAAGAGTCTTGTTTCGTTAGCACTGTATGCCATAGTGGTGCACCAATGTTTCTTGAACCCATATGGTCACATAATCAAGCCTTTTATTTTCCCTCAATGGTTGTCGAAAAGATAAACTGAATGTTTTATTTATGATGTGGGTATATTGAATACATAGGTGATTCATGACCTTCAAAATTATATAACCTATGGCTAGTTATTTCATCCCATACCTTGATTACCTTGTCATCTCCACATGTAATGATGCATTGTTGTTTGCTAGGATTTTAGAAAGAAAGGCCATTGACACCTCCAATATGTGCATCAATTTACAAGTGTTATCATACATATTCACCAATATTATAGGTGTAAGTATGCACTATGTTCTTTGAATAGGTAACCCCAGAAAAATTTCCATCTAGACTCCACACAACATAGTTGACATAAAAACCATGTTCCTTCACAAGTCATTCCTGCATTGAGGTGGTACGAATTGCAAGATACCAAGCCTTGAAATTTCTAATGAATAACAATAGATTTTTTATCCCACATACGTGTCAGTAATATCAAATTCATGACCTATATAAAATTGTCACCATTTATATTGTTCAATAAGATGGAGCCGATGTGGATAATTACAACCCATGGAAGGAAAATTTGGCTTGGACATCAACATGGTGCTTTATGACTTCCCCAAATAATAAATTTTGTATGAGGATAAGGTAAAATATCCCACATGAAATAGGATAAACATATGTTTAAGTACTCAAATAACCCAATGCCTTCAAATTGTTTTGATGCATTCTACACTATTACCAACTCCTTGGCGGGCTCCTCCCTCGATTGTGCTCCTTGTATGTTGAGATCCCTTGTGACTCACACTTGGACTAGTAATTATATGATCATCGATGAACCATACGTAGCATAATACATGGAATTGGATATTGTGTCTTCAATCCCAATACTTTTTTAGAAAAAACACTTTTATACATAAGAGGAAAAGAGCAATAAGAATGCTCTTTAAAAACACAAATTTTACCAAATTCAGTTTAAAAAAAAAACATAAATCATAAAATAAAAAATTGTTGTGTGATATCATGAACCCAAATTAAATTGTTTTCCTCCCTTGTAGGATTTATATACAACACTCATAATCAAACTTTACGTAGTAATGTCTCTAACAAACCCATTTGAAATAGTTTATGTGATCTACAAACAAGATGTGGGATACCACCTGACTATATGACATTACAACAATTGCAAAAGTACCCTGCCCTCTCTTCTTCCTTATCAAAATACTCAAGGATTCAAACACAGCAAAAAATAAAAGGGGTGAGAGAGGGCATCCCTATATTAGGTCCTTTGTGGCTCCAAAAAATCAAAAGGGGATCCATTTAATAGAACAATGAAGGATACCAACTCCAAGAATCCCATAATTCAATTTATAAAGGATAAATTGAAACCCAATTTGATGAGTGGAAATATTAAAAAGGTCTAATTGAAATTTTCAAATCTAGAGAGATCAACTTTTAAATTAATAATAATAAAAAAATTGTTGGTGCTAACCATATGGATTAATTCCCGAGTTATTTCCACTGCGTCGTGTATTTTTCTAACCTAAAAGAATCCAAACCATTCCTCCTAGACGACCTCACTTAATATGGGCTTGAGACAAATGACCATAATTTTAGCAATAATTTTATAAATAGCATTACAATGAGATCAAATTGTAGTCTCTAAATGAACAACCCTAATGCTTCTTTTGGATGAGGGAAATGTGGATCTTATCGAAAAAACCAATTACCTTCTCTACTCTTTGATATTCTCAAAGAACCTTTAAAGAACCTTGTCCTTAGGATGAACCACATTAGCTGGTTCGAAACATCGACCAAATCCTAATAATGTGATTAATCCGAAAGACATTTTTATCTACATTATGGATCACAAAAGTCTTAGATCGAAGAATATCATTTTTAATTAAGTCATAGAATGTTGGGTATAATTCCACAAGTATACCATCCTTCCTTTGACTTTTACCTTTCTAAATGGATGTAAGAGCCAACAAAATATATACCACTATAACTTTTGTGAGCAATGATTCATTTGAGCCCTTACAAAGAGATGGGGAAAAGTAATTATTAACCTCCATAATCTCTTATGCACTAAAATTAGAGAGATCCTAAAAAAATGATTCACAGTAATGAATACCTTCATTAGCCATTTTAGAAGGATCAAAGAACTCCTCTTGAAGACTAAACACTCCAAATAGTGTTTAAGTTTTTCCGATGGTTTCAAAACTGATGGAAGAAATTTGTATTGTTATCTCATTATTTCATGCATATTTATCGAATTTTTAATCTCAGTTTTGATTCCTCCTTATTTCAAATATTATATCTAATATCCTCCAACAAGAAAAATTTAGAGATATCATTTTCCAATAAGGAGGAATCTTTCTCCTGGAAAATGTTGAGATCTGAGCCTCCACATCCAAAAAAAATTCCTTCTTTCCCACCTTATGGGATGATGCCCACCTATGAGTTTCATATTGAACCCTACTCAAGTTATTAGTGAATTTCCTCGTGGCTTTCAATGTAAGACATTATGAAAATGGTCTTCATTCCTACATCACCAACTTTTAAAAGTCATCATGCACAAACCAATCCCTATTGAGCTTGAAGGGGGAGTGTGGATTTGAGATATTTTCCTCAATTTTCAAAATAATAGGAAAGTGAATTGAAATTTGTTGGGAAAAATACTGAGAGGGGGGGGTGAATCAGTATTTAGAGCTGACTGACAATTTTTAGTTTTCATTTCTCTTAAAAACATATGTTACATTACTGCATCCAACTTGTATGTCCAGAGATTTTATCATGTCTTTACTTAGATCATTGCATCATTTATTCATCAGATAAGTAGCAAGCATGAATAGAAATAACTGTACAAACCATCAAACATAAGTAACACATATGAATACTAGGATTTAAGGTGGAAACCCAATTCAGGAGAAAACCACCACTGCTGGAGTCTCTGTCTTCAATATTTTATTACAAAGAAAACATATTACAATTTCTGTGCTAGTGTAGACTTATACCAGCACGCAGGCACCCACCTGCAGAAGGCTACAACCTTCTCTCATTTACCAGCCTCTCCTGGAAGGGAGCTACAACCCCCTGATCATAACATCAACTTCTATATATAGAAGGCTTCAACCGTTTGATCCACTGCAGACCACTTTTCATCAATTTTCACACTGGTTCAAACAGTTTCAATGCAACCCTTTATTCAATTATCAACAAAAATATTTGCCCTAATTCTTCATAGTGCGACCACTGTAACCTATACATCAGAAGTAATCCAGGCTTCAGAGAATATATGCATTCAACATCCCGTGTATCCTTCTGTGTATATTAATCTTCAGAAACCCCAACTGTCATATGAAATTTCAATGTAGATGACTCGCATATATATATATATATATATACGTGTTGTTCTTGTATGGACCTGTAATAATAATATGTTTGCAGAGTAGGCCGGATCTACAAAAACTTACCCGGATTCATATTTGTTCTTGTAGCAGACAAGCGCCAGTTCTTCATGACTTCGTTCGTCGTTTAAGACCAGAGGTTCATTCAGATTTTACAGTTAAGAACTGAGTTCGCCCATCCAGATATTCCTTCGAGAGCTTCATTCATTCATCACCCTTACGCATGCACATGTTCTTCATCCTTTCGTTAGTCGATATGATCATTATATTTTCACGTGCACCATCGGTTCAGATATATCAGGGTTTATTCCTACAGATATCTCCAAAGGAGATTCATTTTTTTTTTTATTATCAATCCTCATACACCACTTCTTCATAATTCTCATCACTTTATATAGTTTTTTCCCTTATTAAAACCATGGGTCAAAACCATTCAATTACTAATGGTATTCCTGGACGGTATTTCCTTTAGCACCCTTACGTACCTCTTTGATTTCTTTTTAATTTATTTATCAATTTGAAGAAATTGATAAATAAATATATTTACAAAGTTTTAAACCCTTCTTCGGACTTTATAAAAAATATCCAATGCTTTCAAATAGTTTAATATTTCAATAAAACTTTGACCCCTGGCCCACATATGCGCCCCTTCGTCCCAAAATAAACTTCGCGCAAGTCCAGTGCTCGATCACCGTTGGATTGCGAGCCTCCAAGATCGACGGATATCGCTTGGGAAATTTGCACGAGCAATAATGCGCGATGGCGCGTCATACTCGTGTTATTTTTCGCGCATCTTGATTAATCTCCGGGCAAGTCCGACGCATGATCACCGTCTGATTGCCCCCTTTCAGATCGACGGTGCAAAAGCAATTTCGCTGGCCGTCCTGGTACGGGCTTTAACGCGTGATGGACTATCGTTATCGTGCGATTGGCGGTTTTGCAGGGACACGTGTCAACACCTCTATGGAATCGCTGCCAATTCGGGAATACCACCTATCATCCAAAGGTGGTGCGGAAAAACCCGGAAACCACCTTCACTATTCACTCGCAGTTTTCAAACAGTGATCATCCGTTCAATCGCTCTGTACTCCAGGTTCCGTTTGCGTATCTGCGCCATCTCTAAAGCCAAACTTCATTTTAAGTATTCTTCCGCAGGATATATATATATATACATAATGTGTTATGTACATACAGAACGCGTCCATGGCTCACTGTACCGAGACCTTAGCAACCTGATAAGAGCACAAATCTATCCATATATCATCACATAGAGTTGCAGGAAATTTCGTACGATAATTGAACTAATCAAAGCCCCAATTGCTCTGGTTATTATCAGAGTATCACCGAAACTCAACCATATACAGATTTTCTTTCTCCTCCATACATTATATTTATACATGAATTAACTTTCGCAGGGATTATAATTTCTGTAAAATCAAATCAATAAATGCATCTTTCCTCTATTCTTTGCTGCTGATCCTGCTGATCGTTGATCTCTGCAACTCTGCTATTCTTCTTCGTTTCCCATGCCTTTGCCAATTCCTTTGCCACATCCTTTATCATTAATGACATTATTCCAATGATCTCCCCATGTCATTCTATCTTCAATACATTACCTTCCATGGTATGTTCGAATTTCTTCCCTGTCACAGTTCTACAAGTTCTTCATTAATTAGGTTGCCATCAAGGACAACACATGGCATCATATTGCCAAAAATCTCCCCCTTTGGACTTGATGGCAACCATGATAGTGTTTGATCATTACAGTAGATAGATACATTGATTGTAACCATTATTCAAACACCATGATACTACCATTATTCAAACACCATGATACTCTCCCCCTTTGACATCAAGGGAAAAGGTTTGACAATACCATGCTCCCCCTGAGGTCATGCCTTGTCATATGACCAATGCTCCCCCTTAGCCTGTGCAATCAGAGATGCCCACCAGCACCTCACAACCAATTTAGTATTCTGTAATTAAGTAGACAGGATCCTCTGCATGGCAGAGATTACTCCCAGTTTCTGTCTGAGATATTCAAACGCTTCCCTGGGTAGAGGTTTGGTAAATATATCAGCAAATTGTTCTTTGGAGGAAACATACTCCAATTTTACCTTTTGCTCAAGCACTTGTTCTCATAAGAAATGATATTTGATGGGAATGTGCTTGGTCTTGGAATGCATAAAAGGATTCTTTGAGATACTGATGGCACTTGTGTTATCACACATAATGGAGATAGGTGGTGAACATTTGATTTGAAAATCTTGTAGGGTTTGCATCATCAAAAGAAGTTGAGTGCAACATGATGCTGCAGCCACATATTCTGCTTCTGCTGTAGATAAGGAAATGGAGCTTTGTTTCTTGCTCAACCAAGATACTAACCGGGTCCCCATATAGAATGCACCACCACTAGTGCTTTTTCGATCATCAATACTTCCAGCCCAATCTGCATCAGTGTATGCATGAAGAGTAAGATCAACATTCTTTGGATACCATAGTCCAAAATCTTGAGTTCCTTGTAGATATTTGAATATTATTTTTACAGCCTGAAGATGAGACTCTCTTGGATTGGCTTGAAATCGTCCGACAATCCCAACTGCATGCATAATGTCTGGTCTTGTCCCAGTGAGATAAAGTAGACTTCCTATCATAGATCGGTATTCTGGTTGATTCACCGTGGGAGAATCATCACTAGAACTGAGATTACATCCGGTTATCATTGGTGTACTTACAGGTTTGAAATCTTCCATGCCATACTTATTTAGGATTTGCTTAATGTATTTTGCTTGTGATAAAGAAATGCCATCTGTTGCTTGTTGTACTTGCAAACCAAGAAAGAATGTTAGTTCCCCAAGTAAAGACATTTCAAATTCTTGCTGCATATCTGAAACAAATTTCTGACTCATAGATTCTTCATTACTTCCAAAAATGATATCATCAACATATACAACCACAATTAATAGTTTGTCATTTTCAGTTTTTGTGTATAAGTTGCTATCAACAGATCCTTTTGAGAATCCTTGTTCATGGAGATATTTTTCAAGATGACAGTATCATGCCCTTGGAGCTTGTTTGAGACCATATAGAGCTTTCTTAAGTCTACAAACAAGTTTTTCATCATTTTCCAAAATGGAACCTTCTGGTTGTTATATATAAACTTCTTCTTCTAGATCACCATTGAGAAAAGCATATTTAACATCCATTTGATAAACTTTGATTTGTTGGAAGCTTGAAAAAGCAAGAAACATTCTTATGGCTTCAGGTTTGGCTATAGGAGCAAAGGTTTCTTCAAAGTCTATACCTTCTTGTTGAGCATACCCCTTGCAAACAAGTCTAGCTTTATTTCTTATAACATCCCCATTCTCATTTAACTTGTTTTTGAATATCCATTTAGTTCCAATGACATTTTTGTCCTAAGGTCTTGGTACTAATTCCCAAGTGTGATTCTTTTCAATTTGATTATGCTCTTCATTCATGGCTTGAATCCAGCATTCATCTTTGCTGGCTTGATTGAAACTGTGAGGTTCAATAGTGGACAGATATGCCAGATTGCTAGAGGATCCCACAAGAGTCCTTCTTGTTTGTACACCTGATCCCTTTTCTCCCAAAATTTGAGATTCTGTATGGTTCTTTTGAACATATCTAGATGTAGCCTTTTTAGACAATTCATATTCGAGTTCTTCACTGGGTTCACTATTTGTATCATTATTATTTGATGTAGAAGGATATGTGTCATCATCATCTTCATCTGTTGTTTTCTTTTCTTCTTTTGGAGCTACAGGAGACTCATCAATACATTCAACAATATTCCGAAGTCTTTTATTGTAACATTTATATGCCCTACTCCTAGAGGAGTAACCAAGAAATATTCCTTCATCTGCTCTGGGTTCAAACTTGCCAAGTTTTTCATCATTATTCTTGATAAATAATTTGCTCCCAAAAATTCTAAAATGCTTTATAGTGGGAGGATTACCATACCAGAGTTCATATGGAGTTTTATCACTATTTACACGAACATGCGCTTTGTTGAGAATGTTATTTGTTGTATGTCTTGCTTCTCTTCATGTGTCTGGTGTTCAGAAATCATCAAAGCATAGCTCTGGCCATTATGTTAATTGTTGGTTGTTCTCTACTGTCATTTGTTGTTGGGTACCCTTTCTGAGAAAACTGTCTTTTTATGCCATGTTGTTCACAAAATTCAAAGAATTCATTTGATGTATATTCTCCTCCTCGATCAGATCTAAGACACTTGATTTTTAGATCTAATTCATTTTCTACCAATGCTTTGAAGATCTGAAATTTTTTAAATGCTTCATCTTTGTGTTTAATGAACCCGATCCAACACATTCTAGAGTAATCATCAATAAATAAGATATAGTATTCTTCCCCACGTGGTGACTTTTTCCTCATAGGTCCACATATGTCGGTATGAATGAGTTCAGAAGCCTTGATAGTCCTTCTTAGCCTTCAATTTATACGGTTTGGCAAATTGGCAAGATTTGCATATAATCTTCCAGATAGAGTATATTGGGAAGATCCTGAAGCTTTGATGCAGCAGTTGTTGATTTGAGAGAAGCTCAGATGCCCAAACCTTCTATGCCATAGCCAATTTTCTGAAGATTTACTCAAATAACATTGTTCTTTGGGGTTCTTCAATATATACAGGTTGTTTGGAGTTCTTTTTCCTTTTATAATTTCTTTACCTGTATCAAGATCACGTACCACACATTCTTTTGAACTAAAGACAACTTGAGTTCCTTGATCACACATTTGACTTACACTTAACAAGTTATGCTTCCGTCAATACATGTGACTTCATTGTTCTTTCCTTTTTGTACTGAAACAGACTCAGACCACACCTTTAATGGCCATGATGAGATCATTTCCAAATGTAACATTCTTTCCTTATCTGAAGTACTATGGTGAAGTTTGTCTTCATCACCTGTCATGTGTCTGAGCATTTGAGCATCCCTATCAATGTACCGTGGTTTCTTCATCTTCTGCAAATAATGCTATGCCACAATTTTCAACCTGTAATTCCTTCTTTTTCCATACTTTGGAGCTTGAAGGAACATGTTCTTTTGGCTGAATTTTTCTCCTGCATTCTGATTCTTCATGGACAAAGTTATTGCAATAATCACATTCAACTTCATTTTGAAGAGGAGAAAATTTGTTATAAGTATTCTTCTTTGTTTCAATATCAATCCTTTTCTTTCTTGCTTCTCTTGTCATGATGGTTTTATATGCAACACATTGAACAAATTTATGACCAAAATTGTGACATGAGAAACATTGTCCATTGAAGAAGAAATTTCTGCGATCATAAAATCTTCTATATGAATTTATTTGTTGATTGGTGTTTCTTTGAAAGCCATTCCTGTTAGTGTTCTTTGAATTGAGATGATCATGTTTTACTTGTAAAGATTCTTTATTCCCTTGTTGAGTGGAAACATGTTGTAAACCAGTTGTAACTACTTTTAGATAATTTGGTGCTGAGGCCTGGGAAGATTCTCCAATAAATCCAAGACCTATCTTTATAAGAGGAGAACATTGTACCTTGATAATCTCATCTAACGTTTCAGATCCTTTAGCAAATCTAAGATTCAGAGTTTTTACTTTCTCATGTTCTTTTCTTAGGCTTACTACTTCACACTCTAATTTCTCATTGTGTTTTTCCTTTTCTTCAAGCTAATTTTTCAGAGTCTCTATTGTTATTTTACTCTCTTCTAAGCAAATTTTGAGTTTATTGTTTTCATCAAGAAAATCACTGTCTTCTAGAGCATCCACAAAAGTATGCTTTTCTTCTCTAGAATCTTTTTCAAATGCCATGAGAAGTCTAAGATCTTGTTCACATTCTTCCTCACTATCAGATAACCCATCACTATCTTCATGAGTATAGTAACTCCTTTTAGTGCTAAAACAATTCTTATTCCTTCTTGCAACTTCCTTCCCCTTTTTATGCGTTTCTTTATAAGGAAACTTAGCTGCATAATGTCCAACTCTTCCACAATCAAAACATTTGAAAGGAAGCTTACCTCTGAACTGTCATGTCCCAAGTTGAAGTTTCTTTACAAAGTTTATCTCTTCTTCTTCTGAGATATATCCTGATCCTTCTGTTTTTTGTACTTCCTTCCCTTTTGTAAAAGTTCTAAAGACTGCTTCTTTGACTTCAGATGGTCCTCCTCTTCTCATTTCATATGCAGTTAGTATGCCATGAAGTTGCACCACAGTAAGATTTTTAAGATCCTGCTTTTCTTCAAGAGCAGAAACTTTTGACTCAAATTTTGTTGTTAGTGATCTTAAGACTTTCTCAACCAAAGTAGATTCGGTTATTGTTTCTCCCAGATTTCTCATACGATTTACAATATCATCAAGACGTAAAAATAAATTGGAAATGCTCTCCTCATTATCCATTTTTATATTTTCATATTGAATTCTGAGAGTTTGTAGTTTAGCACTTTTTACCTTTGCATCACCTTCATAACATAGAATGATCTTGTCCCATATTGCCTTTGTTGTATTCAACTGCATGACTTTGAAAAATTCTGATTCAGTTAGACTTCCCAATAGAGCATTGACCGCCTTTGCATTTGTTTCATAGTTCTTTCTTTCCGTTGGATTTGTTGGTACTGCAGCTGGATATTAATATCCTCCTTCAACAATTTCCCATACCTCTGCTCCTAGAGACTGAAGATAAGATCTCATCATTATTTTCCAGAAGATTAAATTGTTTCTGTTGAAGAGTGGAGGCTTGATAGATGCCGTTCCATCTTGATTGCTCATCTTGCTTGATATTCCTTCTAGCGGTAAAGCCTTTTCAGAAGGACCTGGCTCTGATTCCAATTGTTGGGAAAAATACTAAGAGGGGGGGGTGAATCAGTATTTAGAGCTGACTGACAATTTTTAGTTTTCCTTTCTCTTAAAAACATATGTTACATTACTGCATCCAAATTGTATGTCTAGATATTTTATCATGTCTTTACTTAGATCATTGCATCATTTATTCATCAGATAAGTAGCAAGCATGAATATAAATAACTGTACAAACCATCAAACATAAGCAACACATATGAACACCAGGATTTAAGGTGGAAACCCAATTCGGGAGAAAACCACCGCTGCTGAAGTCTCTGTCTTCAATATTCTATTACAAAGAAAACATATTACAATTTCTGTGCTGGTGCAGACTTATACCAGCATGTAGGCACCCACCTGCAGAAGGCTACAACCTTCTCTCATTTACCAGCCTCTCCTGGAAGGGAGCTACAACCCCCTGATCATAACATCAGCTTCTATATATAGAAGGCTTCAACCGTCTGATCCACTGCAGACCACTTTTCATCAATTTTCACACTGGTTCAAACAGTTTCAATGCAACCATTTATTCAATTATCAACAAAAATATTTGCCCTTAATTCTTCATAGTGCGACCACTGTAACCTATACATCAGAAGTAATCCAGACTTCAGAGAATATATGCATTCAACATCCCGTGTATCCTTCTGTGTATATTAATCTTCAGAAACCCCAACTGCCATATGCACTTTCACTGTAGATGACTCGCATATATATATACGTGTTGTTCTTGTATGGGCCTGTAATAATAATATTTTTGCAAAGCAGGCCGGATCTACAAAAACTTACCCAGATTCATATGTGTTCTTGTAGCAGACAAGCGCCAGTTCTTCATGACTTCGTTCGTCGTTTAAGACCAGAGGTTCATTCAGATTTTACAGTTAAGAACTGAGTTCGCCCATCCAGATATTCCTTCGAGAGCTTCATTCATTCATCACCCTTACGCATGCACATGTTCTTCATCCTTTAGTTAGTCGATCTGATCATTATATTTTCACGTGCACCGTCGATTCAGATATATCAGGGTTTATTCCTACAAATATCTCCAAGTGAGATTCATTTTTTTTTATTATCAATCCTCACACACCACTTCTTCATAATTCTCATCACTTTATATAGTTTTCGCCCTTATTAAAACCATGGGTCAAAACCATTCAATTACTACTGGTATTCCTGGACGGTATTTCCCTTAGCACCCTTACGTACCTCTTTGATTTCTTTTTAATTTATTTATCAATTTGAAGAAATTGATAAATAAATATATTTAAAAATTTTTAAACCCTTATTCAGACTTTATAAACAATATCCAATGCTTTCAAATAGTTTAATATTTCAATAAAACTTTGACCCCTGGCCCACATATGTGCCCCTTCGTCCCAAAATAAACTTCATGAAAGTCCAGTGCCCGATCACCGTTGGATTGCGAGCCTCCAAGATCGACGAATATCGCTTGGGCAATTTGCACGAGCAATAATGCGCGATGGCGCGTCATACTCGTGTTATTTTTCGTGCATCTTGATTAATCTCCGGGCAAGTTTGACGCACGATCACCGTCCGATTGCCCCCTTTCAGATCGACGGTGAAAAAGCAATTTCGCTGGCCGTCCTAGTACGGGCTTTAACGCGCGATGGACTATCGTTATCGTGCGATTTGCGGTTTTGCAGGGACGCATGTCAACACCTCTATGGAATCGCTGCCAATTCGGGAATACCACATATCGTCCAAAGGTGGTGTGGAAAAACCCGGAAACCACCTTCACTATTCACTCGCAGTTTTCAAACAGTGATCATCCGTTCAATCGCTCCGTACTCCAGGTTCCATTTGCGTATCTGTGCCATCTATAAAGCCAAACTTCGTTTTAAGTATTCTTCCGCAGGATATATATATATATATATATATATATATATATATATATATAATGTGTTCTGTACATATAGAACGTGTCCATGGCTCACTGTACCGAGACCTTAGCAACCTGATAAAAGCACAAATCTATCCATAGATCATCACACAGAGTTGCAAGAATTTTCATACGAGAATTGAACCAATCAAAGCCCCAATTGCTCTGGTTATTATCGGAGTATCACCGAAACTCAACCATACACAAATTTTCTTTCTCCTCCATACATTATATTTATACATGAATTAATTTTCGCAGGGATTATAATTTCTGTAAAATCAAATCAATAAATGCATCTTTCCTCTATTCTTTGCTGCTGATCCTGTTGATCATTGATCTCTGCAACTCTGCTATTCTTCTTCGTTTCCCATGCCTTTGCCAATTCCTTTGCCACATCCTTTATCATTAATGACAATATTCCAATGATCTCCCCATGTTATTCTGTCTTCAATACATTACCTTCCATGGTATGTTCAAAGTTCTTCCCTGTCACAGTTCTTCAAGTTCTTCATTAATTAGGTTGCCATCAAAGACAACACATGGCATTATATTGCCAACAAAATTCCTCCAAAAGAAATCCATGACTTTACCACGAGTTGGCCTACCACCTAACATTATCCAAACAAAAAAATTTCAAGTAATTTTTCAATTGTGTCATGCCCTATACAAAACATTCCTCCAATTGTGCTCTATATTAATAGGCCTTTGATCCAAGAGATGATTTTTTGGAATGAGTTTTGAAAGAAATTATTGAGAGCATGTAACCTAGATTTGGAACCCCAAACCTCACCAGCAAACATAGTCATATTTACTTCTCCACTGATAATAAGAAAATGGGAGAAAATAATCCTTTTCATCTAAAGAGTTTCAGTAAGACTCCCTGTTTGCATAGGGTCCATAGAAATTTAATATGTTAAACTAAGAACCTAAGCACTTTTATTCAAGAGAGACATGTATCAAGACATCACACAACTTAAACCTTGAGAAGAAAATTCCAAACTCCAACCAAAGATCAAACCTTCAGACATATATTCTACATTCAAAGAGGCAAAAAACCAATTTTTTTACCATGTACCAAGAATTGAAAAAGAAAGTGTTATCAATTACATAGTTTCTTAAAAAATATGATGTCCAAATTATGCTTATGGATGATACTTTGATGGTTTGTTTTCTAGCACCCCCAATCCCTCACACATTGAAAGATAAAAATATCACGAGAATGGATTGGGAAGGGATTTCCTCACTCAAAGGGCCCTTGAAATGTTGTATTGTTTAAATTTTTTTATCTCCCACATAACCTAATACCATGCTTTATGGAGATGGTACTTATGACCCATTGAGTTTCAAGTAAGTGGGTCCAAATATAAGCCACTAGAAAATGATAAATAATCCTTGATTATAACCCTATTCCTCAAAGTGTGTGGTCAAGTATGAGGGAGATATCCACTTAAAAAGGGACTAGCTATTGTGGGAACATTTTATAGGATAAGGGAAGGTGGGGAGAATAATGTACCTAGATAAGAAGGGATCGAGGAAGAAGAGGGGGGAGAAGGGGTATGTGAATGCGACTAGGAGATTTCTAGAGGAGAGAGAGGAGGAGAGGAGGCAATAGGGGATAGAAAATTACTATTTAGCTTGGTGGATGCTTCTAGAGTAGATGATTTGTCAAATTTTGCATCCTCCAGTATGGTTGATGTATCCAACAATGCCCAAGGAGAGACACCAGTTGTAGTCTCACTACTTGAATGCTTCCATAATTTATTTTTGCATAAATTGGGAGCCTTATAATTTGTGCATTTAACCTAAATATTTCTAACCATATGGTATTAAATCACTGGGAGGGAATATTTCAATAATCAATTTGTTGCACCCAGAATTTCTCATTAAACACTAATTCAATATCATTATACAGACCCTCCTACATGTTTACCTCAATAAATATACATGCCCACTTCTTGTCTATGATGGCCTCCAAATTAAGGTCTAGTGAAATGAATTTAAATATCTTGTCATCTATGGATCACATCACCTCCTCAGACCAAAACACCATCAGAAGACCCAAAAGAATATCCAAAAGCTATTTAATTTAACATTGTTCTTAGGAAAGATCGAAATTCACCATCTAGGGATTCAAGAAAAATCCTAAAGGTCTCCACACCCAATTCTTCTCTTTGAATATGAGTAATCCTCCATTGAAGAAAAATAGAAGAATAAACAACCTCTAACTAGAATATGTACTTGGGGCTTATAGCCTAGGAGAGTGTATAAAATCAACATAAATTCAACTGATCTTGTAATATGCTAAAACAAAATACTTGAATCTATTATACAAATTGTGGAAACCAATTATGATCACATAATCACTTGAACAAGAAAGAGAAATAATTTAAATCGAACAACAGAAAGATTTATCTGGGGCAAGCCTTAGCTAAAACCCTGATATCTATATATTGCATTAGTATAGAATATGTAACAATGTAATGATTCTCTCAGTCTTGAGATCTCTCTGCATTATCTTTGACGATCTCACTCTATCCCAAGAAAGTTTGGTCCAATACTTAATCATTTTCTTTCCTCTGGATACCCTACCTTTCTTGCGTAATACATCTAAGGACTTAACAATTCATGCATGACTTGTACAATTTTCTCTTTATACAACTGATAGTACACTTTCCTTTAACCCTAATCTCAACAGTGTCTTCCTGAGAACTGACATGAAACAACTATTTATAGAAAATTATCAGTTATATGATTGATCACTGCATGTGAATTAAATCATATTTAATTCACTGGACCTCTCATTATTTTCTCCATTAGTTAAAACTAGTTAAACTAATTTTAACTAAAATAATTAAGTTAAATAATTACAAGTAAAAATAAACTGATTTAACTTGTATTAACTGAGCTAACTAAATCTTCCTAACTTGGTTAACTTGTACAATTTGTCATGTGATGTGGAATTACTATTTCCTTCTAATTTAATTAAGGGAAAATTAAATTATAAGCCTCTTATTGTTGCCATTTTCAGCACTCCCTCTAAAAAATAAAGGGTTTGTCTGCTACCCCGATTCTGCCTTTGTGGAACTCGAATTTTCCTCTTGATAGTGCCTTCTTCAAGATGCCTTCATCTTGCTCCTTTGTAGGAATGTACTCTAATGACATAATCCTCCTCTACACACAATATCTGAGATGGTGATATCAGATATCAATATGCTTGGACCTGTCATGAAAAACAGGATTAATCGAGAGTTTGATGCAACTTTGATTATCACAATAAATCACCGCCGGATACATTTTTTGACCAAACAAACCAACATGTATCTTTCTCATCTAGATGGCCTCACAATTTTCTTGACTAGAAGCCATGTGCTTTTCCTCTGCTAAACTGAGTGAAACTGATCTCTGCTTCTTGTTGTAATAGGAAAATGCTACTGACCCAATGCTGAAGATTCCCCTTGATGTGCTCTTCCTGTCAGATGGACTCACTGCCAAATATGAATCTGTGCAACCTTGAAGCTTCTCTCCCTCTGCCCACCTGTACCATAGCTCAAACTTGTGGTGCCTCCGAGGTATCTCAACACATGATTTATTTCCTTCAATAGATCTTGGCAGGCTTAACCATAGCTTGACTAAGTTGTTTAACCGCATAGCATATGTTTGGTCGTGTGTTCACCGAATACATGAGTCAAACCACATGTTGCTTGTAGATGGTAGCTTCTACTACATCGCCTGAAGTATCATCCTCCTTCCTCCAGTTCCCTGCTAGAGGAGTCACCATGGGTTTATTTCTCTCCATGTGAAAATTATTCAGAATCTCGTTGGCATACTTTCCCTGAGATAAAAATAGTTCCCCATCTCTTTACCATATTTCCAATCCAATGAAATAATGAAATGAACCCATATCCTTAATCTCAAATTATCTTACAAGATCCTATTTGAAAGACTTTATGAGCTATTCATAACCTGTCAGAATCAAATCATCGACATAAAGTAAAATGATCAAAATTTTACCTTCTACCACAATATGGTAAAGGTTAGAATTTGCTTCAGTTTTGGTGAGGCCCAACTTGGTGAAGCAGTTTTCGATCATGATGTACCAAGCACAGGGTGCTTGTTTCATTCCATACAACACTCTCTTGAGTTTGCACACATGCGACTCTCTGTTGAAGGTCTCAAGAAATTCTGGTTTCTCTATGTACACCTCTTCCTCAATCAATCTGTTGAGGAAGGCTATCTTTATATCCATATGATGTATCTACCATCCCATCTACACTGAAAGTGAAATGATAGATTTGATTGATGATTACCTTTCAACTGGAGAAAAGGTCTCCTCGTAATCAATTCCCTCCACCTGAGAGAACTCTCTTGCCAAAAATCTAGCCTTGTGTTTCTCAACACTCCCATCTGCTACTTGCTTCACCTTGTATATCCACCTGGATCCTACAACTAACTTTCCATCCTGTCATGGGACAATTTCCCATGCAATGTTTCTAATAATGGAGTCATACTCCTCAATCATGGCATCAACCCAAACATGTTTCTACACTTCTTCCTCGAATTAGTATGGCTCAAACTCTACACTCTCACTCATAAGATCCATGTAGCGAGTGTACTACTCTAGGGACCTTCTCTTCCTGTGTTGTGATGTGGGTTCTCCCACATTATATCTAGCATCACGAACCAACCTGTTAGCCCCTCTGGTATGCTTCCTTCCGTCTTTAGATTTATCTGCATGAGTGAGTGCTTCCACTCTCTGTTCCTATGCTTGTGGTTGCTCCACATATTGAGGTTATTCTTTTGGAGCTGAGAGCTCCTCAATTGCATGCAACTGAATCTCCCTCTCAAGGGAAATTCGCATGGCCTTTTCTTCATTGAATTTCACTTCTTTTATGACCACTTCCATCCCATGTGCTGGAAAGTAAACCCAATTGTTAGGAGGGGTATCGTTGTACCTCACAAATATTCCCAACTCAGCTATTAGCTCTAGCTTTTTCCTGGCATCTTTGGTTACATGGAAATAAACTGATGAACCAAAAAGTTTAAAATGTGCCACATCGAGTTTCTTACCTGAAAAACCTTCCTCTCCTATAGTCATCCCAAGAATCTAATGAGGACTTCTATTCTGCACAAATACTATTGTGTTGCATGCTTAAACCCGTAAGTGAAATGGTAGGAATTGATCATGCAACATCAGTCTTTCTGCTCCCACAATATTTTTTTTCTTCCTTTCTACAACCCCATTCCTCTATGGTTTATGAGGTGCTATCGATTCCCGTCGAATTCCTTCTAAAGCATAGAAGTTCTTGAATTCATTTGAGACATATTATCCATTGTTGTCACTCCTGGGAGACTTAACCTTCTTCCCTATATATTTATCAACAAGTTATTTGAACTAAAAAAAAATTGAGAATGTCTGATATTTCTTTTGCATGACGAATATCCAACACTTGCGTCCAAAATCATCTATAAAAATCAGATAATACTTGTGTTTTTTTGTGGAGGTTGTCGAGAACGGTCCACACACATATGAGTGAAATATTTCAAGGATCGCCTTTGCTTGAATTTCCTTATCATGAAAGGTGAATTTGGTGTACTTACCCAATGTACACCCTTTTCATGTATCTCTCTGCTCAAGTGCACCCTTGGGAAATCTTGTAGAAATATGCTGTCTTCAAAACACCATGGTGTAGATGGATAAATCTTCTATGCCATAACTCACCGATGTATCAACTTTTTACCTTATCTACTTTCGTGCTCAAGGAAGAAAAATATTCTACATCCAATTTTTATAGGTTCTTTACTCAAACCCAATCTTCTTCACCTATCTCGTAGCTTTGTGACGAAGGAGCGACTTTCCTTTGATAAATATCACATCATAGCCACTGTCTTCTAACATGGAAAATGAAACTAAAAGTTCTTATTTAAACTAGAAACATAAATGACATATTTTAATGTGAGAGGAGTATACTCCCTATGAAAGGTAACGGTACCTATGTCGGTCGTGCTATACCTACTGTCATCGCCCATCTCGATGTGCATCTGGAGATCCTTTTCCTCCAAGTTGCTAAGGAATTATTTGTTGACATTCATATGTAATGAATCTCCACTATCCATGTACCACATAGAACGCATCACCAATGGCATCATGCATGCGATGAGAGTGAAATCCAACTTGAATTGTGAAGCAAGTGCTTCACTTACTGCTCCTCCCGAGAGCTTCTTGTCTGCCTTCTTGTGTGGACACTTTCTGGCATAGTGTCCAAGCTCATGATAGTAAAAAAATTTAATCTTCAACAAATCCTTCTTCTTGTGTGCCTATCCAAAATCTGATTTGGAATGGGGTGCCATCCCTTTCCCTTTCTTTTCCTTTCCAGCCAAGGCACGTTTCTCCTCGTCATCAGTCTTTGATGAGGATCCATCTCTGGTATTCCACCGAATCTCTTCTTGTACCAAGTCATACTATTGGCTTAAGGGAGCCTGACCCAGGTTCAAAGTGTTCTGTATAACCAACAAAACCCTCCAGCTACTGGCCCTTTCATCAGTGATCTACATGTGCAAAACAAAGTCTCACCCGAAGTAGTATGGGAGGGGGGTGCTGGAACTAGGTTTCTTCACCCTGAGGGAGGAATATGATGTGGATCTAAGCCTTTCTAATCTAACCTAATAAATATTGTGTTGCATTATTGCTGTCTTAACTAGATTCAGATCTTAATGCAAAAAAACCATTAACACAGATATATTTTTCGTGCAAACACAAAGGTTTATTCTTATTCATATTTAACTTAACAGAAACCCCTAACACTGATATCAATCTTGTGCAACTATAGAGATCTATGATTATATAATTAACTTAGAAAAATACTCATAAAATAACATGAATTGCAGTAGATATATAAGGAAATCAACAGAGATCATGCAAGTAAAAAAATAATTTCGTCAAAACTTATCTTTATTAGTAGATCTTGAGTGACTACAATTTTTTCTCTTGTGCACACAACTGCAGAGTCCCCGCACATAGCCCAGGACTTAGGTCTCTGTGCACACTGTTATCCTCCTATATTTTACAGTATCACTAGGTGACTATGGATTTTCTACAATCTACTGAAAACATCATTCTTTGACTCTCAACTATTTTAAAAAATCTCACTGCCTTCATTATTTTCATTAACCCTTTTTCACTATCTCTCATTTTTCCTCTTTCAAAATACCCTCTTGATACTAAAAGTCCATTTTTTTTCCTAAGACCCTATTTCTCACCTTTTTCCCCTACATAAAGCCCAAATTACATTGCTTAAAACCCCTTCTAACCTCTCCTTTTCACTCATCCCACTCTTTCCCTTCAAAACAATGAAAAAACCCTTTTTTCATTATTTTTGAATAAATATTTTATCATACATGACCCATTATTTTAACTAAAAATCTATTTTTATTTAATCTACTTGAACCTCTCTTTAAAGCCCTTAAACCCGCTCTAAAAATTTTTTAGCCCCCCCCCACCCTTCTCTAAAGCCCTTACCATCTGCTCATATAACCCTACCCTCCACCCTTATTTTTAAGCACGTCCGCTTATATTCTTGCCCCGAGCTCCTTTCTTATTAGGCCCCCACCTTTATAAATAAACCTCGCCACTTTGTTATATACCTTGTCCCCCATCATGTATTAATCCCTTCTCATTGTATTACTCCTGGGCCCCACCCTTTTAAACTTACCTGCCACTCCATTTAACCCCGACCACCGTTGATCTCCATCCTCCCGATCCAACGACCCACACACCGTGTCGCACATCCAACTATGTGGGGGTTAAGACTCTCAAACCTTGCGATATGGGCAGTATTACTGCTCATACCTCCTTCCACATGACATACCCTCAATGGAATCACATGCCCTCTGCCAAAACCATTCACCTCCCTCACTCCATGCGATAAACTGCCTTTCGCCCTCCCTCCAAAACCTGAAACTGCCCCGTTCAAACATGCCAAACCCCTATGGCTCTGCAACAAGCCCTCTTCTGCCACTAACGCCTCTGAAAATTCTCCAAAATGACTGATAAGCCCAACCAAACGTATAAAATCCACAAATGCAGGCTTTTAATTAATAAATTGATTTTAATGTGAAGGTGATCAAGGTAGAAATGCATGGTTTGCATTTTTAAGGTCCTAAAAATGTCCAAACAGACTCCCTAGGTGACAATCCAACAATTTTTTTTCATCAAAGGGACCAGGAGCGCCAGATTAAAGCATAAAAATCAATGGATCATGACCATTGATGGTTATTCGAGCACTCCAACAGCAGTAAGAGTGCTCTACAACACAGGATAAAGAAAAAAAAGAGATTTATAACAATGGCATGCAGAGATGAAACCAAACGAATAAAAACATTCAGAAGAGCAAGAAAAAGAGGTTAAGAGGTTAATCAAGAGGTTAAAGGTTGAATGCAAGATTAGAAGACAAAGTTAAAAGGAAGATTAACACAGAAGATAGATCCGAAGGCTAAAGCAAAACAAAAATTACTTCTCATAAGCACTTTGGACACCTACAGCCTCATTTCACTTCAATAAAGGCAACAATAGTTATTGTAACAGTCAGAGATATTTTAAAGAAACTCAAAAGTTATTGTAAAGTTAAGACAAAGCCATAAAAGTCAAATATATCCCAAAATTTAGCTCAGCAGTTAAGTTAGAAGTTATTATTATAGTGAGTCAGTCACAGATATTTTTCCTTGGGCCTTGCATGGTCTCAAAGGTCAAAAATACATTAAATCTGTAATAAATTCAAATTTGTCACCCTAGATTAGGAACACCTCCTCATTTTGTAGATAATTATTGCATGTATTATTGATTTTTAGTGTTGGTTGGTTGGTGATTGCTAAGCTAGTGTATGAGCTGCTAAGTTGGATTTGATCAGACTCTGAGCTGCAAAGGTTATTGCATTGGAGTAATGTAACTGTTTTGGACATCATTAATACAAGAACGTTCACATGATCCTTGAGCTATGTTAATGGTGATGTTATCCTTCTTTGTCAATTTTTCCCTTATGTTTTCCATTTTGCCCATCATTTCTCTGATAAAAGAACATAAACTTTAGATTAAGATATGCTGTCTTGGCACCTTAATTTTGTCTGCTCCTTTCATCTTAATGTTTTCTTCTGCAAGGTCTAATTAAAGAATTCTTGATTGCTCTTTAGTTCCACCTAGCTAGTTGCCTTGAAATTTACTCAGTAGAGTCCAGCCAAATAAGTCTATGGTTTGCCCTATCCTTTGGTTTTTCTTGAAATGTTATTTTTAAGGCCTTCTTTGAAGTTTACTTAGTAGATTCCAGCCAAAGAAGTCTATGGTTTTCCCTGTCCTTTGGTTTTTCTTGAAATGTTATTTTTAAGGCCTTCTTTGAATTTTACTTAGTAGAGTCCAGCCAAATAAGTCTATGGTTTTCCTCGTCCTTTGGTTTTTCTTAAACTATTGCTGCAAAGGTTATTTTAGTTTTATTAAAGAATTCTTAATTGCTCTTTAATTATACAGACTGTTATCTTGAATTTTTTCTTTTTCTGAAAGCAATAGCTAGAGAATTCAGGGGTGTCCTGCTCTCTAGGATTGCTGGATTGTTGTCTTGAGGTTTACTTAGTATATTTTAGTCAAAGAAGTCTATGGTTTGCCCTGTCCTTTGGTTCTTCTTAAACAGTTACCTGAAAGGATTTTCTTGTTGAAGTATAGTTAAAGGATTCTTAATTGCCCTTTAGTTTTATTGATTTCACAACTTACTGTAATTTCATATTTCATCTAATCTAAAGAGATCCACTTGATATAGTTAGCTTGCCCTATGAAAAACCTTGTAGAGTTGATGAAAAATTAAATCCTTTTCTGACTCCATAGCCCAATGGATTAATGCTTCTCATTGTCTATCTATTTAACTGAAACACTCAATCAATTAATCAATCAAACAAAAAAAATAGTCCTAAAACTTCATAACTAGCCTAAAATCAGAAACATAAACATAAAGATAAATCATTTGTAAACAAAAACATGGAGAGAGCCCTCTCTGAGTCTAGGAAGGCTAGGTCTTTGGACTCCAAAGTGGCTTGATGTGGTTCCCTGTAGAGTTTTTTCTTTCCAATCTTGCAAATCACGGGGAGCCAACACACACAACTACAAGAGCCTATCTCTACTCAGAATTATCATAGAAAATTGCCCAAAATCACATACACAAGGATAATATGATCTATCATGTTATTAATTACTTGAATCATACATGCGCTTTTTATATAACTTAGACGTGCAAAAACCCTAGACTTAAACCATGGTTTAAGCCCCATTTTTTACCATTTTTCCCATTACAAAAAAATAGAGCTTTGACCCGCCCCAAAGCCCCTTGACATGCATGCTGCACTTTAACAAAAATGATAAAAAATGACTCAAGACTCGACCTAGGGGACGCTAGCCCAACATGCCCCCAACACAAACTTGTGACTCGTCCTTGAGGCACTATGCTCCAGATTCCTTCATTTTAGCTTTAAGCGTCTGGATGGATTCATGAAAAGGCTAGATGGTCTCGACACTCTGCGTTGCATCACTTTGTGCTTCTTCGACTAACGTTTCTGTGGTTGACCCCTTCGCTGCCAAGCTGATGCTACGTTGAGTCTGGCGGATTCCCTTGAGCATACCCTCAATGTTTTGCGACAACTGAAGTTATTCATAGGCTCAAGTGTAGGTGCTTGCTTCCATGAGTTTCTCCTTGCGACGCATCACATCCATCACATCTTGAATATTTTTACCTTCCTAAAATCAAGCTAATCTTTGTACGGGCACCGGGGTTCGAACGACGACCTGAATCTCATCAAAATACTTCCTTTTATCCCAAATTCCAGTCTGTAGTTTTTGAAGTACAGGATATTATTGGATGGAGGACCATAACCCCATTGCATCCTCGAACAGAATATTGCACTCATATACTATTTCCGTAATGCTAGAAGTTTCTTGCTGAATGATGGCAACGTGTTGTGCGCAGACTTCTGGTGATTTATCTGGCTAAAGCTTGGTTTGCAGGCCTACAATTTTTTGCTCCAGGTCTGTGTGAACTGTCTGGATTTTCGTATATGAAGCCTTCAACTTGGTTGCAAGAGTCTCAAGCTTTGTAACGGCCACAATGTCAGTTTATACCAAAAATCCGGGGATCTCAGAGTAAATCTAGTTGATGAGTGATTCTAGTTGTGCACGTTGGAATTCTGTGGTGTTTCTTTCTTGTTCGATGATATATTGTCCTTGATATAACTTTTTGGCCCATTTTTTTCTTCTGTAGTGGCGCGCGATGCAAAAAACTCCCGATACTGAAACTCATTAGTGATCATCGTGTGCATTGCATGCAACTGGCCACTTGGTAGTGCGGCCAAGTTGACTCCAATATTTGACAAAGCACGGGTGGTGGCACACTATCCTAGCTGAGAGGAGTGGAGCGTTGCACTCGTAATCTGAATCAATATGTGTCAGGGGTGCTGAAGTCACGGTCGCCTGAATCTCGCTCGCTTGAACCTTTAGCTATTGAAGTCCTTGCTGCACATTATCAAGGATAGTCTTGTACTGTCGTTAAATACTACTCCAAGCTTCTTCCATGACCATTTTTATAGTGTTTCCAATCTCATAAAAATCACCCTTTGTTAACACAAGAGGCTTAGTTCCCATCTTATTTGTTTTTTTCCTCTTCTTGCGCGGGCTTATCGGTGGTTGGGGCCCTCTCTTGGTACCTCGATGGGTGTCTGCCTGTGTTGAGGGTGCATCTGCACTATCTCCATCAATATCTTGCAACTCTTTATCGATGGGAACATCCACAGTGTCCTTTGGCTGCTCCTCTGTCTTTGTCGTCATAGTGGGCTCCTGCATATATTTCTTTGTGTCTTTCCTGGTACTTGGATTTGACACAAAAGGCTTAGGCTGAGGAGAAGAGGTGGTGCTGACATCTGTTGCTGCAATCAACCAAGAGGGATGCTAGTTGGTGGTCATTTGAACGAGATCATCTTCTGCGACAAGGTAAGGTACGTCACACCATACCTTGGACATGTATGCCTTTGCGCGAATGTGCATGTTGTAAAATGAAGCCTTGAAATATGCAATATTCTTCTATTTCTCATACAACGTGGGTGAGAGGCATGAATTTGATAGAACCACCTGGTGAAGCTCTGTTTGGAATAAGAGCCAAAAGTTTTTTTTTATGTCACCCATGATGGATTATTCATTGCCCATAAAGATGCATAGCTTATGGCTTTGCACAGATTAGGGTCAATGTTGGGGATCTGTGATTGTGGCGATGACTTCCATCCCACTAGCGTGATGAGTAGAAAAAGCCACACGTAGTGGAAATATTTCCCGTCCTCCTGCGCTGCCCTCACATTTTCCAAGAATTCTTGGCACAAGTACTTGGCCTTGTGCATTGCACCCTTTTGACACACTGCGTTGTTAACACAATTAATGACGAGGGAACTTCTATGGGGAAAAATTTCCTCATCATTTTTCATGCCAATATTTGTGTAGCAAATATGACTGCAGGGTTGTTACTAATGATAACAAAAAATCCCCTTGTATTCCTCACCACTCTACATTTCTGCTTCATCCTGTCTGCGACTTTCTTCTCCTGACCCTTCCCTCTGATGGATTTTGTGGGGTCTTATCCTTGGTATGGAAAGCATGCAATATGGTGGATTAACATATCATCGCTGGGAATCCACATTCCCAGCCAAAGGTAATTATCGTGCACCAACATCAGCAACTGGTGTAGACAGAAATCATTGATGGTACTGCGACCAAAGTGGGGAACGTATAGCAGGCTGAGGAACCTGACCTTCTACAGCCCCAAAGCCCATTGCTTTGGCTCTACCTTGATGACTCGAGTTTCTTCAGACAAGAATTGCTCCAAATACTACGATGGAGCAAGTTCAGTAAACTTTGCGTAGTCCACCAAATCCAAATTTTCCAACTTTAGGGAGGGGACCCATCCTAGTAGGTCACCCTCGATTGGAACATTCTCAGGTAGTAGGGTTATATTGATGCATGCATTGGCCTTATCAATATCCCCGAGAACATCTACCGATAGCTTCCACAATGCCATATATATAGGTAACTGCGAAATTGGCTCAACCTCCTCAAAAAATCCTTCCTCTGGCAAAGTTACCTCTGGTTCCTCTACCATTGGTTGCTTTTGTCTATTTGTGCGAAGAGTTGGTTTAGACTTCGGGGTTTGCTTATGGGGAGGATTCCTGGTACCTGATGTCTGACCTTTCTTATATTTCTATGTACCACTCGCACCAAGTTCATGCGACTTAGTAGGGTTAGGCTTGGTTGTAGTCATGGTTTCTGGAATTAAATGGCCTAAGCCCAATTGAAACAACGTCTCTTCAAGTGGTTCCCACTCTACAGACATAATAAACGACAAAGGGAGCGAGAGTACAGGGAATAATTCGATCAGATAACTTAGAAATCAAAGGGGACTTCTACATACCTTCATGCCATATTTATAGTGATGTCGCGGCATAAAAGAAATTATGTCCGTTGATGTAGCTCCATTAATGCTCAAACGAACCCAAATTTGGTGTAATATCCTCTTTAAATGAAAGTTACCCACTCTTCCAAACAATAATAAATTTGTCCTATCCATATTTATTGTTCCAATGGCTAGTTTATGGCCTGTCTACAACTGTAACAACCTCATGGCATGGCTTCTGTGCTGGCTTCACAGATACCTATGCTCCCTCAAGCGTTGTCACACCAAATCTTGGCAAGAATTTTGATAACTTCTGATAGAATTCTTCAAAGTCCTGCGCCCTTTCCCAACTTTCGGGAGTGCTAATACATCCTTCTGGCCATATATTTATTTAGCTCGTGCAGGGATGGGGTCATCCATATAAGGTTTCAGGCGACTACCATTAATATATCTAGGAATTAATTCACGAGTTAAATTATCCTATCGCACCACACCTTCATCTATGATTTCCTTGATCATATAGGGTCCAAGCTAGTGCATCTTAAACCTCTCTGGAAAGCGTGAAAAATTATTGTCATAAAGAAACTCCAAATCATCATTCTTGAACGTCGTCTATGTGATATATCGATCATTCCAAACCTTTTCGCGCGCCTTTTTCACCTGCTAGTGGAAACCATCAATGAATCTATCCTCCTCCAGCGCAATAAGTTGCGGCAAACTCTCTTCCATAATGTCTTGGTTAGCCATGTTGGTTATAGTTGTGATGCGCAAACTAGGGACAATGTATTCCATAGGAATAATGACCTCATATCCGTAGAACATCCTGAAAGGTGTTTGTCCCACCAAATTCTTGCATGTTGTCCTGTATGCCCATATAACAACAAGTACGCGCACATCCCGGTCATTGTGATTAGCGTTGCATATCTTTGTGAGCGCATTCTCCAGAATCTTGTTGAAAGCTTCTACAGTTCCATTTGCTTGGGGATGATAGGGTGTGCTCTTTTGATGATGTATTCTGAATTCTACTGTCAATGCCTGAATGGTCTCATTTAGGCACTACTACATTTGGTGGAAATTCCGACACTTGGTTCCGACGCTTTTGACCAAATGTCGAAAATTTCCCCAAATTTTTTCCATCCTGCCCGAAACCGTCGCTATACCGACGTTTATAGAAAAGTGTCGCAATACCGACACTTAGAAAAGTGTCGCAATACCGACACTTAGAAAAGTGTTGCAATTGCGACGTTTGGAGGAAGACGTCGCAGTTGTGACACTATGGCCTAATGCGTCGCTATTGCGACGACTGCCTCTAAACGTCGCAACTGCGAGACAATGTCTAAGTGTCATAATTGTGACGTTTGGAGGCCTTCGCGCAATAGCGATGCCTTTTCCGCCATCGGTATAACGACACTAATATGCGCGCTAAATACAATACGAAACTTTATGCGCGCTACATAAAAATGATTTTATTGTTTCGTATCCATCGCAATAGCTACATTAACATCTGATATCACGCGCGCATTCACCCTACGCTCTTGCAGAATAGCATTTGCCCTCAGCTCTTGCAGAATAGCATTTTCCCTCAGCATTCGCCCTCAGCGTTCACCCTCAGCTCTTGCAGAACAACATTCGCCCTCAGCTCTTGCAAAATGGTAAGTTGTTACTGCAGGCCCTTCCTCCTATAGTAGGGTTTACTCTATTTGGGTTTTTTGGTCAATTCCATTGGATTGTGTTAGGCTGTAGGGTTCTCTCTAGATGTCAAGAATCAAGATTCAATACCCTCTATTATCTTCATCACCCAATACAAGATTTAAATTTTTCCCAAAGAAACGCTTATTAATTTGGCAGCCATTATTTCTCCCCGCTTTAAAAACCCTACATTTAAATGAAAACAAGCATTGCATTTCAACTACAAAAATCTATTAGTGTTCAAATGTACATGTGTGCTACATTAACGTCTGATATCACACGCGCATTCACCCTCCGCTCTTGCAGAACAGCATTCGCCCTCAGCTCTTGCAGAACAGCATTCGCCCTGAGCTCTTGCAGAACAGCATTCACCCTCAGCATTCGCCCTGAGCTCTTGCAGAACAGCATTCGCCTTGGATTCACCCTCAGCTCTTTCAGAACAGCATTCGCCCTGCATTCGCCCTCAGCTCTTGCAGAACAGCATTTGCCCTCAGCATTCGCCCTCAACTCTTGCAAAATGGTAAGTTCTTACTGCAGGCCCTTCCTCCTATAGTAGGGTTGACTCTATTTGGGTTTTTTTGGTCAATTCCATTGGATTGTGTTAGGCTGTAGGGTTCTCTCTAGATGTCAAGAATCAGGATTCAATACCCTCTATTATCTTCATCACCCAATACAAGATTTAAATTTTTCCCAAAGAAACGCTTATTAATTTGGCAGCCATTATTTCTCCCTGCTTTAAAAACCCTACATTTAAATGAAAACAAGCATCGCATTTCAACTACAAAAATCTATTAGTGTTCAAATGTACATGTGTGCATCACTTGTGTAGGGTATTCCTTTTCCACTTTCACATTATCCAAGAATGTGTGCGGTATAGTTCATATTTTTTGTGATTTAGATTATCTTGAAAAAGGAAAGGTAAATTATTTCCCATGGAAAAAGAAGGTTTTCCCTTTTTACTACTGGAAATGGTACAACAAAGCTCCATTTCTACCCGAAACTCCTATGAAACAGGAACCAAATAAAGGCCATGTCCTCAATGGACATCATTTGGCTTTGAAAATGGCCATTGCACCGTGTTGTTTCTTATATTACATCATGATAGTTTCTTAGGTCATTTCTTGTTTCTTGAGATGAAAACAACCAAAGAAATTGTGAAGATCCTTTCAAGAAATAAATGACCATTTCTCAATCATATCTCAACTATTTTTTATTTTATTCAGTGGTTGCTTACTTTGAGAGAAATTTGACACTTTTATAAGGAATATAATATAAAAACACAAAATGGGAAGGAATTGATGAGGTATATGACCTTTAGTTGTTGTCAATTAAGAATTGATAATACACGATGCACGTTCTATACTACAAACTAGATTCCTTCCTGGAGATAGGACACAGAGTATTGAATCAAAGTTGTAGTTTCTAACTTCTTGTATTGGTTCATCAATCTTGAAATTCAGACATTGCATGTCTTCATTGCTTCATGTTTGAATAATTTGCATCATATCGTACAATAGAAAATTAGGAATTATGATTATTATTACTTTATGGATCTGTTAAGTTACTTTTAAGTTTGCATGGTTTAGTGTGAAATTATTCTAGTCCCCAAACACATATAATCAAGGAATTATAATGTGATTTCAAACATTAAATATCAACAAAATCATTTAAAGGATATTGAAAGGAAAAAGGTGATGGAAGATAGAAAGTGCCTTACTTAAATGCTATAAGGATTTTTCAATAGTTTCTCCAAAAGCTTCACTTCAAGGCCCTTCAAGATCGTCTCCAACAATGCTATACCATCATCTTCAACAATGTTGCTCCAAAAATGTCCTCAAGGTCTTCACAACAAGTTTACTAGAATTTTCTCCAACAATATATTCAATAAGGTCTTCATTGTCAACTCGTCTCTTGTTTGGGTGCCTTAATGTGCAATGACATGTTTCCAGGACCAAATTCAATGCAAGGCATATTTGAAACTCTAACTCTGTCTTCCAGTGTCTTATTAGAAATTATTTCAGTTTTCATTTTGTGTTTTCAAGTTAGATATTGTTTTCAAGTTTTTACATTTATAATTTTATTGCAATGTGGCAGATTGATCAGGGCAGTACAAGAACAACCCCGAGACGGGATGATCGTGGAAAGAGGCCAGCGGAAGAACATGTAAAGTGCCAACATTGCTCTATCTTTAGGTATTTTAGTTATTTACATAATTGAAATAATATTAATTTTGTTCAAATATGCAGACACCTAGCCATGGTACGCTTGATGATTCCCTCTTTGAGGAAGAGCTTTCTTCATCCCTATCTCCAGTGTTCTTGTTGCGAAAAAAGGCACGAAATGCAAGGTCGGAATTTAATACTTTGATAGACGCGCCTCAAACACTTGAAACAGAAGAGAAGATAAAACAACTTATGAGCCATCTAGAAAGATATCAGGTAATAATAAAAATTCAAAAGGATATTTTTTTTGTTCTGCATGAGATGAATTGTGATAGTTTGATTTTTAATTTTTACATTGACTAAACTAACAAAAAGTTCTTTTGTATGTAGCGTTTTCTGGCATTTTCTGAACCCGGTGTTGGTGGTAGTGGGACAAAAGGGCAAGAGATTTCCCAACAACCCTCTCGTACACCTTCTACTCCTTTAGGTGCCAGCCAAGAAACACACCCTGCCCAAGCAGACACCCAGCCAACCGCTGAACATGTTGGCAATGATGAGGTTGATATGGCCAACTACATTATTGCGTTTCCTGGAGCTACACGTGTCAGCTCCACAGGGACCATTAATGGCACGTTGTTGGTGAACAATGAAGGTGTCCCTATAAAGCATGTACAACTCCCAGGTAAATTTTAATATTTTAACTATTTCATGTACTTTATCTAAAACATATTTATCATGATTTTTATTTTTAAATTAATGATAATATCTTCTTCTTTTTTTTCTTTTTCCTGTAGGAAACAATGAGTTCTACAGGATTCTGGAGAGTCATGCGTTGGTAATTTTTGGCCCAACCATATGCATAGGGTGGAATTTCCAGAATTTCAACCTGAAAAAATAACTTCTAGATTATCTAGAAGCCCTTTTTGGGGTCGGCACATTTGACAGAACAGCGGTGGCTCGGGTAGCCGGCAAATATTTGAAATATACTAGGGACACCTATAGGACGCAATTGCAATTTAACCCTAGATATGAGCGTCCTCTCGCAGTTCCAGAGAGTGAGTGGAGAGCACTCATCCATGACGGAAAAGAGAAAAGGGCAAAGAAAGAAGGAAAATGCCAACTGGACCCGCAAGGTAAATTACAACTTTAATTCAATAGCTTTAATTTTCTCTATGTCTAAAATAAAAGTGTGCTACGTCATATCTGACTTTAATATTTTGATGCTAGGTTGCCTGACACCTCAAAGGCAACCAAAGCTAGGATTGAAAAAAAGGGCCATCACAAGTTAGGCCAGGGCGGCTACTTGAAATTAGCCGCAAGAATTGTAATTAAGTAGCTAAACATCTTATAATTAATTGTATCGCCTTCCAACGTTTTTGTAATCCTATCAAATATGATTAAAAATACACAATCATATGTAATGTAGGGTGATGAATTTGGAACAGAAACTACAGAGGAAGATAAAAATATCGCTTTCCATTTCGGCTATCAAGCCGTAGTTGAAGGTCGCATAAGCTTGGGGCAGGTCCCAAGATCCAGAATGCCTGATAAGGTAAAACATTAACCTTTCAATATGTTTGTTTTCATCCATAAATTTAATGTCTAAAAACTTTGTTTAAATCAGGGGAGAAACACTACCGACGACACAAATAACCCAGTTTTAGAGCCAAATGTAGATGATCCTCACGTGTAACCTGATCATTGTAGTGGGGACCAGGCCGACAATGCTACTATCAGTGAGGGCCGTGACGGTAATTAATTTCCACTTATAATTTTTTCTAATTATACCTTGATGGTTATCCTTATAACGTTTTTTGTTTAAATGACAGAGAATGTTTCCCTTGAGGATCTTACCACCAGAGAGGAAGACAGGGCAACAGTCCCAACGGCGACAACTGGTGCACGAGGTAAATAATCTCATTGCAATTTTTTTTATTAATATTACCGAACTAGTTCAATGATATTTAAAAACTGACAATTAAAATTTAATATTATCTGTTTTTGTAGGCGATGCCCCGTCACTGGATGAGACCGGACATCGTGACTACACAACTAGGTCAGCGGCGACAACTGGTGCACCAGGTAAATAATCTCATTGCATTTTTTTTATTAATATTACCGAACTAGTTCAATGATATTTAAAAACTGACAATTAAAATTTAATATTATCTGTTTTTGTAGGCGATGCCCCGTCACTGGATGAGACCAGACATCGTGACTACGCAACTAGGTCAGCGGCGACAACTAGTGCACCAGGTAAATAATCTCATTGCAATTTTTTTTATAAATATTACCGAACTAGTTCAATGATATTTAAAAGCTGACAATTAAAATTTAATATTATCTGTTTTTGTAGGCGATGCCCCGTCACTGGATGAGACCAGACATCGTGACAACGCAACTAGGTCAGCGGCGACAACTGGTGCACCAGGTAAATAATCTCATTGCAATTTTTTTTATTAATATTACAGAACTAGTTCAATGATATTTAAAAACTGACAATTAAAATTTAATATTATCTGTTTTTGTAGGCGATTCCCCGTCACTGGATGAGCCCAGACATCGTGAATACGCAACTAGGTCAGCAGTGCGGGTTGAAAGGCACGAAACAGGAGCAGAGCACGATGATATTGATGATGTAATTAGGAGCTTTAAAAATAGGAAGAAGAAAAAAAAAATTGACAATGTAAAATATTGTATTATTATAAGACAAACGTTACCATACTTGGAACGTTTTTTGCGTTATATAAAAAACTCATTTATCATACTATTTTTATGTCAAGCATTAATTTCAATGTTTCCTTGCCTACTTTTTGTTGAATTGTTTTTTTATTAGTTATTGAATATTTTTTTTATGCTCATGAAAGTAAAAAATGAAATATAGATTGGGTATTGGGGAATTGAGAGTGATGTGAGGGGGGGGGAGGGGCCATAAGAGCTTCCACCTTCACGTGGTTGGCCTTGTTTAGTAGAGAATAATTTATTGGAGCGATTTAATCTTGGAGCAAACCTCCCTCGATCCAGTGTAGCAACAAAAAAGTCACTATTGACTTAGTTGCTACTCTTTCAGATCATGGGAGGCTTGTTCTAAGTTCATGCGACTCCAATAAATTGTTCTTGAAACGAAGAGGAGCTTATTCAGGTATGTTTTGACATTTTCAACATATGTTCTAACATTATCATAAGAATGCATCTTAGAGTAAAAAATACTACATCAATTGCTTGTATTTATTGTATAGATAATGATGGATTTTGATTGACTTGGCAGTGCAGGTACAAATCCTCTTGCATCATGAGCAATACAACTTGTCAACCAGGTTCATGTCCAGGATATTTTTGCTTGTGCGCTTGACCAGGTTCGTAATGTCACATTTTGTAAGTTCCTTTACAAGTTCATAATTCAATATTAAAGTAATGCATAAAGCTTTTCACAACAATAAAAGGAAAGGGTTATGGCTGAGTCAAATTTTATTGTTATTGACAATGTAATGAAATGTATCTCAATGCTATGGTTTTGGCCTTTTTATTGGTGGAATTAGAGGACCCAGTTGAAAATATTGGGGCCAAGTAGGCTGGTTTTCCTTTTTGTTGATGGTTTGGTGTATCTAATTGAATTAGTTGCCTAAGGTATTTTTGGTTGCAAACTCCTTTTCATTTTTCATACATTATTGGCCTTGTGGAATACATTTGATTGTGTGGTCTTGTTAGATATACAACATTTGTAGTTGCTTAGTCTTATGGCTGAGGTGCACTTTTATTATGGAAATAGTTGATGCAATATTGTCATTTAATCCTTACTGCAGGGTAGCATGTTGAGAAGTTTCTTGTGAAACATTTGGTATTCAAAATGACACTTGATCCTATATAGCATCATGCACTTGACTTCAAAATTCATATTCAAAGTGTGCCAGACAATTCTTGCAAAATTTCAAATATTTATGTTGTTTTAAACCCTTATCTTTTTCATGTATTGGATGCTGAAAATGAGAAAAAGACTTTGGTATGAAACCAACTGGTGAATAATTTCCAGCAAAACAACCACTTCCAAGACATGATTTAGAAGTAGAACATATGTACTTATGAAGCATAGAAAGATATCCTTGATGCATTGTCGATGTTTGGCTAGGGTTATTTTTGGAGAAAATAACTCCTTATTCCTAGAATAGTGATCTTCAATACAAGTAAATGCCAGAGAAGAGAGATCATCGTGTGACGCAACAAAACTGAAATTGGACCCCTAAGGAGAGCTGGTGTGTCTACAATCGCTCTGTCAGCATTTTCCCTTGGTTTACCCCGTTCTTTTCCTCCAGCCCGAGTCTTAATTGACTTCTTCTTTCTTCGGGTTTATTTATCAAATTCGTAGAATTTGATAAATAAATACTATCCACAATGGTTGGACTTTAATTTATATTCGTGACTTTATATTATCTCCAAGCCTTATAACCAATGTTTAACTTTCAACACTTTGTATTTATACTCCACGTTTCTTTTTAAATAAATAACTTGGAATGAACTTTCGGCTCTATATTTCACCACCCAGCCTTACAACAATCACGCTCCAGAATTATGCTAATTATCCGCCAATCGTTTAATTAAACAAGTTCATTATACTCCGGCCCCACCTATATATATCAATAACCAATCAAACACTCGTATCGTACCTGGCTATCCTCCGCACACCTTAGTTAACCTCCGGGCAAGTTCAACGTGTGACCACCGTTCGATGGCCCTTCTCCAAATCAACGACTCTTGGCAATTTCGCTCGGCTTCCAACGTCGGGCTTTAACGTGCGATGGCACGGGTTAAACGGTGGTTTTCCGGGGGTCACTTCGCCACGTGTCGCATTCCCTATGGAATCGCTCGTGAATAGGAAATACCGCCTACTCCGCAAAAGCGGTGCGATATGGGCAGCCCGCTTTTGTGATTCCGCTCGTGGTTTTGGTAGAGGGCTTGACCACGGGTGCAAGTCTGGTTCCGCTATCCTTTTGTTTGTTAACTCATGTCCAATCCTCGGGTCAGGTTCCGAAAGCACAACAATTTTGTCTCTTTATTAAGTAGGATTTTTATATTTGAACAGTTTTCACGACCCCGGTTCTCTACACAGACCTCGCCTTCAGGTGGGGTGAGTTCACAGGGTTATCCAACAATTTACGGGAATTCAAAGACAGAAGAATGGAATTATCAGTACCCAATCGCCTCACAGTTAAACAATTCCTCACAATTAGCAGTTCGAGATAATTCAATGGCAACTAAGCTTGGAAATCATTTAACTGGAAACAATTGTTCACACACACAAGTTTATTGCAGAAATCCCCTCTCTACTCTCCTCTTCCCTCTCTACTTTTATTCATCCGAGGAATTACAATTTATATACATAAGATATGGCTCTTCGGTTCCTCTGAGAGTACCATTCTAGAAATCAAAAGGTCTAATTATAATAATTCAACTAACTGAAACTGTTCGACTCCTACAACTCTAACTAGTATAAGTAATATAGTCAGCTGAGGTATTGACACCTAGCTGTTACAACTCAAATGTTTTCGAACCCTCCTAGCCACAACATGTGGACAAAACCTCCTATATTGCTGGCTAGTGCCTAATGCCCCTGCATCATCGTGTGACATAAACCTATTAACAAAAGTGAACAGGGAATGATTATTAATTATGGCATACTAAGTTGTCGGTGATTTTGACTATTTGTCTTTAACATGTAAAAATGTTAAATTCCAAACTTACATCATCATGGTTTGGCATCATGAGCTTGACTAATTTTCCACCATGCTCATAATTTCATTGTTTTATTCATATCTATAAACAATGTTTCAAATAATAATAATAAAGTTCTATAAAAAAAATACAGACCTCCATGCTACTGCTCCTTGTGAGACAAAGTCAAAATTGCATTACACAATCTGACACATAAGAATCTCCTATATCCTGGTGGTATGTATCCAAATTCTTATAATAGTGTCTTCAAGACTTATGTTGACATTTCCAATGAGATATTTAAGCAATGAAAGATGGAGCCTTCTTCATTGTTGTATATGTAACAATCTTTTATTAATATAAATATTGATGGTTTTGTCTTTCTGAAAATGAAATGTAAAAATAATTTATTGTGGTCAATTGAAAAGTTTTTTTTTAAAGCTTTTCATTATGGAAGGGCAACATAGATATATGCCCTTCTAATTGAAATTCGGACCTGCCCTTCAAATTTGATCATTGTGTGGGACCTTAACAAACAATAAAACTATTCCGCCGCACGTTATATAAAACATATAACAAAACCTTTGTCAAAACTTCAAACGAACCCTTTAGCCGTGGGTATTTCATCACGAATTGATCATTTTACCATGTACCTTCTTCTAGAGGAATATTATTCCACTTGATTAGTACTTCATAATGGTTATATGTCAAAGAGATACATAATGTTTATCTATAACTTTCTGTGGTTCAAGAATCAACTTTCATTCTTCATCTAATTTTGGAAGTTCTATTTACATTGGCATATTTTTTCCCAAAACCTTTTTTAGGCAAGATACATGAAAAACCTTATGAATGCAAGAAGAAGGAAAATATAACTTCTATACCACTTGTGAAATCCTATGAATAATTATTTAGGGCCATAATAGTTTTGCAGTGTGGAAAAAGTCGGCAAAAAGTCCCGAATTTTTGAAAAAATCCCGAATTTTTCCCGGAGCCGACTTTATTGGCCGACTTTTTCATCCTTGAAAAAATCGCGATTTTATCCTTGAAGTCCCGACCTTTTGCCGACTTTTTCGAAAAAATCTTGAGTGAGGTAGTTTCTTTAATAATTTTTTACTTTTTTTTGAAAAAATCAGGATTTTTTCCAAAAATGAATATTTTTGTATTTTTTTAGTTTTGCCAACTTTTTGCCGACTTTTTCAAAAAACTCCCGACTTTATCGAGTATTTCAACTTTTGGACCCTTGCTGATTTAATCCCGACTTCGACTTTTTCCACATTGCATTTTTGAGTTAATTCTTTATTCTTCTTTTTCTCGAATGAAGATTGCTTATAATGCTATAATCTAAAAAATACCCAATTACCCTCCTCAAATTATCTTTCACTTCAATGTTGTTCCCCTTGTTGTTTTATCATGTTTCATGTCATTTGAAGGTTTTCCATAATAATTTTCAAATTTTCTTTAGTATTTTCCATATGTGACTCGGTTTCCTATACTTTGGTCTTATCTTACAAAAAGTATGAGATACTAGGAGTTGGATATCCATAAAGGGCCTTAAATGGGGAAATTTTAGTAGATGTGTGATAGGTAGTATGATAGTATCATATTACCATTCTTCCTTGAGGAAACCACTTCATCCATTAAGATTGCTTTTCTAAAGAGTAACATTGTACATAACCTTAAAAACATTTGTTAACTATTTTTGTTTGACCATTTGATTGTGTTTGATATGTAGAACTCATGGCAGCTAGTGTTTCTCCACTCATATTAAATAATTATTTCCAAAATTTTCTTGTTACTATTACTTTAGGAAAACCATAAAGACTATGAATTTCTTTCATGGACACTTCTGCCACTTGGCTTGTTGTTTATGTACTTTGAGCTCTACAAAAAAAATCTACAAAATTTGTCTATATAAATGACCAAAAAAATGTAATACTTACCTTTATATTTCAGTAACCCTGTAATAAAGTCTATTGATATATCTTCTAGTCTTTGAATATGTATGTGGAATGGTTGAATTAACCCTAGATATTTTACTATCTCTCTTTTATTTATTATGCAAACCTGACCTTCTCTTACAAAATTTTGAATATCTTTCTTCATTCCTTCCAAAAATATATTTTTTGATCCTTTGAGATGTTTTAAGGAACCCTGCGTCCTACCATCAGAGAGACATGGGACTCCCTTAATATTTGTTTATTCAAGCGTGCATAAAAATATTCTACATTTGCACTAAAGTATATCTCTCTTTCACTCCCAATGCTCCATAGAGTTCATCCCATCCTTTATAAATTTTAGTTTTTGTTTAGTACTATTGTCATTTTTCCATTATGGCAAGATTCTTCTAGCCACCTAGGAATAGAAAATGTAGTTGGATATAAATTTGAGGCCTCTTCTATTTTAGAAAGAGCGTCGTGTACTAAATTTTCCTTACCCTTTTTGCAGATTATCTCAAAATTAAAACTTTGCTTTTTTTCTCCTCATTTTTGTTAATCTTCCAATGAAATCCATAGCTTCAAAAAATACTTTATGCTATCATGGTATATCTTGACTTTAAATTACCTCCCAATGATATACTATCCCCATTTTTTATTGCATGTAATATTGCTTCAATTTATTTTTCATACGTAGATTTCACCAAATATTTTCTTTGAATTCCTTGCTTTTAAAAGCCAATGATATCCCTTATGTGTTAATGTTATGTAAATTCCTTGCCCTAGTGCCTCACACTCTACTATGAATGTTTTACCAAAATTAGGTGCAACCGATGTTGGTGTAGAAGACATGGCATCCATTAAAAGAGAGAATGCCAAAGTAGCCTCATCATTCCATATAAATGATATTTTCTTCAAGAGATATGTGAGTGGAATTGAAATGCATGCATAATTCTTAACAAATGATCAATAATATCATGTAATTCTAAAAAATCTTCTAAAAACCTTGATTTTCTTAGGAATAGGTCATTTTGTAATAGCTTGCATCTTTTGAGGCTCCAACTTCACTCCTTCCTTTAAAACAATATGAACCAAATACTTGAATTCTTATTTCCCAAAAGCACATTTGGATATTTTTAAATAAAAATGATTGTTCTCAATAATTATTTATATAACTTTTCCACATGTTTAGTGTGGTATTCCCATGATTTATTATAAATATGTGTATTATCAAAGAAAACCAACACAAATTTTATAAGATGGGATCAAATAAAATTGTTCTTAAGTCGAGCCCGCCGGACTTCAAACGGCGATAAACCATAATTCAAACCAAATTCGCGTTCCAAAATAGCCTGCTGACGTCGGCCAATTTTGTGACACGAAAACCAAATGAATTCCGCCCTAATATTTTTCGGGTCCGAAGTTGGGCTGGCGTACGGAGGGAGAGTTGTGACGTGAATTTCTTATCAAATTCGCCCTAATATTTTTCGGGTCCGGATTTCCACTGCGCGAGCGGCCCAAACAAAGATCCGCTCCTATCCCTCTGTGACAAAACCATCGTACATGCTGACGTCATCAATCAAAACCCGCCACCCTTTTGACTTTGTAAATAAAACAAATTGCGTCTGCGTCATTTTCATTGTTCTGTGCGCTAGCCAGTCTTCCATGCAACAAAATTCAAAAACCAACTATTAACGCTTGCTGACCGTTACCTTGCTGAAGAGAATTGAAGCCGAGTATTTCAGGGTTCTTCTGTCATAACCATCGCCTGATTAAACACGCTTCATTTCCCGTAAATAGGTATTTATTCCAATTCCCCACTAAACTCTGTAAAAAATCCTGGTTTTAGTTTTAATTCTACACTAAGGTCTGAAAAGAAGTTCAGTTTGGTCTTTTTCGTTCCCAGAACTGCAATTATATTCCCAAAACTGGTAATTGTGCCCCTTTTCCACAAAAACCCCGAAATTCCATTTTTGAATCCACAAGAACCAGAAATGGAAGTTCTTGTAGCTCTGAATGTCGTGCCCATCAATGCCCCTCACAAGGACTTGGATTATTTGCCTTTAGCCGATATGGATTTTCAAATTAAGGACTTGCGTCTCAGTGAGAATCCTCTTCGAATATTTTTCCGCTGTAGAGACAATTATTTGAATGGTTCTGACATCTTTGTACTTTGGGAATCAAATCTCCTATGTACCTTCTCCCCTCGGTCCATATTTTTTCTGAGTTAATCCATTATTGCTACGCAAATTATGATCCCAACCAACGAGCAGTTTTATCCCCAAGTCAAAATGTCCTTTTCCCAATAACTGCTCAGTCCATAAATGAAATGCTACAATTCCAACCTGGTCAAGCTCTCACTCCCCTGTCCATGGCTGAATTACTTGAGAAATATACTAAGTTATCCCATGAAGAGTTAAACCGCCTATGCCAAACCTTCATGTTACCAGAGCATCAGCCTAAAAACCCTCCTCCTTATGGTTATGCATTCTTTACTGATGAGGGTAGACTTATTTTAAACATGATATCTTCCATAATGGGCTTCAATACTAGTGAGTATGTTGATGAGTTAATCCTAGTATTGTTATCCATTTTTACCCTTGGACAGCCTCCTGCTGTCAAGTACGATTTTGTATCTTATATTGCTGACAAAATCCATGATGAGTTCATGAGATTTGAGAATGAGAGAGTATTTAAGTATTCTTCTGTCATATATCATCTCATGATTTACTTTTAGTCAGAAAATTTCCCTTTTTATGTTAAGAAACTTGATGCCAAAGGGAATCCTAGGTCAGTCATCTTTTGGTCTACCATCACTCACAATTCCTCTGATTCTCCTTATTCCTATAATGAGTTTGTCGACCTTTTTGTTCATCCTGCAAATACCTTGTTGACAGGAGTCTCTCCTCGTAGAATTAACAATGAAATCAAGAAAATCCTTCAGCTCTCAAAGCATTACAAGATAGGTGACTGGTACCTATATCAAAAATACATAGAGATCAGGATATATGGATGTGAATTATGCCCATTCAAACTGCCCAAGTATGTCCCAATGAGACTCTTTGCATTAGAATATTTCAGGCAGATGAATAATTCAGATATAATTCATTTTTGCAATGCAAAGAAAAAGGCTCAACTCAGGATCGAAGCCCAATTGGAATCCCTTCATTTGTAACTCTAGGGAAGGCCGGAAAAGGAAGCGAAAGGATTTTAGAAGACCATCTCAGACTACAAAAGAGTTTCTACTGGGTGCCTTATGATCCAAACAACTTTATCTGTGATAGAAGAATGAAAAATAAACAGTCACCATACATCCATCGAAGAATCCCAGAAATAGAACAATATGCTAATATGGATGAATGGACAGAAGGGACATTGGTTGAAAATGATAGTGAGCAGGTCAATGTTGAAAATGTAATGAAAGATCTTGAAAAGATACTTGACCTAGAATCTTTTGGACAGGTGCAAGGATCTTCTTCAGCCGGGACTTTACAACAAAATTTGCAGGAGATTAGTACAGTAGCGGTAGAATCTAAAGGAAAAGAAAAGGATCCTGATATACAAATAATTGAAAAAATCATAATGACAGTGCAACCAGAGACTTCTAAAGAACAAGGTCAAGGAAAAATTCCTCCTACTCAGATCAGTGAGCCAGAAATTTCTATTTTACAAACTCCTCTGAATATAGAAAAGGGAAAAAAGAGAGAGGCTGAAACAAATACTCCTATTGGTGGCTCTTCTGAACAACAAGATGTTAAAAGGCAGAAATTAACTCCCCTTCCAGAAGATGAATCATTTCAGGAAATCCCTGACAGCCAGGGAAGAGAAGACAGTCAGCAAACAGGTACATGTAGTGGGACATCCACTAATTTTCAAAAACAGGAAATACAGAGGCAACAAAGTGCAGAAATATCTTCTTTCAAACCTCCAGTAAAAACTGCCTGGGACATCAAAAGAACATTCATCAATATAAAGGCCAGGAACGATCCACTTAGAATTCAAGTGTACAACCAATTTTTGAAGATGGCTCCGAAAAATCAAGAAAGATTGATGTCAGCTTATGACATCCAACAGGGTAAGATGTTAATGAGCCATTTGAAGCCCAAGGTGCAACAGCCTCAGACAGCTGCAGATTACGTTAGGACTAATTTTGAAGTCTTAGCAAAGGATATCCATCCTTTAGATCAAATTGAGCTACACAAGCAAACAGGTGAGATGATTTAATAATACTAATACACAGTTGTAGCTTGAAAAAGCCTCCTCCCAGGCTAAGGATAATAGAATCAAAACTTTAGAGGAAATAATCATTGGTTTGGGTCATAATCCTAAATATGTGAAAGGTATTGAAGCTTTGATCAAGAGAAAAGATGATGATATTGCAGCTCTGAGAAAACAATTAAAGTTACCGGCCTCAAGACATCCACACTCTGCAGAAATCATCAAACAAAATTATGAGGAAGAACTAATGGATTTTCTCTTAAAATTGAATGAGCAACTTACTTCAACTGAAAAAGAGCTTGAGAATGCATTAAAAGATAAGCAGGAAAATATTCTAGTATCTACAACAGGAGTAGTGACAGGTACAACAACAACAGGTCAGCCAGCAGAATTGTCACAGAGAAACATTGCAAATTTGAACACTGATGAATTAACAAAGTCAATGGAAGATATGAACATTCAGGCCATGGAGCTTCACAAAACAAAGGAACAATTGGCCACTCTAGAACATAAATATGATCTTTCAAAAATGACTGTTGCTGATAAAACAAGAGAAGTGAACAAATTAGAAAAAACAGTCAAAGCATTGGAAAAGGATCTCACATTGGAGAAACCTTTAAAATAAATAAATGAAATTCTTTGGGATAATATCATTCAATCAATAAAGGATGTTTGGTCCTCAATTCAGATAATGGATGAACAGAATAACTTAGTTAAATTGGCTCTAGATGAGATTGAGAGATCAAGACAAGAGTTGGGAAATATGCCAGAAGAGGCCAATAGACTTATACATTTTTTGAATACTCAGACTAAGAATCAACTTGCAGAAATTGGTATTCAGGACAGGACCGGAACAATTCTGGAAATAAAGATAGTTTTTACTAAAAGAACTCTGGTACAGAATTTAGAACGAAGGTGCTCAGATATGCAAGAAGAAATCATTGCCTTCAGAGAAAGATTGAATATTTTGTTAAATAGAGGATTGCCCAGTCCTATAGTTGCAGAAGATAAGCTAATGGACCTTGATAGTTATGTTGAAAAATTGGACAAATATGTTGATAATCAAGCTAGTTCTTCAACTAGTTCATCAACAGCAGCATTGCCTACAGGGAAAAACCTTCATGACAGATTGGAGAATTTATTTTATCTTGAGCATGAAGTAAATCATTTGTTCCCAAATCAGCCTAATTTCTTTAGATATACTGAGGCTGATGAAACACTAAGAAAGTTGCAAAGGACCAGAGTGCCAGAAGTTCAATGGTGGGAAGAAATGATGGAACTCTTGTAAAAAATTATCCTTACATAAATTTTTTCCTATTTACCACAGTATATCTGTTGTTTTACTATTCTACATACTGCTATTTCACTTTCTTATAGATGCCTTGGGAATATTTGGATGCTTTCTCAGATTTGTCGATAATCTCCATGTGGACCGTTACTGGGTTTTATATCATGTCCCTGTATGTGACATGGGGTATTTTTCTATCATTGTCTGGGGTGGGACTTCCACTTTTCTAGATGGATATTTGGGTTCCAATCTTCAGATGTGAAAATGTAATGACTTCATGGACTGTTTTACTTCATATAATATATTCAAAATAATGTTTTTTCTCTTGTGAAAAAAAAATGATTAATGTTTATCACTCTGCCTTCAAAACTAGCGATGCTGGTCTATGTTGCTGGTTTATTGATATGGTCTCATGGTATTTTTATATTTTGGACATATCACACTCCTCACATGATTAGCGTTTTTCTCTGTTCAAGGATTTTGGGTACTTTAATTTGTATTTGGAACAATGGACGTCGGTACTCTATCTATTGCTTTACTATTCTACATACTGCTATTTCACTTTCTTATAGATGACTCGGGCATATTTGGATGCTTTCTCAGATTGTTGATAATCTCCATGTGGACCGTTACTGGGTTTTATATCATGTCCCTATATGTGACATGGGGTATTTTTCTATCATTGTCTGGGGTGGGACTTCCACTTTTTTGGATGGATATTTGGGTTCCAATCTTCAGATGTGAAAATGTAATGACTTCATGGACTGTTTTACTTCATATAATATATTCAAAACAACGTTTTTCCTCTTTTAAAGTTTCATTTTTTAAAAAAAAATTGAACCTGTCGTCGCTATACTGACGCCTTGTAAGCGTCAGAATTGTGACATATTAGAAATGTTGGAAGAGCAACAGTATAAAGACGTCGGAAGAGCGACGTTCAAAACTCGGACCACATTTCGTCGTAATTGGGACAGTTTACAGACGTCGGAAGAGCGACATTCAAAACGTCGGACCACATTTCGTGGGAAGTGCGACAGTTTACAAAGGTCAAAAGTGTGACGGATTGGGAAACGTCGGAAGAGTGACGCTTGTTTGGAAGCGACGGAAAAAGTGTCGATAGTACGAAACTTTTTAATTGCATCGGAATTGTGACGGTATGATAAACCATGTTTTGCCTGCCCTCGAACTGTTGCTCTTGCGACGACTATGTGTCGGAATAGCGACGAATTGGCCATCGGAATTTCCGCAAAATTTTCTAGTGAGGAAATGCATACCCTGGTCACTCATCAGGATTTTTGGGCATGCAAACCTTGTAAAAATATTCTAAAAAATAAAGTGTGCAACCGTCTCTGTGTTGCAATATTTCATAGGTTGAGCCTCCACCCACCTAGTCAAGTAATCTATAGCAATGATGATGTATCGTGCTCTAGTATTCTTCCCTGGGGGGTTAATCAGCTCGATGAAATCAATTGTCCATTTGTCAAAGGCCTGAAAAGTTACTTGTGGTTGTAGTGGCATCTCATCTTTGTGTGAGGGTCTTCCAGTCCTCTGAAATACATCACAAGCGTGAAAATATTCCTTATAATCATTGTGCAAAGTAGGCCACCATAAACCAACCCTTAAGGTCTTCTACGCGGTCCGTTTAACAACATAATGACAACCTACAATGCCTCCATGTACTTATGCCAATATGCTTAGTTTCTCGAACTCACGAACATATCGCCTCAAAACTTCATCAACTCCCATTTTGTATAATTGACCTGCGATCAAACTAAAATTTGTTGCGTGTCGTACCAATTATTTCTTCTGCTTGACCATATATTCTACAGTCGTACTCCTAGTGGTTAGGAAGTGGTTGATATTGGAAAAATTATCATAATATATCTTAATAGCGAACAACTACGCATCTGGTAACCCTTCATCCAAATTAGTTGGTTCTTCACCATTTTCAATGCGCGATGAGTGGTATGGTCCTGCATTCAACCTTCTAGGCTTCAAAATCACCTCAAAAACATATTCTTGGAAAAAAAGGGGCCATCTATAGATATTCCACCCCAACATAGGCTTGTTCACTAGGTATTTCAAAGCCGAATGATATGTGAAAATCTTGCAATGACCTCCAAGAAGATACTAATGGAAATTTTGCAGCGCATACACCATGGCCATCCCTTCTCTTTCTGTGGTTGAATAATTATGCTCAACATTTGACATCTTCCGACTTGCAAATGAAATTGGATGATCAATATCTCCAAGACCTGGCTAGGCTAATACAACTCCTAACACGATACACGAAGCATCAACGTGTACATGAAATTCCTTCGAATAATCTGGGAATACCAAGATGGGCGTAGTCACCATATTTTCCTTAAGTATATCTAGACCCTTATGACAGCCTTCATCCCAAAAAAAAGTGGCATCCTTCTTCAACAACTTCTCCAACGGTGTAGTGATCTACGCATAAGCTTGAATAAACTTCTGATAATATCCAATATGTCCCAATATCGAGCGCAACTACTTCACACTTGTAGGGGGATCTAAATTAATGATGATGGAAATTTTAGGTGGATCGACCATCAGTCCCCGCTTATAGACAACATGCCCCAAAAAAATACCAAAAGGGACACAAAGTAAACACTTCTTCAAATTGAGAGAAATCTAATACTTCCGAGAGATATCGAGCATTAAGCACTCGTTGGGTAGTCCAGCTGGTCAGGATACTCAGCTCTCACCCGAGAGACCATAGTTCAAGTCCTAGAAATGGAACCATTTATTGGCTTAAGGGGGCCTGACCCAGGTTCAGAGTGTTTTTCACAGCTAACAAAACCCTCCAACTACTTTCCCTTTCGGCTGTGATCTGCTTGCACATACCAAAGTCTCACCTGAAGCAGTATGGGGGGGGGGGGGTGTTGGAACCAGGTTTCCACATCTTGATGGAGGAATATGATGTGGATCTAACCCTTTCTGATCTGACCTAATCAATACTATGTTACGCTTTCATTTTCCTAACCCGATTCAGATCTTAATGCAACAAAAACCTTAACACAGATATACTTTTCAAGCAAACACATAGGTATATTCTTATGCAGATTTAACTTAATATAAACCCTTAACACTGATATCAATCTTGCAACACTACACATATCTACAATTATATAATTAACTCAGAAAAGTATGCATCAAATAACATAAACTGCAACATATATATTAGCAAATCAACAAATATCATGCGAGTAAAGCAATAGTTCTGTCAAAACTTTTCTTTATTAGAAAATTCTCAAAGACTACAATTCTTTCTCTTGAAAACAAAACCACAGAGTCCCCACACATAGCTCAAGCCTTAGGTCTCCACACACACAAGCGCAAGAGCCTATCTCCAATCAGGCTTATCACAGAAACTTTCCCAAAATCACATACACGAAGATAAGACGATGTATCATGTTATTACTTACTCGACTCATACATGCAATTTTTATATAACTTAGATGAGAAAAAACCCTGGACTCAAAATGTGGTCTAAGCCCCATGTTTTACCCTTTTTCCCGTTAAAAAAAGGAGCTTTGACCAGCCCAAAAGCCCCTTGACTTGCAAGCTTCTCTTTAACAAAAATGACAAAAAATGACTCAAGACTCGACCTAGGGGACCCTAGCCCAACACATACCACAATTGCTTCCACTCTAGTAACTTCTCCCTCCCATTCACCTAATCCTAGTAGATATGCGAGCTCTTGGGAATGTCTAGAATTTCTAGCCTTACCCAATCATCGTCGAAAAATATCACACTGACACTTCCAAAATCATCTCGACATTGAGTGAACTTCATCAAGTATTTTGGTATTGGGCCGCCCTTCTCCATCTTGATTTTTTCAATCTTGTCCTTTAGCACCAGCTTCCTGTGGCCATTTTTGTTCCAAAACAAATCTTTTAAGGCCTTCCAGATAGCATATGGAGTTTCTTTTCCATGGTTGTTCGAGACAATATGATCTCAAACTCCTTCTTACAGAATCCTTATCGCCTTTGCTACATTCTTCTTCCATGCATCAAGATTTTGAGCATTTGTTGTTTCGGGCCTGGGAATATCATGGTCTATGAACTCGTTCAGATTTTTTTTTTCCAACACTACGTCCATCCTATCCTTCCAAGCTATGTAATCCAAACTACCCTCAAGGGCATATTCGAGTCTCAATCCATAAAAATAAATCTTGATCTTGCTATTGCTATGGGTCCTAAAGAGTAGATCTGCAAATTCGATTCACCTGTTCAAAAAAAGATCTTATTCTTCTTTTCTATAGTGATTACTACTGTGATACCATGCATAAAATCTACATATATTCGATTGATCTTGTAATATGCTAAAAAAAAATACTGGAATATATTCTGCAAATTGAAAAAACCAATTACAATCGCATAATCAATTGAAAAAAAAGAGAAAGAATTTCAATCGCACAACAAAAATATTTATCTGGGGAAATCCACAAAGAAAATCCCCACTATCTGTATATTGCATTAAGTCAAGAATATGGAACAATACAATTCTTCTCTTAGGCTTGAGATCTCTCTGAACTATCTATTACTGTCTCACTCCATCCCAAGAAATTTTGGTCCAATACTTAACCAATTTCTTTCCTCTGGATGCCCTGCCTTGCTTGTGCAATCCCTAGGGAAATTGAGCCCCTATTACTTAGGAAATTCCAAATTAATGATGGTGCAATACAATTAAAGCCTTCTGCTGACCTCATGCATGACCTGTACAAATTTTTAATTATGCAACTGAAGGTACACTTCCCTTTAACTTCAATCTCAACTGTGTATTGCTAATAACTGACACACAACAACTATTTATAGTGAATTATTAGTCATCTGATTGATCATTGCGTGTGAAGTAAATCAGATTTAATTCATTGGACCATCAGTTAGAACTAGTTAAACTAATTTAACTCAAATAATTACAACTCAAAATAAACTGTAACTAGACCCCCTAACACTTAGAAAAAACTCTACATGCCTCTAGTTTGACCCTCAACTCGAATTTACTGAGAAAAATAAACCTTCCTATCTCATTTAACTCATACAAGTTCCATGTGGTGTAATTACAATTTCCTTCCAATTTAATTAAGGGAAAATTATATTAGAAGCCTCTTCTTGTTGCCATTTTCAACAGAGAGGCTCCAAATTATTAATGATCCAAGACATAAGATATGATTTTCACACTATCTCCTTGTAAAATATTCCCACCAGAGCTGTGTGGAGGATTTTTTAGATTTCCTCGAATAAGATGTCCTTACCAACATCATAGATACAAACCCCCTATTAACCCTAACACATTTTTTAGATTTTTTCTTGCAATAAGAATCACATGATGGTGTATGGGGGGGGGGGGGGAGGGGTTTAATTGAGGGCATGGAATGGGAGGTCGAAATGACACTAGACCGAGAAATCCATCGTGAGCCAAGTTTAGAATTTTTCTCTCACATAGTTCCATTAGGAAAAGAAGAGGGATAGGAACAATTAAGTTGAGAATCAAGAGTTAAATCCACTACATGCCCCATGCCATGTTGGGAAAACCCCACACTAAAATGGTTTAAAATCTGGCTCTTCAAGGGATAAACACGTGTATTCAATATATGATATGAACATTTATGTTCATATAGGGCTGGGCTCATAATATACAATGTCAACTTCCATTTAATCCTGAGACAGGTCAAAATAAAGGTAGGCATTACGTATGAAAGAAACATTTGTGATTAGTGTGAAGCCTCCTAAAATTATAGAGTGTGGCTCTATATTACATTATCCCTGCCTATATGGTCATTGGAATTCTTTAGAATTTTATTTTTAAGTTTTAAAAACATTAAGATAAATGTTCCAATATTGTCAGAGTTTTACTAATTTAAAAGGTGAAGAACATTAGTAATGTGACAAATATTTTGAAATTAAGATCTAATTTTAGCATATGCTAGACAACATGAGATTTTTTTTTTCATTTGTAATTCTTTTAGTGTCACAAATGTGATAGACTCTTTCATCCCATGGTTTTTGGGGAATTTACTAATGCCCAATTTCACTATGGAGCCCATGAGAAGTTCTTATTTTAACAATATTTATTTTCTCCTTTACATTAGTCAATATAGAGAAATACTTTTTTTTTTTGAGATTTGGGTTGATCATTTCCTTAAAATATCTTGATTTCATTCTTCCTTCTAACTCTTTATCATACCATAATTTCTACTAAAATTTGGATGTAATAATAATTTGTATATCATCCTATATTCTATAAATTATATATTCCTTTACCCCCCAATGGTCTAGCCAAGATTGATCATCCTTGTTCCATCCTCGCTTTAGCTGAAGGTTGTTTTGTCTAAGTTAGAAGAAATTTTAGGGATCCTCTTATCTTTTGTGTTGCTTAACCTCCTTATACATTAGATACATAGTCATCATCATTCTCTCAATGGGGGAAATGCTTGCTTCAATGAGGAGGATATAATAGGGTGTATTTCCTTTAATTTTGATATTATAGGTCATAAATTGGTTTTGGATTTCTTTTATATTTCTCTATGACTCTCTGGAGATACTGCAGCCCCAAACCTCACACCCATATAAAATAATAGGGGAAATGGCAATCTCAAGTAGGAGTTTTTAAAATCCCACAACCAGATATTCACTAATTTACAATTGTTTTCAAGTTCATAATAAACTTGCCACCCTCTATTTATCCTTTTCTCCATGTTATATTTATAATGGATATTTTGATATATATTTATTTCTAAATATTTGTATGAAGGCACTTCTTCCAAGTTGTTATTATTGTCATATGCAAAGGTATCATATGTGATATTTTTGGGTTTAATCATCACAACTTTAGTTTTTTCACATCAACAACTATATTTGTCTTGGAACAAAAATATTCAAGGATACTTAGATGCTTGTTAAGATCGTAATAATTCCTTGCCAAAATAACAACATCATGAACATAAATAAGAATAGTGACAACTATACTAGTGATATTTGGGCCAACACAAGTTTCTTCTTCCAAACATGTCTCTTCTAACTTATTGATGTATATACAAAAAAGGGTAGGGGACAAGGGACACCCTTGATTAACTCGGATATTCTGGTTAATATATTTTTACCAAACCCTAGGTATTTTTTCATGTTTTATTGCCATAAGATAATATTTTTTTCCAAAATAATTCCATACAACTTGGATAAAGTGGGGCTAATCATAATGGTCCTATAATTAGAGGGAATGTATTTATCCCCAATTTTAAAAATTTATACATTGATACTTTGGTGTTTGGTTTAGGTAAGCCTTCATTAACTTCCAAATTGAAGAGCTTATGTATTTGAGGGATGAGGATATGCCCTCCATTTTTTTAAAAATAATCCTGGAAACCTTAAATGTCCTTATTTTTCCTAGTTGTGATTCACTTAACCCCAAAACTCTTTGTTATCCAAAAAAAATATTACATCCACTATATAAACATTCCAAATGGTTTCCATGGAGTTTGGGGATTCATAAATAATTTTAAGGAAGGAGTTCCATCCTTCAAGGGAATAATATTATTTTCTTTAGTTTTACAAATTCGAATATTCATCTAAAACTTCCTAGGTTCTAGTTTAGATAGGTGCAAAAATTGCTCTTGATTTATATTTATATAGTTCCTTTTCTTCCTTTCAAAAAGGTATTTGTACTTATAATATCAAGTGTTAAATATTTATTAGAAGCATCCCTCATGAATTTTATAGAAATTTTACATTCATTATCATATGAAGGGTAGGTTTCTCTATTATTATTTTAAATGGAGGTAGAGGGGGATGTAATAAAATTATGATTGAGTTATTCAATGTTGTTATTGTAATTTAGGAGGTTTAAATCATTTAATAAGAGATCAAATTTGCTTTTGTCAAAAATAAAGTGCATTTTATTATCATTTTTTTATTTTATGGGGCTTTTGTGCATGGTAAAGTTTAGGGATAGGGTTAATAATCTATGATCATAATTAGGCTCATGGCCATATATCAGGTTGAAACTTATTGTTTTGTTGGAAACATGGTTATTAGATATCACATAATCCATTTATCTACTATTGAGCCCATGAATAAACACTATCTGATTAGAGTTTGGCTCATTCATTACACCGTTGCAAATTATTAGGTCTTAAGAACTACAAAGCTTGACTATATTAGTAAAAAATGACACCATCCAAAGTATATGTAATGAAGAAATAACATATCCACATGGTACAATCCTATACACTTTATATTGACTCCCTTTTGTCTCAAGGGGGTATCCCTACTAGGATTAATAAGACCAAGAAATTAGATAGAAGGTGAAGTTGTAGTAGCCTTAGTAAAATGGAGTTTTGGTTTTTTAGGTTTTTAGAATAAGTGAGGGAAATATATACCAGTACCAAATCCAACTAGTGCAAAGGATTCAAGGTCATGAATACAATGGAAATTATTTCAAGAGGAGAAACCTACAAGGATATGTATTATTTCCTTCAAGGATTAGGGCTTGAGACTAGAACCATAAGGAAGAATAGTCCCTTACCCAATCAAGATCAAAAATGAACTCAAGGTCTACAAGAATGGGCTTAAATGAAATCCAGCCTTCACCATTTAATTTCAACTATGCCATGATTAAACCACTTAACACTTTAGAAGAGGAGCCATAAGGACGAACAAAGAATCGTATAAAATTCTCACCAAACCCTAAAATTCCTCCTTTCAAGCGATAAGGAGGAATTTTGAATGGATTGATTTGCTTCATATCCTTTGATGGATTGATTTTGAATGGATTGCATAAGACTTGAAAATTCCACCATTAATCCCATGCACTAAAATAAATCCAATTTGGAAAAAATTCAAAAGTTGAAAACATTGTTCCACAAAAAAAGAACCCTCACACCATGAATTTCCCAAGAAATTATGGAAATTAATCTCATGAGAGAGAGCTCCCAAATATCCAACTATGAGTATAAAGGACAAATGAATCCTATATTTATATAGTGAGACCTAACTTCATTTTACAATAAAATAATAATATATCATGTGATTCCTTATATTTATCCTAATAAAATCAAAATTACAACTATGTGATTGAGTCACAATAATAAAGTAAAAGTGGTCAATCCACATGTTTAATGCACAAGATGAAATAATCACCCAAAAGAGAGGCTGTCTCCTTGAAATAAGGGCGAGGATGCCCTCAAGGTGCCATGTCTAACTGCCAAAAACACCTATATGGTCCAAGTTCCATTGAATTAGAGTGGTCAAAGCCTCATTAAAGCATAGTAAAATAGCCTCTCAAGACATGTGTCCAACATTTAGTCTTCCAAGGTGGAATGACCTCATGGAAAAGTGGACAATACCCCAACAAGTGGGAAATTCCTACAAAAATGCTCCTTAAAAATATAGCATAATGCTTCATAACCTCCAAAATAATGTCCTAATTGAAATTCCATAGTCATAAATCAGGTTAAGGGACCTCCATGAATCTTGGAATGCTAGGACATAAAATCCATGATAGAACAAGGGACAAGAAGTTTAGTGAAAAAAGCCTCAAGCCATATTGATAACTCATTGTATTAATTTCAATGATACAATTATATAAAACATGATTAAAACCACCTTAATTTTGTTCACATTGACACCTCATTGGGAGATAAGGTAGAAGGAGGAAAATTAGGAATTAGAAAATGCATTTAGAATAAACAACACATCCCAAGATGTGAAATATATTAGGTGGTGTACTAGGACTTGATGATTGCATATGACTTAGAGGCTAACATTTTTGGAAATATTGTCATTGATGGCAAAGGAAATGGCAAAAGGGAGAGCTGCTAGGAAGAGTCAAGGTAATAGATTGAAGGACAAATTGAATATCTGGCCAAGATTTGTGTATGTTGATGAAGAATTGTGGAATTGTGTTAAGTATGGTTGAGTAAATATGGAATATATATGACCTATGTGATCAATTTCATAATGGGCAGAGGATACCTACGGTGCCCAGAGAAGAATGAAATCATCGTTACAGAGTTAGGATATGTGTATTATATGTAATTCTTGTATGGAATCCCCTGAACCTCTGTGTGAATAATCTCTGTAATGGAGTCGAATGATGTCCTGTGTAATTGGAATGGTTGAATGATACTCTGTATCTGATGAGGGAGTTGATGGGAGATGACGTAGATTAATGGAGTAGCGGAACACTTGGTGACGACGGAACGCAAAACATTAAAGCGCAATTTAATTATAATAATACATTTAAAAGGCGACGAAACCCCGCGTCGAAGAGCGGAACCATGAGCGTATGAACAGTAAAGGTGGTATACGATTTTCATCACACCACCTATGCGGAGTAAGTGGTATTTTTTGGATGAGGAGAGATTCCATAGAGTACTCGACACACGTCCCTGTACGATTTTACAAAACCACTTTTCACTATGCGCCATCGCGCGTTATAGTTCGACTCAGGTTGACCAGCGATATCGTTGAGCGCCATTGATCTGGGAAGGGGTCATCGGACGGTCATCTATTGTTGAAGGTGCACGAAGATTAACACAGGTACAGCGGGCCATCGCCCGTTAAAATTTGGCATCATAGGTCGAGCGATATGCATATACGCCGTTGATCTGGAAGCTTGCTAATCTAACGGTGATCGGACGCTTGGACTTGCATGAGGTTTACTGTGGTACGATGGGTGTATTGGATTGGCTATTAACTATTTTTGTGGGCCTGGGGTCAAAGTTTTATTGCAAGATTAATTTATTTGGATGCGTTGGATGTTTCTATAAAGTCCGAAGGGTTAAAATTTAGATATAAGGCTTGGGAAGTCAAAAAGTTGTAAATATAATTATTTGTCAATTTCTTTAAAATTGATAAATAAATTAAAAAGAGATCAAAAGCCTCGTGGGACAAACTAAAAGGATTACCACTAGCGGTTTGTGGTTTTGAATCATGGTTTTAATAAAGGGAAAACTATATAAGGAGAAGAAAAATAAAGAAAGAGGTGTGCATTGTAAGGGTTGTGAATAAATTTTCTCAAAAGAATACCTGTATGGGCGAGATCCGTTCTTAACTGATAAATCTGAGACTATGATGCACCCATGAATATAATGATCTGACAATGATAAATCTCTGGTTTTGAATGACGGATGATATCATGAAGAATTGGTGTGAGTATACTGAAAATAAATAAATCTGGTGACTCGCAAGGTCTGTCGTATGGAAACTGGTGGATCCAGTATGAAAATTGATGAAACGAGGTCCGCAGTGGTGCTGAGGGTCGAAGCCTTCAGAGAGGGGGTTGTAGCTCCCTTCCAGTGGTAGCTGGTAAATGAGAGAAGGTTGTAGCCTTCTGCAGGTGGGTGCCTGCGTGCTGGTCTAAGTCTGCACCAACATATATTGTAAGAAGTTTTCTCTATAATAAATATTGAAGACTGAGATTACAGCAGCAGTGGTTTTCTCCCAAATTGGGTTTCCACCTTAAATCCTGGTGTTCATATGTGTTGTGTATGTTTGATGGTTTGTTCTATTATTCCTGGTCATGCTTAATGCTTATCTGATGCAATGCTCTAAGTAAAGACATAATAAAATATTTGGACATACATGTTACTGTAATATAAGGTTTTTGAGAGGAAGAAAAGAAAAATAGTTCAGCCCTAAATACTGATTCACCCCCCCCCCCCTCTCAGTATTTTTCCCAACAATTGGTATCAGAGAAGGTCCTTCTGAAAAGCTTAGCCGCTAGAAGGAAGATCAAGCAAGATGAGCAATCAAGATGGAATAACATCTATCAGGCCTCCGCTCTTTAACGTAAACAATTTAATATTCTAGAAAACAAGGATGAGATCCTATATTTAGTCTCTGGGAGCAGAGGTATGGGCAATTGTTGAACAAGGATATCAATACCCAGCTGCAGTACCAACAGATTCGACGGAAAGAAATAATTATGAAACGAATGCAATGGCGATCAATTCTCTATTAGGAAGTCTAACTGAATCAGAATTTTTCAAATTCATGCAGCTGAATATAGCCAAGACAATATGGGACAAAATCATTCTAAGTTATGAAGGTGATGCAAAGGTAAAAAGTGCTAAACTCCAAACTCTCATAATTCAATATGAGAATCTAAAAATGGATAATGAGGAGAGCATTGCCAATTTATTTTTACGTCTTGATGATATTGTAAATCGTATGAGAAATCTGGGAGAATCAATAACCGAATCTACCTTGGTTGAGAAAGTCTTAAGATCACTAACAACAAAATTTGAGTCAAAATTTTCTGCCCTTGAAGAAAAACAGGATCTTCAAAACCTTACTGTGGTGCAACTTCATGGCATACTAACCGCATATGAAATGAGAAGAGGAGGCCTTCTGAAGTCAAAGAAGTAGTCTTTAGAACTTCTACAAAAGGGAAGGAAGTAAAAAAAACAGAAGGATCAGGATATATCTCAGAAGAAGATGAGATAAACTTTGTAAAGAAACTTCAACTTGGCACAGGACGGTTCAGAGGTAAGCTTCCTTTCAAATGTTTTGATTGTGGAAGAGTTGGTCATTATGCTACTAAGTGTCCTTATAAAGAAACACATAAAAAGGGGAAGGAAGTAGAAAAAAGGAATAAGAATCGTTTTAGCACTAGAAAGAGTTACTATACTCATGAAGATAGTGATGGGTTATCTGATAGTGAGGAAGAATGTGAACAAGATCTTAGACTTCTCATGGCATTTGAAAAATAATCTAGAGAAGAAAAATATACTTTTGTGGATTCTCTAGAAGATAGTGATTTTCTTGATGAAAACAATAAACTCAAAATTTACTTAGAAGAAAGTAAAATAACCATAGAAACTCTGAAAAATCAGCTTGAAGAAAAGGTGAAACACAATGAGAAATTAGAGTGTGAAGTAGTAAGTCTAAGAAAAGAACTTGAGAAAGGAAAAACTTTGAATCTTAGATTTGCTAAAGGATCTGAAACATTAGATGAGATTATCAAGGTACAATGTTCTCCTCTTATAAAGACAGGTCTTGGATATATTGGAGAATCTTCTCAGGTTTCAACACCAAATTATCTAAAAGCAGTTACAACTGGTTTACAACATGATGCCACTTAGCAAGGGAATAAAGAATCTTTATAGATAAAGCATGATCATCTCAATTCAAAGAACACTAACAAGAATGTCTTTCGAAGAAACACCAATCAACAAGTAAATTCATATAGAATATTTCATGATCGCAGAAATTTGTTCTTCAATGGAAAATGTTTCTCATGTCACAATTTTGGTCATAAAGCTGCTCAATGTGTTGCATATAAAACCATCATGACAAGAGAATCAAGAAAGAAAAGGATTGATATTGAAACAAAGAAGAATACTTGTAACAACTTTTCTCCTCTTCAAAATGAAGTTGAATGTGCTTATTGCAATAACTTTGGCCATGAAGAATCTAAATGCAGGAACAAAGTTCAGCCAAAAGAACATGTTCCTTCAAGCTCCAAAGTATGGAAAAAGAAGGAATTACAGGTTGAAAATTGTGGCATAGCGTTATTTGCAGAAGCTGAAGAAAACCAATGGTGCATTGATAGTGGATGCTCAAGACACATGACAGGTGATAAAGAAAAACTTCTTGCATATAGTGCTCTAGAAAAAGAAAAAAATGTTACATTTGGAAATGATACTCCTGCGGTCATTAAGGGAAAGGGGTCTGTTTTTCTAAAAGAAAAGGTGAAAGCTAATGAAGTCATGTATGTGGATGGATTAAAGCATAACTTGTTAATTGTAAGTCAAATGTGTGATCAAGGAACTGAAGTTGTCTTTAGTTCAAAAGAATGTGTGGTACGTGATCTTGATACAGGTAAAGCAATTATAAAAGGAAAAAGAACTCCAAACAACCTGTATATATTGAAGAACCCCAAAGAACAATGTTATTTGAGTAAATATTCAGAAAATTGGCTATGGCATAGAAGGTTGGGGAATCTGAGCTTCTCTCAAATCAACAAATCAAGCAGACTTAAAGTTGTTCGTGATCTTCCCAATATTACTCTACCTGAAAATATCATATGCAAATCTTGCCAATTCGGTAAACAAACCAGAGTACAATTTAATGCCAAGGAAGGATCATCAAGTAAGCCTCTTGAACTCATTCATATTGACATATGTGGACCTATGAGGAAAAATTCACCACGTGGTGAACAATACTATATCTTATTTATTGATGATTTCTCTAGAATGTGTTGGATTGGGCTGCTTAAACACAAAGATGAAGCATTTGAGAAATTTCAGATCTTCAAAGCATTAGTTGAGAATGAATTAGATCTAAAAATCAAGTGTCTCAGATCTGATCGAGGAGGAGAATATACATCAGATGAATTCCTTGAATTTTGTGAACAACATGGCATAAAAAGACAGTTTTCTGTAGCTAGCACTCCACAACAAAATGGTGTTGCAGAAAGAATGAATAGAACAATTCAATAAATGGCCAGAGCTATGCTTGATGATTTCGGAACACCTGACACTTTTTGGGGAGAAGCAACACATGCAGCGGTAAATATTCTTAACAAGGCACATGTTTGTGTAAATAGTGATAAAACTCCATATGAACTCTGGTATGGTAATCCTCCCACTGTGAAGCATTTTAGAGTTTTTGGAAGCAAATGCTTTATCAAAAATAATGATGAAAAACTTGGCAAGTTTGAACCCAGAGCAGATGAAGGAATACTTCTTGGTTACTCCTCTAGGAGTAAAGCATATAAATGTTACAATAAAAGACTTCGAAAGATTGTTGAAAGTATTGATGTGGTTATTGATGAGTCCCCTGCAGCTCCAAAAGAAAAAAAACAAACAACAGATGAAGATGATGATGACATATATCCTTCTACATCAAATAGGGATGATACAATAGTGATTGATGAAAGACAGAGGATTTGTGAAAAGAATACATCTAGATTTGAACAAAAGAATCATCCGAATCTCAAATTTTGGGACAAAAGGGATCAGGTGTACAAAGAAGAAGGACTATTGTGGATATTATATAGCAATACTGGCATTTGTCCATTATTGAACCTCACAATTTTAGATCAAGCTAGCAAAGATGAATGTTGGATTCAAGCCATGAATGAGCTTGATCAAATTGAAAGAATCACACTTACTGGGAGTGATACCAAGACCTCAATGAAAATATACGTGGAACTAAAATGGATATTAAACAAATTTAAATGAGAATGGGGATGTTATAAGAAATAAAGCTGAACTTTGTGTACAAGGAGTATATGTTTAAAGATATGACTTTGACACTTCTATTATGAATGATAACATGAAATGCATTTCTTGGTATAAAGCTTCCAACAAATCAAAGTTTATCAAATGGATGTTAAATATGCTTTTCTCAATAGTGATCTAGAAGAAGAAGTTTATATAGAACAACCAGAAGGATTCATTTTGGGAAATGATGAAAAACTTGTTTGTAGACTTAAAAAGGCTCTATATGGTCTCAAACAAGCTCCAAAGGCATGGTACTATCGTCTTGACAAATATCTTCATCAACAAGGATTTTCAAAAGCGTCTATTGATAGCAACTTATACACAAAAACTGAAAAATGACAAACTATTGATTGTGTTGAAATTTGGTACCGAAGGACAGGTGGTTCCCTAAGGCTTTGATCTTTGGCCTAGGGAAAAGTGTCCAAAAGAATTTAATTTTTCTCCTAAAGTAACTTTATAATTTTTTATAAAGTTAAATCTAATTTAAAAGTGACTTAAGTGATAAAGTTACTAAAGTGACTTTATAAAGTTATAAAGTCAAATCTAATTTTAAAATGACTTTAAGTGATAAAGTTACTAAAGTTAAAGTGACTTTAAATAAAGTCAATATAAAATTAGAAAGGAAAAAGTGACTTTGGAAATAAAAGACTAAGTGGGTCTTTATTAAAGTGGGGTGAATTAAAAAATGAAAAGTGAGATTTAAATGAGCATTTAATCTCAGCCCTAGATCTCAATCTATCTCGGCCATTGGATTTAGGGATTCCCCAAAAGTCACTTAGGGTTAGGTTAAAGGAGGAAAAGGAGGAAAAGGTCATTCATTCTTTCATGAGCAGATTGAGAGAAGGAGAGCAAGAGAGCAAGGGAGATTTCTGGGCAGTGAGGAGAAGGAGGCAGCAGCTTGGCACGCATTCCAAGGCAGCATTTCAGCAAGACATTTTCAGCAAGACAGTTCAGCAACTTTAGCACACAGCAAGGCAGATTTTTGGCACGATTTTTGAGGAAGAAGGGCCGTACAGCTAGGTCGTACAACAGGGAGGCGTCTGACGGGCCGTGGCGGCACCGTCGACGGGCCGTACGGCAGCCGTACGGTAGATTTGCTGCAGATTTTGTGGGTGGGGAACAGTGCAGAGGGCGTGGTAAGTGGCGCTGCCCCAGCCCACTGGCTGGGCAGAATGTTAGCAGTTTTGGACAACTTACTTTCGTAGGTATAGCGGCATTTTAGGGAGTTGTTATTTGGCACGAAAATCGAGAAAATATGTACAACATTTATTGCTGTTCCTATTTTGCTGTTTGCACACTTTCCGAGGCGGTGGTTAAGCACGGAAAAGAGATAAGTTAAAAAAATCTGTTTGCTGATTTTTTTGTTGAATATTTCTCACTGTAAAAAGCATTTTTTCCAGAAATAAGAAGGAGCTTTCGAACTGGTTTTCCCCAAGAGTTGTAGGGGGTTTTCAGTTTTTCCCCAAGAGTTGTAGGGGGTTTTTCCAGGGTCACCTTGACCAAAAATACTGAGTTATGATGTGTTGAATGACTGTTTGTTACTGCTGTTATTTTATTTCTGCATTTTCAGCATTCTGAAAAATTTCCAGAATTTGTGTTTTCAGTAAATTTATTTTCCAGTTTATTAAATGTGTGGATATGGGAAAGGGCATTTAATTATTTTGGAGTAATAAGGTGAAAACTGAAAACTGGGGTGGGAAAACTGAATTTTCTACATGGTATCGGAGCTTGAGTGCTGAAGGGCAGTTTGGGACAGCAAGGAAGAAAATTACAGCTTGCTGATTTTTCACTCAGAAAATTCCAACAAGCTGATTTTTCAGAAACAGCAGATTTTTACCTTTACTACAGCAGTGTTATTTTTCAGTTTTAGGACAGCAGGATGTCTTTGGGATTGAGGGTGGAGGATAGGCTGGATGGGCATACAAATTACAGTGTTTGGAAGGAGAGAATGCAGAGTATCTTTGAGGAGGCGGAAGTCTGGGATATCATGGTTCATACCACACAACAACCTGTTAATGTGCCTACTGATCCTGTTCAGTTGGCAGCATATAACAGAAAGAACAACAAGGGTAAGAGACTGATTCTAGACGGAATCAAGGACCATTGCATTCCTCATGTGAGAGGAAAGAGAAATGCCCATGAGATGTGGTCAGCATTGACCAACCTCTACTAGAGTACCAATGAGAACCGGAAAATGGTCCTGAAGGAGAAGCTGAAGAACATTAAGATGGCTAAGACTGATAGTGTAGCTGGATATCTCACAAAGATTACTAATGTGAGAGATGAGTTGGCAGCGATTGGAGAGGCCATTCCACCCACTGAGTTGGTGCGAATTGCAGTGAATGGCCTCCCAGTTCATGGATGAACTTTGCTGATGGGGTTTGTGCACGTGAGACCCTTCCCACATGGGAGAGGTTTTGGGATGATTGCATTCAGACAGAGATCAGGAAAGGTCAACTTGGGGCAGCCAAGCCAGTTGAGCAGGATGAGGATGTAGCACTGTTGGCAGGAGGCAAGAAAGGCAAAGGGAAGAAGCAGGCTTCCACAAGCAATGGTGGGGGCAAAGGCAAAGGTAAAGGTAAACAGGGTAACACACAGAAGGACTATTCCAAGGTGAAGTGTTGGAATTGTCAGAAGATGGGACACTATGCGGTTGTGTGTCCGGAGAAGAAGAAGAAGAAGGGGAAGAACCAGAGTATGGCAGCTTCAGCAGAGGTTGAGGACTTTGCAGATCGCTTTGACCGGGAGTTTGGGTTCATTGCGTGTGAGTCTTCTAGTGCGGGATTATCTGCCATAGAGGTTCAGAGGGAGCATGCATTTCCCTCGATTAGCGGAGCATCTTCGGGTATCTGGTATGTGGACAGTGGGGCTTCACGTCACATGACGGGAGTCCGTGAGTACTTCTCAGAGCTTTCAGAGAGTGGCACTGATGTAGAGGTAGTACTCGGTGATGACAGAGTTGTTAGAGCAGTCGGTGTGGGAACATTGACATTTCAGAGGGAGTCCAAACCTCCCTTGAAGGTGTCAGATGTTCTTTATGTGCGAGGGATGAGGAAGAACCTCATATCCGTCTCAGCTTTGGAGGACAGAGGATATGAGATACTATTCAGGGGAGGACAGGTGTTGATGTATCCCAGGGGCACTCCAGCTGATTCAGCTAGAGTGATAGGTGTACGCCATGCAAAGGTGTAGAAGTTTGCATTTCAGTCCCTTTTGGCATTGAGCAGCAGTACCGACAGCAGAGCTAGCAGTTCTGAGCAGTGTGAGATTTGGCACCGCAGGATGGGGCACATGCATCATGGAGCCTTGAGGACTTTGCGGGAGATCACTACAGGTGTGCCAGAGTTCAGTATTGATCACTTTGATACTTGCAGAGGATGTGCTATGGGCAAGTTTTCCAAATCCCCTTTTCCCAGCAGTGACAGCAGAGCGACTGGGATACTTGATTTGATTCATTCCGATGTGAGCGGTCGGATGTCTCATGTTTCCTTGAGTGGATATGAGTACTATGTTTTATTCATTGATGATCACTCGAGGAGGACCTGGATTTATTTCTTGAAGACCAAGAGTGAGGTCTTCAAGCGGTTTCAGGAGTTCAGAGCTCTTGTGGAGACACAGACAGGTCGGAAGATCAAGTCCCCGAGGTCGGACAATGGGGGAGAGTACACCCTTGGAGAGTTTGTTGACTATTGTGCGGAGGCAGGCATTAGGAGGGAGCTCATTGTTCCTTACAACCCCCAGCAGAACGGGGTTGCGGAGAGGAAGAACAGATCCATCGGAGGGGCTGCCAAAGCCATGTTACATGATTAGGGGTTGCCATTGTTTTTGTGGGTAGAGGCCTACAACACAGCTGTTTACTTGCAGAACAGGAGTCCGCATCGTGCCTTGGGGCACATGACTCCGGAGGAGGCTTTTTCTGGGAAGAAGCCTGATATTGGTCATCTTCGTATCTTTGGGTGCATTACATACTCCTACATACCCAAGGAGAAGAGGACCAAACTAGAGCCCACAGCAGAGAAGGGTATCTTTGTGGGCTACAGTGAGACCTCAAAGGCCTTTCAGATTTACATTCCTGCGCAGAGGAAAGTTGTTGTCGGGCGGGATGTGAAGTTCGAGGAGGATAGGGCCTTTAGGAGGTCACGAGAGTTAGAGTATCTGGATCAGCCAGACCCTCAGCAGCAGTTGAGTCAGTCACAGGGATCCAGTGGGCAGGGATCAGGAGGATCCGGAGGTACATCTATGACGATGTCAGGTCCGTCAGTGGGGAGTGGCTCGCAGAGTCAGAGGGGTGGAGCTATGGGCAGCACGCAGAGCAGTCCACAGAGCAGTTCACTGGGGAGTCCACTAATGGACAGTTCACACGGTACCTCAGCATCTACAGGTTCAGGTGCAGGCAGGAGGACAACAGACAGACAGTCAGGAGTTCTGGCTCCTGATGTTGAGGAGGAGTTTTATTCTCCGGCGGGAGAAGTGTGCTCAGGGAAGAGGAAGCCCAAGTGGCTTCAGGACACCTTGAGAGATGCCACATCTATTGCTGAGCCTAAGAGGCCGGTCAGAGAGAGCAGACCACCTGAGAGGTTTTGTAGCTATATGGCAATGGCTACCAGCATCCTTGACTCCGAGCCTTCTAGTTATGAGGAGGCACCTAGCCAGCAGGTCTGGAGAGAGGCCATGCAGGAGGAGTATTCTTCTATCATGAAGAATGATGTTTGGGAGGTGGTGCCGAGGCCTGAGGGAAAATCCGTGGTTACTTCCAGATGGCTTTACAAGGTAAAGCATGCTGCAGATGGCAGCATTGAGAAATTCAAAGCGAGGTTTGTGGCTAGAGGGTTCTCCCAGGTAGAGGGAGTTGATTATGAGGAGACCTTCGCTCCCGTGGCTCGATATACTTCGATCCGCTCCATTATATCGATAGCAGCAGAGATGGGTTGGAAGATCCACGAGATGGATGTGAAGACCGCATTTCTCAATGGCTTCATACAGGAGGAGGTGTACATTGAGCAGCCACAGGGCTTTGAGGTGCATGGGAAGGAGTCCCATGTGCGCAGACTGAAGAAGGCCCTTTATGGCCTGAAGCAAGCTCCCAGAGCTTGGTACTCCAGGATAGATACTTACTTGCAGAAGATGGGTTTCACAAAGAGTGAGGCAGATCCGAACCTTTACTATATTGTGATAGGTGAGGAGCCTCTCGTTCTGGTGCTGTATGTGGATGACTTGGTCATTACGGGTGCAGAGAGACTCATAGAGCACTGCAAGAGAGATCTTGCGGCGGAGTTTGAGATGAAGGACATCGGCTTGATGCATTACTTTTTGGGTTTGGAGGTGTGGCGGGAGGAGGGGCATTTCTTCCTGGGACAGGGGAAGTATATTGTGGACATCCTTGGCAGATTCCACATGGAGGATTGTAGACCCATGTCGACACCGATGATCACCAACTAGAAGAAGCTTCATGCTTCGGATTCCGAGTTGGTGGATCCCACATTGTACAGACAGCTGATTGGTTCCTTGATGTATTTGGTCAACACTAGACCAGATATTTGTTTTGCAGTCAACACAATGAGTCAGTTTATGTGTGAGCCTAGGAAGGTTCACTGGGTGGCTGCAAAACACATTTTGCGGTATTTGCAGGGGACAGTGGATTATGGTCTGTGTTGAGTCCCAAATTTTCATCTTTTCCATACACTTTTCCATACCTTTTTCACTCTCCTAAACCTCCCAAATTGTCAATATCATGTGCAAAAGAGCATTTAACATGGTTTTTAATTATATTTTTGTGTTTGCTATTTGATCTAGATTTTGTTCATTCAGCTGCGGAATCTTGCCACTTTCCGCAGCTGCTGCAACTTTCCGCAGCTATTTTGTGAAACTCTATGCTACGGGTGTCTACAAGGGAAACGAGCCACATGGGCAGGTCAGGAATGACGTGGACATGGTTCGTGTCCTATTGGTTCAAGCAAACTCATCCAAAGAAGCCGCGGTCAAAGGCGTCCACATGGAAGTCAACCATGGAGTTTCATGTCAGCCGGACTCTGTTTCGTGTCACATAAAGATCCATACGGCCGTTTCTAAGCCTGCGGAGGTTAAATCGACATCTGTACAGGGTTCTAGAGTCGAATTCAAGCATCCACCTCTCGTAGATCTACTTTCCAACACGACCATGCTCCTATATCCGTGGACGTAGTGGTCTACGTGCTCTCCACTAGTATGAACTTTAGGAAACAGTTATAGTTTGTTGTTATATATATTGCGTTTGCATACGCATATGAAGTTAGTCGTTATTAGTGAATGTAGTCTCTGTTATCTTTTGATTAGTTTGCTCTGTAGTGATTACGCTGCACTTGTGCCATAACATTACCATTATGTAATGACTGCTTTTTAATATGAGAAAACTCTGTTTTTCAACTTAATTCGTATTTGAGGACCGTTGCCAAGGCTGTGTAGAGGTCCCCTGCTCAGCTAAGGTTTTGTGTATTAGTGTATATTTCTCATTTCGTTTCTTTAAAAATCATTGTATCATAATCCATTCATATGTTCATACTTTGCAGTTGTTTCATTTCTGTTTATACACTTCCATAATTTCCATTTCATTTCTGTCTTTCATGCTTTATGATTGTTAATCATTGATCAGTGTTTATGTTTTTCAGGTTTTAGATAGGCAGCCCGGGCATTTTCATAGCTTTTTGACTAATGACATGGAACTAACATTGTTCTGCTGCTAGTTTGCTTTTCATAGTTTTTGTTTAATTTCAGTATTGCTCTGTACATTTTAGTTTTGTTTTTCTGCTTTAGTAGTTAAAATTTAGATATACTAATCTGCTCATAGCATCTTCAGTTGCCTCCGAAAGCCACAGCTGGACTGATGGTGAGGGATTGCATTATGAAATGTGTAGTTTAGTATTAGTTTCTTTTCTGCAAATTTAGATATATTAAGCTGCTCATAGCATCTTCAGTTGCCTCCGAAAGCCACAGCTGGACTGATGGTGAGGGACTGCATTATGAAATGTGTAGTTTAGTATTAGTTTCTTTTCTGCAAATTTAGATATATTAAATCATATATGACATCTTCAGTTGCCTCCGAAAGCCACAGCTGGACTGATGGTGAGGGATTGAATCATGAGTGTATGGTTTAGTATTAGTTTACTTTCTGCAAATTAAATATCAGTTACTCGAGTTGTTTATGATTACTTCCGAAAATCATAGCTGGACTAATGATGAAGGGTCAGAAGATAAATTGATGTAATCTGATTTAGATTTATTTTGTTGCAATTTTGAATTTCCTTAAGCATAGTTCTTTTTTGTTTAGTTGGCAGCAAGAATAGTTTGGTTTTCATGCTCACTAGTTTATTGTTTTGATTTATTAGATTAGCAGCACCTTTTCATTTCAGCAGCACATTTTCATTTTCCTTTTTAAGTCTTGTCATTGTAAATTTCAAATTGCTTTTTAAAATTTCAAGTTGGTAAATCATTATAGGGGATATCACTTCCTTGAACAAACATAACCAAACTTGTTTTCATCTTAGAATTTCCATTTCACCTTAGAAAACCAAAAAAGACAAAAAGTTAAGAAATAGGTTATCTTGCACATATAGTGCGCCGCACTTCATCAGCTTACGATTCCCGGATTGACAAATTAAATGCAGCAATTTAGGACACACTAAATTGACAAAACATTTTGGCGCCGTTGCCGGGGAAGTGTAACTAGGTAGCCAATTTCTTAAAAAAAAAAAACATAAAATCATAAAAGAAGGGAAAACTTGATAACTTCTTGAAGTATGCTCTCCTCTTGCACCTAGTGTGATCTGGAGGATCAGAAAAAAGAGTTATTGGTTTAGTAATTTCTTAAGTATGCTCTCTTCTTGCACCTAGTGTGACCTGGAAGATCAGAAAGAGAATTATTAGCCCAACTTTTAAAAAATAAAAAAAATGACATGCATAGAGCAAGAGATTCTAGGGGAAGGTTTATAGCTAAAGCCAAGAGTTCGATTTTCATAACTCCATCTTCTTTAAGGCATAGACCAGATTCACCACCATCTACCCCTAGCCTTAAGATTTTTGGAAGTCAAGGAACAGCTGAATTAGAGGATTCTCCTATACCACCTACTAAAACCCACTTAGAAAACAAAGAGACTTTCTCTCATCCTTCCTTGGTAGAAGAACTAGGGGACTATAAGGACTCTAAAGAAACTATCATGGCAGAGGAAGTAATAAATAGAGGTGGAGGTAGAAGAGGAGGAGATAATGGAGATAACAATGGTGAAGGAAATAATGGTAGAAATAGGGATTTGTTGGGATTCCCTATAGTTGATGAGGAAACTCATGCAACAATGAAAAATATTTCACCATCTGTTCTCCCTAACTTTTATGGATTGCGAAGTGAAGATCCTGAAACATTTCTGTTTGAGTTTGAAGTAGTGTGCCGAACTTATGACTATATGGAAGATTCTCAAAAACTCAAGCTGTTTCCTTCAACATTGAAGGGATCTGCTTTGAAATGGTTCATGGGATTAGCCACTCAATCTATCAGGACTTGGAATGATATGAAACAAACATTTTTGGATAGATACTTGAACTATTGTATGCCCACCAATCACAAGGATGAGGTATTCAAAATGATGCAAAAAGAAGATGAAAATTTGGAAGACTTACTTGAAAGATTTCAATACAACTTGAAAAGAGCAAAGATGAGCAACTTAGATGATGAAACCTTGAAAGCCCTCATATTAAAAGCCATTAGAGATGAATGGATAGATATTTTAAACATGATGGGAAAGGAGACATTTCTCAACTTCCACTTCGTGACATAACAGAACTATGTGTCCATCTCTCAAGAGGAAAATCTAAAACAGGAAAAGGGCCTAGGGATCCTTCTCTTATTAGGGCTAACAAATCTGCAACTGGATCAGTAAGTAGGGCAGAGATTGGTAACATGCTTGATGAGTTTAAAACTGATATTTTAGGGAGCCTTAGTGAACAACTAGACACCCTTAAAATCCAAAACAAGCAGAAAGCAGCAACAGATGCTTTAGCCATCTTTTGTCCGAAATGTAGAAAGAAACATGCTTTAAGGGAATGTCCCTTGGATGCAAAAGTTGTAGAAACATGTATGATTTGCTCAGAAAATGATGAAATCAAGGATTGTCCTTCAATCCCTGGACTCAAAGCTGTTTTTCAAGAAGATCCAAATTCAATAGAATCTCTCTGTTTTGTCGCAAGGAGACCTTGGCGGGGACAACAATCTCAAGGGTTTAATAACCCTATGAATCTTCAAACCCCACCAAATTGGACTCCTTGGCAACAACCTTGGCCCCAACATCAAAACTCATATCAGCCATGGGTACAAGGGATGCAAAATCCTTATGGGAGATTTGCTCAATTTTATCAATATCCTCCATCTTTTCAAAGTCAACAAATTCCACAACTTCCAAGCCCAAATCCACAACTTTCATTGCCATTTCCACAACAACAACCTTCTCAACAAAATACAAATTCTCAACTCATGCTTCCATACCAACAGAAGACAAATCAACTTCCAGCTCAGCCATTTCCAAATCCTAACAATAAGAATCCTCAAACTACTTATATGGTATAAGGACAACAATTTCCTACCTACATGATTGTTCCTCTCAACGATGTACAACTCAGATCTGGTAGAGTTTTATAAAAACCTTCTATAGATATTCAAGAGCAAGATACCTCTGAGGAGGACTCTCTTCAAGTTAATAAAGGTTCTGAGGAAGAATTTCTTCAAAATTCAAGCATGCAAAAAGAAAAAGAAAAGTTAACACCCACAACTCCTATAGTTGAGCAACTTGCATCTTCATCTACACCTCCTTTTCCGGAAAGACTACAAATTGATAAGGGGGTGGAAAAACAAATCTTGTTGCCTAACTATGACTTTCTAGATGAATTGAAGAATGTTTGTATCAAGATTCCATTGCTACAAGCCATTTGAGAAATTCCTATTCTAGCAAAAACCATAAAGGAGTTGAGTTTCAAAAGACCAGGAAGGAAGCTAAAGGACACAAGAAGAATCCACCTGGTAGGAAAGATTGCAGACATTATGATGGGAAAAATTACCATGCAGAAGTATGTAGATCTAGGAAGTCCAATTTTCAAGACACATATAAATGGGATAGAAATTCCAAACACATTGATTGACTTAGGGGCTGCTATCAACATTATGAGTAGACAGACTATGGAACAGTTAAAACTTCCTAACCTTCTCTTTACACCTACTTTACTGCAACTTGCAGATCGATCGGTTATTAAACCAGATGGTGTATTAGAAGATATTTGAGTCTCCTTAGATTCTTGGGAATATCCAGTAGACTTTATGATTTTGACTCCCAAAAGTAATCTAGGAGGACATCCACTTATCTTAGGAAGACCTTGGCTAGCCACAGTTGATGCTTTTATTAGTTGTAGATCTGGAGACATGTACATTTCAAATGGTAATTCGACAAAGAAATTCAATTTGTATCCTCCAGCAAGAGCAATCACAGAAATAGGAGACAATGAATGGGTCGATGATGAGAACACTATACAGCCTGTCTTTACCATTTCTGAAATTAGTGAGGATAGTCAAATTCTGAACACATTAGAAAATTTTGAGATATCTTCAGAATATGACCCCACACAATTTCAGTTGGAATCTGACATAGAATATTTATCATCTAGACAAATGTCTCTTTACTCTATGGAAGAATTTGGTAATTCTGCTATTGAGATTTTTCCAGAAAAAACATTGAATATCAACAAACATTTGGAGAAGTCACAAGAAGAAGAACTAACCAGAATCTTGCAAAAACATTCTACTGCATTTGCATGGGAGTATACTGACATGAAGGGTATTGATCCTAAGACTTGCATCCATCATATCTATATTGAGGAAAACAGTAGACCAATCAGACAACCTCAAAGAATGATGAATCCAAATCTTAGGGAGATAGTGAAAGAAGAGCTCAAAAAACTTCTCAATGTAAACTTCATTTATCCAATTTCAGATAGCCGATGGGTTTCTCCTTTGGTTATAGTGCCTAAAAAGAATGGTAAATGGAGGGTATGCATTGATTACAGGGAATTGAACAAAGCAACTTTGAAGGATCACTTTCCTTTGCCTTTTATTGATCGGGTATTAGATACATTAGCAGGTAAAAAGTACTTTTCATTTTTGGATGGTTTTAGTGGCTATAATCAAATTCAGGTAGCACCTGAAGATCAAGATAAGACCACATTTACTTGTCTATGGGGAACTTTTGCCTACCGAGTGCTTCCTTTTGGGTTATGTAATGCACCAGCAACATTCCAAAGAGCAGTACTAGGAATTTTTTCTGATCTAATCCATGATTGTGTAGAGGTTTATATGGATGATTTTACAGTTTATGGTAATTCATTTGAAGAGGCATTAGAAAATTTGGAAAAAAGTTCTTATAAGATGTAAAGAAACAAACCTTTCATTAAGCCATGAAAAATGCTTTATGATGTTTACTGAAGGGATTGTTTTGGGGCATCATATTTCGAGAGATGGGATTAAGGTTGATAGATCAAAAGTTGAATTCATCTCCAAGTTACCTATTCCAAATTTTCAAAGAGATGTTAGAAGTTTTCTAGGATTTACTAGTTACTATAGAAGATTTATAGAAAACTTCACTAAAATAGCATCTCCACTCTTCAAATTGCTTACAAAAGACTGTGAATTTAAATGGGATCCTGATTGTCAATCGGCTTTTGAAACTTTGAAAACAAGAATATCTGAAGCACCTATCTTGAGAGGACCAAATTGGAAACTTCCTTTCCATATTTCTACAGATGCTTCAGATACAGCTCTTGGAGCTGTGTTGGGTCAAAAATATTTAATTCCTTATGCCATTTATTACACCAGTAAAAATTTGACTCCCACCGAGTTGAACTATACTGTGACTGAAAAAGAGTTCTTAGATGTTGTTCATGCAATTAATAAGTTTAGACATTACATAACAGGCTATGAAACTTTTATTCATACTGACCATTCTGCAATTAGATATTTAATGAACAAACCTGTTACTAATGGCAGAGTGACAAGATGGATTTTACTTTTGCAAGAATTCAATATTATTGTGTTGGATAGACCAGGAAAACAGAATACAGTAGCTGATTTCTTGTCTAGGATTCAGAATACTAAAGAAGATTCTCCTGTAGAAGATAAATTTCCTGATGAATACTTGTTTGCATTAACTATTAAGACCCCTTGGTATGCAGATATTGCTAACTATTTGGTTACAGGGAAACTACCTTCACATTTATTTCCAAGAGAAAAACGAAAGATTATTCGGGAGAGTTCAAAATATTCATGGATTTCTAACGAATTGTTTAAAACAGGGCCAGATCTTGTGATCAGAAGATGTGTCAGGGAAGATGAAATGCCTGATATTATTAAGGCATGTCATGATGAACCATGCGGCGAACACTTTGCAGACAAAAGGACGGCCTATAAAATCCTCTCTTTAGGATATTATTGGCCTTCCCTTTTCAAAGATGCAAAACAATATGTCAAAAGGTGTGACAGCTGCCAAAGAGTAGGGAAACCTACCCTTTCAAATGAAATGCCATTGCAAACACAGGTACTCATTGAACCCTTTGAAAAATGGGCTTTAGATTTCATTGGACCTATTAATCCACCATCTAAGCAAAATAAGTATATATTGGTTTGTATTGATTATGTTACTAAATGGGTAGAAGCTAAAGCATTAGTATCTGCTACTGAAAATTCAGTTGTTCATTTTCTTTATGAGGATATTTTTACTCGCTTTGGTGTTCCAAGAGAAATTGTAACAGATCAGGGGAGCCAATTCACAGCAAATTTGGTGGAGAAGTTGATGGAAGAATACAAAATCAAGCACAGAAAATCTACTCCTTACCATCCACAAGCAAATGGTCAAGTGGAGTCCACAAACAAAGTTCTTGAAAGTATCATCACAAAAACTGTTCATCTACATAGAAGAGATTGGGCAGAAAGGCTTCCAGAAGCCTTGTGGGCCTACAGAACTACATGGAGGAATACAACAGGACATTCTCCCTATGAACTTGTTTATGGGAAAGAATTCTTGCTCCCCATTGAGTTCCAAGTCAAGACCTTCAAGATAGCAGTTCAGTTGGGGATGGACTTATCAAAAGCCCAAAAGCATAGAATGGAGCAGTTGAATGAGCTAGATGAGATCAGACAAGAAGCAATTCTAAGAACTGATCTAGTTCAATATCAAAGAAATAAATGGCATGACAAATATATCAAAGAGAAGAAGTTTCAAGAAGGAGATTGGGCATTGTTATTTGATTCCAAGTTTAAAGATTTTCAAGGGAAATTTCAGACTCATTGGCTTGGGCCATATGAGATTGACAAGATCTTTAACAATGGAGCTGTAAGAATCAAGACCATTGATGAGTTTCAAACTCCTCTTATCGTGAATGGCCATAGATTGAAATTTTATCATAAGCCACTCTCAAAAGAGGACTTTGTCAAGATGTTTCAAGAAAGTTCTGCAATCAGGCTGGTACAGAAGAATTCTTCTTCTCCACCAGCCTAGCTTTTGTTTTTCAGTTAAAAAAAAAAATAATAATAATAATAATAATAATAATGGTATAAGCCTGAAAACCAATCATTGATTGGCAGTCTTATACAGAAAATATAGGGTGAAAATCAGGGAAACCTGACACTCTATATTTTCCAAAAAATAAAAATAAAAAAAATCTCTCCTTCATTTCACAAGCTTTGTCACCACCCACTCCACTTCATTCCACTTCATACCATTTCATTTCATCTCATTCCACTTCATTCACTTCATTTCATTCCATTCCATCAATAAAAATCTTTTTCATGACCATTTCCATCTGGTCATTTGTCATTTGTTCATTTCCATTCATCAAAGTAATAGCTATGTCAGTTTCCGCAGCTGACATCTTTTTCTGCAGCTGACTCCAGTTTCCGCAGCCAGAAGCAGATTCCGTAGCTACTACTCTGTTTTCAAAGAGAATGTACAGTCAGATGTTATTTTCATAATTATGAAATAAAATGCAGGAGAGAGGATCAATGGAGCATTCAAGACACCAATGGAGATCAGTCAGTTGAAGACCAAGGGCAAAGGCATAGATTCCAAAGGTATGAATAAAATTTATTTCAAATAGTATTGAAAAACACATTTTTATATAGTTTTGAACCATGAGCTCTATCCATTACGCGCAATGATTATATTGACAGTTCCGTAACCTTTCACGATCTCCATATTATCCTCTTGCGTTTATTCACAAACGGTTTCATCATTAAACCCCGATTTTCACTCATGATCCAATATCCCACCGGTGATAATGAAGCGTATTTGATTTGACCAAGGACTCTTACAAGCCACATCAAGTCACAACCGTTGATTGAAACGTGTTCACATTTATTTCGTAGCCACCAAAATTCAAAATGCGGCTGAACGTGTTATATTCTATCAATATACTCAGTCCTATCTTTGTTATGTTTTCGAAACCCCACTCTGTTCTGTTTCATCCCGTTTCGTTCCTTTTGCTCATTCTCACTCCCGGATATCTACCCACAGTCTCATTCATTCCCATTTTATGATACATCCCCACAGCCATTGTACTCGTTTCTGAGCATTCAACCATTCTACTTCCATTTGAAACCCTCACGAAGGCAAAATTGTGAAATACAGAGAAGTGAAATGGGTAAATTGCTAAGGGCAGAGCCGGAAGGACCAAAGTTTATAGAGGAATATCCGCAAGCAAAGGAGATATTGAAGAAAGCAAAATGGCTGTGTTTTATTCAGAAATTCAGAGGTTACCACAGAGAAGTTACGAAAGCATTTGCAAGGTCGTTTGATGGCTCAGAAGCAGAAATTGGAGACCTCAAGTTTTCGGTCAATGAAGCATCAATAGCAACAGCCACGGAACTTCTTCAGGAGGGAGAACGTTGGTTCAAAAAATAAAAGCATCAGTGATGAGGCATGGAGAAAAATCTTACGAAACCAAGGTATGGACATAACTGTTTTTAAGAGAGGAATTCCTGTGCATGCATTGAAGGAAGAATGGGCCACTTTACTGCTAATTGTTCAGAAATTCATTACATGTGAAGGCCGTTTTGGGTCCATGTACATGTACCATACCAGGCTATTAATTAATTTTCTAGAAAACCAAACTCTTAATCTCCCATATTTTCTATTCAATAGCTTGAAGAAAATGGCTGTGACTGTTCAAAAACACTTAGGAGATGTAGAGCCTCATCTATATCACCATGGCCTTATAAAAATTCTGATTGAAAAAGAGCTAAAAGAAAGAAAAGACACATGGGAACAATTTCTAGTTAGAAATTTCTTTGAGGAACCTCAGGAAATTCCTGAAGGTAGTTCAATAAGAAGGAGTAGAAGAAAAAGAATAAATGTTGAAACCCAAATTACTCATGCTCAGGAAATTCCCGCAGCTAGTACAGCAAGAAGAAGTAGGAGGAAAAGAACAATTGAGGAAATCCAAAACACTCCTACTACTACTATGGAAAGAACTGATAGAGAAGAGAGATTGGTAAAAAGAAAGAAGAAGGAAATCAAGGGTAAGAAGCCAATAATACCAAAAGGGAAAGAAACTATTGAGGCTGTACATAAAACTCCTTCTTCTGAAGAAGAAGATCATCAAATACTCTCTGAAAGATTAGTTTATCTTCAAAAACAATCATCCATGCCCAAGAAGGCAGAGAAAGGAAAACAAAAACAAAAGGATAGTGTACCACAGCGTGTGAGGAGAAGCAGCAGACTTAAAGGGAAATTGAGAAAAACGCAAATTAAGGATCCTCATTTCATTGATTTGGGTGAGGAGACATCTGAACAGTCCCCAACTGAACATAGTCCATCTCAGTCAGTTAGTGAACCTGGTTCATTCCATTCCCAATCAGACAATGAGCATACTCCATCTTATTCTCAGCAAAATATTGATGTAAGCCCTCCTCGGCCAGATTTTGCACATAACTCTCCTTTACAGCATTTTGGGGACAGCCCAATAAAAATGACACCTGAAATAGACCCCAAGCAGCAGGAGGTATATGACTATATAGAATCTTTGGAAAAGGCAGCCACAGGTCCAAGTACTTCTTCTATTCAGCCTCATACATTGCAGGATGATTTAGTTCAATCATTAAAACAGGAGATTTTTGAGCTGGAGCTTTTAAATAGGCACATAAAAAATGAAAATGAAACATTGAAAGAACAAGGCAAGCTGGACAAGATCATCCATGATAATACTATGTTACATTTGGGAATATGGCAAAAGAAGAATAAGAAATTGAAAAGGAAATGCCAGAGATTGAGCAGAGCACTTGTAAATATCAAATTTAGGTGCTTAATGAAGAAATCCAGAATGATGGCAGTACCAAAGAAGAAGACAAGGGGATTGGATGTGCTGGCTGAAGTATCAAGGCACATGAACTGAAGAAAGAGTATCAACATTTTGGTTGCATGAGGACATGCAACACCTTCACAGTGGGGGTATGTTGAGTCCCAAATTTGCATCTTTTCCATACACTTTTCCATACCTTTTTCAGCCTCCTAAACCTCCCAAATTGTCAATATCATGTGCAAAAGAGTATTTAACATGGTTTTTAATTATATTTTTGTGTTTGGTATTTGATCTAGATTTTGTTCATTCAGCTGCGGAATCTTGCCACTTGCCGCAGCTGCTGCAACTTTCCGCAGCTATTTTGTAAAACTCTATGCTACAGGTGTCTACAAGGGAAACGAGCCACATGGGCAGGTCAGGAATGACGTGGACATGGTTCGTGTCCTATTGGTTCAAGCAAACTCGTCCAAAGAAGCCGCGGTCAAAGGCATCCACATGGAAGTCAACCATGGAGTTTCATGTCGGCCGGACTCTGTTTCGTGTCACATGAAGACCCATACGGCCGTTTCTAAGCCTGCGGAGGTTAAATCGACATCTGTACAGGGTTCTAGAGTCGAATTCAAGCATCCACCTTTTGTAGATCTACTTTCTAACACGACCATACTCCTATATCCGTGGACGTAGTGGTCTACGTGCTCTCCACTAGTATGAACTTTAGGAAACAGTTATAGTTTGTTGTTATATATATTGCGTTTGCATACGCATATGAAGTTAGTCATTATTAGTGAATGTAGTCTCTGTTATATTTTGATTAGTTTGCTCTGTAGTGATTACGCTGCACTTGTGCCGTAACATTACCATTCTGTAATGACTGCTTTTTAATATGAGAAAACTTTGTTTTTCAACTTAATTCGTATTTGAGGACCGTTGCCAAGGCTGTGTAGAGGGCCCCTGCTCAGCTAAGGTTTTGTGTATTAGTGTATATTTCTCATTTCGTTTCTTTAAAAATCATTGTATCATAATTCATTCATATGTTCATACTTTGCAGTTGTTTCATTTCTGTTTATACACTTCCATAATTTCCATTTCATTTCTGTCTTTCATGCTTTATGATTGTTAATCACTGATCAGTGTTTATGTTTTTCAGGTTTAGATAGACAGCCGGGCATTTTCATAGCTTTTTGACTAATGACATGGAACTAACATTGTTCTGGCTTGCTAGTTTGCTTTTCATAGTTTTTATTAATTTCGGGTATTGCTGTGATAGTAGTTCGTTTTGTTTTACTGCTTTAGTAGTTAAAATTTAGATATACTAATGCTGCTCATAGCATCTTCGATTGCCTCCGGAAAATATAATTTGGGTGATGGGTGTGATGGTGAGGGATTGTATTATGAAATGTGTAGTTTAGTATTAGTTTTCTTTCTGCAAATTTAGATATATTGAACTGCTCATAACATCTTCAGTTGCCTCCGAAAGCCACAGTTGGACTGATGGTGAGGGATTGTATTATGAAATGTGTAGTTTGGTATTAGTTTCCTTTCTCCAAATTTAGATATATTAAATTGTGCATGACAGCTTCAGTTACCTCCGAAAGCCACAGCTGGACTAATGGTGAGGGATTGAATCATGAGTGTATGGTTTAGTATTAGTTTACTTTCTGCAAATTAAATATCAGTTACTCAAGTTGTTTATGATTACTTCCGAAAATCATAGCTGGACTAATGATGAAGGGTCAGAAGATAAATTGATGTAATCTGATTTAGATTTATTTTGTTGCAATTTTGAATTTCCTTAAGCATAGTTCTTTTGTGTTTAGTTGGCATCAAGAATAGTTTAGTTTTCATGCTCACTAGTTTACTGTTTTTATTTATTAGATTAGCAGCACCTTTTCATTTCAGCAGCACATTTTCATTTTTCCTTTTTAAGTCTTGTCATTGTAAATTTCAAATTGCTTTTTAAAATGGTAAATCATTATAGGGGATATCACTTCCTTGAACAAACATAACCAAACTTGTTTTCATCTGAGAATTTCCATTTCACCTTAGAAAACCAAAAACGACAAAAAGTTAAGAAATAGGTTATCTTGCACATATAGTGCGCCGCACTTCATCAGCTTACGATTCCCCGATTGACAAATTAAATGCAGCAATTTAGGACAATAATTAAATCGACTCAAATACTTTGGACTACGTGCAAATGGGGATGGAGTGAGATTGGCAAAGTTGCACTGATTCTGATTGGGCAGGTGTTGTGCTTCGATAGGAAGAGCACTTCAAAGGAAGCCGTTTTGGGTTGGGTTCTACTTGTGTCATGTTTCCACCAGCGTTACCGCAGCATTGAGTTCAGCGGAAGCAGAGTATATGGCAACCAGTCTAGCTAGTTGTGAGGCCATCTGGCTTCGCAAGATGTTGTTTGGCTTATTTGGTCAGCCGTTGAGACCTTCAATGATTTACTGTGATAATCAGAGTTGCATTAAACTCACGGAGAATCCAGTGTTTCATGACAGGTCAAAGCATATCGGGATCAAATATCATTTCATCAGAGACTATGTTCAGAAAGGAGCCGTGAAGCTTGAGTATATTCCCACTGATGAGCAGGTTGCAGATATTCTTACCAAAGCCTTACCACGGGGCAAGCATGTCTACTTCAGAGACAAGATGGGAGTGGTGAGGAACACCTTCCTCGGTAAGAGGGAGTGTTGAAATTTGGTACCGGAGGACAGGTGGTTCCCTAAGGCTTTGATCTTTGGCCTAGGGAAAAGTGTCCAAAAGAATTTAATTTTCTCCTAAAGTAACTTTATAATTTTTTTATAAAGTTAAATCTAATTTAAAAGTGACTTAAGTGATAAAGTTACTAAAGTGACTTTATAAAGTTATAAAGTCAAATCTAATTTTAAAGTGACTTTAAGTGATAAAGTTACTAAAGTCTAATTTTAAAGTGACTTTAAATAAAGTCAACATAAAATTAGAAAGGAAAAAGTGACTTTGGAAATAAAAGACTAAGTGGGTCTTTATTAAAGTGGGGTGAATTAAAAAATGGAAAGTGAGATTTAAATGAGCATTTAATCTCAGCCCTAGATCTCAATCTATCTCAGCCATTGGATTTAGGGATTCCCCAAAAGTCACTTAGGGTTAGGTTAAAGGAGGAAAAGGAGGAAAAGGTCATTCATTATTTCATGAGCAGATTGGGAGAAGGAGAGAAAGAGAGCAAGGGAGATTTCTGGGCAGTGAGGAGAAGGAGGCAGCAGCTTGGCACACATTCCAAGGCAGCATTTCAACAAGACATTTTCAGCAAGACAGTTCAGCAGCTTTAGCACACAGCAAGGCAGATTTTTGGCACGATTTTTGAGGAAGAAGGGCCGTACAGCTAGGCCGTACAGCAGGGCCGTACAACAGGCCGTACAGCAGCTGTACAACAGATTTGCATAGATTTCGAGGAGCAGATTTGAGGGAGGCCGTACAGCAAGTGGCTGTACCTTTGGCACGCATTTCAAGGCAGAAATCGTACAACAGATTTTTGGACAGCTTGCACGCTTTTCTAGGCAGCCGTACAGCAGCATTTAAGGCTGTTATTTGGCACGAAAATCAAGAAATCTGTACAGCATTTATTGTTGTTCCTATTTTGTTGTTTGCACGTTTTCCGAGGCGGTGGTTAAGCACGGAAAAAGAGATAAGTTGTAAAAGTCTGTTTGCTGATTATTTATTTTGCTGAATATTTCTATCACCGTAAAAAGCATTTTTCCAGAAATAAGAAGGAGCTTTCGAACTGGTTTTCCCCAAGAGTTGTAGGGGGTTTTTCCAGGGTCACCTTGACCAAAAATACTGAGTTATGATGTGTTGAATGACTGTTTGTTACCGCTGTTATTTTATTTCTGCATTTTCAGCATTCTGAAAAAATTTCCAGAATTTGTGTTTTCAGCAAATTTATTTTCCAGTTTATTAAATGTATGGATATGGGAAAGGGCATTTAATTATTTTGGAGTAATAAGGTGAAAACTGAAAACCGGGGTGGGAAACTATAAATTTCTACAGATTGTGGTTGTATATGTTGATGATATCATTTTTGGAAGTAACAAAGAATCTATGAGTCAGAAATTTGCTTCTGATATGCAGCAAGAATTTGAAATGTCTTTGCTTGGGGAACTAACATTCTTTCTTGGCTTGCAAGTACAACAAGCAACAGATGGCATATTCTTATCACAAGCAAAATACCTCAAGCAAATCCTGAAGAAGTATGGCATGGAAGACTGCAAACCTGTAAGTACACCAATGATAACCGAATGTAATCTTAGTTCTAATGATGATTCTCCCACGGTGAATCAACCTGAATAAAGATCTATGATAGGATGTCTACTTTATCTCACTGGGACAAGACCAGACATCATGCATGCATTTGGGATTGTTGGAAGATTCCAAGCTAATCCAAAAGACTCTCATCTTCAGGCTGTGAAAAGAATATTCAAATATCTACAAGGAACTCAAGACTTTGGACTATGGTATCCAAAGAATGCTGATCTTACTCTTCATGCATACACTGATGCAGATCGGGCTGGAAGTGTTGATGATCGGAAAAGAACTAGTGGTGGTGCATTCTATATGGGGCCCCGGTTAGTATCTTGGTTCAGCAAGAAGCAAAGTTCCATTGCCTTATCTACAATAGAAGCAGAATATGTGGCTGCTGCATCATGTTGCACTCAACTTCTCTGGATGATGCAAACCCTACAAGACTTTCAAATCAAATGTTCACCTCCTATCTCCATTATGTGTGATAATACAAGTTCTATCAGTATCTCAAAGAATCCTGTTATGCATTCCAAGACCAAGCACATTCCCATCAAATATCACTTCTTACGTGAACAAGTGCTTGAACAAAAGGTGAAATTGGAGTATGTTTCCTCCAAAGAACAAATTGCTGATATATTTACCAAACCTCTACCCAGGGAAGTGTTCGAATATCTCAGACATAAACTGGGAGTAGTCTCTGCCAAGCAGAGGATCAGGTCTACTTAAATACAGAAGATTAAATTGGTTGTGAGGTGCTGTTAGGAATCTCTGAATGCACAGGCTTAGGGGGAGCATTGGTCATATGAAAAGGATGAATTATTGGTCATATTATGTTTGAAGATGCAGCATGATCTCAGGGGGAGTATGGCATTATCGGTTTAGAGGATCTTGATCAAAATATTTGCCATTGATGTCAAAGGGGGAGGAAAAACAACAAAGGGCTTCGGTAAGGCCATCAGAGGAAGAGTATTGCCATCAATGCCAAAGGGGGAGATTGTTGGAAATATTGTCATTGATGGCAAAGGAAATGGAAAAAGGGAGAGCTGCTAGGAAGAGTCAAGGTAATAGATTGAAGGACAAATTGAATATCTGGCCAAGATTTGTGTATGTTGATGAAGAATTGTGGAATTGTGTTGAGTATGGTTGAGTAAATCTGGAATATATATGACCTGTGTGATCAATTTCATAATGGGCAGAGGATACCTACGGTGCCCAGAGAAGAATGAAATCATCATTACAGAGTTAGGATATGTGTATTATATGTAATTCTTGTATGGAATCCCCTGAACCTCTGTGTGAATAATTTCTGTAATGGAGTCGAATGATGTCATGTGTAATTGGAAGGGTTGAATGATACTCTGTATCTGATGAGGGAGTTGATGGGAGATGACGCAGATTAATGGAGTAGCGGAACACTTGGTGACGACGGAACGCAAAACATTAAAGCACAATTTAATTATAATAATAAATTTAAAAGGCGATGGAACCCTGCGTGGAAGAGCGGAACCATGACCGTATGAACAGTAAAGGTGGTCTACGATTTTCATCGCACCACCTATGTGGAGTAAGCGGTATTTCCTGGATGAGGAGCGATTCCATAGAATACTCGACACACGTCCCTGTACGATTTTACAAAACAACTTTTTACTATGCACCATCGCGCGTTATAGTTCGACTTAGGTTGCCCAGCGATATCGTTTAGCATCGTTGATCTAGGAAGGGGTCATCAGACGGTCATCTATTGTTGAAGGTGCATGAAGATCAACACAGGTACGACGGGCCATCGCCCGTTAACATTTGGCATCGGAGGTTGAGCGATATGCATATACGTCGTTGATCTAGAAGCTTACTAATCTAACGGTGATTGGATGCTTGGACTTGCACAAGGTTTACCGTGGTACGATGGCCATATTGGATTGGCTATTAACTATGTTTGTGGGCCCGGGGTCAAAGGTTTATTGCAAGATTAATTTATTTGGATGCGTTGGATGTTTCTATAAAGTTAAAAGGGTTAAACTTTAGATATAAGGCTTGGGAAGTCAAAAATTTGTAAATATAATTATTTGTCAATTTCTTTAAAATTGATAAATAAATTAAAAAGAGATCAAAAGCCCCATGGGACAAACTAAAAGGATTACCACTAGCGGTTCAGTGTTTTGACTCATGGTTTTAATAAAGGGAAAACTATATAAGAAGAAGAAAAATAAAGAATGAGGTGTGCATTGTAAGGGTTGTGAATAAATTTTCTCAAAAGAATACCTGTATGGGCGAGATCTGTTCTTAACTGATAAATCTGAGACTACGATGCACCCATGAATATAATGATCTGACGATGATAAATCTCTGGTTTTGAATGACGGACGATATCATGAAGAACTAGTGTGAGTATACAGAAAATAAATAATCTAGTGACCCGCAAGGTATGTCGTATGGAAACTGGTGGATCTAGTATGAAAATTGATGAAACGAGGTCCGCAGTGGTGCTGAGGGTCGAAGCCTTCAAAAAGGGGGTTGTAGCTCCCTTCCAGCGGTAGTTGGTAAATGAGAGAAGGTTGTAGCCTTCTGCAGGTGGGTGCCTGCGTGCTGGTATAAGTCTGCACCAGCATATACTGTAAGAATTTTTCTCTATAATAAATATTGAAGACTGAGATTACAGCAGCGGTGGTTTTCTCCCAAATTGGGTTTCCACCTTAAATCCTGTTGTTCATATGTGTTGTGTATGTTTGATGGTTTGTTCTATTATTCCTGTTCATGCTTAATGCTTATCTGATGCAATTCTCTAAGTAAAGACATAATAAGATATCTGGACATACATGTTACTGTAACATAAGGTTTTTGAGAGGAAGAAAAGAAAAATAGTTCAGCCCTAAATACTGATTCACCCCCCCTCTCAGTATTTTTCCCAACAAAAATTTCCACCCCAACACTGACACCACCCCTACCACATCCCCCACCCCCATCATCCACTAAATCATATGGCTAAATAATAATAATAACGATGCAACATAAACTAGTATCATCTCCAAGTCTTCATGTTGAAATTCGTGAGTTAAGCCTTAGTGAATAATTGCCTGAAAAACTTCCCAGACTAGATTTTGAACTCTAATATGATGAGAATGAACCAATAGAAGTGAATCAACTACAATTGTAACACATCCATGAGAATGCATGACAACTCAATCAAATTCCAAGAAAAAATGTAGAAGGATCCAACTATCCTCTACTTAGTGAAATGGCCATGCAAGTGAACATAATGTCTACAATATTTATCTCAAATAACCACCACAATCCTATATCCTATGCATGATTCAATTTCAAGGCATTGAGCCATCACTTGTGAGTAGTAAATTAGATGCACCTCTGGAACCACTCAAATATTGAAAGGATCTACATAATGTTTGTAGAAACTTTAAGTCTAACAACCATATTTCCTATCTAGAATATTTTTTATTTCCAATATAGAAATTTATTTACGTTATCAAAATTTTTAGTTTGAAAACCATATTAAATGCCCCCTCCCCCCCCCGCCAATTTTTTTTTTGCAAAAGAGTATATCCATCCACTAAGATACCATGTTAATACATAAAATGTGCGTTAGGACAAGAGACGAGAAGTTAAAAAAAAAAGAGGCCTCAAGCCATATTCATGCTTCAACATATTTATTTAAATGATGCAATTACATAATACATGATTAAAACCACATCAATTTCTCTCACATCAACACCTCATTAAGAGATAAGGTAGGACGGGGAAAAATAGGAATCTAAAAACACACTGAAATAAAAACCATATCCTAGGATGTGAAATATATTAGGTGGTGTACTAGGACTTCATGATTGCATACGAGTCAAAGGATAACATGGAAGTTACCCTCCAAGTCATAAAATAACCAAAATTTATAGCGATACCCAAATGCATAGGGTTGGAACCTAAAATTCAACTCATAAGTCTACACAAGGCATCAAAATAATTTCCAAATCATCATAGCTCCCTTGGGTGTAAACCACTTGGTAGCAAGTTATGTTATGATGATGAGGTCCTTGGATGAAACCTAGACTTACCTATGTCCACATTAGGAGAATACATGTTACACCTAGTGGTTATTTGGTAGCTGAAGAAATCAAGGTTGTGTCAAGTGAGTTTTTGATATGTAAATTGTCTTGTATATTCCATTGGATAATTCATTATATCAAATATATTGAAGTACACTAAAACCTATACAATGAAGAGTTAATTCCTTTAGATTCCAAATATGATATTAATGATTTTTTTTTATTCATGCAATAGATAAAGTGTAGAAAATAGATAATATTGAAATACAAAAACACACCAATCAAAATTAACACCAAGAAATGATTTAGGAAACCTGGGAGAAACAAAACCTACAGAGTGAGGTTTCTCTACTCTTTTTTTTCTGGAATAAAAATATTTTAAGTATAAAGGAGAAGGAAATATTTATGGAGTTACCTGATACCCATGGCTTGGTTATTTCTATAAAACACAATCCACCTATATTCTACTTTCTCTATACCCACTCCCAACTACTATGCTCTATTATGGAACAAAATTCCAACAAACAGAATCAACCCCTTTTCTTCCTAGTGGCTTGGTTATAACATGGTATGCTATCCAAATAGGGGTCAAGTTTGACAACTTCAAATTTCAACTAGAGTTACGAATATTACACTTCTAGTGTTTTCTTCATAGAATTCATGTGGATAACCCCTTTTCCATGAGCAATGGGGGTCGATCTGGAATTCACTCTCATCATGGTGGACATATAGGAAAGTCAAATATAGGTGGCATAATTTTTGTATACTAATTCCATTTGATGTTTTTATTTCCTCATTGGAAAGGTATCTGAGTGTAAAATAATGATATGGGGTCTAGAGAAAGTGAGTGTTTTTTGACCCCATAAAAGTTCATTTAATTCCACAAACTTCCTCTAGAAGGTTTCATACCCAAATTATCCAAACTGGGACCTGCCAGTAAAAATGGCTTATAAGTTTATTCCTCTTGTTTTCCACTCTAAAAACATCAAAGTGGATGATAAATAATATTATGATCCAACCTAGATCACACCTCCGCATTTTTGGAGGCTTTGGTCCCTGAAAGAATTATTAAATGGGTGAGAAAAGTTTTCCTCTACCTTCTCCCGAGAGTAGCATTTAGGATTTCGTGTAAGTTTTCTTTTAAAGCCAATCTACCAAAGGTCATGCTACCCCTATCTTGTAGTTCTAGACCTATTCTGAAAGATTGCATCCTCTATCAACTCATGTTGAGTATTTGGAGCTAAGTCCTCTATGTAAGGTTGGCGAGAACCTTTCATTGTACCTTTTCAATATACGTGTACCCTTTGTCTCTCTCATACATACATACACACACACACACACACACAGATATATATATATCGAGAGAGAGAGAGAGAGAGAGAGAGAGAGAGAGAGAGAGAGAGAGAGAGAGAGAGTTTGTATTAAGATCATGAAATATTGTCTTGTGTATTGGATTCAATGTAAAAGGAGGTTTCCCCCTTGAATTGGATTGATATTTATTGATTTTGTTTATCTTTCTCAAGCCATTGTATCATGATAAGGGAATTGGTGTTTCTCTACATGGAAGCAATTAAATGGATAATAAACTATATTGACTTCAAGAAACACTCAACCAATGATGAGAAGGAACAAAGTGTGTGGACATTTCTTCCACAAGAAGTTAGTCAACATTATGAGTTCTTACATTAGAAATACTACTCAACATTGATTTTGTGACAAAGTTTAATGACCAACATAATATAGGAAAAATTCTAAGAATTTAGTGGGGAAAGTAAAAAATATATTTTAATCAGTCAAGAGTGGCATAGTGTTATAGGTTTTGTTAGTGTCTACGAGTCACCAATGATCAAGTGTACTCTTTCAATGTCAGTTAATAGGGTCCTAGGTGAAATTGTTATAGTTTCAAATGAATTTTTTATCATTGGTCAATATCTAGGTGTATTACCGCTCCCTGCATATTCAAGGTAAAAAAATGCCATCCTAGTCATGCATCACTCCTTGTGATAAGTCATCAGAAGAGTGTCTTGGTCATTATTTTTTGGTCATAAAATCATGATTATGCATACTGCAAGGTTCAAAGGTCCAAGTCATATTTTTATATATGCATTTGGTGTCATCATTAGGTGAGGTCATCAAAAGTCATAAAAGAGTCATGTCACCACCATAGTAACCATCATGGGAGCTAGTAATTAGGGAAAAAGTGTTCAAAAAATATTTCAAAGGTATATTTTACTCCTTATGGAGATGTAACCTTTCATAATAAAGTGATAAAGCTGTAGTACACTACCCTATCATTTCATTTCTCAAAAACAACATGTGACATCACTCCATTAGCAAAGCAAAAATTGACTTTCCAAGCTACAAAGGACCATTCAAAACATTAATACACATCATTCCATCTTCCTAGAGCTCTCATACACCATTGAGCGTCATCTCAACCTTCATAGATTTCAAATTTCCATCATCAAGCCCTAAATAGCTAGTAAGTTGCGTTTCTTCCTGAGCACGTTGCGTTTCTGCTAGCATGCTATGTTTTTACTCTTGGAGGGACAAAGGAGAATTAAAATGGTCAAGTCAAAATTCAACAGGTTCAATACACTCAAAACAAGTAAGTACAACTTCTCATCATCTCTCATTCAGTCAATTTTCTTCATCAAATGGTGAAATCCCTCTCCTAGGGTTTTGTTGCGGTTTTGGCTTTCCTTGGTGTTTGATTTGTTTAAGTGATAAAACAACTTGTTTTCCTGTCCCCCAACCATTTCCCACATTCCTCCCCTCCTTTTAATCATTTTCCCCTAACACACTAGCCTATGTTGCACTTTTGCAAAAATTCTAGGCTAGGACTGTGTTTTGACCCTTTTCCTCACTTCCCCTCACTCTTTTCAAGAGATTCCACCTCCCAAGTGTCCTTAAACCTATCCCTACCCCTTGGAATTTCCCTATATTTTTCCATAATATCTATCCCCTCCATTTCGTTCCCTAAACGTGCTACCCCATTTTCCCCTATTTTCCCGAATTCTACCCTTTCCTTCCTTCTGATCAAGATAGGATTTTTATCATGCAAACAAACACCGCAAAAAGTGAGAAGAAGAAGTACGATAAGGGGGGTCCTATCTCTAGATTTGAGCCATCCAATATTAAAGAGATAAATGCTTCATCATTCGTTAAGAAATCACTTGAAGATGTTGGATGCTTAGGGTTTTATGAAAGAACACAAGAGGTGGGTTTCCTTGCTAATTTGATCAGTCTTTTTGCCACCAATTTCAGGAGGGATAAGACCACAATAGTAGGGATCAACTTCATCATATCGGCATATGCCATAGCCTCAACCACATGTATCCCTAACCAAGGATATATTTGGTTTAAAGGGATGGATTTGGACATTGAAAACTACAAGATCTTCCTGAAACCACACTGTAAAGTTGCTCCTACTCATATTTTTCCCTTAAGACAAATATTGGATATATATGCTCCTTTGATGAAGGTGATCATGAAATATTTTACTTGTGAAGGGAGATTTTTTATATTGTATCAGTATCACACAAGGCCTTTTATGCATTTCACTACCATCAAACCATTGAACTATACTCATTACTTATTCAGAAGCTTAGTCAAGATGACTAAGAAAGTAAAAATAAAAGGGAAGGATCACCAAGCAAGTTTGTTTCACATGGTTTGGTCAAATTCATTGTTCTTCATCGGTTTTCACAGGTTAATATATCATGGTAGAAATTCATGCAATCAAATTCCTTTATGCCTACCAGTAGTCAACCTACCAGTCAAAGCACTCCATCGGCACCATCAAGGCCATAGGAGGTTGGCTCATCCACCAAGTTTTTAGTTAGAAAAACACCTAGGGAATATATCACACAAACCTAGAAGAAGGGGAAAAGATTTATTTTTTCCCTTGAGATCACTAAAGATGTGCCTACACCTAAACCACTGACTAGATCACAAGCTAGAATTTTACCTAAAGAAACTACAACTCAAAAATGCAAGAATAACATATGGAGCAACCACCTAGGCATGGAAGTTAGTCACCCTTGCAGAAAAATGAGGAAGAGAAGACACCTTTTGATATTGACATGGATGAACTAGCAAAACAAAAGGAATAAAAATAAGTTGATCAAATAATCAAAGAAAAAGAGGCATAAATCAGAGAGCTTAAAGATAATCTCTAAAAAACAAACTTCATGATATCATTTTTGTAGTAAGAGAACATGCAACTCACGGTAAATCAACTACTGTCAAGAAAAGCTAAGGCAGATTTGGTGGCAGAGAAGGATAAGGTTAAGGAAATTATATATGTGGAGCAGCTAGAGGATAATGATGTTCAGTTCAATTCAAGGAGGCCAAAGACAAGAGGACTAGCAATACAGAAAGAAGAGGGAAGTGAGCCATTTTCTCCCCTAGGTCAATAAGACATTGATGATACGATTGTAGCTGAGATTTAAAAAGATAGAGATTTTTGGCTTGGAAGAATAAATGAGCACTTGGAGAAGCTCTTAAAGAAGGAAAAAAGAGCCAAAAACCTATAGATACACATGGCTAGACATTCTTACTCTAGGAACTAGATTTGCAAAATTAGGGTTAGGAATATGAAAAATAACCTTAAGAAAACCCCAATCAAGCTTAAAAAGAGAGATAACCTTGATTTGATTTCTGATGCATCATTTTTTGTCTAGGGCATCACTAAGAGAGGTGGAGAAAGAAGTTTCAACAAATTTTGAGAAGAATTGGTCAATTTTTGGATTTTTGTTTAATTCTGGCAATTTAGTTGCACAGAAGCACAGCATGGCCACATTGCGCTTCTTCTCAGGGCATCCAAATGACAAGTGACATACATGTATGGATAGATATTGACCTTCAAATCACATATATGCAGTTTCTTTGCCATGTCAAGTCACAATTTTGGAGAAAAATTCAATAAACAAGTCATTTTTCATGTTTTTTCCTCCTTTTTGGACCCCACGCTCCGCTTCTGGAATAGCCCTGGGAATTTGGATTTTTGGGTGCCATGGAGGTGGATTTTTGCAGGTTTAAAGGTTTAGAGGCATAATAGACATCCTAGGCTATCTTCATCAACATTCATTTCAGCTAAAAGATCAGGTTAAGGCACCCAAAAGGTGCCTCAAAGACCACGCTGTGCTTCTTATATTTTCGTTGCGCTTTTGTGAGAAAGTCAAATTTTTGAGTTTTCTTAGTAAAATTCAATCTCTCATGATGTAATTTATGTTTTAAGGAGTTTAAATGATTTCATTAAATTTAATAGTGCTGATAAAGGTTAAATTTATGCAAATTCATGGTCATCAATGCTTGTAAAGTCAGTCAAGGCTAAATAGAGAGTTAGTTGCTAAGCTCCCTAGTTTTAGGTTTGGCTAGAGAGATTGATGTAATCAGTTCCTATCATGATGGATTTGACCCCTAGGAGGGGGGAATGTAGTTTTTTATCTATATGTAGCCCTGATGAAGTCAAATAAAAGGTTGGACATCAGTTAGACAAAGTCTTGGAGCTAGTGTACATGATATTTTTTGCAGGAAATATAGAGGTAGTTGCAGCTACTATCTTGGGATTCTTGTGGTATGCTTTAGTGATAGTGTTTTTCCTCTATTTTATCATCATATTAAATATTTGTTTCTCCTTATTACAATTAACATGCTTTCATGTGATTATCTCATGATTTTTTAAGCAAACTTCATAGTTTATATGCTCTGTTTTGATGATATTTTCATGTTTATGTCTCATTTATTTTGATAAATGAATTCAGAGTATTATGCTCATTTTGATCCCTCAACCCTATACCACAATGAAAACTCAAATTCACTCATCATACATAACTTTCCCCATACTATCCCTGCAAATGATCATTCGAAACACTGACCTAGTTCCCTAGAACTTTGAGCCTGATCCAACAAACCCTAAAATTCACACCCTAGTGAGCTGAATATCTAGCCTAATATCTATTTTTCCCTCCATTCACTTCATTGGCTGTGATATTGCAGAGATATCCCTATCTGATTTGGTAGGGCTAGCTACCAAGTCCAAAGTTGGTTTTAGGTTACCTCCTTCGATCTCCTTTCTCAGCCTTGGGATACTAAGGAATGCTATCATTTTGGCGCCATTGTCAGGAAACGAAAGGTTTCATCTTCCCCGGGAAATTTTGTTCACATTGTAGATCTGATTGTTGATGGTGGAAAATAATTAGACACAAGGAAGGCTGAATCATTCACCCGACCACTCCAACTTGATCCAAAGACTCCACTAGAAGCAGGATATGGAAATTAGGGTTTTATTAGTGATTCCACTGGCACAAGAATCAGTAGCCTAAAGGATGCTTTAGTTCATCTATAGTTCTCAAGATGGATTCAATTGCTATAATGTATGCTCCTATGAATTGTGCTCACATTCTTGGTATCATGTTATGTTATGATTATGAGGTCCTTGGTTGAAACCTAGACTTAACTATGTCCACATTAGGAGAAGACATGTTACACCTAGTGGTTATCTGGTAGTTGAAGAAATCAAGGTTGTGTCAAGTGAGTTATTGATATGTAAATTTTTTTTCATATTCCATTGGATAATTCATCAGATCAAATATATTAAAGTACACTAAAACCTATACAATGAAGGATTAATTCCTTTAGATTCCAAATATGATATTAATGATTTTTTTTTTTTTTATGCATGCAATAGATAAAGTTTAGAAAATATATAATATTGAAATACAAACACACAAAATTCAAAATTAACACCAAGAAATGATTTAGGAAACCCGGGAGAAAAAAAACCTACATAATGAGGTTTCTCTTCTCTTTTTTTTTTTTTTTCTGGAATGAAAATATTTTAATTATTAAGGAGAAGGAAATATTTATGGAGTTACCTGATACCCGTGGCTTGGTTATTTCTATAAAACACAATACACCTATATTATACTTTCTCTACACCCACTCCCAACTACCATTCTCTATTATGGAACGAAATCCGAACAAAGAAAATCAACCCCTTTTCCTCCTAGTGGCTTGGTTATAACATGGTACGATATCCAACTAGGGGTCATGTTTGACAACTTAAAACTTCAACTAGATTTACAAATTTTACCCTTCTAGTGTTTTCTTCATAGAATTCATGTGTATAACCCCTTTTCCATGAGAACTGGGGGTAGATGTGGAATTCTCTCTCATCATGGTGGACATATAGGAAAGTCAAATCTAGGTGGCATAATTTTTGTATATTAATTCCACTTGATGTTTTTATTTCCTCATTGGAAAGGTATCTGAGTGTAAAATAATGCTATGGGGTCTAGAAAAAGTGAGTGTTTTATGACCCCATAAAAATTCATTTAATTCCACAAACTTCCTCTAGAAGGTTTCATACCCAAATTATCCAAACTGGGACCTACCAGTAAAAATGGCCTATAAGTTTATTCCTCTTGTTTTCCACTCTAAAAGCATCAAAATGTATGATAAATAATATTATGATCCAACCTAGATCATACCTCCCCATTTTTTGAGGCTTTTGTCTCTAAAAGAATTATTATATGGGTGAGTATATTTTGACTCTACCTTCTCCCGAGAGTACCATTTAGGCTTTTGTGGAAGTTGTCTTTTCAACCCAATCTACCAAAGGTCATGGTACCATTATCTTGTAGTTCTAGACCTATTCTAAAAAAATGCATCCTCTATCAACTCCTCTTGAGTATTTGGAGCTAAGTCCTCTATGGAAGGTTGGCGAGAACCTTTCATTGTACCTTTTCAATATAAGTGTACCCTTTGTCTCTCTCATACATACACACACACACACACACACACACACACACACACACACACACATATATATATAGGGAGAGAGAGAGAGAGAGAGAGAGAGAGAGAGAGAGTTGTTATTAAGATCCTTAAATATTGTCTTCTGTATTGAGAATCACTATTTATAATGTATCGGGTCCGCTTCTTTATCGCGATTGCAATATTACAATCGCGTCCTCCAACAAATCGGTGTGATGAACAAAGGGTCCCACAAGGTTAATAAACTCTTCTGTCCATTCTATTTACACATTTGGAATCAATTCAGGCTTAACCTTTGATAAAATATCATTTTATTGAATGTTGGAAAATTTGACAATATGCGGAAGTCATTCCTTTATATACCCTTTCTCTTATGGTTTATGAAAACCATACAAACCCCAAATGATATGACCTTCATGGGACATTCAATTCTATAAGTCCTCGGCCTTTGGATTAAAACCCAAGTGCTGACTAATATCGATGTTAATAATAGTCATATATATGAAATTTGATTTAATGGTTAATTCTTTCAGGCCCCACAACATGTCATTAAAACTTGATCCATATTTTACTTTATAACCCAATGCATAACCCATACTATACTTATTCGAATTAATATTCGAATATTACAATGAAACCATGTATAAGTGCCGGTATATAACTCAGGTATGTATATGGCCTCTATTTAAATGTTCATGGAACATTTCACCTTATATCAACACTTCATCCTTGGTTTAAAGTATCATCCATCACGCTTTTAATATTGGGTTCTTTCCTTTTTATAACCTCCTCTTTCACTAACACTTATAATTAAAATGAAACTTTGGACCATAGCATGTTACCTTACCTTTGATAAATCTTCGACCTTGGTTTAACACAAACCCAACTATAAACAACATTTGGCCTTAAACTTTGGTTTATGTTTCAATTTTCAATATACGTTTGACTCGGACCCATAGTGCTTTACCTCAATTAACCTTCGTACATCGCGCAAGTGTGATTACCGTAGATCTTCCAGCATTGGCAATCGGACGGACACAACTAATATTGTGTTTTTCTTTGGGCCGAGGGTTAACACATGAAAATTACACGATGTAAATGGTATTCGAATACCACCCTAGGACATGTGGCGAGTGAAGACTTATATCGCATTATTTTCACAAATTCTACTTACTGCTTACTTATCCATGCGATACAGCTGGTTTTTCATTCCAAACCCGCCTTCACTGTTGATTCAAGTTTCCATTTCGCTCTCGGTTCCGCCTCTGCCTTTGACTTCGCACTTTCTATAAGTTAACCCCTATTTCCTCAGCATTTTACCACGGTGCTTCCAAGACTTGAATTAAGATAAGCACGTATAATACACACGCCTTTTCTCTATTAAAAACCGGCTCATCTGTCCTTCTCACATTATATTCTCTGTATTCACTGTTTTTGTATTCTTTGTTTTCTCTACAACCTGTCTCTCTGCTGCTTCTTTACCTCTTTTGCTCTCTTTGCCTCTTTCTGCTTCTATGCTGCTCTCTTTGCCTCTTTCTGCTTCTATGCTGCTCTCTTTGCCTCTTTCTGCTTCTATGTTGCTCTCTTTGCCCTGTTGCTAGGTGTTCCTCCTTTGCCATCTCCTTTTCCATCAATCACAACATTTCCAACAATATCTTATTGATATCTTTGAAAGGTGTAGGAATTATGATATTTAAGTCAACCATAAGAATATTATTTTTGGAGTGAAAAAAAGGAAACATTTGGGTTACATAATATTAAAAGGAGGAATAAATATTTTTCTAGAGCATGAAAATGTTACTTCCTAATTGCCTCTAACTCACAATAAAAATACATTGCAACCATTCTTTGGAAATACGAATTTTGTGAGGAATTTCATGCCCAAATTTGTTGAAAGTATAGAACCATTATAGAATATGATTAAGAAAGATGAAAAATATAAGTGGAACACAAAAGAGAAATAATATTTTGATAAAATTAAGACTACATCATCTTGATTTTAACCATGATATTTTTTTCTATACTTTTTCTTTTAACAAATCACTCATAGTTGTTATGACTCAAAAGGATGATGATAATAACGAAGTTCCTATTTCTTTCATGAATATCAACTTACAAGGAACATACTTAAAGTAGTCCACCATTGATAAATAGGATTGCGATGTATACAAAGTTGTTAAACACTTCAATTCGTACATTCTCAAGAATTATACTAAAGTTATAGAGCTTCATCTTAATGTGCACACACTTTTTCCGCAACAAGATTTTTTAGTCATTTTAATGGTCTTAAATTGCTTACATAAATTATTTACCGGAGTTGGTAAACTTGTGAAGTGCAAGTACACTATATATTCTAGAAGCCTATTTTAATTCAGTTTATTGATGTGATTATTACTTCTAAGGATGTTTTTTTAATTTTTCTTGTGTTCATAATGAAATAGACAAATCTAAATCATAACTAAGTTCCTAAAATCAACTCTGCAAAATAAAACTAAAAGTAGGTTCTCACCATCTCCCTAAGAAACTTAACCAATCTATTGTTAGTTTCTAAAAACAAAGTTACTTAATCTATTGTTCTAACAGACCTATGAATAAAGACAAAATCAAATTTTAGGAATGGAAACCACACATCTTCTCATCTACTGGAAATGAAAACTTGTAAAGAAATTACTACTGATCTTGAAAATAAATCACTCATAAACTTGTGAAGAAATCACTATTTCTTTGAAAAGAACTCACTCAGATGCTGAAATAAAATTACTCATGATCTTGTAAAACTATTCTGAGATAAATCACTACTTCTTTTGAAATTAAATTATGAAGAAATCTGTGAAAAAGAATAACTATGCAATTTGAAAATTTGAAAGGGAAGTTTAATGAATCTACATCAAATGAAAAAATGAAAGTAATTACATCAAATGATAAAATTATGGAAGCAACTATCTACATCAAATGACAAAAGGAAACTTATGAAAAATAACTACATCAAATGATAAAATGGAATTCTGGAAACAACTACAACAAATGAAAATATGAAAACATAAAGAATAACTATATGAAAAACATAAAATGAAAAACCTTCATTTCTTTCAAGGGCCCTCCACAAACAGGTGGTCCTCAAAACTTCATAAGAACAGTCAGCTACGCATCAAATCTCCAGGGTATTTCTTCATTAAAAGGTATAAAAATAGATTTTTAAAAATACCATACTCTCATAAAAAATTACATACTTCAGGCTTTGTTTGCTCAGTATTTATAAAAAGCCTATGCATAATTGTTCGGGGCTTTCATGCCTACTTAAGCTAAGAAAATCCTAATTCAAAATTCTAAAAAATAATAAAATATCGCTTCTTCACAATTTTATATTTGGAAAAGCAAATCGTGAAGCGTGATTGACATGGAATCTCGCTTGCTTGTTTAGCAACATTTTGACCCACTCCTTTGACCACACAATAAAACGATTTCCTTCGTGATATAGCTTGGAAGGATAGGAGTAAATCCTTGAGGAGATCAATCCCCACCTTTCCGTGTACTTATTTTCTCAACTTGTACCTCAGAGTCCGGAAAACCATGGAGTTGGCTACAGAAACCAAGATCAGTTGTAGAATCATGTCAATTTCGTAGCTAATACAAATATTAACTTAATAATAAGGAAAATTATTAAATATCGAAGATAAGACAGTTAAATACCTTACCATGTCAAAAACCTGTAGTTTGATGCTTATTTGAGTTGATGATGATGGTCAAAAAGAGGAAAGATAGGTAAAAGAGAGTGTCAAAATGAAGCAATCATGAGGCTCTACATTCCCCGACACGGAGGTCATTTCATGTCCCCATGAAAAAATGAAAAATTGATGACCCCTGTGAGCTACTACATTTCTCCTGAGACTTCTGCTAATACATCCAGTTTTATCTTCTTTACCTTCTTTTCAACCACTGTCATTCTTGGCTTTTTCATCAAGATTTTGTACTTCATATTTATGACCTGTATTTTAAGAGCTTTATTCTTTTGTTCCAAATCTTTGTTTTTCTTTTACCACAGTCCCAAATGCAGAAGAATATTATCATTATTAGTTTTCTCAATTTTATTTTGCATTCTTAAGGTCTCATGCTCCTGTTGTATGTGTCTATTTAGTGTCTCTGTATCAAAGATTTATTGTTTCAAAATGTTTATAATTGTAGGTTCTTGTGGCTAATAGACTGGGCTTATTTCTCTTGATTTAAAACATTTTTTCCTACATCTCCCTTGTTGGGGTCATGTGATTTGGCCGATTGGAAAACCAAATGAAAAGCCAACATGCAGACCAAGCTTTAGAGCTCTAGGATCTAGCCCTCCTAGTCTCAAAGAGGGATCTCTCAATGTTTTTGCAAAGATGTGAGCTTGTTTGCTTTTAAGGGTTGATTTTAGGCTAGTTATGAAGCATGAGTTTGTTTGATTGTTTGGTTGGACATGATGATCTAGGTATCATAGATAGAAAAGGGAAATCTCTAAGTCATTGGGCAATGGAGTCAAGTGGAAGTTGGTAACAAGTTTTTAGATGAATCAGGGATATCAAAGGGAAAATCTAACTTTTCCAGTGGATCTACAAGGTTTTTAGGTGAAATGAAATGAACATTAAGAGTTAGAATGAAAAGCAAAACTAAGGGGAATTAAGAATCCTTAATTATATGTACTTCTCAACAAAGGGACCTAAAACATTAGTTGAACATGAAGAGGTATTCCATAGACAAAATAACCATGTACCCTAGAAATCACATCAACAAATAAAAATTTCAAGACAAACTTTTCAAATGAAAACTAGGAGTCGAGGAACGCTCTATTTTATCCAAAGATTTCACTTGCAAGGATAAGAAAACGTTCAAGATTCACAAATAATTGTATTCATAGAAGAGGGAACTCCTAGAAATATTTGATTATAAGCAGAAGACCTTCAAAACAATTATTTAAGCAAGAACAAGTGGTATGATCAAAACAAACCCTTGTACAGACCGTAAACAATGGTACTTTAAAGGAGACTTCGCAATAGTTTTTGCTGGCAAGAAGTAAGGTGGAAAACTATAAATCATTTCGAGGCTACTGTATTGAACCATTTAAGAAATAAACAAGCATAAGGGTTCAAGAGAGAAATTAAGAATTCTCTAAAATGCCTCAGTGGAGGAAAACATAAAATAGTGAAGAGTAAAAAAGTCTAAGGTGCTTCTAGGAGACATTTCTTAGCCTAAAATTTTTACTCTATTGTAGTAAAAAATGATGGAACAGAATGGAAAACATAAAAAAAATTAACAGATTAGAATACTTCATCAACGACCAAGCTCAGGGATCCAATGATAGAGCTTTCTTTATCAACAAACATTTCAAAAAATCCATAGGTTCCAGGACATCAATTTCCTTTCAACTTCAGCAGAGCTATGTATTACTTCAGAGAATCATCAAATGCCAACATCACAATGAGTTTCAAAGTAGTATTTATGCTGCAAATGTGGAGGTGAAGTGAAAGAGTAGGTTATTTGATCAATTGATACAGAGTAAATGCTTCTCAGCGTTTGGGAAGCCTTATGGAGAAGATTTATAATGTTTTTAACTCTGTTAATTGATTTTTACATTAACTTTCATCTACTTTAGTTACTTTTGTTGACTTTTGAGGCTTTAGGTAGGCTAGAAATCAATTTCTAGGCTATTTTTGCAAAATATTCCCCCGATCGTGCATTCAATTTGTATTCTTTTGAGGAAAATAAGCTTGCAGGTGGCACTTTTGGTCTTCGGAGGAGTAAATAACCTTGATGATCTGGCAATTCAAGGCGGTCTTTTGCTGATTTGTCTTGATTTGTCACTTTAAACCCTGATTAGGCCTTTGATATAGCTTTATGCCTTTTTAATCATCTTCGGGACTTTTTGTCCTTAATCTTCATGCTAATCTCTGATTTTTTGTGATTTCTTTGATTATGATTTTAATCTCTCGGTTTTCTTGCTTGCAGACATTTCTTGCTGCGCTGGAGGGTTTTATGAATCAGCCAATGTTCATGAGGCACTAGTTGGACACATAAAAGCCATGGTAAAATCTCCTTTGGCATTTTTCACTCCTAGGATCATCATCCTGAGGTTTTGTGCCACTTAGATTGCCGTGGTGGCTTTTATTTTTGGTCATTAAAAACCCAGACATAAAACAATAAATTCAAAAATTATAAAACCTCGTGTTTTCGTAATAAAAATACTTAATTTATTTTGGAGGTTATGGAGTGATGCAGAGGAAGGGGTTATTATAGGGAGGAGGTTCCATGGTGGAACCATGAAGAAACATGGTTTAAAATTGGTTTATGGTGCGAGAGTGAAAAGGCGGTTTTGCGAAACCAAAAGTGGTTTTCACGCGAGGGTCGTGCTGTTTGTGGCTCACAAATCGACCATGCGACATGACCAGTGTTGACACTCATCCACCCCCAATACCGCCTGCTTGCGCGGTGGAGTCGTACGCCAGAGATTAAGAACAAAGACAATGACGGCGCCACCGTTAGATCTTCTTTGACCGGAGATTCAGTAAGGTCGAGAACGAATGAGAAAGAGCGAGAGAGATAAGACGGGCGAAAGAAACAAATGGTGGGGCCAGGGTGACATAATCTAATCTATCGTGTAGCGGGGAGGCTTGAGTTTGGGTAAAACGATGTTTATAGTGATAAAGTGTTATAGTGGGGGGTGAAAATATAAAAGGAAAAAAGGTGAAAGGGCTGCGCAATGGCACAAAATGCTTGGCGATGGGACCACTGGGTGACGTCACTATGGGGGCATTGGGTGTACGGAGGAAAATTAAGGGTGTGCCCCCGCAAAAGACCTTAGCCGTTAGATCTGAGATCTCCATAGTCAAAAGAGTAAACTACGGGGGCACTGGTGTGGCCGACGAAAAAACTTGGGGATGCTCGCAAGACCTCTCGCCGCTGACCGGGATGGCGTACGCACGAGATGAACTTTAGCGATCGCAACCTGAGAAAAGGTCCAAACAAAATAATTTGGAAATTGTGATGTACGATGGGGCTTAAGACTTTAACAGAACTAAAGCCATGAGGTCAGGGTGCATAGGATTTAAGTCCTCGAGGGATCGCATCGACGGGGGAAAAGGTGAAGGGGAATGAGGAAATTGTGATACGCTGATGCGATGAGGAGTGTCGATGGAGCGATGTGATGGAGCACGGACCGTTGATCTCAGAGGGAATGAACTTCGGAGATCTTATCGACATTTCGCATCAGCAGGGAAAAATTTGACAAGGAAAAAGGTTGCGAGGACCAGTGATGTGTCGAAAGGTCGATGCACTGATGCACCGATGCGTCGATGTGCTTGGTCGGTGGTGCAAGCTTTTATGGTGGAAAAGGGTTAAGGCCAAGCCGTTGCGGCGCAAGGTCTTCTATATGTAAAAACGGAAGGTTTTAGGCTCAAAATGAAGGTTTTAAATGTTTGGAGGTTCCGATAGACTGAAAGGTTTTTAAACCAAAGGTAGGGTTTTAATGGTTTAGCAAATGAAAGTACGGGAAGAAATTTTTCGAGAAAAATGATGGATTTGGATAAGTGAGAATGAGTGGGAAAATGAATGAACAAAGCTAGGAAATGATGGAAATGGCTTAAAAATAGCCTTTTGGTAACAGCAGGCTTCTTGATACCCTTATGGAAACAACAGTGAAGATTATTAGTAAGAAAAAAGACCCCAAGAAGGCTTCAAGAACTGACATTTTTCCATGAATATTGCTTCTTGAAGGCTTAAGAACATATTTAGCCATCATTTGCTGTGACAAAATTTACTGATGGCTAACATCCCTTATCGAGATATTCAATTTAATCATAGATTTATTGATGCAAAGATCAATTTATGGTGTCTTTCAGCCTGGCCTATGAATAGGTGAGATCACAACAGGTGATGGAATCCTTGGTTCCCTTTTCTCCTCCAATTCAATATACTCTGTACTTTTTAGGGATGGTTCTTTCATTGCTTGGCTAAGCCTAGCGCTTCTTCTTGCATTTGCTGGAGGAGGGTTTTGAGTTTTAGTTCTTTTCTTCTCTGTTTTCTTGGGGGTATTCTCTTCTTTTCTTTTGTCTTTATATTTTCTAAAATTTTTATTTTTAGTGCTTCCTAAAATTTATGTAGTAGGAATTTCATCCTCTGACTTCTTTTGTGGTTGTTGTGGTACATTTTCAATAGGAGCTTCAATTTTTCTATTTCGCCCTCTCTTGGTTTTGATACTATTAGGATTCTCTTGATCTCCTTCCTTGAAATTATTCATAACTAGGAAGCTATCTCAATTATTCCCCAAATTTTGAAGATGAAATTCAATGAGTATTTTGATGGGTCCATGGTGATATATGGTGTTTTCTATGAATTAGATTCTTACCTTAACATTCCCTAACATATTTCTTAAACTATTAAGAGAAAGTATGGAAGATTTAATTCATGTCCTTTAATAAAATGCATTAACAACTTAATGTGAAAGAAGAACATGCACCCAAATATCCCTTCACAAGTGACAAAATTTGGAATTACTAAAAAAAAATTTCTCTGTTTACCCTTAAGTGTTGTACTTGGGATTCCTTTATAAAAAACGGTGGTTTCCATACCTATATTTTTCATGAATACCTTCCATTCCTCTCCTTAAATTCCTCTGTTCTTGAACCATCTTTCTCCAATTATCGACAATCTAGTAGATTTAGCAATGAAGGAATCTGTCACTGCAAATTTAATGTCTCCAATTTCAACCTCCATCTTGTCAAAGACCTTGGAAAATGATTTGGTTACTTCCTTGTTAAAACCATTAAATTTGTTGTAACAGGATATGACTCTCCAAATATGTCGTATCTTAGGCCTTTTTGTTAGCTAGCTATTTGGAATAGAATTTAATGTAAGTGGACACTTGTTATTTAATAAGTGATCCATAATTAGTGGAAGTTAGGACATTGAGCATATAAATAGCTCATCACAAGAGTGTTTTTGCCTGTGTAAACTTCACAAGACCCTGTAAATGTAATTATTTTTCTTCGATTAATAAAATTAATGCTTGTCCGAGGACACTTCAACCATTATTGTGGCATTTAGCCACGTAATGTTTTGTTGAATATATAGGAGAGATTCCAACCTACACGTTCTTGGAAACTCAATTGGAATCGATCAACAAACAATTGGTATGGAATTGCCGGTTTTTTGTTTAAAGGAATGTGTATTCGCTATTAGATTTTTAGATTTGTAAATTCTAAAATCATTTTTAATATCAAGAACAAATGAAAAACATGCGTAACTTTGTTCATGTTAATAATGAGGGAGCCAACATTGAGATCTCATGCGTACCGCTCAATGCCATTTCTGAGACAATTTTTTCATTTGTTGTTTCAAATTTTGCCGAGGTGACCGTGTTTGTAAGAGTGTGTTAAACTTTCGGAACCAAGGCTTTATAGAGAGGACGTGTAAATTATTAGTGTAGAAAGTCTAAGGGGAATGCCTAAAAAGGTTAGAAAACACAACATAGTGTTTAAATCAAAATTGGAATTATGTTGAAGTTGTTTGATTGTTATTTACATGAAGTCTTGGAAATCATTCAAACTTAATGCACAGAACATCACGTTGGTGTTCATCACGCATTCATGCATTGTTTGATGGTACCTATGGATCACTCTGCAACTTTTTTTAAGAGAAGTCACAGAACATGAAAGGGGATGATTTTTGCTGGAACATATAGTACAGTAGTCAGAAGTTGAGAAAACTATGTGCCTCCGTAATTTGAAAGGGTAAAGTGTGCATCCGTAAATAAGGGAGGACAAAAAGTTAGAACCAACATGTATTTGTTGAAAGACAGTTGACAACCCTCGTTGTCATCATTGCCAATGTGATAGTTCATATTTAGTTTTTGGCGCAGCAGAAACGTGATGAGCTGCGGAAAAGATCCAATAGATGTTGCGGCAGAGATCTCCTAATCTCTTCTGAGCTGATAAAATTAGTGCCAAAATTAGGTTCAAGGAAACTAAGGCCGAGAATTCCTAGGTGTTGTTCTGAGATTGCAGAGACTGAGGCTATTTTTTTTTTTTTATCAAAAACATTTTTTTATGTGTGCACTCATTGTAGTTACATTTTTTTTGTAATTAAAATTGTAATTGGGATCATAAGCTGAAGTAGCACTTTGGAGAAATAAGGTGAAGTAGCACTTTGTATTTGGAGGAATAAGTAGATTTGTTTTTTTTGAAGAACATTGTAATATTTTTATTGGAGTAATAAGGATTTTGTAATATTTATGGAGCAATAAGGATATTTGTAATTTTTTGGAGTAATAAGGAGATTTGTCTTTATTTTGTAATTTGTTTCTAGAGAGATAAGTGACTCAGCAGTTTTACTTTGAGGGGGTTAAGGTCAGCTTTTACCACATTGTGCAAGCGCATCATTGTAAAAGTCAAATTTTGAAAGTTACCTTTGTAAATATTTGGATAAAATTGACCAGAGCCAAGTTCAAAGCTCACCATTTTTCTCTCGTTTCAACCACTATGGCCGAGGTCAAGGCCAAGCCCGACAGATCATTTTTACCCATGCTGTGTCATTTTTGTGTGGCGTGACGAGTTGCTCAATTTTTTTTGTGCTTGATTTCTTTATGAACCGCTCCAATACTCCAAATGTCGAAATTAATTAATTTGTTCTCTCAAATCGATAAACCAGAAGGAGTGAAATCCTTCAAGACATGGGAGATGCCTAATTGAAAGAACTCTTATTTTTAATGAGAATTATGGCATGGCATTTGTGATGGAAAACATTAAGCCAAATAAACCAACAAGATTCAAAATTTCTTCACTTGCAAAATGGGAAATAAAAGATGCCAAGGCATTAGCTCTTTATAAAAGCTTTCTAGTTATAATGAAATGTACATGCACATTGAGAATTCTTCGAAGCATGGGTTGCTTTGTATACATTTAAAGATCTTTGATACACAAATTCTGAATCAAAGAAGGTTGATCTTCAATTAAAATTGCTTCTAACAGAAAATTAATCAAGGTGGTGATGTCCTTGAGTACATTTCTACGACTTAAAAAAACATTAAGCAAGAAATCATCAATGCCGATTTTCAAGCTTTTGATGAAAGCTTTTAACTACAATTTTAATTGGTCGGGATTTCCATCATCATATACTCATTTTTTGGAAACTTTTCAAGTCACTGCAAGTTAGAGAAGATCAAATTTGATGAAATGGGAGTGACATGTTAGCACATCATGATAAAAAAAAAAAAAACTTCGGGAAGAAGAAGAAGATTGGGGAAGATGTTCTCTCACTGCTTTTCGCCCAAGAAACTCTCACCCGAGCGTCTAAACAAAGGAAGAGGTACTTAACCAAATCAAGTACGTGTTGTTTTGTCAGCCAACACAAAGGAAACAACTCTAACAGAGGCTCCAATTCAGCAACAATTTTCAAGGCAAGAGGGCAACAATCAAAACAAAGGATATCAAGGCATGTGACAGTCTGTGAAGAGGGACAACCTCAAAACAGAGGAAAAGTAGGTTTAGGATAGTCTTAAGGCGTAGGATATTCACAGAAGAGGCACCAATTTGAGTCAAATTGTTTACAGTGATGTAACAGTAGTTGGTCATTATGCGTAAATTGTATAACTTTCTTTGAGAAAATTTCAGCCTATCCAAACTCACTACTTTGCAAATGATGAAGATGATCCCCGATAGTTCCGAATACGTTTTCAAACATGTACAACAACTTTATGGTGTTTCTGGGTGCCTAGTGATTATGAAGATGCATGGATTCTTGATACAAAGTAAATCAACACATGAAATTTCGACGTGACTTCTTCTATAGTTTCAAAGAATGTCATATGAATTCAATCTATCTTGTCGACAAAACCAAACATACTCCTTCGCAAAGGTAGTTAATTTTTTTTTACCAGGATTAGAGAAAGAATGAGATTTTGAATGTATGGTATGTCCCAACATTCAGCGCAAAATTTGTTGTCCTTAGTCACAATTCGACAAGCAGCATACAAAGGATTATGGAAGATGGCTCATTAAAATCAACTCATCAAACAAAACATGCAAACAATAATGATAGGTTATGAAGATGAAAACTGTTAAGGATGAAAGGGATTGTGCTTATTCCAAGACATTTCCGTACTTTGCACAACAAGCATGACATATTTCACCAATCAAATTATGGCATGTCAGACATGGCCATCTCAACTTTGACAATTTCTCTCGCTACAAAATAAGGCATGGTTAAAGGACTTCTCCAACCTTCAAAGGAAAATGCAAAGTGTGAATTTTTCATTTTTGGAAAACAAACATCGAGAGACTTTTCCCACTAGTTCTGGCAAGAAAATGGCATTTGCACTTGGTTCACAGCAGTGATATTTAGACCCCTTCCAACTTCACTTGGAAGCTATGGATATTTTTTACTTTTTATTGAAAATTTTAGTAGGATGACATGGGTATATTTCTTGAAGTGTGTCAAGCATTTAAAAGCTTTCAAAACTTTTCATAAGCTTATTGAAAATGAAGTAAAGGGAGAAGATTGGCACTATTCGAATCGACAATGGTGGAGAATTCACTTCAAATGAATTCAAAAATATTGCATGGAAAATGGCATAAAACAACATCTTACCAATGTCTACACTCCGCAAAATGCAAGAGTAGAAAGAATTAATCGTACCGTTAGGAATGGCGTTGTATCTATGTTAACTTTCAAAAATTTAAGTCCCTCATATTGGGCTTGCTAATTCATACCGTCGTATATTTGAGAAACAGATTCTCCCACATTCTTCTAGAAGGAATCACACCTTATGAAGCATGGTTTGGATTCAACCTTACGGTTAAGAATCTCGGTAGTTTTGGATTCATCTATTATGCCTTACCCCAAGGAAAATGAACTAAGCTTGATGCACGTGCTTTCAAAGTGCACACAATGATCACATTCTGGCGAGAAGAAAGGCACCAAATTTTTTTTTGAATGGGAAATTTATTGTAAGTAAAGATGTGATCTTTGATGAAAATGAGAGTAAGAGTGTCGAAGAAGTTGACATTCTTCTTCAAAAGTTAGAAACAAAAATCGATAAAACACATGGAAATTTACAATTCAACCGTATTCACTCAAGTTGGTATGAACTTGAACGCTATCTCTATCCGACGATGATTCATCCAAATTATCTTTTCATCGTCATCTGTGTCTTCTAGTAGTTCATCCAACTCTCCTAGCAGCAACAATTCTTTCTCTCGACAATGACCGCCTTAACCTCAGCTTGCTCAATGTATACGCTTACATCAACCTTCTTTTAGTGATGGTGATTTTTCACAAGCCCAAACCAGTTGAACATCAATTTTCAAATGGGCGGTTCAACTCTTGAAAGATGTAAGGCCTACTGAACAAAATAAAACAAGAACAAGGGGGATCAAAAAACAAAATGAAGGTAATTTTTCTTTTCGAGCAGCAAAATGATTTTACCGAACTCTTCTTCTTATCAAGAGGCATAAAACATAAAGCATGGAAACAAAGGTTGATGAATATCAGTTGCTTCAAGACAACAACACTTGGAAACTTGTTGCTGATTGTCATTGGCATGTTAAACCTATTGGATGAAAAAACAAGTAATCGAATTCAAGTACAAGAAAAATGGTGACATTGACAAGACAGAAGCAAGACTTGTTGCTAAAGGTTTTGTGTAGCACATGGAGCAGATTATGAGGAAACGCTGGTTTCTACAACAAATGGAACACCATTCCAAGCCACACTTGCCTTAGCAACTCAACAAGATGGAAAGTTCATCAAAGATGTAAAAATTTCTTTAATCATTGCAGATTTACAAGAAGAAGTGTAAATGACACAACCACTGTGTTTTGAAATCAAGGACAAGAATATAAAGTCCTAAAATTGACAAAGGCTTATAAGGGTTAAAACAAGCTCCCCCGAGCTTGGTATGCCAAAATGGATGAATACCTTCGGCAGTTGGCTTTTCAATGCGTTGAATCGAAGGACACTAAAGGTACGCGAACAAGGTAAAAATATGGGTGATTTTTGTTATGTATGTTTGATGATTTGATCATCACAGCAACAATGATGATCACATTGAATAGGTAGCAAGAAGTTACATGGTGTTTTAAGATGACAGATTTGGGGCTACTTCACTACTATCTTGGTGTTGAAGATTCCAACGTCCACATCGTATCTTCATTTCTCAGTAGTAAATAAGGCAACAAAAAATTCTTCAAATGATTGGGAATGCAGATCGTGTTCGTCCTTACCCCTATGGAACAAAACTTGAAACTTTCCAAATTTGGTTGGGGCAGACAACATTACTTTGCTACGCTGATTGGCGCCTGACTTATTTAACAACCATCGTCCCGATATATCTTATGCAAACAAGCATATTTCATGTTTGCGTGTGAACCACTAGACATCCAACGGAATGTAGCCAAAAGAGTTTTCGACATATCCAAGGAACAAAAGATTTTGCCTTACAAAAATACTAAAAATTTGTACCCAGGATTTTCGTATGTCGACTTTGCCGGTGCGGTGGGGATTGATGACAGTAGCATCAACCTCAAAGTTACTTAATGAACATGGGGTCGACCGTAGTTTCGGAGTCACAAGAAGCAATACGCGTCACTTTTTGAAGAAAGAAGAGCACATTTCAGCGTGTATGAAAGAACATGAGATTTTTTGGTTACGTTTAGTTTACAGACTTGGGAATTTCTCCCAACATGGTTACTTTGTTATTCATCGACAATCAATCGCAATAAAGCTTGCTACAATCCATTTTTTCATTCAAATACAAAGTATGTGGGCACCAAGTATCATCATACGTACTCATTGCAAAGGACGCCATCAAGTCAATCTATTGTCTCGAACATCGACTCCGATATTTTCATGAAACCTCTAGTGGCATTAAATTTACTAAGTTCAAGGATGAATTTGTATTCCATTACCTTGGATCATAGGGGGAATGTTAGAATGATCCAAAATAAATATTATCATAGGTTATAAAGTTTGAATAAAATAATTATTAATTTGTTATTAAATTAATAATTATTATTCTAGAATATTTAATTATTTAGCATATTGTTGTAACAAGATATTATCCCCCCCAATGTGTCGTATATTAGGCATTTTTGTTAGCTAGTTATTTGGAATAGAATTTAATGTAAGTGGACACTAGTTATTTACTGGGTGATCCATAATTAGTGGAAGTTAGGACATTGAGCATATAAATAGCTCATTGCAAGAGTGTTTTTGTGGTTCGGGTGTAAACTCTTGCACAATTCCAAATGTAATTGTTTTTCTGATTAATAAAATTACGTGTCTAAGGACACTTCGGCCATTAAAATTTCTCTACAAATTCAAGCCACTGTGCTTTCTGCAACATTTCCTTTTCTTGTGGGTATATGTTAGGTCCCTATATCACTAGTATAGTCCCTTATTGTTGTTAATGTAAACCCTTATTGTTATTATTGTACCCTTGTAACCCCCATTTTGTTATTATTGTGCCCTTAAATTATTATTGTTAGGTCGGCTAGGATTACATCGTGCCCACTAGGATTACATTATGGCCCTATGGACTCTCATATATAGAAAGGAGGTTTTGTAAATTGTATCATCCAAGAACAATGCATTTATGTAATGTATTGGAGGTTGCCTCTCGAAGTGGTTTGGTGTAGTGTATTTATAAGTGTTGATATCTCTTTTCTTTCTATTTTTGAGTCATACACAACATTTACCGTAGGTTTGATTCTAGGTTTCTACCGCTTCCAAACAAAGTCATCGTGGAATTTGTGCTAGCAACGTTTTTACATTGCTTCAAAAGCTGAAATGTTTAGTGGGCTGGAACCAAGGAAGAGTGTTCAAAAAATTTCAGATCTTGGTTCGCAATATTTTTCTCGAGATATGATCTATGCAGTTAGGTCTTTTTTCGTGCTACTAAACAAAGTCATCGTGGCATTTGTGTTACAAATTTTTTTATTAATGTTCAAAACATGAAATCTGTACGGTGTGAAGCTGAACCCGAGAAAATTTCTTCAAACAATTTCTTACAGATCTTGGTTCGAACAGTTTTGCAGATATGATCCTGTGAAGGTAGTGCTTTTTCGTGCCCCCGAATTTCATCTCAAAGAGTACCGTGGGAAAACTCTAACAACCCCCCCGGGCATCGGATTGGAGTACCGTAAAAATTGGTCAAAATTACACGGACTGTAGTTTCTTGGCCATTGACTCCCAGAGACAAAGGACGAAAAAGTGACACGTGGCAAGTCGACAAGTTTTCCATCGAACCAACCCACACTAGGCTGGCTCCGGGATATTGGACACAACTTTGTCTTGGAGAATCCAAATCAAACAGACCCGTGGCATTCAAAATAAAATTTAGAGGCTGGGCTTCGCACTGAATTTCATATATTGAAGATCTCTGAAGGTCATAGGAGTACACTTTCAATATCGAGCTCTTCAAAGCAAGTAAAAGGTGTATTTTTTTTCCGAATTGCATAAGTCTTCATGAAGAATCAAAGTTGAATTGATTGCAAGGGCATATTGTAGAATAGATATCAATATTGGATTCTAAAATGCCCTAAAGAATTCAACACCCATTAAGCCCTTAGAAGGCTCTACAACGACTCATGAAGACGAAGAATGGCAACATGATACATCAAAATTACAAGAGCAAGGCAACAAAATTGCCTCGCAAAGAACACCAAAAAAATGAAATGAAGTTTTTGAAGAAAGGCGTGAAAACTAAGATGGATGGTTTGAAGAAAGGCGTGAAGCTAAGATGGATGGCATGAAGCAAGGCATGAATCTAAGATGTGATTACATGGAAGTTAAGATCGATGAAATGAAAGACAACATGGAAAACATGAAGAAGGATCTAAAAGAGACATTTAAGGTTTGGAAAATTTGATAAGGTGAAAATGTTTCCTAATGGTGAAAAGATAGTAGCAGAAAACTCATGATGAGAAAAAAATAAATGCGAATCGTGATTTCCACAAAATCTACTGTTGGAGGGAAGAACCACCATATTCAAAATGGATATGAGGAAGTTTAATGAAAAGGATCCCGTAACATGGATACTACATATGGAGCAATATTTTGATCTCTATAATGTGCAAAACACACAAAAAGGTACGCATTGGAAACTTTAGACGAGAAAAATACATTTGCATGGTATCGAGCTTTATTTTACTCCGTAAAAATTGTCACTGCACTTTACGGAGAAAATGATAAGACATTATGAGGATACAAAGAGGAACACCTTCTTTAGCCAATTGATAAATTTCAAACAAAAAGGTTTAGTGGGGCCACATACTGAGACTTCCAAAAAATTGAATAGGTAATCGATATTTCGCAGGAACACAGGATTGATCTCTTCATAGGAACTTTAAGGATAACATCGAACATGAAGTTCGCGTTTTTGAAACTTTCATCGGGAGAAGGCATTCGAAAAGAAAAGAAAAGTTGAATGTAAAATTAAGTACACAAGGAAGCCTACCACTCAATTCTATAAAGAAGGGTGTTGCTACGCCTAGATTTCCACAACCTACAGTGATACACCACAACAATCGGAAGAAAAAGAGCAAAAGGGTTTTTACATATAGTCATATGATAGAAAATACACTAAAGGTCATAAGTGTGTCGATAGAAGAAATTATTTTACATAAGATTGTGAAGAAGAAGAAGAAAAAATGAACAAGACGAGATACACACCAGGAACTAGCCCTTGAAGAGGAAGAAATGAATCCCACCATACCGTGTAATGCACCGGTGAATTACCACTCCTCAAACTCTCAAGATAGGTTGTTATCACAATAGTGGCAGTAATAGTATTGATTGATCTGTGTAGCACCCATAATTTTTTTATTCATTGTAAGGTAGCCAAGGAATCAAATTGTTTTACAATTTCAACACCGCAATATCAAGATGGTTACAAATGGAGGAACTATAAATTGCTTTGGGAAATGCCACAATATCAAGCTAACCATGGGGAACATGTATTGGGACTATTCCAATGCTTTCCTATTACTAAGGAGGTGCTGATGTCATTAGGAGTACAATGGTTACAATCTTTGGGGATTTCGTAGCTTTTACTCTCAAGAACTTTTCTTGAAAATTTTTTCAAGGAAAGGAAGTGAAATTACGATAGGCTATGGTGGAAGCGGGAAGGATATGTAATAAGCTCTAATGTCATGAAAAAGTTTCTAAAGAAAGAACAACGAGGTGTAATTGCACAATTATGCTCACCAGAAGTTCCAACATCAAAATCATCTATTCTCGTAGATTCCCCAATAAGTTCGACAATCATTCCAAGGTGTTTGAAACTCCAAAGGACTCTCCCAATTTCATTGTGAGAATGATCATGTTGCTATTCATTTGATTCTGTGAAGTGTTCCTCCAAACATCGTGCTCTTATAGATATCCTTACGTCCAAAAGAGCGTAAATTGAACACATGATTGCGTAAATGTTAGAGAGGCGGTATAATTCAACCCAGTCAAAGTTTTTCTCTCGCTCTCGTAGTATTGGCACACAAGAAGGACGGATCATGGCGAATGTCCCATTATAGGGAGCTCAATAAGTCGACCATTAAAGACAAATTTCACACCGTGATTGATGAATTATTGGATGAATTGCGCGGGATAAATTTATTTTACCAAGTGATCTTCGTTCGTATATCATCAAATTAGAATGAAGACCAAAGATATTCCAAAAACAATATCAACTCATGAGATTATTACAAATTTTTGGTCATGCCTTTTGGCCTTACCAATGCATCTTTCATACTTCAAGGGTTGATGAATTCCATTTTCAAACCCTTCCTTAGAAAATTCCAGCTAGTATTTTTTGAGATATACTAATTCACAACAGTCTTGGAAGGATCATGTTGAACATGTTGACAGGGTATTCAAACCATTGGGTGGAGAAACAATTATATGCAAAAACATCCAAATGTTTCTTTGGAGTACAAGAGGTAGAATATCCTGGGTCATATTGTATCTCACGAGGGTGTTAAATTAGACCTCAACAAAATTAAAGCTATTAAGTGAATGGAAAGTCCCTGCCAAACTACAAAGAAGTTACAGATTTCTCAAATAACAGGGTATTACTTCCAAGTTTGTTAAGAATTATGTGGGAGAATAGAAGCACCTCTAACAACATTATTGAAGAAAGATGGCATTTTCATGGACTCTCGAGGAAACCAAGGCTTTTGAACATCTTAAAGAGAAAAATGTGCTCGGCGCCCGTTCACAAGCACCGTACTTCACAAAAACCTTATTGTGGAAACGTATGCCTCAGGAAATGGAATGGTGTCATTAATGCAAGAAGGAATATCGATTGATTTTATGCAGCCGTTCAATCAAAGGAAAGCATTTGCTAAACCTATTTATGAGAAGAAATGTTAGCAATATTGCATGCACTAAAGAAAATGGAGAACTTACCCATGAAGACACTAAGGTAAAAAATGATCATGATAGTTCTAAACACTTTTTGGAACAAAACTATCTTCAAGAGAAGAAAAAATGGTCACAAAAATGTTGGGTTATGACTTGAAATAATCTACAAAAAGGAAAGCTTAATGTTGTTGTAGATGCACTCGAAGAAAGAAATGAAGAGGTGGAAGAATTGCTTTGTACTGTTTTCATTATCCAACCAGATTGGATAACCGAAGCAAGATGAATGGAAGAAGGAAAAAGATGTATGGACACTCATTCAAAAGTTACAGCAAGATCCTAGTACATTTGATAAATTTAGTTGGAAAAATGATTCCTTATGGTACAAAGATCACTTATATCTTTTTAAGAATTCCCAACTAAAACAAAAGATTCTTCTGGAATTTCACACTTCTCCTTTAGGAGGACACTCGGGATTTTTAAAAACTCATTGTTGTGGCAAGAAAGATTTTTTTGGGATGGCCTTTAACCGATATTCAAAATTTTGTGACGGAATGTTTGGTTTGCCGCAGAATAAAGTTAATACAATTAAGACCTTAGACTTATACAACCTTTATCCATTCCAAGTCAACGTTGGGAGTAAGATTTCCAATGGATTTTACTGCTGTGTTTACTCTAAGTCCGAAGGAAAGAATGTCATCATGTAGGAATATAGATCAACAAGCATGCACACTTTTGTGCATTATCTCATCCATTTAAAGCAAGTACAGCTGTTACCACATTTATGGACAATTCAAAAGTTACATGGAAGCCCAAGGTTATTGTGAGCGACAAAGATCCTATTTTTATTGGAAATTTTTGGACGAAGTTATTTTCTTGTTTGGCACCAATTAGTTTATAGTTTCATCTTATCATCCTCAATCCGATGGTCAAACCCAGATAATAAATAAATGTTTGGAAGGACATTCTCGTTGTTTTGTATCTAATAAACAAACACAATGGGCTTATGGTTACCTCTCGTTGAATGGTGGTATAATACTCTTCCAGCATACCGCAAAACAAATGACCCCATTTATGGAACTTTGCTGATATCATCCACCATCCATCACATCATCTTTGAGAGAAAATTTTAACACAAAGTGAAGATCACATTGAGCATCAGCAAGAAGTTCTCCAACTCTTAAAGGACAACTCGAATTTGGCACAAAATCGAATGAAACAACAGCAGACTAACATCGTAGCGAGAGAAGTTTTGATGTTTGGACATTGGGTATTTTACCACAAAATTCATACAAACAAATGTCCCTCACAAGCTAAGAATGATAATAACAATTATCACCAAAAGTACCATGGTCCTTACAAGGTGTTGCAAAATATTGGTACCATATACAAATTGGAGCTTCCTCGCTTCTTCGGCGAGCACATCCGCTTTTCCATGTTTATGCTTAAAGAAGGTTATAGAAAAAATCTTCAATTCAAAACAATATTTCCGTAACTCGATGAGGAAGGGAAAATCATATTGGATCCCGAAGTGGTCATGAAACAAGAACTTGACAACTACGGAATCGATCAATTTAAGAGTATCTCATCATGGAAGAACTTACCCACCCAAGATTCTACATGGGAGGATGAGCACCCTTGCTGCATACCCGTAGCTACCAAGCGTTGGAGGACAACACTTTTTTGAAGGAGAGGGGGCATGTTAGGTCCCCATATCACTAGTATAGTCCTTCATTATTGTTAGTAAACCCCTTATTGTTATTATTGTACCCTTGTAACCTCTATATTTTGTTATTATTGTGCCCTTAAATTATTATTGTTAGTCGTAATAGACTACATCGCTCTATACCACTAGGATTACATTATGGCCCCATGGACTCCTATATATAGAAATGAGGTTTTGTAAATTGTATCATCCAAGAATTGTTCATTTATGTAATGTATTGGAGTTTTCCCCCTCGAAGTGGCTCATTTCTAAGGCGTTGATATCTCTTTTCTTCTATTTTTGGAGCTAGTTACACAACAATATACTTCTATGAATTTTCTTCCCTCTACCTCTGTCCTTACTATGACCCCCATGGTTGAGAATTTTTACCTCAGAATCACTTCTTGATAGGGTATCAGTGAGGGTTTCAGAACAATGGCTTGATGATAATGTAAATGAGGGTGAGAGGAACTGACCGTTAGGGTATGAATGATGTGGGTTGGGCGATCTTATAAATGAAATAGGGATTCGGTTTGGATTTTTTATGTAATTATGAGGAATGAATGGCAGATTTTAAATTTTATTTGATTTGACACAATATTGTCATCTCAACTCTTAGCAATAATGTTTTTTGAACTGGTGGTACAATGTCCATATAATTCATACACTAAATTTTTGACCCTTATTATAAAATTAAATATTTGTATACCTTTTGAATTAATGTTGCTAACCCTTGGTCGCTCCTTTTTGCATTATCTCTAGGTGCTTTCATTGGTGGATTTCCTTAATTCTTCAATTTCTTCAGTCAAAGGGTTCTATCAAACATTAGATACAGAAATCTATTAGAGCTACAGATTCTTAGATATCCTATAGTTGTTTTTATTCTAGAAATAAAAGAAAGGGATGAAAAGAAAATGGGATTTAGAACAATTATGAAGAAAATTTAAGGTTCCAGGAGTCCCTGGTTTTCACCTTCGATTTTCTGTATAAACATGCCAACAATTGTTGGTTTTCTTATTATATATATAATAAGGCTTTAGGCTGGAGAAGAAGAAGAATTCTTCCTAACCAACCTCAAATCATAATTCTTTTGAAAAATCTCAACAAATTCCTCCTTTGTTAATGGCTTGTGATAAATTCTTAGTCGATGTCCATTCATAAGGAGAGGAATTTTCCCTTTATAAATGGTCCTAATCCTGACTACTCCATTTTCAAAGACTTTTTCAATATCATAAGGCCCAAGCCAATGAGTTTAAAATTTTCCTTGAAAATCCTTAAACTTAGAATCAAAGAGTAATGGCCAATCCCCTACTTGAATTTTTTTTTCTTTGATGTATTTGTCATGCTGCTTGGATCTCTGTTGTTGAACTATACTACCCTTCTGAATAAAATCTTGCCTTATTTCATCAAGCTCATTTATTTGTCACATTCTCTGCTTTTGTGCCTCTGATAGGTCAAGTCCAAATTTAATTATCGTCTTGAAAGATCTTATTTGAAACTCAATAGGAAATAGGAATTGCTTCCCATAAACAAGTTCATAGGGAGTGTTGTATCTTAAGGGACAATCCCTTAGCCGTGGTAAGGAATCAATGCTCAAGACATATATATTTATATGTCATATAAATATTATATCAAATGGTATTTTCTTAATCACCTTCATATATTAATTGTTAAAACCCTCAAGAAACTTATGTAACAAATGCTTCACAATGCCATTATCTGCTGATATTAAATGGAGTGAGAAGAATAACATAAAAGAATCTCAAACTGATATGTTGATGAACAAAATATATCACTTGAAACTTTAGAGGAAATTTTATGAAAGTAGAAAAGTTAAAATGAGGGAGCGCCCATTAAGGATATTTAACTCTTTATCACATATGTAAAAAGAGACATGCAAATTCACATTGTTATTACTTACCTTATTCACAAGGAAATATATATACGGAACCGGAAAACATATCAACAACAATAGATGCAAGAATCTTGATTTTCATTCATTAATCATCGTAAAAGTGAGCACAAAATTTGCGTAGTCCAAAGGTCCAAAACTTCCGTGAACCTTTCCTTTTCTTTCTTTTCTTTAAACACAATGCAAAAGCAGTTTGCAAATCGCTAAAACTACTTCTAATCGCTCAAACTACTTGAAACTTCTTAAACTACCTATTACATATGATCAAAATTTTTATTACAATTGAACTTCCTTACCGCAGACAAAATAAAACTTAAATCCCAATCTATTTGTTGAATATGAATTGGTCCTCTTGCCGCCGTATCCTCTTGATTAGGCCGATTTTTCTTTCTTTGCTGAGGGATCTCAGTAGTCACCATCTCCGGTGCTCGCTTTTCCACACTTCAATGTTTGTCTTAGGAGAATTAATCAGCTTGTCACACTCCAACCTAAAGGCAGTGATCCTGTTGAATGTTGGTCACTCTGTAAATAAGGTCTTCACCAACCATAAGAGCTGAAAATGCCTCTGAAGAAAGTTAATAACTATTGCTCCTTTCAAAATCCGAGTCTTCTCATGAGTGTTATCCACTTTTCTTTTTGATAATACCAGTAGTGGTTCATAGGAATCCCATGATAAAATACTACCTCCAAGGCCCCAGTATGATGGAAATCCTGCCCTGGATCTTTTTTCATATAGATTGTCAAACTTTTTTATTGCCTCTTTAATATTTGTCAACTTTTTCTCTCTGGTTTTCCTGCAAGTATTTTTAACAATCAATTTGTTAATCTCCACAGCATATATAATTCTATCTTTAATCTCATTTTCCTCTAACTCTTGATCAGTCTTAGAATCAATGAAATCAATAAATTTATTTTCCCATATGACTTTGTTAATAGTCTTCTGCTTGTCTGCCATAACCTGCTCCTCAAAATCTCTGATAATGCCTTTTTCTTCTGATACAATAATCAGAGATCCCCAAGATCCTCTCATTTCTTCAATGATTTCATTCCAAATGATATCTTTAGCTTGAATCAAAGTTATGTTTCCCTTCGATTTCTCCTTAAAGATCTTAATCTCAACATCAGATGTTTGGTAATATGTCCTGTATTTATTAATTTCCCCATCCTTGGCTTGGATTATTTTTGTTACTATCTCTAGATAATTTTGTGCCCTTTTTAGATCTCTCTATGCCATCTTAAATTCAGTGTTCAATTGATATATCTGCGCTTCTGGATCATCATTTCTAGATGGAAAACTGATAGTGCAGGAATGAGAATCAATCTGATTCTGTAATGACAACATAGTTTCCTTCAACTTAGTAATTTCTTCTTCTTTCTGCAAGATCCACTGAAGAAGGCTCTCTTTCTCACTTTCCACTTTTTCCACCTTTTCTACCATAGAATGCTCTCCTGTAGGTAACTTCAATTTTTTCTTCAACACAGAGATGTCTGATTCTGAACTTTGTAGCAACTTCTGCACAAAAAACTTGTCATTTGGATCTACTCCAATCTTTACAATTATCTTCTTGAGTTCTTCATTATATGTTGTTAAAGCCCTGGAGTTGGCTTTCTCCAATTTCAGTTGCTTGATCACTTTCCCTAGCATGTTTTCAGCCTTAAGAGCCATTGTATTAGTTTTGGTCAAATCATTTACTATCAGTTGACCTGTTTGCATATGTAAATTTACTTTATCAAGCAAAGGAATTTTTCTTACATCAACAGTTAAATTTATAGTATTGAAATTATTTGATGACCCTATACTCATATCAGAGGGGTGAGAAAGAGAAATCTTAAACTGATATTTTTCAAGATCCATGGAAGTCAACAATCTTGTTTGATCTGGTGTTATTTGATACTCGGCCTGTGCCTCCATGCTAGCCTTCATCCTTTGGTTTCTTTCAGCAATCTGAGCAAATAATTGTTTGATCAAAGGTACTTGTTCCTGAGCATCTCCATGTCTTCGTGGTGAGGCTGGGACATTTTTATCATCTCCTAGTTGAAGTGAGAAACTAGGTTGAGCACCTACTAAGTCTTCATTGAACTTTGTCCTTTTTTCAGCTCTTTGCTCCTCATCTTCAGAATCTACAATTGCTTCTTTATTTCTCTTGCTTGATTTCTCAGATATGACAGGATTCTTTATATTGGAGCCAACAGAACCTACAAAACCCTTATTTTATAGCTTCTCTATGTCAAGTCTGCTTTCATGAACAAATGCTGAGTAACCATTTTCTATTCTTTTATTTGAAATCACGTTATAGGGGTTATAAGCCCACTTATCTCCTAACAGTAAGTGAATTTCATCTAACATCATGCTAACTTCATCAGTTTCTTGTCTCATATTGACTATAAACGAACCCACATACATAGGTAGCTTAAACATATGCCCCTTTTTCATAGGTACAAAATGTATTTGGTCAACATTCAAACTCTGCCTAATGAATTCTAAGGCAAATAATCTCATAGGCATAAATATAGGAAGCCTATATGGTTCTACCCCAACCCCATAAAGTATAATATCTGAGTAGTCTTCATAAACATACCAATCTCCAAGTTTACAATTTGTTCCCAATTGCAGAAACTCCTGAGCCTTTGGCAAGAAACATGAGGGAGAAACCCCATTCAAAATACTATATGCAGTAGACATGAAATGATTTGCAAAATCGAACAGACCATCCTCATTTTGTTCCTCTCTTACTACATCAGTCCAAAACACTACTGACTACTTCTTTTTATTTACATCCACAATATTTAATCCCAAATGCAAGAATTCTTCCAGATTTTTATATAAAAAGAGGTAAATGATAAGAGAAGGGAACCTGAATGACCCAGTGAGTGATAAGCTCATGAGTTGAGTATTGAAAAATTCTTGCCAATATGAAGGAATATACAACACTACTCCTAGCTTCATCATCAATGCAAACAATCCAGGACTGATTTGTCAATTATGTTGTCACATTATTTTCCCAATATCTTTGACATACACCTCAACACCTACCAAAATTCTGCGTCAAAAACTTCCATGGAGAATTATTTTCTGTCAGGTACAAACCACTTTGTATCTTGCTTCAGGAAAAAGACAAATTGATTGAATTCTTGACCTGCAAGACTATCATAATGTGCCATCAATGAATCGTCAGTGAATTGAATATAAGATACTGACTCTGGGTAACATAGGGCTTGATGAATTAACAGGGCTGAGACTTGTAAGACATTCTCTCCTTGACAATTAATTACAAAGCATTTTCCAGGGTACATAACAGACACTAGCTAGTGCACAAACTCAGGAAAAAGGTGCGTTCTTGGAATACATGCAAACAATACACCGTTTTTTGCCATGGCGGAGAAAATTGGACATGATTTGTCATTTAGACAGACCTGATGATATAATTGAAGGTGTTCTGAAGAGAACACAGTGTCTTGGATATCCCTCTCAGTGTCCATGAGAGGAATCTGGCTGGATGAGCCATAAATAGATGAACGCTTAGCCATAATTCTGATTAGGGTGGCGAACAATGATAAGGTGGCGGACAACAATGGAAGAGAAAAGTGAAATCAAATTGATAAGGAAAGAGAAACAACATTAGCCTTGCGGAAAGAAGAACTAATTTAAATAGGTGGCACGGGGTTTATGAATTGAATGTTGAGTTGACGCGCCAAAAGACTGTTAAACAAAACCATGACATGGCTGAAAGCTATCGCCAACCAGCATCTTATGTCACTGTAGAAGGCCTCAAAGGTACAAAGAGCTCATCGGGGTCATGCCCCCATATTTAATCCTGATCGCAGATCTTGATCGGCCCCACAGTCAATGAGGTCAACTGCGGAGGGACCCTCTCCGTTAACCATGTGTCGAATGTGCCTGCAGGTTCCTCCTTTTATCTCCTGAAAAATAGATCTTCGGATCCCACTCAAATACCATCTCGGTCATTAACTGAATGCTGGGACCCATCTTCACGAATATTTTAAATTATTTAACTTTAAATTTATACAAAACATTACATATTTGAGTTAAAGTATGAACAACTTGTACTTTAACATACAATTTTTATATTTTTCCATTTTTTTTGTATTTTTGAAAAATTAAAATAAAGGATATTGCAAATGAGCCACAACAGGGAGTATGTCTTGTAGTGCTTCTCCATGTGGCATGGTAGGCCCATAAAGCTTCTGGAAGATTTTCTACCCAATCCCTTCTATGCAAATGTACATTCTTGGTAATGATTGCTTCAATCACTTTGTTAGTAGATTCTACTTGTCCATTTTCTTATGGATGAAATGGAGTATACTTTCGATGCTTGATTTTATATTCCTCCACTATCTTTTGTACCATTTTGGATGTGAATTGGGTACCTTGATCTATCAAAATTTACTTTGGGACACCAAAAAAAGTAAAAATATCCTAAAAAAGAAATGAAACTACAACATTTTTCAATAGCAAAATAAAGTGCTTTAGCTTCTACCCATTTATTAACATAATGAATACACACAAGAATATACCTCTTTTGTCTTTATGGTGGATTGATTAGTCCAACAAAATCCATAGCCCATTTCTCAAAATTTTTAATAAGTACCTGAAGTTGTAGAGGCATTTGATTTGAAGGAACATGTTTCCCCATTCTTTGAAAATTGTCACATCTCTTAACATATTCTTTGGCATCCTTAAAAAGGGAAGGCCAATAATATTCTAAGAGAAGGACTTTGTAGGCAGTTCTTTTATCAACGAAGTGTCCTCCACATGGTTCATAATGACATGATTTTATTATTTCAGGTATTTCTTCTCTTACACATCTTCAAATGATGAGATCTGGCCCTGCCTTGTACAATTCCTCATTTATCCATGAATAAGATGCATTCATTTGAACTATCTTTCTTTTTTCTCTAGGAAACAATAATGATGCTAATTTCCCTGTAGCCAAATAGTTAGCAATATATGCAAACCATGGAGATTTAGTGGATATTGCAAAAACACATTCATTAGGAAAATTACCCTCTATAGGTATATCATTGTTATCATTTTGAATTCTAGATCAAAAGCAGCTGTGTTTTGTTTTCCAGGTCAATCCAAAATAGTGATATTAAATTCTTATAACAACAATAACCATCTTGTGACTCTGTCATTAGTAATTGGTTTATTCATTAGATATCTAATTTCAGAATGGTCTGTATGAAGGAAATTTTCATAGCCAATGATGTAGTGTTTGAATTTTTTAATGGCATGGACAACAACTAAAAACTCCTTTTTAGTAACAGTATAATTTAACTCTATAGGAGTCAAATTTTTACTTGTATAGTAAATTTCATAAGGAGTCATGTATTTTTTTCCTAATACAACCCCCATAGTTGTATTTGAAGCATCAGTTGAAATATGGAAAGACAATTTCTAGTTTGTTCCTCTGAGGATAGGTGCTTCAGAAATTTTCTCTTTCAAAGTTTCAAAGGATTTTTGTAAATCAAGATTCCAACTGAATTCACAATCTTTTGTAATAAATTTTAAGAATGGAGATGCAATTTTTGTAATTTTTTCTATAAATATTATATAGTATCCAGTAAAACCAAGAAAACTCCTAATATCTCATCGAAAAATTAGATATGATAATTTAGAAATAACTTCTACTTTAGATGAGTCCACCTTAATTCCATTTCTTGAAATGTGGTGTCCAAAAAATATCCCCTCAGTAAACACCATAAAAAAATTTTCATGACTTAGTGAGAGATTTGTTTCCTTACATCTTATGAGAACTTTTTCAAAAATTTTAAGAGCTTCTTCAAAATAATTTTCATAAACTGTAAACTCATCCATATACAATTCCACACAATCATGAATTAGATCAGAGAAAATACTTAATACTTCTCTTTGGAATGTAGTTGGTGCATTACATAATCCAGAAGGAAGTACTCGGTAAGCATAATTTCCCCATGGATAAGTAAATGTGGTTTTGTCTTGATCTTTTGGTGCTACCTGAATTTGGTTATACCAACGAAAACCATCCAATAAGGAGAAATATTTCTTCCCTGCTAGTGTGTATAAAACTTGATCTATGAAAGGAAGTATAAAATGATCTTTCAAAGCTTCCTTATTCAGTTCCCTATAATAAATGTGTACTCTCCATTTTCCAATCTTTTTAGGAACAATTACTAAAGGTGAAACCCATTGACTGTCTGATATTGGACAAATGAAATTCACATTCAACAGTTTATGTAGTTCCTATTTAACAATTTACCTTAAGTTTGGATTCATTCTTCTTTGAGGTTGTCAGATTGGTCTAGCATTCTCTTCAATATATATGCGATGCATGCAAGTTTCAGGATTAATTCCTTTCATATCAGTGTATTCCCATGCATTATAAGAAGAGTGTTTTTGTAATATTTATATTAATTTATTCCTTTGAAATTATTCCATATTTTTTTTTACATTTAAATTTTTTCCTCGAATATTTCTATTGAAAAATTTCCAAATTATTCCATAGAATATAAAGACATATGTTGGGGTGATAGATATTCAATGTTGCACTATTCTTGAAAATGTTGACTAATATCAAAGTATGAAGAGGATTCATTATGAAAATTTTGACTAATATCAAAGTATGAAGAGGATTCATTATTTTCTTCATTAACTTGTGAGATAGTAAAAATAGGTTGTATATTGTTATCACTCAGTAATTTCTCCAAGTTCAAGAGAAATAGTCCGAGGTAACCACAAACCTACTTTGGAAATCTAGGATCTAGCCTTCCTAAATTTCAGAGAGGGCTCTCTCTTTATGATTTAACTTTGTATTTGTTTAATATTTTAGGCTAGTTATGATAGTTCAATTTGGTTTTGGTTTTGAAATGTTTGGTGGAAAATAATATTACTTGAAGACAAAATAAAGAGGGATCTACTAGTCCATTGGGCTATGGAGTCAAATTCTAGCAAGCAGAACTAGAAGGCAAGGCCAAGAGGATGCTAATGTATTCAGGGCAAGGTAGATAACCCTCAGAGATTTGGATAGATTGTTTTGATGAGATGGCTTGTTTTGGGATAAAGGGCAATGAAGAATCCTTTGATCCGGAAAAAGAGGAAGGAGACAAAGGTCAAACGAGACTAGGAGCAATTAAGAATTCCTAAATCCGGAAATCATCAGAAAACATTTAAATGATTAAGTAGTTAAGACATGGAGTTCTAACACTAGTCCTGAATTAATACTCCTATTTAATAATTAAGATTGAACAACATATATGAAATGAATGGAACTCAGAAAGTAAACAATGACAAGATAGATTCACTTTACTCTTCAAATTATCGCATGAATCTTGAATTATGAAGTCCAATTGGCAATTGTCTAGACTTCTGCTTTGAAATCAACACATGTGAGCCTCCAACGTACCCGAAAAATGTCTATAATGTTCTTATAAATTTTATTCCACACTAAACACTTCACAAACTGAAGTATTTATACAAATTTTAAACTAAAATATCTTGAAAAAATATCAAGATTGTTTTACAAATATCTCCAACTGTTTTACATAAATAGAACTTAATTAAATGACACTCAAACTAATGCATCTATTTGGCACTTTTTTTTATGGATAGGTGATGAGAAAAAGGAGAATTCGAATTTTATCCAACTCTTAGTTGATGATGAGGCATCCAAGTCACTAATAGTTTCCTTTCTTTGTGCATTCTGCTCCAGCAATTATGAAAACTTGGGGTCCAATGATACCTTTGTATTTCTCAATCCAAAATAGATATGTAAAGAGTGAAAGAGGTTATTGTAGATAAATATGTTGGTGCAATAAACCTCTCTCATTTTCCTAAAATGCCTCTCCAGCTGTGCACAATAGGTTCTATAACAAGATGTCTAAAACAAAGTTTTACATAGTCTAAAAAATAGGCTGTAAATATGCGCATGTATCTCTCATTCTGTAATACCTGTGAAAAACATGAGATGGGTTTTTTTATATGGGTATCTTAGGAACAAAAAAATCCTTCCGTTTTGTAAGATTTATTTCTGATTGGCCACAATCGTTTCTGAAAAATGATGACTTAACAGGAATTTTCTACAAAGAGAGCTTTCAAATATTGTTTAATATTTCCAAATCCATAATGGTTGTTAGAAAAGTGAGAAAGGTGTTTGTAGTAGAAGACCTTAAGAATATAAACCTCCTTCAGTTTTTCAAAATTCATCTTGGATTGGTCACAATAGTTTCTAAAAACCAATGACTTAAACATGAAATTTCTAAAAAAATGTTCCTTCTTGTTATCTTTTCATCTTTTCACCTTTTTGTTCTTTTAACTGTTTTACTTTCACTTTGGATAAACTTCATTGTTGGTGAAAATATTTTCATCTCTTTTTACCATTTACTACCTCTGTAACTTTGTTTTAACTTTCACTCTGACTTTTACCTGATACACTTTAACCACTTATACTCTTTGACTATTATGTTTTCAGTGACATTGTGAATTCTGATTTCACTTTTACCATTCACTGTGAAAATTTCATCATTCTTATCTCTCTCTGACTTGATTTTATTTTTTCTTTGTACACAAACTGTTTGTTGAATGAAGATTTTGATTTAAAATCTGAGAATTTGGAGCAAATAATTTTGTCAATTAGTATTGAAACTATTGGCACAATTTATTTTCTGATAATAACCTACAAAATTCAAACAATTTGTTAATGAAATCCAGGTCTGTAGGGAGGTGTTTGAAGGCTTTTGAAAGACCTCTGGAATGAGATCTTTTTGTGGAGGTTTAACTCTGTTTTTAGGCATTCTGGCTTCTTCTGTAAGATTAAATGGTTTACAGAAGTAATTTACTTTAAACAGAGGGGTAACTGAGCAATTTAGGCTAAAGATATCTTCTTTTGGGATTTTTTCTCAATTAGGTTTATCTGAGGATTGATACTGGGATAAGATAGGAAACAGGGTTTCCTGAATAGTTTAAATTGTAAAAAGGAGATTTTTAATAGATTTGTAGGCTTAAAAATCCTTTTGTGTTTCGGAATTGATCTTTAGAGGTCGTAAGCAGATGATTGGCTTTAAAAGGCACACAGAGGAAATTGTGTTTCCTGGAAAAAATTGGCCAAGGTTTGGCCTGTTTTTGGGAAATTTACACAGTTAATTCTCCTATTTAACAGTTTGTCTTCTAATGGAAGGTTTCGAATTGACTGTGCAGGATGGTAATTTAATAAAAAATACCTCAGATTGTAGGTATTTTGATGCTTTTAAAAGGGTTTTTGAATCTTTTGGTTATTCCTATGGATGGATCTAGATTGCTGATGCAGAGAATGGCTTTAATGATCCTCAAATAAGGAAAATTGTGGTCAAATTCGGCTTTGGGACAAGAGATTAACAAATAGGGGCTTAGGGCTCTTTACACAGTCGGGCGTAGTTTTCTTACTAGTCAAGACTGCACAAATACATATGAAAAATGATATATCAAAGGTTTAAACTTTAATATGAATCAACGTAGAATGCATTAAATGCAGGTCTAATCCAAGGCGGGAGGTGGTTTTATTTTTCGAATGCGAAAAACCACTTGTGGGTTTCGCGTCGGGATAGAGTGGTAAGTTGTTTTTTGCAAATTGAACGTGATCGAATAATATGGCGCCACGTTGTGTTGGGTGGTTTCATAAAACAAATCATTTCGCGTGATTTCGAGCTCAGGGCCATTGATCAGTTTCGGAGCACGAAACAGATCGTGTGCCGTTGGATATAAAAAGTGGGAGCGAACGGTCGATATGTGATGGGAAGGTGTGGGGAATAGGTTATGGCGAGGCTCGGGTGGCTTTATACGATGGCGCATTATAAATATAACAAAACCTTTGTAAAAATAGACTTTATAACCAAGGTTTTAATATATGGAATGGTTTATATATAAGCGGGTATAATGCAAAAGGTTTTATTGGGCAATGTTATATATATAAAAAAGTTCATATATATGGTAAAAGAGTGCGTGAGACGAGTTTAAACCAAGGTTAGGATATGATAAAGCTTAAAATGGTAATAAGCTTTTTATAGTGGCACGGATGAAAAAACTTTAGGATAAACGATAGAAGAGAGGTGATATGGTAAAGCTATATTTTTCCGATAGCTTTATTTATATTTTTATCTTTATTATATAGTTATAGACCATGGAGGGGTCCAATAACTATATGGGGCGGGATTATTTATATATGGTTAGTTTTAGACCAAAGGGGGTATTTTTTGGGTTTTTAATTTAACATGTGGATATTTAACTTTGGTCAAAAAATCTTATAATAGGAGGTTTTAGGGGGATATTATAAATAAAGGAGTTATATTAATAGGATAAGGTCTTTTCTAGGGAATTAATAGAATAAGTTAAAAATTAATATGATAGGGAAAATGGAATACTCAATAAATACATTTGTATGACCAAGTAAAGTGAAAACCTTAAAGCAAGTTTAACATTTAATGAATTCACCTCTTTTACTTAGCATAGAGTGCTTTATGAGGGTTTATATGCTTTGTATAATGGAGGGAGTTAATCAAAGGGGATTTCATGTATCATTAAGTAAGAAAATAGTTATTACTCAAGATTTCGAGTTATGATGGGTAAATAATGATAATTTGGGGATTATTATAGGAATTCAACACTTTCAACTAACAGTCATCAAGCCTTGGGTCCGGTCCCAACAGAAGTAAGAGAAATTCTCTGAGCCTCTTTGACTGAAAGTATAGAATGCAGAATGACTATAGGGGATGGGAAATTAGTAATTTTTTCCCGGTGATGAATATTTACTAGCTTCTTCCCACTTCTTTCTACCTACCCAACTTTTAATCTAACATTTTTTCTTCCTTTTTGCAGGTGCATTTGAGCTAGCAACCTTGAAACATTTTATTATTTTGAAAGAAGTAAAAACTAAATAAATCTACCATATATCTTCCAAGGGCTCAGATTAAACTGACGAGCACGTCTTTATTCTCTACCTATCTATGGATTAGTCGGGATTAAACTGTCTGACTAATATTTATTCACTATCTATAACATGTAAATTGAAACATGACAAGTCAAGATTGAATAGTTCAACTCATCATGGATTATGGCATTTATTGAAATTATGCCATAATCATCTGAAAGTAAAAAGAAGTGGTGTTTGGATTTGCACACTTTCATGTTTTATTTATTTTTCTTTGGGGTATATTATTTTTTCTAAGTCCTTTGATTTTTCTTTTAGGACTTTTACCCTCGTTTTTATTTATTTATTTATTTTTACAAAATATGGGAAAAAAACTTGTAGAAAGAAAGGTATGTACATATTTACAAGACTATCAAAAGTCAATTCCAAATTATGAATCCTATATTTATAGGACCCTAACATCGGCTTCACATGGGGATGGCATCTCCTTGTGAGATGTCAAGAACATCGTTGACTAGTAGCCTGATCCATTGGGCCAATCCCAAACGTGCATTTGCTGTGGATAAAAATCTTGAACTGAATATAGTCCTTTTTCTGCAAACTGAAATATGATTTGAAACTAAAAGAACATACTGCAATTCTCAAACCAAACTGATTAGATCTTAAATATCCTTAGGACCTTCTCCTTGGCTTTAAATCTTAATGAATTTATTTCAAAAGTAGCCGAAAACTAAAAAGTAAAAAAAAATGCTCATAATTCTAAGCTTATTTGCACTCATATACCTACTCGAATCTACTGTTAATTTTGGTAAATCAGGTAATGCAAAAATGCCAATGAAGCTAGTCAAGTAGCTGTAGAAATGAATGGATAATTTGACTGTTTGTCATCAAACTTGGAAGTGTAATTTGATCATGTGTCTTCATAATCAATGATATGATGTGAAATGGAAATTTCTGATATATTTGATCCTCATAGATAAAACATGTTTGCATACTTGAGCTAAAAATATTCTCCATATAATTTGCTATAGGATCATCAAAATCATAATGTATGATTTGTGCTTCTAGGCCTTCAATGACTAGTTGTTTAGTTGTATTCTGAATATTAAACCCTGAAAATATTTCTTCAGTCTTGTGTTTGAAATAATAATCATCCTCAATCTGCAAGTCAAAAGATAACACAATTTCCCCTTGCTTTGGAGAAGGAATATTTTCCAAGAATTCTTTAGGATCTCAGAAGTTATAAGACTGAATTTGAGAATGTAAAAGTTTAATTTTGTTTTCATAATTTTCAGAAATTATCTTAAGAACACATTTTTAAGTTGAGGAGAATATTTTCTTAATTTCAAAATAAGAAAGACAACTCTTAGAAAATCCTCATAAAGCTAAAATTCTAGTATCTCATCCCTCAAAATAGCAGCTAGTGATTGTTCAGTGAAATTAGCTTGAATTTGGAGAACATAATTGCCATCATACTGATCATACTTAGGCAAATATTCAAAAGAAGGAATGTCATCAATCATAAACATTAGATCAGTATATTTCTCTTCTAACAATCCTAATATAACTTGATTAGGTTAGCTGCATTCTATTTGAAATTCATCATTTTGCTCAATAGGAGTGCTATCAAGAAATGGGTCTTTTTGAGAAGGTAGAACAACATGAGCATCAGCCTGTTCTTATGTTTCTTCATGGATGAAAAATTTAGTAAATTCATCAACATTACAATAAGTATAAACAATTTCTTCATTATGTAAATATTTTGATGATGGTTGCATGTTTAGAAGCAAATTGATTTCTTCTTCGGTGAGGGGGGGTGGGAATCTCTGAATTTTTAGATTGAAATGACAATTGTTTTTTCTCTTATCTAAAAATTGATCATGAGGTTGAATATTTTCTTTAACTTAATTCAAAACATTAAATGAAACATCATTTGTTACTACAGACGGGCTTTGTGGATCTTGATTCATCTCCTGATCTATTTCATCTTTGTTTAACTCCTCTTGATTATCATGACATTTAACTTGAGAATGAAAGTTATGGAATTCTTCTAATAAATATTCAGGATGCCAATTTCCAAAATCTTCATCAATATTTTTAAGGTAATGTATGAGATCTTCAGCTTGATCACAACAATTTTCAGCTAATGATAAAGATGGAAAATCTTCTTTGTAATGCTCATAAAATACCTTATGAAAATCTTTTAGAGAAAATAAACTAGCAGGTTTGAGAACTTCATACCATTCCCTTGCTTTTCCTTCTAAGTTTGCCATGAATATATTCATGAGGCAATCCTCATGCTTAGCACCCTTCAATCTCGATGAGTGTATATGAAATTTAATGAGATGTAACAAAGGATCATCAGTATTCTCATCTTGAAACATGGTCAGATTTTTACCCCAATTTACCTTTGGTAGTTTTTGTGGAAATCCAGGTATGTGATCTCTGCTCATGGGAGCATAATCTCTTTTTATTCTTGGATCATCTTGAAAATTAGCCATAACGAAAGGCCACTGTATATGTAAAACCAAGTTAGATCCTTATATAAAATACAACATATATTGAAAAAATTTCTTAACGAGAAAGAACATAATGTATTGGATTAAGATCCAAGTTGAAAGCTTGATCTTTCCATATTTTTCTTCCAGGTTCATTCCTCTAGTGGAGTCTTGATTTTTAAATTGATGTGGAGTTGCCAGGTGGATGATTTTAACCTTTTTGTGTCTGACCACTGTCCACCCTCATAGAACAGATCTGAACCTGTAAAATATTTCTGAATAAAAAGGTTAGTCTTCCCCAGTGGATTCGCCATTATGTTATCACTCAGTAATTTCTCCAGGTTCAAGAGAAATAGTATGAGGTAACCACAAACCTACTTTGGAAATTTAGGATCTAGCCTTCTTAAATTTTAGAGAGGGCTCTCTCTTTATGATTTAACTTTGTTTTTGTTTAATATTTTAGGCTAGTTATGATAGTTCAATTGGGTTTTGGTTTTGAAATTTTTGGTTGAAAATAAGATTACTTGAAGAAAAATTAAAGACGGATCTACTAGTCCATTGGGCTATGGAGTCAAAGTCTAGCAAGCAGAACTAGAAGGCAAGGCCAAGAGGATGCTAATGTATTCAAGGAAAGGTAGATAACCCTTAGATATTTGGATAGATTGTTTTTATGAGATGGATTGTTTCGAGATAAAGGGAAATGAAGAATCCTTTGATCCGGAAAAAGAGGAAGGAGACAGGGGTCAAACGGGACTAGGAGCAATTAAGAATTCCTAAATCTGGAAATCAGCAAAAAACATTTAAATGATTAAGTAGTTAAGGTAGGGAGTTCTAACACTAGTCCTGAAGTAATACTCCTATTTAATCATTAAGATTGAAAAACATATATGAAATGAATGGAAATTATAAAGTAAACAATGACAAGATAGATGCACTTTACTCTTCAAATTATCGCATGAATCCTGAATTATGAAGTCGAATTGGTTGTTTTCTAGATTGCTGCTTAAAAATCAACACATGTGAGCCTCCAACGTACCAGCAAAATGTCTATAATGTTCTTAGAAATTTTATTCCACACTAAACACATCAGAAACTGAAGTATTTATACAAATTCTAAACTAGAATACCTTGAAAAAATATCAAGATTGTTTTACAAATATCTCCAACTGTTTTACATAAATAGAACTTAATTAAAGGACACTCAAAACTAAGGCATCTATTTGGCACTATTTTTTATGGATAGTTGATTACAAAGAGGAGAATTTGAATTTTATCCAACTCTTAGTTGATGATGAGGCATCCAAGTCACTAACTGTTTCCTTTCTCTGTGCATTCTGCTCCAACAATTCTGCAAACTTGGGGTCCAATGATACCTTTTTATTTATCAATACGAAATTGATATGTAAAAAGTGAAAGAGGTTATTGTAGATAAATATGTTGGTGAAATAAAACTCTCTCATTTTCCTAAAATTACTCTCCAGCTGTACACAATAGGCTCTGCACAACGATGTGTAAAATAGAGTTTTACAGAGTCTGAACAATAGGTTGTACAAATGTGCATGTATCTCTCATTCTGTAATACCTATGCCAAAAGTGAGATAGGTTTTTTTATATGGGTCTCTTAGGAACAAAAAACTCCTTCCGTTTTTTAAGATTTCTTTCTTATTGGCCACAATATTCTATGAAAAATGATGACTTAAAAAGAAGTTTTTGCAAAGAGAGCTTTCAAATATTGTTTAATATTTCCAAATCCATAATGGCTGTTAGAAAAGTGAGAGAGGTTTTTGTAGTAGAAGAACTTACGAATATAAACCTCCTTCATTTTTTCAAAATTCATCTTGTATTGGTCACAATAGTTTCTGCAAAACAATGACTTAAATATGAAATTTCTGAAAAAATGTTCCTTCTTGTTATTTTTTCATCTTTTCACCTTTTTGTTCTTTTAACTATTTTACTTTCACTTTGGATAAACTTCATTGTTGGTGAACGTATTTTCATCTCTTTTTACCATTTACTGCCTCTGTATTTACTTTTATTGTTTACCTGTGACTGCTCTGTAACTTTGTTTAACTTTCACTCTGACTTTTACCTGATACACTTTAACCACTGATACTCTGACTGTTATGTTTTCAATGTCATTGTGAATTCTGATTTCACTTTTACCATTCACAGTGAAAATTTCATCATTCTTATCTCTCTTGGACTTGATTTTATTTTTTCTTTGTATGCAAACTGATTGATGATTGAAGCTTTTGATTTAAAATCTGAGAATTTGGAGCAAACAATTTTTTCAACTAATATTGAAACTGATGGCCCAATTTCTTATTTTGATAATAACCTGCAAAAATCAAGCAATTTGTTAATGACACAGCGGTTTGCAAGGAGGTGATTGAAGGCTTTTGAAAGACCTATGGAATGAGATCTGTCTATGGAGGTTTAACTCTGTTTTTAGGCATTCTGGCTTCTTCTGTAAGATTAAGTAGTTTACAGAAGTAATTTACTTTAAACAGAGGGGTAACTGAGCAATTTAGGCTAAAGATATCTTCTTTTGGGCTTTTTGCTCAATTAGGTTTATTTGAGGATTGATATCATAATACAAACCACATCTAAATTTCTTATTTTATACACAACCTCGCAAAATCAAACAATTTGTTAATGACATGTGTTAGTCATAAGTGAGGTGATTAATGTTTTGAAAGACCCATGGAATGAGATCTCACTGTGGAGTTTTTAACTTCCTTTATACCTCAGTCCTCATTTTTCCGAAGATTACCTTTGTCCTCTTAATTTACTTTTAAACAGAGAACTATAACTTAGGTTGTGATATCTTCTTTGGGCTCTTTTGGCCAATTAGGTTTATCTCGAGGACTATATTGATGACAGGAAACAGGGTTTCCTAAATAGTTTAAATTGTAAAAAGGAGATTTTTAATAGATCTGTAGACTTTAAACTCCTTTTGTGTTTCGGAATTGATCTTCAGAGGTCGTAAGCGGATGATTGGCTTTAAAAGGCACACAGAGGAAATTAGGTTTCCTGGAAAAAATTGGCCAGGCTTTGGCCTGTTTTGGGGCAATTTACACAGTTAATTCTCCTAAATAACAGTTTGTCTTCTAATGGAAGGTTTCGAATTGACTGGTAATTTAATAAAAAATACCTCAGATTGTAGGTATTTTGATGCTTTTAAAAGGGTTTCTGAATCTTCTGGTTATTCCTGCAGATGGATCTGGATCACTGATGCAGAGAATGGCTTTAATGATCTTCAAATAAGGAAAATTGTGGTTGAATTCAGCTTTGGGACAAGAGATTAACAAATAGGGGCTTAGGGCTCTTTACACAGTCGGGGGGAGTTTTCTTACCAGTCAGGACTACACAAATACATATGAAAAATGATATATCAAAGGTTTAAACTTTAATATGAATCAACATAGAATGCATTAAATGCAGGTCTAATCCAAGGCGGGAGGTGGTTTGATTTTTCGAATGTGAAAAACCACTGGTGGGTTTCACGTCGAGAAAGAGTGGTAAGTTGTTTTTTGCAAATCGAACGCGATCGAGTAATATGGCGCCACGTTACGTTGGGTGGTTTCATAAAACAACTCATTTTGCGCGATTTCGAGCTCAGGGCCATCGATCAGTTTCAGAGCGCGAAACAGATCGTGCCGTTGGATCTAAAAAGTGGGAGCGAACGGTCGGGATGTGATGGAAAGGTGTGGGGAAAAGGTTATGGTGGGGCCCGGGCGGCTTCATATGATGGCGCATTATAAATATAACAAAACCTTTGTAAAAATAGACTTTATAACCAAGGTTTTAATATATGGAATGGTTTATATATAAGCGGGTATAATGCAAAAGGTTTTATTGGGCGACGTTATATATATAAACAACGTTCATATATATGGTAAAAGAGGGCGTGAGGCGAGTTTTAACCAAGGTTAGGATATGGTAAAGCTTAGAATGATAATAAGCTTTTTATAGTGGCGCAGATGAAAAAACTTTAGGATAAATGATATAAGAGAGATGATGTGGTAAAGCTATATTTTTCCAATAGCTTTATTTATATTTATATTTTTATTATATATTTATAGACCACGGAGGGGTCCAATAACTATATGGGGCGGGATTATTTATATATGATTAGTTTTAGACCAAAGGGGGTATTTTTTGGGTTTTTAATTTAACACGTGGATATTTAACTTTGGTCAAAAATCTTATAATAGTGGGTTTTTTGGGGATAATTAGATAAAAGGGGTTATAATAATAGGATAAGGTTTATTTATAGGGATTTAATAAATAAATTAGAAGTTAATATGACTAAGGACAATAAAAAAACACCAAAATATAATTATATAACTAAGTAAAGTGATAATGTGAAAGCCAAGCTTTATCATTTAAAATTTGACCACTTTGACCTAGAATATAATTTTTTTGGAGGGTTTTTATGCTTTTATGAATGAAGGAAATTAGTCAAAAGGGGATTTTATTTTTCATTAAGTAAAAGGTCTTTACTTATGAAATTAAAGTGTAATAGATGAATGTAGGGTAAAAGATGATAATCAGGGATTTAAAAATAGTAATTCAACACTTTTTAACTTATCAGTCATTGAGTCTTGGTTCCGGTCCCAACAGAAGTTAGAGAAATGCTCTAAGCCTCTTTGACTGGAAGTCTAAAATGTAGAACAACTATAAGGGATAGGAAATTAGTGATTGTTGCCATGTGTAAATATTTACATGTTTCTTCCCACTTCTTTCTACCTACCCAACTTTTAATCTAACATTTTTTCTTCCTTTTTGCAGGTGCATTTGAGCTAGAAACCTTGAAACATTTTATTCTTTTGAAAGCAGTAAAAACTAACTAAATCTACCATATATCTTCCAAGGGCTTAAATTAAACTGATGAGCTCCTCTTTATTATCTAGCTATCTACTGATTAGTTAGGATTAAACTGTCTGCATAATATATATTCACTATCTATAACATGTAAATTGAAACATGACAAATCAAGATTGAATAGTTCAACTCATCATGGATTATGGCATTTATTGACACTCTGCCATAATCATCTGAAAGTAAAAAGTAGTGGCATTTGGACTTGCACACTTTCATGTTTTATTTCTTTTTATTTGGGGTATATTATTTTTTCTAAGTCCTTTGATCTTTCTTTTAGGACTTTTACCCTCTTTTTGATTTTTTATTTTTTTATTTTATTTTTTCAAAATATGGGAAAACAACATGCAGAAATAAAGGTATGTACATATTTACAAGACTATCAAGAGTCAATTCAAAATTATGAATCCTATATTTATAGGATCCTAACGGAACCTTCGTAGAAAAAACGTTATAGCGAAATTTCCACGATAACTGATTTGAAGCAGCGAAAACCCTAGAATCCAAAGCTTTGATACCAAATGTTGTGAAACCAACTCCAGAAATAGAAGAAAAGAGACATCAACGCCTTAGAAATAAGCCACTTCGAGGGGGCAACCTCCAATACATTACATGAATGAACAATTCTTGGATGATTCAAATTACAAAACCTCCTTTCTATATATAGGAGTCCATGGGGCCACAATGTAATCCTAGTCGACCTAATAATAATAATTTAAGGGCACAATAATAAAAATATGGGGGTTACAAGGGTACAATAATAACAATAAAGGGGTTACACTACCAACAATAAGGGACTATACTAGTAATATAGGGACTTAACAAAAACTTAATTTATATATCTGGATATGCATAAATTGGTCAAAATAGAGTGAATATGGATGGTATATGGATGGATATCGTGGAAATAAACTGTATTTAATTAAACAAAATTGGATAAAAAACGAGGGCCAGCATCTCCCTACTGTTGATGTACAAGCATGTCCTCATGCTTTCTTCTTTCTCTTGGATCTCCTAAGCTCTGATGTGGATATAGTACCTGATCCAAATGCCTCCTGTTGTGTTGCTTGCAAAAGAAAATCTGCCCCTTTATATTGTTCTCCCTTATAGATTGAAGCCATGACTTTTTGTCTTTCATATTTATACTTCCATGTGTTTTTCTCATTCAGCCACCTGTAAGCTTGTTTACAAAGAAGGGTATTCTTTATCTCTAATTTTTCAACTTTCTCATTCAGTTTTTCATTTTCCTTGATCAATTTGGCATTGTTTTTCTTGTATGTCTTGTTCTATTGCTTCAAATGCCTCTCCATAATTTTTCTTACCTCCAATTGATATGTCAAATTTTTTTATTTTGCTAAGGTGCATCTCTTTCTCTTGCTCTCTTGTGTCTCTGGCAAATGAAGTGGCTTCTGCCTCAACATTATCAAAGTATGAATCTCTTTCCAATGTCTTTTCATAGGCTTCTTTCTGCAATTTTTCAATGATTTCATCAACTTGTTTTTTGTGGGAAGTGTTTCAACAATTTGTACCTCAGGGTCTTTCTCTTTATTGCTTGTGTCTGCTGGACTTTTTCTCTTATGTCTTCTGGGAATGGATAGGAAAGATGCTTCTCTCTCAATCATGATAGTGTCTTGTTGATTTTTGGACCTTGTCCTTGGATAAAGAGGTGAGTTCATTATGCTCTTCGTTTCATGGACTAGTTTAAACTTATCCTCTATGATTTGTTCTTCAAATTGATGTTGAGTTAAAAACTCTTTCCACACTACACCCTTGGTTTTCATTTGATACTCTACAAAAATTTGGATGAGCCCCTGATGGTAGATTTGTGCTTCCTTGGGTTTAGTTTTATTCATCATATTATCTATCATTTTAATCAAAACTTTAGAGAAGAAGTATGGAAAATTGACTTTCACTTCTCCCTTGATATGTTGGAGCAAATTGATATGATAGAGATGCACTACACTGTGCCTAATGTCACATGTGAAAAATCTCTGAATAATTAACACCAACTCTGCCCATGGCTCATTAAACCATTCCCTCATAATCCCCTTGGTTCTATCAAATGATCCTTTCCTATTTTTCTCCAAAAATAAATTCCATCCCTTATCTTTAAAGTGCAAACCCTTATGATATTGTTCCCCTGACGATGGTAGTTCTAAGGCCTGAGAAATGGATTCTAGATTTAATGGGATAACTAAGTTTCCCACCATGGTTTGCTCCTATGTGTAATTGTTTATGAACTCCTTTGTGAAGCTCTCATTGTGTCCATTAAAATTTTGGAGGCAGCCTATTATACCAGCCTGATAAAGTTTTTCTATGGTCTCTTTTTCCCAATGCTCAATCTGGAAATCTTTTCGTTCTACCCTGGTAGTCATATCCTATGAAAACCAATTTATGTAACCTTGCACTACCAACTTTCTCATTTTGAAAATAAAAATTATGCACACATATAGATCTTGTTGACTTATTCATGCATTTTTTTCATGGTGATAAGGCTTGCCTCTTCTCTGATGCTTTTGACAAGGGAATGAAATAAATCTTCTTCAACCTATGTTTTCTTAAAAACGAGCCGACTACTTCCACAAACTGATAAAAGCACAAATTTTTGATATAGAAAGATCATAAAAACATTGTAAACTTGTTTTTATTAATCTATTTCTCATTTTCTATTCTCTGTTTTATCAAAAGTTTGTAAAAAAATCCTCTTTTTTTATTTATAATTCTTTGTCTCTAAATTTACTATGTAATTTTTTTTTTTTAATTTATACCATGGTGTTCTTCTGCGCTTTGAATCCACACATAATTCTTCCTCCACAGAGACAAATTCATTTTGCATTCAAACTGGAATGATTTAGGTTCACTGTTTGAAAAAATATTCAACAAATGGCTCACTGTGTATATGTCAAACAATCATCAAATGGCTCATAAAATGACTCACTGTATTTTTCAAAATTCACTCACGGTGCAACACTCTGTTTTTTTTAAAACGAAATATGACAATTTTGTGATTGTATGTGGAAGAATTCAATTTCGTTTACGTGCTTTAGATCAATCCCAAAATTTTCTCTGAGTTTAGCCTCGTATCCCTGCATTTTCACAACATTACTACTATTAAGACTCCTCTTCAATCATCTCAGAATCCTCATGTGCTAGTAGGTGGCAGAGTTAAGCTAACGGTGGCAGAGACAAGCTAAACGGCGGTAGAGACACAAATTTATAACTTTTAGTTTAACTCGTGTTCAACATAAAATCTCGAGTTTCATTCATTCTGAATATCTGTTTACCAGTGAGAAAAATACAGAGTTTGTTCTTACCTATTCCCTTCCACGAGAATTCTGAAATTTTTTGGTGTGTTTGATTAACACGACAGCAGATATCTTGGCTCAAATCTCAGTCAACATCAATGCGCCTTCTCTTCTTATTTCTCCGCTCCTCTTTTGCTATTTCTTATGCTTGCTTCTCTCGGATTAAGTTCCTCTTCACAGCCTCTCTGTGTTTTCTTACTCAATTTCGTTCTTCTCGGGATGTTCAAACGCGTGCCTATGGTTTGCACAACGTTCAACTTCATTTTTCTGAGCCTGCAATGGTTGTGATTGTGAAAGAGTGAAATCACAGGGATATATTAGTTATAAAAAAAAATGGCGAAGGCTTTAGTATTTGCACAGGGTTTGTTTATGTCATAGCACTGTGTTTTTGAATCTGTGTTGATTTTTTTCATGCTGAACTCTTACTCGAATGCCTCCATGGCTTAGTTTCTCTTACCTGCACTACATCCTTGCTCCACGGTATCTGCATACGTCCAGTCACCATAACTCACGTTCTCTGCTTCACTCATATCCACCTTCATTCCTTTGCATGCCCATACCTTAATCGAAATGCATCATAATTTCGTTATTTTCATTGCATCATTTCAACTTAGGTTATGTGATTTGTATTGTTTTGTTATTTTACATTGCGCACTCCATACCTTAGCTCTTTTCTTATGATATGCATATTGTGTTTTGTAGCTTAGGTTTTCAACTTTTTATTGTTTAATTTAATTTTAAAATGACCCTGGAATGGTCATGTTTAAAATTAAATTTCTATCATGACACTAACCTTTGTTGTTTTTGTAGGTCAACAAGGATTTGAATATTGAGCCTTTAATTCTTGATCCATATGCCTAAGAAAATAATTAGGATTAATGTGATGGTTTTAAAATGATTGAAATGATGGTATATGGAATGATGGTCAAATGTAGAAAAGGGGTAATGAAGTATGGTATATGGAATGATGGTTAATGTATGAGAGTAAGTGTGGGAAAAGAGTGATTATAATGGGTAAAATAATGAAGGTAGTGGTATGATATAGGTAAAATTTAATGGAATTCATATCAAGCACTAAATTAGTATTAACAACTTCTAGAAATTTTATAAAAAAACGAAATTTTAAGAGCAAAATTTTTCACTTACTGTACTTGTACTCCCATAAAATATTTGATGTCAATGATGTCCTTTGGTCAAATGATGGTCGAAAATGTCTTTATTATCATAATGATCACTCTTCCAGGATATATTGAAATGTAGAGACTTATTTTTTTTTCATGTTTTCACATCTGATTATTGATTCAGGATCTTTGAATGTTGATGTTCTTCAGGTCCCTTCTGTAGTTTGTAATTGATGTTTCAGGTCCCTTCTGTCATGTTCTTCAGATTTGAATGTTGATGTAGATTAGGTCCCTTCTGCGATGATATTATAAATAATGTTTCAGGTCCCTTCTGACATGTAATTTTCATCAATGTTTCAAGTTTCTTATGTCATATGATACAGGTCCCTTCTGCATAATATTATCAATGATATCTCAAGTCTGTTCTGCACAATATTTTCAATGATGTATCAAGGCCCTTCTGCATAATATTTCCAATGATGCATCAGGTTACTTTTGTCATGTAATTCAGATTCCTTCTTCAATTCAGCTGCTCAAACTATTTACATAGTTTTATTACGAACTTCCCCCTTGCCGATGTTAAGACTTGTCCTCAAGTCTTGCATGTCTTGGAGGATTAACTTTGCAAAGTCATATTGAAGTAAAAACAAAACAAAATATAGAATTCATATTGGCCAAACAAGTTTGTTTTCCGATATGAATTCGATATTGTATTGTGCCAGTTTCCTGGATTTTCACAACCAAACTCTTTTTTTCTTTTTTTCTTTTTTTTAATTCTTCTGGAACTAAGGAAGGCATATTATGCTCTTCCATTATTTCCATATCGGTTTCTATTGAAATTTTTTTCATAAAATATTCTTTATTTATAGGTTTATTGTAGACTTTAAGCCTATCTCCATTCACTACAAATGAACTTGACGCTTCATCTATTGTTTTTATTATGACCGCTCCATTGTCGAAGATATCTTCTTCATCTATTGTTTTTATTATGACCGCTCCATTGTCGAAGATATCTTCTATCTCATATGGCCCAAGCCAATTAGTTGTAAACTTTTCCTTGAAATCTTGGATTCAAACAATAGTGCACAGTCTCCCTTTTGAAAAACTTTATTCTTGATCAATCGATCATGCCACTTTATTCTCTGTTCTTACACTAATTATGTATGTTCCACTGCTTGTTGTCATATTTCATTCGGTTCATTTAATTGAATCACTCTTTATGCTTGTGCTTCAGATAGTTCCATTCCCAACTGTGCTGCAATTTTATATGTATGTATGTTAAATTCCGTGGGTGACAAGACTTCCTTATCGTATACCAACTTTTATGGACTGAATCGAGTTGTGTTCTTCCATGTGATACTTTAGGCCCATATTGCATCTCTCAACTTTTTCGACTAGTATTTTCTATTCATCTGCACAATTTTTGTCATGATATTCTCCAAAACTTTGTTAGTGGACTCCACTTGTCCATTCACTGGCAGATGGTATGGAGTAGATTTTCTATGTTTGATCTTGTACTTTTCTGTGAGATCCCTTACAAGCTTGGAGGTGAATTGTGCTCCCTAGTCTGTAACAATTTGTCGTGGAACTCCATACCTTACAAATATTTCTTCAAATAGACAAGAAACCACTATTTCTTTTGTTGCTCATGCGACTGCCTTTTCCTCCACCCACTTAGTAACATAATATGTACATACCATGATGTACTTCTTTCCATTTGATGGCTGGTTTATTGGTCCCACAAAGTCTAGAGCCCATTGCTCAAATGGTTCTATGAGTACTTGTGGCTTTAATGGAATTTCATATGATGCCACTAGTCTTCCAATTCTTTGGCAGCTATCACATCTCTTTATATAGGCTTTGGAATCCTTGAAGATTGCCGGCTAGTAGTGGCCAAGTTTGAGCACTTTGTATGTCGTCCATTGTTCTGAAAAATGACCACCACATGGCTCGTCATGACATGCTTTCAAAATATCTATAATCTTGTCTTATCTAACACATTTTATTATTATTAGATCATAACTAGTATAAAAGAGGTCACCATTGACCCAACTATATCTAGCACTTTCTCTAATTATCTTTCTTTTCTGTTTATTTGTGTAATGGGATGGTAGGATTCCGGATGATAAATAGTTGTCTACATCTACAAATCATGAAGTTTTGACAGTTATAGAAAATAGATGTTCATTTGGGAAAATATCTGAAACTGGATTTGGATCATGAGGTGAATGAAGTCTTGATAGAAAGTCTGCTACTTGATTGTCCTTACCTGGTCGATCTTGTACAGTAATGTTAAATTATTGTATTAAAAACAACCATCTAGTAATTCTTCCATTTGTAATTGTTTTGTTCATTAAATATCTTATGGTTGAATGATATGTGTGAATGAATACTTGATAACCTATTATGTAATGCCTAAACTTATTGACTGCATCTACTACAACTAAAATTTCTTTTTCTGTAACAGTGTACTTCAATTCTGTCGGTGTCAAGTTTTTGCTTATGAAGTATATGGCATAATAAAACTGCTTTCTATCCAAATGATGCTCCTATAGCAGTGTCAAATGCATAAATAGATATATGAAAGGGCAATGACCAATTGAGTCCTCGAAGATTGGGTGAAACTGACAATTTTTCTTTTAATATCTCAAATGCATTTTGAAAATTATTTGTCCATTGGAATTCCACATATTTTGCAATTAACTTGAATAAATGCAGAGCTATTTTACTAAAATTTTCAATAAATCTCCTATAGTAGCCTTCATAACCCAAGAAACTTCTTAGTTCCTTTGTGTTGTGGGTGGCATTAAATTCGCAATGACTTATATTTTTGCTAGATCCACCTTAATTCCTGAAGAATAAATATGGTGTCCCAACAATATTCCCTGAGTTAACATCATAAAGCATTTTTCATTACTGAGAGATAAATTTGTCTTTATGCATATTTTCAAAACTTTTTCAAAAAATTTTAAACAATCATCAAATGTTCCGCCATACACAGTGAAATCATCCATGTAGACCTCTACACATTCATGGATCAGATCAGCAAAGATTGCAAGGACTACTCTCTGAAAAGTAACAGGTGTATTACATAACCCAAAGGGAAAAACATTATATGCATATGTTCCCCATGGACAAGTTAATGTTGCTTTATCTTGGTATTCCAATGTTATCTTTATTTGATTGTATCCACTAAATCCATCAAGAAAAGAAAATAATTTCTTCCCAACTAATGAATCTAGTACTTGATCAATAAATGGTAAAGGGAAATGATCTTTTAATGTGGCTTTATTGAGCTCTCTGTAGTCTACAAAAATTCTACACTTTCCATTTTTCTTAGGCACCACAACTAAGGGAGAAACCCATTGACTATCAGAAATAGGATAGATGAATCCAACTTGTAACAGTTTCTGCAATTCTTCTTTCACTATTTCCTTCATCGTAGGATTCATCCTTATTTGCAGTTGTCTAACAGGTTTGATTTGATCATCAGTGTAAATGTGGTGAATACATGTTTTTGGATGAATCCCCTACATGTGTATGTAATCCTAGGCAAAAGCTTTTGAGTATTTCTGTAACAATGCTATTACCTCTTGTTCTTGTGATGATTGTAAGTTATTACCAATATTCAAATTCCTTCCAGGACTGATTTCGATGATTTTACTCTTTGAATTGGTAATTGAGTTAACATGAAAAATACTTTCAAATAAATTTTGCAGTGATTGAATAGTACAATTTTCCTGGAAACATTGATTTAAAAGATGACTTGCAACGTCATATTGTGTTATTCTAAGTTTCTCCAAAATATTTGGTTCTGAGATGAAAAGATATAATAAATCCTCATTTTCTTCCTCTTCTCTAAAATTATAGTCTTGATTAATACTAAGAACAGATTGAATTTCTTGTTGTTCTTCTCCATCAAGCCATGATAATAAAGAAGGTGATTGTGCTCGAGGATACAATGTAGCATGTTTCATTTCATCCCCATGTGCAATAATACTTCCCGACCTGCATCAAATGAAGGCATCTATAGTGGCTAACCATGGTCTGACTAAAATTAAAGGATGGCCTCCTAAATTTGTTTTTGGCTGCAAAATGAGGAAGTCTACAGGATACTCCCATGAATCCAGAGAAACAATAATATCTTCTAATATTCCTTATGGTACAACTTTAGATCTGTCTGCAAGCTCTAAAATTGTAGTAATATGTCTAATGTTGTTCAAGTTCAAATGTTTCATAGTCTCTATAGTCATAACATTTATAGCTGCTCCAAAATCTATTAAAGTGTTTGGCACTGAAAAACTATTGATCGAGATGGTAACCATTGGGATCCCAAGATCAACATATTTTTCAATTATTGTCTTTGTACACGTGATACTATCTAATCTTCCAATGACCTGGATTGTGGGTGGATCTCTTTTTCTTCTGCCATATTTCTTGATGCATAACTACTTTATTATTTTTCAATATATTGGAATATCTTTTATTGCCTGCAACAAAGGAATTTTGACATATGTATTCTTCAATTCATCTAGAATATCAAACTCAGACAGAGATGTTCAGATTTTTTGTTGTACTAACCTCTTTGGATAGGGTCGTGTTTGAGTCATAATAGCTTTCCCTTTCTGAATTTGAGTTTCTAGTTGAGATTATTGAGTTTGTTATCCTTATTCAGCTTGCTCTTCTATTATTGGAGGAGAATCATTGTGTAACACCTTCCCAAAGCTTAAGCAGACATCTTGTATGGGAAGAATGGAATGTGTAGGATAGTATGTTGCTTCCTCCACATTGTATGATGGTTTATCCACTTTGTTATTTGGATTAGTTGGAAATTGTGTTCGTCTAGGAGGTGGTTGATTAGAAGGCAGCTGAAGCTACTGAGGTTGAATTAGCATTGGTGCATAATTTTGAGGTGGAAATGGCATTGGTTGATGTTGTTGGAATTGTTGGTATTGGAATGGTTGTTGAGGGTATGGTTGTTGGTATGGTTGTTGATATTGATATTGTTAAGGGTACATTTGTTGAGGTGGCAGGTTTCCATAACTATATCCTCTCCAGCCTTGTGTAGGTTGGTTTTGATATTGTTGTGGAGGACAAGCCTGCGATGGCATTGGAGTGTTCCATGAATTCTGAGGAGGATATTGAAAATTATAGGGATTTTGTTGAGGGAATTGTTGAGGCATCCTTGGTTGCCAAGGTCTCCTTGGTGCCATATAGTACAGAGAATCTACCCCTTGTACTTCTTCCATTTGAAACTCTTTCAATTTTGGACAGTTTTCAGTTGCATGATTCTTTGTACAAAGTCCACACACTTGTATACCTTGTAAAGGACATTCCCTAAGTGGATGTTTTTGCCTACACTTTGGACAAAATATTGCTAAGATTTGATCTTGTTCTTATTTCTTCTTCTTGGCTTTTAAAACATCTACTTGTGTTCCCAAAGTGCTTAAGAGATTTGTTTTGAAATTTTCTAGTAAACTTCTTATTTATGCTCTTGTTACTCCACTTGCTGCAGATTTGGAAGCTCTTGATGTAACATCCCTCTTTCCACTTTTTGATCTTCCCCTAAAATATTTCTGACAAATTTCAGTAATTTCATCAAATGGTAGGTTTGAGATATCTCCTTTTCCCATTACATTGAGGATATCTAAGTATTCATCTCTAATACCCTTAAGAAAATTTGTGCAGATGGTATTGGGATTCATAGAATGTTGTTTGGATTTTTGTAATTGTAAAGAAAACTCTATAAATAATCCTCCAAACTTTCATCTTCTTGTTGTGACATTTTAAAAATATGTTCTTTTGAGTCTCTAGCCCTGCAGTAAGCTTGATACTTTTTAAGAAAAAATTTCTTCATATCATCCTAATAAGCAATTGTATGTTCTCCTAAACCCATAAACCATTTTAATGCTGCTTCTTTCAAAGTAGCAGGAAAGAGATGAAGCTTGTGCGTGTCATCTGTGTATCCATAAGGTCTACATAAGATATCAAATTCGAACATAAATTAATCAAGATCTTATGTTGACATTCCATAAAAGTTAGGCAATACAGAAGGTATAATGTTTTTCATTTTCACTTCTTCTCCTAATATTTCTCTTGTGTCTAATATTGGAAAGCCAAAAGTAGCTTCCTGGTCATTATCACTTTCTTGTTCATTATCATGTAGTCCCTTGTTTTCATTTTCTCTTTTTTCTTCTTCCTCTATTCTTCTAAGTGCTTCTATTCTTGTCTTCCTCTCTCTTTCTCTATGCTTCCAATTTCCTTTCTTCCTCTCTTTTCCTTTTCCATTCCCTTTGTTGTCTCTCATATTCAATTCTTGTTCAGGAGTTATAATTGGCATATTATATCCTTCTCCTTCTTCAGTCATTTCCTATTCAGACATATGTAATGTTTCAATATGCGGTTGATTTGATGTTTCCTCAACTCTCTTAATTTTTTCAAGGACAGGTTTTTCTAATTGTTCCACAATTGGCTTTCTTGTTTCATTTTGTTTTCCTAGGAAAGGAGTTTCTTTTGGTGATTGCTTTATTTTTACCTCCAAGGCCAACAAGGTTTGTCTTTCAATTAGAGTTAATCTTTGTCCTGATCTCTATTTTTCCTCTAACTCCTCTAGATTAGGTCTCCTAACAACTGGTGTTTTAGTCTTGTGGATGGTTGAATTTTTGGGGGGTTTTGTTTAATGAATCGACCCTTATGATCTCTATCTCTAGGCATAAAGAAACATAACTTAAAAGAAAAACTATGTTTTTGTTTTTTTGAAGTTTTTTTTTTTGTTTTTTTTTCCTATTTGACTACTTTTAAATATGCTTCCCTGACAACGTTGCCAAAAATGTTGGGTCTATTTACTGGGTAAACTAACACAGGTATTTTATTATCAATTTGGGCTTGTATAACTTAGAAGCATCTCCAAAATATATGGATTTCAATTTCAGTCAAGTTTAGAAGATGAATTATTGATTTTAAAGGAAATGCATATTACAAATATCAAACTTAACTAAATAATTTCTAATTCAATTATGTAATAAGCAAAAGAAGAAGCTCCTAACTTAGGAGAACTTGTTTATCCTTCTCTACAATACTACTTCATGAACAGAAACCAAAACCACTAATGAACAATATCTCAAGATGCATAAAAGAATAATAGAAGAGTCTCATAACTAAGGAGGTCCTTCTTGTCCTTCATTATAAATTCATTCATCATTAATTCCATTGTTAGAAAATTCGAAATTCAGAAAATCACTTAAAAGCAAGAAAGATGAATTCTAGTTTCTAGTCCTTGATCATATAGAAGGAGAGTTTAACTTAAACATTGGTTTGACCCTCCATATGCAGATTATAAATTATATTAGGATTCATCAGCAATCATAACATATCATCATACATATAATTAACTGATTAAACATGAAACAGAACTAGTTCAGGAAATTGCAACTAAATTAACCAGAAAGTGCACTTAGCTCGGTGTGGGAGCCTCCACCCTTGCCTCGCACACTGGAAGTACTTCTCAGCTAATGAAACTCAACCAAGCATTCACCATATAGAACATCAGACAAGAAGATAAAACTGGTTCTTCTTAGCTCTCCAAAGTTTAGAAATATCAAAGTGAAATTATACAAATTCTACATATTCATGCCTTCAATGTCTTTGGCTTAAATAGAGAAATATGAAAAAAAATTAACTAAAATTTCTCTAACAGCCATTTCTATCCTTATCCAATCTATTCTGGTCAAGGTCATCCATCTAATCTCTCAAAATCAAGAAAATCCCATAAAATGCTAAATTTGGCCTATTTCGTAGGGATTTCTAGAATAATGGGTCATGTTTGATCAGCTTTGACTGGGCCTGTTTAAGCTTGGTTTGACCAAACCAATAGGTGCATTTCCATTCTTAGTTCCCAAGATTTCTAGAAATGTGCTTTGTTCGAGCCCAGGTGTCCTGCAAGTGACATCAATGAAACCATTACGGGAATTTCTAGTCTTGTCCAAAAATGCACTTAAAATTCAATTTTTGTGAAAAACTTGTAAAAATTGAAAAAAATAATTTATATACCTGGATATGCATAAATTGGTCAAAATAGAGTGAATATGTATGTTATATGGATGGATAGCATGGAAATAAAGTGTATATAATTAAACAAAATTGGATCAAAAGCGAGGGCCAACACACTCTCTCCTGGGGCCCTTTTAATGTTCTCATATTCTGATAGGATCTGAAGGGGGTTTTTCTTAATCTCCCATCTATTGAGGAATTATTGGTGAAAAGCAGTGAGATCATTTATATTGGCTGGTTCTAAAGCTTTGAACCATTTTCTAACTTCCTCAGTTAGACTTTGAGAAAACAGCCTCATTTTCACATCTTCCTCATCAACTTCTTGAAGATCAAAATAATCATTCATTCTGTCAACATGTCATTGAGCGGTGATGGGTCCAGTACCATCATACTCAGGGATTTTGGTTTGATATTCCTGGGGCATATTTTGCAAAGGTGCAGCCAAAACCAACAGAGCGTACCTTGCTGCAATGATTGGGATTTGGGGATGAGCAATAGATGAGGCTATGAGGGGTGTAGGTGTAGGAGTTCCTACTGTAGGTTGAATCACTGTTTGAGATGTTATTTGAGAAGTAGTGGATATTATAGAGGAAGTGGGACTAGTTGAAGTAGGATAAACAATTGAAAATAAGCAGAAGAGGTTGTTATTTTTAATGCAGAGAGTTCAACAGATTGTTGAACGTAAGCTTCATGCACAGCTTAACCAAGGTCTGATACTAGATCCTGTAATTTGTCAAAGTTTTCGAGGATTTGCAGATCATATTATGGCTCAATAGGTTGTATAATTGATTGATCAAACAATGTTTCTTCAACAAAATTCTCAAGATTAGTCCTAAATAGATTGTGTTCGAATGGTATGTCAAATTCAATATCTTCCAAAGTAACAAAACTCTCACGGAGAGAGTTTTCTCTGGGTGGGGGACTGTTGCTACCCTGACTTTCAGCTAAAATTCTTTTTCTAATCAGTTTTTCACAGTCATATACAAATTTAGCAGGTTCTGGATCAGGATGAGATCTGGTGTAGATTCTTTTTGGAGCCATCACTAAAGTTTTAAACGCACACTATTATTTACAAAATTTCACAACCTCTCAACATTTACTTCTGAAATTTAAAACATTAATTTTCCAGAGAAAAAAAAATCTTTAACTAGGGAAATGAGTCTGCAAAAAGGTCAAAATTTGTTGTTCCCTAGTATCGTCACCACTATGTTAGCACTCTGTAATTTCTGAGGTTGTGAAAGAAATCACAAAGGTAACCACAAAACCAGTTTGGAGTTGGGAATCTAGCCCTTCCAACTCCAAAGAGGGATCTCTCTATCTAATTTAGCTATGTTCTTGTTAATAATATTAGGATAGCTATTAGGTTCAGGTTGTTTGTTTTATTTATTGAGGTTGTTTGATTTGTTTTGTTGATTAAATGCCTAAATTTCCATTGGGCTATGGATTCAATAACTTAACTTGGAACTGTTTCAGATTTTCAAAAGGGATTTGATAGGGCAAGGTAGCTAAACTAACTCGATACTTAAAATATAAATGAAATGTAAGAGAAGGAATGAAATAGGTTCCATTAAGAAAAATATCATTTAATAATTCTTTAACCCAACTTCAGAGGAAAACATTTAAATCATTCACAGCCAGAAACAGAGTGTATTTTACAACAAATTACGTTCTTCAACTTTCTGTAAAATAATTTAGATTAGGAATACATAAACATGGAAAACAAGGAAATAAACACATAGACAATGAGAGAAGCACATCACTGATAGTTCAACACATGAATCCTGTGAAAGAGTCCTTTTTATTTCTGATCGGCCCATCAAATTTGAAAAAGTACAATATCCTTCTAGAGTGCACGAATCAACCCTCAATACTTCGAAATCTCAAGTATTTATAGAATTATTTACAAAAAATCATGTCATGACAGATCAAAATACATTTTAGGAATATCTAAAACAAATTACATCTTTTATTACAAAATAATAGGGCAAGTTGGAATTGTTTGAATGTTGGCCCTGATTTGAAGGAGGTTGTTGCTGATCTATCTCTTTGACCTTTGCTGCGTTGTTGATCCTATTTTTGAAGATAGAGTTACTAATTTAGTCTAGTAACTCACATAAATTTTCCCATCTGTCTTCATTTGGAGTATATAATTTAGTCACTCTTATGTAGATCTCATATACTTTTGTATACTTGGCAAAATTAGGCTTGATGACAAAAATGTGATTTACCTCATGCTGGATACTTAAATCATTTTCTAGTACCTCGAGAAAAGCCTTCCCTGTAATGCTGCCCAGTATGCCTACAAATTTAGAACCATATTTAGCTATATCCATCAATTTCTTGTTATAATAATCTAAAGTGATTAACTTATCACTTATTACAAATAGACTTGGAAGTCCTTTCTTGTTCAGCACTTCAAGCTTGTTAAATAATCTGTTGACACAAATTTCCATCCCTTGACATTTTTCTTCAAGCTGTAACACGAGGTTTATTTTAGTTAATACTTTCTTGATTTCCAATATTGTATCAATCCTGTCTTCAACCTGTAATTCTTCCAACTCGTACTTGTCTTAGAATTCAGGAATCTAATGATGTTTGTAGCTTCTATTGGCTTGTCTCTTGGCTGATCTCTCACGGCTCAATTTCTTCCTTAGACTTCTGAAATAACTTATTCTACTCAAAAATAATTTGAATGGAAGGCAAATTTCCATTTATGGATTGATGGATATCTATCCATATGTTTTCCTTAGCTTGGACTAAGGTTTGAGCCATGAAAACGTCTTTCCCTAATTGTTGTAGTCTCTGTGTGAGTCTCTAATACTTATGTACTTCGGCCATATAAGAAGTTTCTATCCTTGTTTTATGCTCTTGTGGAGCCTTAACCTATCTTTTTAGTGTTTTTATTTCTTCTCCTTGTATGGACATGTCCTCCATAGCCTTTATGAATTTACCAACAACATCTAAGTCCTTAGCTAGGGTTGTTGCTGACGTAGAAGCCCCTACTGTATTTGAGGTAGCCACTCTTGTTTGGGGTATTGTTGTAATAGGTATAGCCTCCAGTGGGACTAAGGCTAATTGTGCATTTTGTTCCTTTTATTTTATTAATTTCTCCAATTTCACTTCCATGTTCCTGATTTTTCATTTTGTTCCATGATGAGTTTGAGCATGTATTCCTTTTGGCTCTCTATCTCTCCCATTTATTTGGTATGTGGATCCTCAGTGGCTAGTAGTTTTGACTGTTTCCCGAGTGCTGCAATGTTAGCATTCTTCTTCTTTATAAGTTTTTTTTCTTCTTTGACATTGGCTGGATCATATCCAATTTTGATAACTAGGTCTTCTAAGGATTTAACTTTATTGTCCTTGGTTAGAGAAGAGAGTTTTTCAATCTTTAACTGGTTTGGACATTGGTGAGTGACAAATGCAACTTAGAAGCATTCATTGAAGTGTTTTTTAAAGTGGAAAATATCATTTCCCTTGTTTGGTTATGCATCTCCATCTGATCAATAGGATGGAAGTCCTTGGCCTTAAATTCAAAAGAGGTCTTCTTATAATCTGTTGCTTTTTGAGGATGGGAGACTTGTGCTTGTAATAATACCATTTGCATTGATCCCTTCTCTATGTCAAAAGCTAACAAAATTCTGTGTTGAGTAGTGGTTGTCTACTTCCAAAATTGATTAATTTAATTCTTAAGTTTTATCTCTTTATACTTATCAAAGATGCTCCTTTGCTTGTCTTAGCATCATCTCGGAGGTTTTATTTGTGCTCGGATTTCCCTGTGAAACTGATGTTGTTGGAGAGCCTGTAAACACACTGCCTAATTGCGCTGAAGAATATGGACCCTTCAACACTATTGTAGGTGGTTGCTCTCCCTCCTTTGGAAAATTTGTCTTGAGAGTTGTCTTCATCTTTTTCCTGTAAATTTTGAATTCCTTTGTTGAGAGTTCAGTGACTAAAGGGGATACCTCTTATCTTGGTATTTTTTATCTCTTTTCCTGTGGTGTGGGAGTCTGAGAAGTCGAGGTGCACAGAAGATGCTCTTCTACCTCTTGTAGAGTGTTCTCCACCCACTCAATCTGGTTCATGTACTTCTCAATCTCAGGCCTCTGAGTATGAACGTAAGGAGTGGCCTTGTGCTCCACCCTTAGCTTGGAAATTAGACCAAATGGGTCATATGACCATGTGAAGCTTAAGAAGAACTTCATATGCCTTAGGAGGTTGTATGCCTCCTCACCTGTTGTCCTGTTGTTACAAATAAAAGGGCCAATCTAGGTTTTTATCCTGAATTGAGATTTAGTTTTAGCAGCAACAAAATGAATATCATCTAAATTGATCATTTTTCTGATGTATTCTAAGGAAAATACTCTCATTGTGAGGTATTTTGGCAGCCTGTAGGGTGGCAGCTCACACCCATACACTCTTATTTATGTGTAACTCTGGTAAAGGTACCAGTCTCTTGTCTTGGCCTACTCTGTGATGTGTAAAACTTTCTGAATTTCATCATTGATCCTAGGTTCTGCACTGCTGGTAAGTAAACACATGGTTGGATGAACAAACTGATCTATGCAGTCTCTCAAAGTGTACTCATTCGAATCCTTCCTTACCAAGGAAGTCCATAAAATAACTGACTATGGTTTTCCTTCTTCATCCAGCTTCTGGAGTGTGAATGAGAACTTGTCTGCTTGATAAATATGAACATGTAAATAAGAATTGAGACATACTTGAACATTCCTTCAGTTTGTAACTTAAGGAATTGTTCATGAATGTTTTCAGTAATAAATTGAGTGAAATTAAAAACAACAAAGGGTTTCTCATCAGTGGAAAAAATGGATAGAAAACCTAGGATAGGTTCATCCATCCATTCATCTTGATAATAGCCTAACAGACATGAAAGTTCAGAGATGATTTGTTTGGTTTGGTCAAGAAACATATATGAGGGATAGGGTGGATTATTCTTGGGTAACTGGGCATTTTCAAGTAAAAAGATTTCAAAAATTTGGGATCTCTTGGTGAAGTTTTATTTTTGGTATAGTTCATTGAGGGCTTCTAGTGAGAAAGGGGTGTTGGATGCAATTTGAGGAACCTGCATCATCTAATTAATTGTTTCAGGGGTAATTGTGAATAAAAATTCTACTATTGGGGCTATAACAGCTCTCTTATTGGGTAAGTAAGGCATGGCATCTACGAATGAACTCAGGGAAATGATAGGTCTGAGGAAATATATACAGAGGTAAATTGGACTCATAGAGTTTAATTTCAGCGGTCTAGTATAAATGATTGTCTTCGAGCCAACAATACAATTTGATAAATCGAAATCACACTTTGTCTTTTTGATCTTGTTATCTTTGTCAGCAAGGGGAATATGGTCGAGGTCGACTGTGGGAGGGATCATCGGGTTGCTTGAATTGTCGTTGTTTTTCTTCTAAGGAGGAATTTTGACAATTAAAACTACAGGAAAAGGGAGGTTATAGTGAAAGGTTACCAGGGATTCATTTGACAGTCTACTGTTGGTGACAAAGATGGATTTTTCTATGCTCAATTGGTTGTTTGGTCCCTTATTCTGAGTCTGTGGAGTTGTCACTGTGTCAGAACAAATTAGAAATGAGAAAGAGCGATTTATTTGTGTGAAAATTATGTGAAATGGTGTAAAATAGGTGTACATAGGGGGTTTTTATGGTAATAATAGGGGTCTGTTGGAGGTGTGGGACCGTTATGAATTTTAAATGGTTATCCAGGGAAAAATTGAATGTGTAATAGACACTAACAGGTGTCGAAAATGGAGTGGAGGCGAGTGTGCAGGAAAGGTTGAAAGGAAAGGAAGGGAGGTTGGCAGTTTTCGGAGGGGGATCAAAGTGGTAAGCGGGATATGGAGGGGGGGGTGAAATAACATGGGACTGACACATTTGCTTTGGGTCGACAGGGGAGAAACCACTTTTCAGACCCCCACCCCCCCTGCGTCGATAAAGCTAGGATGGGCAAGGGGGGCCAAAACGCATCATCAACTGTTGATATGACATGGTAATGATTAGTCCATTGGTTGGAGTGCAGAGATTATCACTACAGGATAAATGTTTTTTTATCGATTGCAAACTTTATTACATGGGTCCAATAATTTGATTAAAAACATATAATGCACCTAAACTTAGGATAAAATCCCAAATAATGTAAAACATACATTTTCACCATTTGAAACCTTTTTTTATTCCAATTCTCTCCTAACCTAAGACAAATTTTGACTGTCAAGGGTGCATTTAGATGTGCAGACCCTGTTTTATTTTTCTTTGAAAGGGAAAAACATCTGACCTAATCCTATCGATTCGTTTCTTTCATTGATCCAACTTAAACAATTGGATTTATTCATCTACCTAACTATTTTCAACCAAGATTAAACATTTTGGCTCAATTATTCCCCTAATTTAATTAAGAGAAATTCAAAATTGTTTGACCATGATTACATTGTATAATCTAAACATTGACTTAAGGTTGTGTCATTTTAAACAAACTGCACACAACATTCTATTTATTCTTAAGAACAAACTATTTACCTGGTAGTGGCATTTGAATTTGCATCACTTTCATATCTATTTTTCTTTTCTTTTTTATGGGGTTCTTTTATCATTATTTTCTGTTCTTTTTCTATTTTTCTATTTTTTTTCTTTTGTTTTGTTTTTCTTTTTTCTATTTCTTGCAAATAAACCCTATTTTCATTTTATTTTTTTATTTTTTTATATTTTTTGGAAATCATTTGCCAAAAACAATATTATTTACAAATTCATATGACTGAGAAAATATTCAATCACTTTGTGATCTTATAGTTATAGGACCCTAACATGAGGGAGACCTTTGACAACTAAGAATGCTATCCAAAAATATTAGTACTATCTTGAAATCTCAAATGTTTATTTTTTTCTTCTAATTTACTTTTTAGAATGTTTACCTCGACCTCTAGTCTTTGACATTGTTCTTCCTTTTCCATGCGTTTCTTCCTCATTCCTTCTTCAACCTTTCTTCCTTATTTCAATTGCTCTTTTAGTTCGATAATCTCTTCCTTCAAGACATTCTCTTATTCTTCAAATACTAGAAGTAACTCTTCATTTTTTTTGTTTGGCTTTTCAAGATCTAGCCTTAGAGAGACAATCTCAGCTTCAAGTCCTTCACAATATTGATTGGGTTATGTTGCAATATTTATCGATTTATCATTATCCTTGTTCTCATATGCCTATAACTTATTCTTAAGATTATTAATCCTTCTCAAAGCAAAAACAAGTTTTATTCTAAGATTAAGTGTTATCTCCAACTTGTCTTCTTCTGAATCAGTAACTCCATCTAACATATCACACTCACTTTTTGACACATCATTATTTCCTTTAGAAACAAGATTACCTATCGGTTCCCCTAATGAACAATCTTCCTTTATTTTTCCTCCATGGACTACCTGCAAATTATCCCGTACTTACTTTTCGGTTTCATACTGCATAACTTTCTCTAATATTGAATCAAGTACGCCACAAAAGACTACATTTGTTGCTTTTCTATTCTTTTGCAATTTTCACTTGACAGGGAAGATTTTGTGAAACCATTACATACTAAATTCCTAACATGGGATCCAAGGATCATTAACTTATAATTCATCTTTTTATTCCATTCTTGATAGTTAGTATCACTAAGCATAAGCATGCCTTTATTGTCCATTTTAGTATACTCTTTAGAATTATTACTTTCACTTCTACCCATGAGAGAAATTTCAGTTGATTTACTGCAATCTTCGCTATAATCAGTATTACATAGTCTTGGAGGATTAATCCGTCTTGCGGACAAGACCGATCTCCCTAGTACTAAAAGTATCTAGCAACAAATAGCCAAACATACTAATCTTTCTCTAAGCATGTAAGGTTTACAAAAAGCTCTATAGAGGTGTTAAGGACTTACCGTTTGTCCAGTGCTTGTTTGAAGTCGTCAATTTCCCTCGCGCGCTTGAAGGAGTTTTCCTCGTAAACCTGCAGTCACAAACAAGAAAAATATTACATAGCACCTGTATAGAAATCATCATAAATCATGCTTATCATAGTGATCAAGGAATCTATGAAATAAACCATTGATTGAAAGCTTATTGAGAAAAATGAGTATATTTGTATTAATTTCAAAAGAAGAAAATCCTTACAACCTGAGCCTTGATGCTGCACAGGACTTTCCGGGGTCCGAAGCAGGAGTTTCCTTTACTTTGACAAGTTCTTCACTCCTCTAACTAAGACAAGTAGAGGTATGTAATCTCTCCTCAAAAAGTCTTAGTTAACTGAGTCTAAATCTCAACAGCACTTAACTTCAAATATTCTAAAAGCTTGAACTCCCTTTGAGGCTACCCAATGCCTCTTTTTATAGTGGAAAAGAGGAGGTTTTTTGTTCCAAGTATGAAGGGATAGAATCCTCCTTCAAAGGGATAAGCTCCTCACATCAAGGGGTTAGCTCCATAAGGTAAGGGATTCATGCACCTCACAAGAGTGGTTCTGCCACCGCAAAATCCATTCTAGAAGCTTCTAGAATTTACTTTAATTGAGCTTTTTGGAATTTACTTGCGCCTTTTTAATCTTACAGGGGTCCGCACCTATAACAAAAAATAAAGTGTGTTCAGGTATGCAGGATAGCTAAACATTGGGTGCGGGACCGCAGGAAAGATAGCCAGAAAGTGCGATACCAAATTTTAGGAGACTTTTAGGAACTTTTTCTGATTTTCAAGGCTTGACATGAGGACCTAATATGTTTAGACTTGCAAAGGGAGAAGTATGAGTAATAATGAGCTCATACACACAGAAGAATGTCAGGATGAAAATTTTTAGTGTAACAGATTGCCCCCTAAAGTGCAAAGTCTGGAATAGATGATGCTGAAGTCTGTCATATATGAAGAGTGCAGTACTTTATCATTTCAAGGATCATCCTGTGGTCACCCCAGTCAGAACCTGTAAAAACATTCAATGCAAAATATATATATATCATCTCTGAGGTAGGCATTCCCATACTCAGATTTAAACTAACTAAAAACAGATTCAACTGTTCTGATACAGGAATTATTTTGAGTACATCACAGTATAGACATCTGTGAACACAATATGGGCGCAGCCATCTGTTTATAAATATTCCACTGTATAAATGATAACAAAATTCCTTGTAGCCTGGACGGTAGAAACTAGATCCAGGGTCTTGATTTCCGCATCTCGAACTAGTACGATTCTATCCATGCGAATGAATGTGTCGAAGTCGAACATGGTAGAAACCACTTGATTATCAGTCAATGATGTAAACTGTTAACAAGTGTGAGATTAACCACCAATAATGTCAATGGTTCTCAAAGTACCCAGTACAATCCATGAAATGTGAATGAATGAGCTGACGTCAAACATCTCACAGAATCATTCGATCGAAGGTCAATGATGTAACCCGTCGTCGAAAGCGAGAAACCTGCCATTAAGGCATGCAGATTTCAAGGTACTGACAATTTCTAGATCAACTTCCCAGATAATGAGTTGTCGTCGATAGAAAGCGATCCGTTGTGGGGAAGCCCACAACACGAAATCATAGATCAAGTTTTGAAAATATATCAGCAAGGACTGACTCAGGGATGGTCAGAATGGATGACAGATATTTTACAGATGAATGATTTATTCAAACTATTCTCTTGAACACATAACGACACTGCAGATGGCTTGGTGACAATTGACCCAAAGCTAATACCTAGAAACCGGATGAAGACTTTCAAATGAGGTTTGATTAACTGTTAGGCAAAGGATTTCCCAACCCAGGTGAATGGAAGTGTCATGTTCAAGAGTGGTTGACTGAATTTTCGAAGAATCAAAATACAAAAAACACGCCCATTTTCCTCTCTTTTCCCCCACCATTTCTAGCAAGTACCTCTTTATTTTTGACAAGCTTGAGGAGGATAACATTTGCTTGTTTATAAGCTCATCCTTCGGATGAGTCCAACTTAGTTTAAGATTCGAACCCTAAGAAGGAGTGGTTCGTTCCTGTTTGTAATTGAACAGGTCCTTTACTGTTAAATTTTAACGAGTCCAGTATAGGAGAAACTCGGTGTTTTTCAATTTTACGGAGTCAGAAGAAAAAACTTAAGAAAACTCCATGGGTGTACTTTTTCATAAAATTAGTCTCTTAGGCCCAAAAAAGGATAAAATAATGCGGGAGAGAACTCTATTGACCGCAATTAGTCAACGTATACCTTTTTCGTAAATAGTCCATTTCAGTCCGTAAAAGGGGTAAACTTATACTGAATAGACGATTATTCATTTACTTTAACGAGTTCAAACAATCAAGTACTCGGCGATCTTTTCATGTTTAGAGAGTCTGAAAAGGGCTTAAAAGAGGACTCCAATGTTTCGCTTTTTCGTGAATTTTTGAAAGAGTCTGAAAAAGTGATAAAAGTGTGATCTTTGTTGAAAAATGATCAATTCTCCTGAAAAATCCAATTTCTGCACAAAAACTTGAAACATTACGCATATCTGTTTAAGATGAGTAAAAATGCTTCAAAAATACCCTTTTTAAAGTGAAAAATAAATAAATTAAAAATTCATCTATTCGAAAAAGCTTATGAAAAGGAATTTTTCAACTTCATTTTTACCGTTCAAGTTCAGAGTGAAAAGTAGAAGCTTTTGGGTAAAAAAGTTCCTGTGAAGATTCTGGAAAATCCATCCGTTGAAATCGAGAACCGTCAGTCCCAGGTAATCCACGACCTTTTAATCTTGCATTTCATCCATTTACAATTCGTTTTTAGGCTTTAAATATTATTTTTAAGGGAAAAATATGGTTCAAAAATCGCTTGCGGGGGTCCGCAGGTGACACACATGGTACCTGCGGACCCCGACTTTTCCTACAAGGAAAAAATTCATGGGTCCGCACTTTCCTTACAGAACACGTGCATTCCTACGCACTGTTTACAAAGGTAAAGTGCGATCCCGCGCGTTTAAATTTAAAACTCAAATTTCTCTTTTTTCGCCCAAAATTTTTCAAATTAGATTGTTCTAATATATCTTTTTATGTATTGTAGGATTAACAAGATGTTGATTTGGAGAGAACGTGAACACGAGGACATGGATGACGCCGCAATGCTCCATATGCCCACAATGCAAAGATTAAGAGCATGTGGTTTATATAAATTTTGGGCCATCCAAGGCATGAGAGCACAGGTAGAGCTCCTGACATGGCTGGTAAACAGGTGGAACGTGCAGGACCAGTGTTTCATTATTGGTGGCCACCGGCTCGAAATCGAGCTGGAGGAAATTTATTTTCTGACTGGTTTGTCCAAGAGGGGCGAACAACTCTCCTTGTTTGGGACTAGGCCAGGTGGCCAAACTGTCGCTAGTCTTCGGCAAGAATTCTGTAATGATGAAGCAGACCCCAGGGACAAACGGATTGATATAAAAACTATCATCCGTCCCGAGCTGAAAGTTATTGCATTTACTGTTACCAGGCTGTGCGGGAGTGCAGCATTGCATGTAGCTATCGGTTCTCAGATGCGCATTGTTGTGGACTGTTTTCGCGGCACCATTTTTAACTGGTGTGACGTTGTGTTGGCTAATATAAAAGCCCAAATAACTAGAGCAAAAAATGGGAAACTGAATAACTTTGGATATGGATCCATTTTCGTCTCCTTTTCTCTAGAGAGGACTCCGATGCTAGCTCCACAGAGTATCCCTGTTGATGTCGGTCGACTTAGATAACCAAGGATGGTTCGTTGGTCCGCACTGATGGCCCGTCACGGTATTGAGGGCACTGAGATTGTTCGATTTCCTTCTTCATATTTTCGTTGGCTGGATCGCCAAATTTTTGTCATAGAGGACTTTCCATACGCCGGGATAGATTTCCGTGGCGACCGAGAGATGACTCTCCCAGCAGGGGAACAGTGGGATGACTCAGGTAAAAAATATTTGTTTAACAATTTCTAAGTTTAAAATTTTTTTTATTTTTGATCGTCTTTTCAAATAATAACGAAATTTTTTTTGAATACAGATGTGGGCCCATGGCGACCAGCCCATCTCCAACCTTATGAAAGAAGACAACCAGTTGCAGCCACACCAGCTCCAGCAGGCCAATCAGCAGAAGTCTTGACTGATTTAGGGCATCATCTAGAGTGTTTGACTCTAGATATTTCGGAGATAGACATAGATGGCATTCCACTCAGATTGAAAAGATATGTGATTGGTGTTCCAGGACCTTTTAGGAGGTTCCTGTGCTGGGTGGCTCGGGCAGTGGTTTCTTATCGTGATCACCATCAGTGATGGGATGATCGTGTTGTAGACTCATATTTTTGACTTTTTGTGTTATCATTTACCGATCATAAGGTGTTTCCAACCTATGATCGAAGACGATGTATATTTTTTTAAAACACTTCTATCCTATGATATATATCACTATTTACCGGCTATCTGCGTACATTTTATGAATGTTGTTTGTTTTACTGTTTTGATCACTGCAAATGTCGATTTATCATACTAGAAGCAACTGCGTCTGCTAATGTATTTAAATGTCTTGGAATAGGTTGATATTCAATGTAGTAAAATTCACGTTCCAAGAGATGAACTCTTAAAAATGACCGTAACAACACTGGATTTCGAATGGCATAAACCCTGTTAAGCTGTAATACAACAAGTTCAGAATCCAACCTCACAATCAAACTCCGAATCCCAAATGATATGGACTCAGATAATAACTCAATCACTGCACTATACTCGGCAATGTTATTCGTTGTTTGACCAAGGCTTACCCCATGCATGGAAACTAACTCGTCAGAGGGTGAATAGATAACCCAAGCTGCAGAAGAAATGTTCTGTGTACTACGACAAGCACCATCAGCAAAACCAATGTAGGTTTGAAGAGACGTCGACATCTGCAATATCAAGAGTAAAACTCAGATACGCAAGAATAGTGATAAAACACACTTCTAAACTAGGCACACCTTTCTAATCGAAGACACACCAGCAGTAAATAAATCTAATCTAAAAAATAAAAGATCTCCATACCAAGTTTAAGCATAATATCGCTTCAGATATAACTGATTTCTGGGCTTATCTAAAGGGATACCATCAAAATATATCAGCTCATAGGCCCTTTTTGCCAGCTTTCTCTTAACAATGAAAGGACCATGCCACATGGGCACGAATTTCCCAACTCCTATCTTATCGTTGGCTTGATCATAAACTAAGACTAGGTCTCCTTCTGAAAAATTTCGAGGGGTAACACTTCTATCATACTGAGCTTTTACTCTTTTGACATGAGCCTCGTTTGATATTGCAACGTTTCTCTGATTCTCATCCAATTGAGCCAAGTACAAAAAATGTTTCTCCTCTTCAGACGTAGCTAGGAGTAACTCTATGGCTAATTTCAAAGATGGAAATTCGCATTCAATCAGCAACACAGCTTCCAAACCATAAACGAGTTGAAAGGGAGTGAAACCAGTTGACGTTTTGACTGAGGTTCGGTATGCCCAAAGCGCAGAAAATAACATGGAATGCCAATTCTTTTTGTGAATACCAATAATTCGTTTGATCATGGTGACTAAAAATTTATTTATGGCTTCGACCAGACCATTGGCTTGCGGATAATACGGAGTGGAACTATCGTGGCGCAGGCCAAGCTGTTCCGTCAGTTTAGTCATCATGACATTCCGAAAATGGCTTCCATGATCAGTAATAATGGCTTGAGGAACACCGAACCTAGCAATTATGTGATTAAATAATAAAGTTGCAGCATTCTTGCCGTCAGCCAAAAATGTAGGCATCGCCTCGGCCCACTTAGTAAAATAATCTACTGCTAAGATAATATAGGCATGCCCCCCAGCCAAGTGAGGGTTACATGTAATAAAATCAATACTCCATTTTGTGAAAGGACCAACAGCAATTATGGGATGAAGAGGAGCAGGTGGCGCGCGCATCTTACGATCAAATAGTTGACAATTGTGGCATTTCCGGACTGCATAAATACAATCTTTGAATAACGATGGCCAGAAATAACCAGCACACAATATCTTTTGGGTAGTGGCATACCCAGACATATGACTGCCACATGCTCCAGAATGGAAGTCATTTAAAACCTTTTCAGCTTCTTCATGAATAAGACAGCGTCAGAAAACAGAATCCGCTCCACGACGATAAAGTGTATCACCAATAATATTATACTGTTGGGATTGGAAACGTATCTTCCATCGCTGAGATCACGAGATTTCAGGCCGAAAATATTGGGTTTGGAGATAAACGATGATATCTCCATACCATGGATCAAGAGTACTGATAAGAAACAGAGATTTGTCCGCAATGGGCTGCTCTGCCACAGTTTCGGTATCAGTAGAGGGGAAATCACACATTAGTTCCGCAAATACCAAGGATTTCTTCGCCTTGGATTTTTCAAATTCCAAGTCGAATTCCTGCAGGATGACTATCCATTTGGAATACTTTCCCCCTAGCAACTGTTTGGTCAAAATGTACATCATAGGGTTGCAATCAGAAATTACCGTAGTTTTGCATAACAATATGTAATGTCTAAATCGTTGGACAGCTTCAACAACTACCAAAGCCAATTTCTCCACATGTGTATACTTAATCTCAGTCGGATACAGATTTCGGCTAAGATATTAAATCACATGTTCAGTGTGAGATTAGTCTTCCTGAACTAGCACCATCCCAATGGTGGAATGAGAAGCGGCGAGATATAAAATGTAATCCTGGTTGTAGTTGGGAGGATGCAATAACGGTGCATGGGTCAACGCATGTTTAAGTGCATCAAAATATCGATTAGTGATCTCATCCCAAAAGAATGGAATGTTTTGTTTTAACAACCGCGTAAAACCTTTTGTAAGCTCGGTGTAGTTAGGAATAAATCGACGTAAAAAGTTTTCTTTCCCTTGCAAACTCTGGAGCTGGCGTAAAGTCGAAGGAGGAGGTAATTTGACAATAGCTTCGACCTTCGACGGATCGACGCGAATGCCTGCTTTCGAGACAACAAATCCCAGTAAACGACCCGACTCTACACAAAAAACACATTTGTGTGGATTTAGCCGAATTCGATAATGCCGACGTCTCATAAAGATAGCACGTAAATGTGTAAGATGGTCAGCCCTGCGTGATGAATGAGCAGGTAAATCATCGAGATACGGTTGCACAATGTGCTTAATGTCATGAAACACATAAGACATTTCCCTTTGAAAAGTTGCTCCAGCGTTCTTCAATCCAAAGGGTAGTTTGCAGTAAGAAAATGTCCCCCACGGACAAATAAAAGTTGTTTTTGGCTGATCAGCAGGGAGTATGTTTATTTTATTATACCCTGAAAAGCCATCCATAAAGGAAAACATTTCACTGCCGGCACAATCATCAATTATTTGATCGATATAGGGAGTTGGATAATTATCTTTAGGACAAGCTCGATTAATATCCCTATAATCGATACATACTCGTATCGTTCCTTGTTTTTTAGTCACAGGAACAATATTAAATACCCAATCCGTTAAGGGAATCGGATAAATAAAACCTGCACGAAGTAATTTTTCAACCTCTGCTTTGATAGCAACAGCTTTCCTAGGATGCATTTGACGTAGACGTTGACGGACAGGCTTGGCATCCGGGTAAGTCTTGATTTCATGTATGACAATTGACAGATCAATTCCTGGCATTTCTTCATAGGACCAGGCAAACACACCACGGAATTCTTGAAATAGGGCTAAGTTTGAATTTCTTCTTCAATACAGGAAGCACCTATATGAATGTTTTTAATTATTCCAGGTTTTACTGAAATGTCAATTGGAATCGTTCGAGAAATATTTTCCAAATTTAACTCGGAATCAGGATTTTTCAATGGATTTTGCGGTTCCTTGACATATTCCGCAGTAAATATTGAAGTGAAATCATCTTCAAAATGATCTAGTTTAGGTAAAAATGAAGATCGGTGATGTAGATCTTCCCATGGTAAATCGTCAAAAGACAATAATTCACGAATCTGCTCATCCGAATGAACAAGTTCAGGAAATGACGTTGTAGCTGAACTAGATATAGAAAGTGATTCCTCGTGGATCCCATTCACTGGATCAATTTCGGTTGAAGAAGGGTTGGAAAATGACTGTACAGCCTGATATGCAAGTTCAAATGGACTCAAAGGCATCATGCCATCAATTGAATCTAACTCGGATTCGGAAGGTACGATCCAAGGGTCATCAAACATAACAGAGTCTGACGAAATCATATGAATAGTTGCAACTGAAGGCGATACGTTAGGAGGAGGAATAGCAAAAGTTCCTAGCAAACCAGAATCTTTAATCAAACCTACTCCAACATCCTTGTAAGGGATAGCCACTTTACCAACATGCTGGATTGTTTCTATAGAGGCCGGGTCGGAAGAAAAATAAGTTAACTGATCTATTGTAACGATCCTTCCTTGATATGGAAATTTTATGAGTCGGAAGACCGAAGAAACAACAGCAGTCATAGCGTAAGACCAACTACGACCCAGAAGAAGGTTGTAATGAAGAGGGGCATCAACCACTTCCACATCTAGATTTACAACTTTACCTTCAACCCCTATGGGTAAATCCTGCAAAATACCAAAAGGGTGGAAACCTCGACCGTAAAAAGCCTTAATAATCGTCGGAGATTGGTTCAGTGTAGGAGAACCAAGTGATTTCCAACACTAAATCGACATAATACACGTTGAAGCTCCCTCATCAATCACAGTCCGATAGATCGGTCTGTTTTTTACTAACACTGGTATCTAGAAAGCCATTTGGTGAGGTAAGCGAGGTGTACTATTTTCTAGATCAAAGATTATAAGATTAGAATCCTGAATATCAACAGCTCCTATGGCAGACAAAATCAATTTACGTTGTGCTGGGCATGATTTCAGCACTTCCAAAGCCGACATCGCTGAAGGAGAAATAGCTAAGTCTTCAACAATGTTGTAATTCTGAGCAGCTCTCGCATGTGGACTGAAAGCTGATTTACGAAGAAAACCTTTAGCAGGCGATTTGATTATTAAGTCTGGATTTGGTTTCTCAATCTGTAGCGGACCAGAAACAGGAGGAGGTGTAGTTGATGTATTTTCATTAGAAGATTCTACTTCTTTACCATCAACAAGATTCTTAGCACCATAATATTGCGATCGCGTCGCAATCCTTACATGAGACATCATCAAAATGGGCTCTTCTGAAGCAGTCAAAGTAGAACCAACCATCTTACTATCTTGAGTCGGAAAGGGATCCTTCAAGACAGCAGGTTGTGAACCTTTGACGAATTTTGCAACCTCGGTCCGATGTGGGAATTCCTTAGTAAAATGATCTTCGTCACAAATGTAACAAGGATAACGTGGTTTACGTTTTTCGTCATTGGATTCATTTTTATCAATTTTTTCTTTCGAATTCTTTGTGTTTTTATTCTTCCCTTTCTTTTTATTACCGTTTTTAGATTTAGTTGTAGATGTCTCCACAACATGAATATCGGCAGAAACTTCGGGGGAAGATTCTCCTTTCGAGGAATCAGGTAAAGCTATAATTGGAGAATAATTCTTTGAAGATTTCTTCTTGCTTTTAGTATTGACTATACCAATCATACCGTCAGCGGCATGAGACCCTGAAGGAGCAGCAGCTATTTGACCTTGTTTCGGAAGGTCTGGGATTTTTTCATGTAAAGTACCCGACTGCGTATAAACGAGGTCAAGGTACTGAGCTTGAGAAATTACTTGCTCTTCAGTAACAACACCAGCCTTAGCTACATCTTCAGTTATCTTGGGTAAAAATGATTTAACAAACCATTCTGCCAAAATTTGATCCGGAATATAAACTTTCACCAAACATCTCCTACGTCGCCATTCATGAATATGATCAGAAATATACGTAGACGTGGATTGTTTTAGCGAAGTTAATAATTCCGTGCCATTGTCGTATCTGACCAGCAACTGAAAATGATTTAAGAAGGCAGTTGCTAACTGACTGAAGTTATGAAACGAGCCTCGTGGTAACTCAATGTACCATTTGGCTGCGAGACCAATAAGAGTTCTTTGGAAGAGACGTAAGCGAATCGAATCATCAATGATTGAATTAGACGCACGCCAAAGGTGATAAGTCATGACGTGATTTGATGGATCCTCTCCTGACTTACCTTTGAATTTTGGTATATCACTGGGAAACTTATGCGGCATTGGCGGCCAGTACTGATAATAGAAAATCGGATCATTTGTAAGGCGCGTCAAATCAGGTAAATCCAAAGTTGCGATAAATGGTAACTGACGGTTAGGGTCACGAAAACCTTGAGTAGCCAAAGCAGTTCCAGGAGGTGGATACCCAAGATAACTGGGAATCGGATTAGCATTAGGAATTGTATAACCTCCTGGAAAATCAGGATTAATCGTACCGAAGTGGGGTTGTTGAGGCTGCTGATAAGTATAGCCAGGGTATAGTTGATACTGATAGTTTGGATTTTTTGTATAGGGACCGAATTGCGGTTGTCCCTGGTACGGTTGATATGTGAATTGCGGTTGACTTGTGACAACTATACTTGTACCGGCTTGTCCCGTAGGCATATGAACTGAAGTATGATTTGAAGATCCTGACTGGGCTACAGAGACTTGAGGGATTTGCACGGATGCAGGGATAGACAAACTCGGGGTTACAGATACTCTAGAAGTAGGTGTTACAGGTTGAACAGGCGCAGCGGCTATTGCAGCAGTTTGAGGCGGAGTCTTAGGCGAACTATGACCAGCCTGCTGAACAAGACCAGGTGTAGGAGTTTGGATAGTAGGCTGGACAGGTTGCTGAGTTGGACCAGAAATTAAAGGTTGTCCAGGTTGATAAGACAACTTCACATTAGGCTGCATAGGTTGTTGATACTGGGACGGATCCCACACCATATTCATTCCGGGGTATTGCCCTGCAGAAGGTTGAACATAAGGACCATAACCTGGTTGAACGTAGGGTTGATAAGTAAGTGGTACATTTCCGGCTCCTTGAATGGATGGCTGACCAGAATGTTGTTGGAAACCTTGAATTGGGTACTGACCTTGAGGTTGATAACCCTGAGGTGCATACTGAAGCTGGGGTTGATAAGGACCCTGAGGAGCATATTGAGTTTGGGGTTGACCTTGGGGCATATACTGTCCTGAAGGTTGATACCCTTGAGGTTTTTACTGTCCTTGGGGTTGTCCCCCAAAATAATATGATTCCACAGTTTTTCCTGGGAAAAAGTTACCTTGAGGTTGCCCTCCAGGCAGTAACTGACTTCCTGAAGGTTGCCCCCCAGGTGATAACTGACTACCTGAAGGTTGCCCCGCAGGCGGAAACTGACTACCTGAAGGTTGCCCCCCAGGCGGTAACGAATTTCCCTGTATTGGCCCTCCAGGCGGTAACTGATTGCCTTGAGGTTGAGGATTCAGAATATTACCAGACATCATATAGATTTGCGCTGCGTTCGACGTTTTAGTTTTAACACCACTATTACCAGATGACAACATTTGTTCGATGGGTTGAGGAGCTACTCCCGAGAAAGTACCAGACAGATCCTGATATCCCGAAGGAACAGAAGGACCACCGTGTAAAAATGATTCCGGTGTCTGGGAAAACATGGATGACTCTCCGGCCATAATGGATGGCGGATAGTAACCTCTGGGTGTAGGATGAAATGGAACTTGAGGTGGAGAAAAAGCAAGACCCGAATTCTCTAAAAATTTTGTTAAAGATAGATACCAAGCACTAGTTCGAATAGGGCTGTAGAAAATAGATTCACGCTCCCTAAGATTCAAAGATTGAGGGGAGCCGGGAAGAGATATATCTTCGTCTGGATTAGTAAGTTCTTCAATGGAAATAATACCAGCTGGAAGATCGTCAATGATAATATTTCTTACCCTAGGTGAACCAAGATCACTAGAAGTTGGTGAAATAAATCCTGAGGATGTTTCCACAACAGAAGGTTTAGTTTTAGGTTCAGATATTTCAGGTTCATCAGCCAGTTCACTGGAAGCAGAAATACTACCAGTAACTTCAGAAACTGAAATCGGTTCTTGAATGTATTCTGTTGTAGGTATTTGATGACCAGGATGGAAAACTATGGATGAAATTCTAATTTCTGTTGATCTAATCCTACCACTACTGGATGATACCAGAGCACGAAGCCCTTCAAGCTGACTTGGTGAATATTCAGGGGGTTTCCCTTGTAGTCTCCGAGATTGTCTCGGCAATTCCGCCACGATTAAATATTAACTAACCACACGCAAACAAAGAAAATTTCAATGAAAACACCTAAAGTCTCTAAAAACAAACAGCTGAATCACACGCTTAAAAATCTACGAGTTCAAACCACACAAAAACAGTAGCTTTCCGTACTAAAAACACTATTTGGTGATGAAATCCAACTTAGTAGAATTTTAACACAGAAAGGGCGGTTGGAACAGTTACCCCGACAACCTACTTAATGAAACAGACTGGCACAAGTTTCCTCACAAAACCATCTCGTGTGAAGAGAACCCCCAGAGAGTCCAAGTGAGTCTAGTCGACATCTGCTCCAGGTACAGTGAGATCTTTCCTTCACCGTCACCTTAGGAAATAATCTTAAGATAATGGACACTAAGGTTACCAACAGTAACAAATATAACTGGGGGAACAGTCTACGATCTGATTTCACATTCAAGGGCAGAGTAGCAAGCTCAATCCCCTTGAAGGCTCCTCGACATGGTTAATCCGAGGTTTACCGACAAGTGACCCCAGGCTCCTCGACAATGGTTAATCCGAGGTTTACCGTTTGTAATACGCGCAATATCTTCTATCTTCCCCAATGAAACAGAATTGATTGTCTCAAAGGTTCGGACATGATCTCGTGATTGACTTCTTTAAGAGAAGCTTCCCAGATTATACAAATTACAATTGGATTTATCTCCTACCGCAAGATTTATCTACTTGTTTGTTTTTTACTACCTTGGAGAGTTAACTACTCCCTACTCCAAGATACTAGCCTAAGCTATGTTGGTGATAAGAGCCCTAGAAAATAAAAAGATTGCTAGATGAATTTTAATTAAGCGTTACTTTTAAGAGATGTTTCTTAAGTCAATGGGTGCAGAAATGAAACTCTGATGGTGTGAAGACTCGATTTCCGAAAGACATTAAAAATGCACCTAAAAATGATAATCAGATTGTTTTCTTTCAATGAAATCTTAATTAAGGAAAAGTTAGAGAATGCAACTCTTTTGATAAACAATTCCTTCTTTAAACATAAAGAACAATTGAAAGAAACTATTTTTTTCTTTTCCAATAAATTATCAAAGCTCACAATAAAAATCCTTTCACTTTCCAAAAAGAAACTCGAAGCTACGAAACAATTTTCCTTCAAAAGAAAGCTAGAAATTTTAAAAGCACTCAAAACTACAAACTAATTTCGAGATCTACAAAGTTTAATAGAACTCAAAACTACAAAATTTAATAATCTAAATGAATAAAAGCTTTAAGATTTTTTTTGAAGAATGTTTCTACTTAGTTGTTCCGCAAACTAAGGATCTATTCGTCCAGAATAACAAACAAATCGAAAACACTCAATTATGTTTTTATAAAAAATGAAATTCAAAAACCAATAACAAGGTTTTTTTCAAAGATTTGCAAAGAAACAGGTAACTCTATTTCTCAATAAAGAATGATTTCACAATCAGGTCAGATCCAGCAAAAAATACCAAAAAGACCAAGGTAATCTGAGGTACTTCAAAATGTCAAATGCTTAAAATCGCTACAAAGACCAAGTGAAATGCAATCCAAAACGCAAAACTTCTAGAAAATCATCAAAACACTAATACTATTGAAACTTATTAACAGAAAGCTTTTGACAGAAACAATCACCAATCTGGGCAGAAAACAAAGACTGAAAATCAAAATCAAGATAAACTAAAGAAATAAATCTGAATTTTTTCAAAACTTTAACAGGGTCCGCAGGCTCCAGGATATCACAGGTGCGGTCCCGCACTGTTTACATAGGAAAATTGTGAAACTGCCCGCACTGTGAAAACAAGGCAAATTGAGGTCCCAGGAAAAACTAGAGAAAAACTTAAAGGATTGCAAAATTTTCAAAAACAGAGAAAACCTAAGCTACCCTGGCAGATGTCAATCAATCAAAAACCAAGAAAACCTTTCCTCAAATCAAAATAAAAGAGAACCAAAAACAACAAGTTCTTTCCCGAGCGGAGTCGCCAATTTGTTGGAGGATTAATCCGTCTTGCGGACAAGACCGATCTCCATAGTACTAAAAGTATCTAGCAACAAACAGCCAAACATACTAATCTTTCTCTAAGCATGTAAGGTTTACAAAAAGCTCTATAGAGGTGTTAAGGACTTACTGTTTGTCCAGTGCTTGTTTGAAGTCGTCAATTTCCCTCGCGCGCTTGAAGGAGTTTTCCTCGTAAACCTGCAGTCACAAATAGGCAAAATATTACATAGCACCTGTATAGAAATCATCATAAACCATGCTTATCATAGTGATCAAGGAATCTATGAAATAAACCATTGATTGAAAGCTTATTGAGAAAAATGAGTATATTTGTATTAATTTCAAAAGAAGAAAATCCCTACAACCTGAGCCTTGATGTTGCACAGGACTTTCCGGGGTCCGAAGCAGGAGTCTCCTTTACTTTGACAAGTTCTGCACTCCTCCAACCAAGACAAATAGAGGTATGTAATCTCTCCTGCTCTGGTCTTGATTAGCCCAGTCTAGCCCAGACACTTAACCCAAATATTCAAGCTTGAACTCCTTGGGGCTACCCAATGCCTCTTTTTATAGTGGAAAAGAGAAGGTTTTATGTTCCAAGTATGAAGGGATAGAATCCTCCTTCAAAGGGATAAGCTCCTCACATCAAGGGGTTAGCTCCATAAGGTAAGGGATTCATGCACCTCACAAGAGAGGTTCTGCCACCGCAAAATCCATTCTAGAAGCTTCCAGAATTTACTTTGATTGAGATTTTTGGGATTTTACTTGCGCCTTTTTAATATTACAAGGGTCTGCACCTATAACAAAGATAAAGTGCGTTCAGGAACGCAAGAAAGCTGAACATTGGATGCGGGACCGCAGGAAAGATAGGCAGAAAGTGCGACACCAAAGTTTAGGAGACTTTTAGGAATTTTTTCTGATTTTCAAGGCTTGACATGAGGAACTGATATGTTTATACTTGCAAAGGGAGAAGTATGAGTGATAATGAGCTCATACAGTTAGCAGAATGTCAAGGTGACAATTTTCAGTGTAACACATAGACAGGGAAATGGACCACAATCAGAACAAGAACCAGTACCTGATAATTCTTTGTTACTATATTCTCCATTATTGATCAATAGAAACAGGTTTCTATCAAATAGAATATTTGTTGACATCTATCACTCTCACTACATTTAATATATCACTTTCACTGCCACAATTTTCATGAGCTAGCTTCTTCCCTTGAGCTTCCTTCTTCTTTTGCTTCTTTCTGATTATCATTGATCCACTCTTAGGCGGTCAAGCTTCTTCTAGAGCGACCTACTCTAATCCCAATTATTGGGAAAAATACTAAGGGGGAGGGGGGGGGTGAATTGGTATTTTTAACTCACTTTAACTTCTCATTTCTTATTCTGAATTATGTACACTATTGTTATTCTTTCAAAAAATGTATGTAAGATATGTGGGGCACTTGAAGAGAAAGTGTTTTTGTCCTTGACCATTTAAAAGATAACAAATTATTTCATCTTTTTATTGTTTGAGAATTGTTCAATGTTCAATTTCACTATACAACTTATGAACATGATATAATAAAATAATATTATAATTATGTAATCATTCAATTTAAAATATTTGTTAACTATGCTATATAAAATATATATTTTTTTGTTTTTATTGGGACAACGTGGGGAGGGTGTTTGTATTTATATATATAGGGTTATGCTAGGGATTTAAAATTAATTTTAATAGACTTTGCCTTATAATATGAGTTTATTTTTGGTTCATTGAGCACTTTAAGCTTAAGATTACTCTTGGGCAAGAAATTTTGTGTTAATGTTTTTTATAACTTTTCCAAAACTATGACTTAAACTAAATATTTTGGAACTTGAAATTGATCAAATATATCATATTTTTTGGGGCAACAGGAGGGGGAGTTATATTTAATCCCGGAGGAAATATAGTCACTAAGTATTCCTAGGGGTTGGGCAAGAAGACCAACAATCAAGTGAAAATGTATGGTCTATTACTAGGCACAATATTGGCTCAAGATATGGGAATCTCTGAGATAGTAATATTTCTAGACTCTTTGACTACTATTCAACATTTGAGTCGACACATTTCCAAATGAGAACCATCTCAAGCTCTTTCTACAAAGGATTGAACGTGCTCTGGAACACTTTCTTTCAAAGTCTTCCTTCCATATTCTTAGAGGTCTGAATTTAGAAGTTGATCGTCAATCCAATCTTGACTGCCTCCCTAATGTGGGCCAAAAAAAAATAAATGGATGCAAGAATCGGAGAGCCATACCTTAGATTTTATTTTGATGCATAAAAACTCCATGCAAATCGTGTTGCATCATATTCATAGTGGAAATATTAAGGGAAGTATAATTTCTTACGATTGCATGCAAGGGAATTTGATCGATGTCGTGGCTGCAAATGAGAAAGAGGATCATGGAAGGGAGTATAACCCATTTAATCCACACACTTATTCCTTGGCGTTTGAAGGGAATCACTTGCCTCTAATTGAACAAGCACCTTGCTCTGTGATGAACTTCAAGATGTTGGGCATCATGAATATTAATAGTAATTCGACAACCTCTGCATGTGAGGCAAGTGGCCCGTACTTTAAATCCATGGTCTAGCTCATCCATTGTTAAACCAAGGTTCAATTAGAATGGGGGAACCCTCCTTATCGCTCCCATGCAACTTTTATGTTAATTCATTCTACAAACATTATATGGTCCACCATCCTTGGCAATTGTAGGTTCTGCAATTGGCTCTACGTGAACATATATTCTATCAATGTTAGTAGTATATGTAATTCGATCTCCCATGTCAAGTTGAGAAATATCCTCACATGGGCTCAAGAGATTTCCCACTTTGCACACATAGGCAATATTTATCAGACTCGTGGTTGCTTCAAATGTAACCACCTCGTCCCACCCAATTTCACAACCTCGTCAATGTAAACATGAGACGAGTGTTACTATAACATGATCTAACCTCTAATTTCTAGTTAAGGAAGTTGGGCCTACAAACTGAACACTTACAAACATCCTATAGGGACTAAAGATCACCCAAGAGCTGAAGAAACACCCCAAGTGGTCAATCCCTGAGATGGAACCTTATTTCTCATTCCTAACACCTCAACTGCATGCATAACAAGGCAAGGGTGTAGTTATAGGTCTCCAACCACATGCATAGGCATGCTTCCATGCGGTTATGGCCTAAATTTCCTAGTTCCAAGCATGTGGTCCCATAATTTGTGCCACCTTTTCAGGCCAGCCTCCAGACCACAGCCCAAAATTGCTTGTAACTTTCTATAATCATAATTTACGTGATGAAAAAGCTAAAAATTCAAACTTGATTAAAAAAATGACCTAGACTTCCTAATCCATAACAGACATTTCATCAAACATATGGCAAACACGTAAGCTACAGGTCATGAATGAATATCTGATAATAATCTGATAGTATTCATCTGATAATCAATAAGAAATCTCTAATACCTCTCTAGCTAGTTGCAGAAGCACTTGTTAGTCCAGGCATTCATCAACCAATCAATAAATTATCAAAACATGACAGTGTTAGAGAATTAGAAAGGCAGAAATATCTTCTTGTTCTTGATTATTTACTTGTGATCTTCTTTAGTTCTTATCGTATTCTTCTTATCTTTCTTCTTACTAGTAGATCAAGCAAATATCAAAGCGAATACACATAGATTAAGGACACCAAATGTAGGCCAACAGCCAAGGAAAAACCCCACTCTTTGCAAAAACCCATACAATAATTCTTCCTTAATAGTGATTCTTGAGACCCTAGATCTTGACATGGACTTCCTCCACACCAAGTCATCCTTCCTTGTGATCCTTCCTGAATCTGGAATCAGCAGCAATAGTAGCAGTACTATGATGACCTAGAACTTCGACCTTGCTTCTTGAGAATTTGATTTGCGGTAGAGACTTCGATCTAGTGTCAAAGACTTCAATTTAGGCCCAATACAACTTCTCCAAGCAACAACATTCAACAAAACAAAATTTTGACTTCCACTTCTCTTGGTAGCAGCAACTGTTGCAGTAAAACTTTGAGAAATCCAATCTCCCAAACTATAGCTCGAAATGCAGAGAGAGTAGTGCCAAAATTTCGATTTTCTTCAACTATATAAGTTTACCCAAAATCGAATCCAAAAAGTTCTTTTCATTCACTTCGCAAATTTCTCTTTTTGCAGCTTCTAGATCGAATTTAGGTGTTGCATTAAGATGGTTCCAAGTGAGTTCGATTCCATTGTATATGTATAGGCTTGAGATGAGCTCAAATTCTCGGGCTTGAGGACGACTTGGTCACCTTAAGGCCAAATTGGTGTGGAGGCTTCATAAATCATATTTTACTCAATACTTGACCTATTTGCATGATTCAAAAGCCCAATATGGATTAATTAAATCTGCAATAATCCTATAGACTCAGAATAAAACCTATAATTCCACAATATGGACTTTGAAATAAAATAAATATGACCCAAGCATGAAACCGATGCTTTAATAATTCATTTAATAATAATATAAAATTATTTTCTTTATTCTTTTGGCAAGTACAATATGTATTGACTCAAGTACAATTTATGAAGACCGAACCTAGTTACATTCTTCAACACTCCCTCTTAACTAGGGAGGTATTTGTAACTCAATACTACAAGGTAGATCTCAACTATATTAACTATGAAGAATTTTAGACACTAAAATTTCATGGACTATATTCTTGACTAGGGAAATCTATCCATTGGTCTCTCAATATTTTAGGCACCGCAATGCCATGGACTAGATTCCTAACTAAGGAAATCTATCCAAGTGGGAATAATATGGACTAAAGCTTTCAGTCTCTATAGGTACCATCGTGCTTACTTACTAACCATCAACCCAGGGAACTAGGTGCACATCTACCTGATGTCACCCTCCCAACCAGACATCAACACAAAGTGTCGGCCCGATGTCTTTCCAGGAAATGCTTCACTCACAAAGCCTCATCACACCTTGATCCAGCAGATCAAGGACAACCAATCTCTCCCAATCAAATTGATTGGTAACCAACATGCTATTAAATTCTTCAATAGATTCACATGTGCAAACACAAACCCCAATCATCAATAATTCCAAATGTATAATCAAAATAAATCTTTGGGTTTTGATGTTGCAGTTCCACTAATTCTAGTAGGAATATAAATAGAATCTTTGAGAGAAGGTTCCCATACAATTTATTTTCCTACTTTTCATGTAGCAACTTATTATTCAATCAGATCCTCCTTTTTTTATTATAGTAGTACTAAAGCATTCTCCAATCATGACTATGATTCTTACTCGTGGTATTCACTAACACTTAAGGCTGTTAGTCCTATTCTAGTGCATGACACAATAGAGAACTATAACCATTTCTTCTTTTATCCAGGCTCCCTCTTAATCTAGGGAGATCAACTTCTTTCTTTAGGTGTTGGAGAATCTTTCATGGCTTCCATTCTTCTCATCATACTTATCATCTTCTCATCTTTATGATGTACCTACACAACTTTAGACAACAAGCACAACCAAAACTATATAAGGATCCAATTAGCCATATCAGAGTTACAGAAGCATTTTCAACTTTATACATATTATATATCCCTACAAGAGACGTATTCTCTTCAAAATTTTGCGAGGAAATTTTATCATAAACCCTATACTATTTCATAATCTCTTTCATTCTATCTAGGGTTCCAATGTTTATTTCAAAGGTATAATATACCTTGCTACAACATTTAGTGAACCCTAGAACCAATATAGATTTACAAGATATCTAACAACCTTTAGAATTCACATGTTAGACTTTCCACTAGAGATTCATACAAATCCTAGATTTCATAAAAGAGTCAATCAAGATTGATTATAGCTCAGACATTGTCTTTCACTAGAGTTATTTGCATGCCCTAGATTTCAAATCAATTATCAAAATATATCATGAAGAGCTTCTACTAGTGTTTAACGTAGATCCTAGAATTCAGTAAACACATCGCAAGTAACTTCTACTAGGGTTCGATGTAAACCCTAGATTTTCCATTTATAAATTCTCAATGTACATTATATAGATTCAAATTAACATACATATTATAGAATATAATCATTACTATGATTTATTTATAGACCCTAGACTTTTCAATCTTCATCCTAAATCTTTCAAACTTTAACTAAGGTTTGTTTCCAAACCCTATATTCTTAGGACCGTTAGAAAATAGGTCAAAGCAAATATCTAGGAGATCACCATTATAAGAACATCATATGTTATTCAACATTAATATATTAGACATATATATTGTCCTAGACTAGGTTAGGGATTCAATCAAGAGAACATATACCTAGGGTTTCATTCCTAAGACATTTCATAACAAGGATTTTACCTTTTAGACCTAACCAAAACCTAGGGTTTTGTTTCATTGTCAAAGAAAACCATTATTATATAAAACTTCAGAGGTTCAGGATTTCGAGCAACATCATTTTAACTCAAGCAAGTCTAGAGCTTATGTGATCATATCAAAACCCCAAACTCGATAATATTAAATAAAAAATTTGTCATAAATAACCCTAAATAGGTTTATGGTTTCACACATTATCAACATACCCTTAGGTTAGGGTTTTCTAGAGAACCTCCTTAAGGTTCTATTTTTATAAGCAATAAGAGGTGTATAAGGTGGGTAGATTCATCAGGTGATGAATCATTCCAAACAAGGATCCTTTTAGGATTCAGTAGAGCTAGACATAGCAACATTTAGTAGCGTGGAGATGGATACTTCAAAAAGAGTAACAATACTTTATATTTTAATACATACCTTTAATTATTTGAAAAACCTTTTGACTTGTGTGGCCTTCTTATTTGATCCTTGAAGCCTTCTTCGTGATTCTTGAACATCCAACAGATTGATTCCTAAACAAGGAATAGAGGTATACAAGTTATTAGTATTTAATAGAATCAAAATATTAAATAAGTATACGAAAACAAATAGAGGGAACAAGATACTTATCTCGAGGAGTTGTTGTGGGTTCCCTCCTAAGCTTGAGGGAAAACTAAAACTTATAAAAATAATGAAATATATTTCCAAGAAGATGTTAAACCTTTACTACATAAAATATACAAATGAAATATAAGAGAGAAGGGTCTTAGTAGTGCAAGTCCCTTAAATCTTCTTCGGGCTTTTCTTTCTTCGGGGGTGATCTCTGTCTCTTTTATTGTTCCTAGGGTTGTCAGTGCAATCACTCCTATAGTGTCCCACCTTGTGACAATGATAACACTCAATTTTGGACAGATCAACCTTTTTCTTTGGTGTCTTCTTCTTAAATATTCCTTTATGATGAGAAACCTAATCATTTGAAACTTCTTCATTATTGGTTACCATGGAGACTCTTAATTCTTCTTGACTGCATGTTGTCCATAGCTCCTCAAAGGTGGGTGTTTCTTTCCAATTGTTGAGAGATAAAGCAAAGGAACCCCAATAAGGTGCTAGTCCCATAATGGTTGTAATCATTAGTTCTTTATCTGGTACTATTTCACTAATGGAAAGAAGCTCATCCCTTGTCCTTGCTATCCTCACAAGGAAAGAGGAAACAATATCCTCCTTTGTCATCTTAGTAGTTCTTAGTTCATTATTCAGTCTTGCCAATTTTCCAATGTTCTTGATGGAGAATATTTTTGACAAAGCCTCATACATTTCCTGAGAATGATAAATATTTGTTATGAAAGGACAAGATTGTCCTTTATGCCTTCAACCATAAAAGCAATAACTAGTAATTCCAGTTCTCTTTACTTCACCCTTTCACCATCACTTGATTCTTCTGTAGGCCTTTTCATATTTCCTTTGACTAAGTCTAATACCTTGTTATTTTCAAGTACGATATCATTCCTTTTCTTCCAAGACCTATAATTTGCAGCTCCTTCAAGATTGTTCTCTCCCTTGATAGTGTTAGAAATCTTTCTTGAATATAGTGAAAACTTATTTCCTCTACTGAAATTCTTATGACTTCCTTGATAAAGTCCTTGAGGCTTTATTTTCCTTCTTCTTTCACCAAAGCTCCAATACCATATTATAGAATCAGAAAGGCAGAAATATCCTCTTGTTCTTGATTATTTACTTGTGATTTTATTTAGTTATTATTATCTTTATTCTTATTAGTTCATCAAGCAAATATCAAAGCAAATACACATAGATCAAGGACACCAGATGTAGGCCAGCAGTCGGGGGGAAACCTCACTCTTGGGGAAAACCCATACAATAATTCTTCCTTCAATAGTGATTCTATAGACCCTAGACCTTGACTCGAACTTCCTCCCCACCAAGTCAGCCTTCCTTGTGATCCTTCTTGAATCTGGAAGCAGCAGCAGTAGTAGCAATACTATGATGACCTAGAACTTCGACCTTGCTTCTTAAGACATTGATATTGAGGTAGAGACTTTGATCTAGCTTCAAAGACTTCATTTTAGGCCCAATACAACTTCGCCAAGCAACAACATTCAACAAAACAAACTTCAACTTCATCTTCTCGTGGTAGCAACACTTGATGGAAAAATTGTTGTAGCAAAACTTTGAGAACTTAGATCTCCCAAACTATAGTTCAAAATGAAGAGAGAGCAGTGCTAAAATTTTGATTTTCTTCAACTCTATAAGTGTACCCAAAACGAATCCAGAAAGTCATCCTTCATTTCGCAAATTTCTCTTGTTGCAACTTCCAGATCGAATTTCTGTGTTGCAATGAGATAGTTCTCTGCGAGTTCAATTCCATAGTATATATAGGCTTGAGATGAGCTCGAATTCCTGGGATTGAGGCCGACTTGATGTGGAGGCTTCATAAATCATATTTTACTTAATAATTGATCTATTTGCATGATTCAAAAGGCCAATATGGATCAATTTAAATTGAAAATAATCCTATAGACTTAGAATAAAACCTAGAAGTCCACAATAGAGACTTTGACCTAAAATAAATATGACCCAAGCATGAAACCCATGCTTTAATAAGTCATTTAATAATAATATAAAATTATTTTCTTTATTCTTTTGACAAGTACAATAAGTATTGACTCAAGTACAATTTATGAAGACCAAACCTAGTTACATTCTTCAACATTACCATGGCTACCTTAGTTCCACTTTGAGGGGCTAACCTCCGAATGGGTTCACATATATCAACATGCTCTTTCAAACATAAGATGTCTCGTTAAAGATTCAAAGTAAAGAAAGAAGAACGTTAAATGTGGGAAAATCGTGTGGCTCTTACATATCATGGTAATAAAAGGAGATAGATATACACAAGAAAAATAAGAAAGTAATAGTAAGGCTCGGTATGTAACATGCCCCTTAGAAAAAGTTTTGTCATCAGAACTTTGATAATCATGGGTATCAATGAATGAAATCCTCTACATCTCATGTGACATTATTAGAGGGAAGATTATTCCATTTGATCAAATATTTAGTAATGGCCTCGTGGCATAGTTTCTTACTTCGTGTGTTTATCATCAATTTTGGGTCCAAAATGTGTTTTTCTACCTTCATCTAACTTGCATAACACTATCTGAACTAGAATGCTACCAAATGATTTTTTTGTAGATAAGAAACATAAAATACATTGAGAATGCACGAATATGCAGGTAACTCTAAAGCATTTGTGGTCTCCACATTTTTGTAGTGTTCCACGGGGCCGCGTCCCACCACCTGGGGGTCGAGTTTCCTAGCTCCCTCGTGCTCCGGGGACTTGGGGATGGCTGGGGGTCATTTCCCCACTCTCCCAAAAAGCAGGGTATGCGAGGAAACTTCCGAGGGGTCGTGTCCTAGATATTTGGGGTCAAAGCATCCATTGGGGGTCGTTTCCTGGGCGAAAGGGGATGTGAGGGGACTGTTGAGATTTTGTGTATTTGGGGTAGCATTAGTTGTCCTCTAGGTCCCAAATTTTGAGGAAGGACTAGAGTTCACCTGATCTACAAGACCCATAATTGGATTTGGGAAATTTCATCTGGTTTAGGAGATATTAAATTAATTACTTATTTTAATGTATTTCCTAAGTTAAAACTTAGGAAAATAAAATAATTAAAGTGAATTTAATTAAACATGTGATGAAATTGTCTTAAGTCACACGGATCAAGATTTCTTTTAATCGTAGCCATTGATTCAAGATCTGATCATCGCTGTTGATTTGTCAACGAGAAAAGTATAAAGGAAAGGCTTGGGGTCATTTGTAAACACAAAGAGGCAGAGCACTGAAGCTAAGATGAGATTCTAGGGTAGGGTTTGCTAAGAATATTCAGAAGTGTTTCAGCTGCAGAGAGGGGAATTTAGACCAAGGAGATGATCCGATCCCTGGGTCTATAATACACAAGAGGCAGAGAAGAGATCAGCTCAAGGACAACGCAGAGGAAGGCAACAGCGACAAGAACAACATAATTTTCAGGAAACCCTTCAGGGGTTACGCAGAGACCCTTCAGGGGCAGCGTAGTGACTGCGTCGCCCATTCTGGGGTAACACAGTGCCTTCTGGAGTAGCGCTGAGGGTTCGGAGGCCATCCAGGGCTGACACAGAGGCTTTTAGGGGCTTCAGACGCTGACGCAGAGCCTTTCAGGGGAAGCGCTGGGGTTTCTAGGCCTGGATTTCGCTGAGTTATGTAAATCCCATTTGAGGATGTGGATTAGTCATTATTTTGGCCCTAGATCAGCCAGTGAGCTGTAGATCTAGTGTTTTCTCTATTGGGTTTTCTAGATCTGGAACCTAGATTTGTGTATTCAGAAACATTCTTAATAATAGAACATGCCAGCAGCCAGAGACCGGTTTTCCCACCTTGGGTTTTTCCCGGGACTATTTGTCCAGAAATAACTGTGTTACTTTATCAATGTGTGCATATGCTTATTATAGATCTAAAATGGTAGAGATTTGTTATGTGTTTTGCTTCGATGTTAACTTGAATTTATTCAGTTGATAACTTATCTAAGTAGGAAGAGCTTAACCAGATTAACAGTAATAATTTCTGCATAAGATATAAGATTCAAAAATTTCTACATGGTATCAGAGCCATTGTAGATCTAGGAGGGTCACCAACTGAAGAATCTGAAGGATCTAGCTGCAGAAAGCAGCGGGAAAAATAACAAAGAAACTGATCTGAAGGGACAATGCAGTTTTCAGGATCAGATTCATGCAGAGGGAAGGGTGACGCTGTCCAGTGCTGTGTCCTAGCAAGCCCACACAATTACTGTGTAGAGGTAGCTCAGAAACAACGCTAGTTGGGTCTGAAGCCAACCAGTGTGATTCAGATCTGAATCTGTCAGATCCAGAAAAGTCCGCAGAAAAGTTGCAGAAATTCAGAAGAGCTGGTGGGGTTAAAATTATGAAGATTTCAGATTTTTAGCCTTAGCACAAGTGACAAATATTGGGAGGAGATCAATTTCTCAGGAAGTTTCTTGCCAAAGGAAACTTAGAGTTTGATCAAAGGATCAAAGAAGAAGATGAATCATAGTTGATTTGGTAGATTTACAAGGAGGGAAATCAAGTGTTAGAGGGAGTAGAAGGCACTTGTTTCACCAAGGGACTTAGATCCATTTCTCTAGTAAAGAGAAAAGGAAGTTCTGACACATTCTGAGTAGATGGCTCCTCATGGACTGTGTGATCAGGATAGGCTAGAGGGCCTCTCAAACTTTTAGGTTTGGAAAGCAAGGATCCTGATTGTCCTTGAGGCATACAATCTAAGAAACCATGCAGAGCAGACTCTGGCCACACCAACAGATGCGGATCTCCTACGGAAGCATAAGGAAGTTGCTGGGCATGCCAAGTGGCTGATAATGGATAGTATCAAGGATCATATTGTACCACACATAGTTGAGAAGAAGACAACTAACGAGATGTGGAAAGCCTTGACTTCCTTGTATGAGGGAAAGTATGTCCAAAGGAAAATGCTGTTGGAGACCCAAATGAGGTCATTCATGATGACCAGGGGAGAAGAGATGGAACACTTCCTCTTCAGACTGCAGGAAATTAGGGATCAGCTGATTGCAATGGGTGCAACGGTGGATGATGCTGTGATAGTCAGGACTGCCCTTAATGTAGTCACGGATGAGTGGGAACCTTTGTCCAAAGTATCTTGGGCAGAGAGGACCTCCCAGATTGGGACAATTTGTGGTCAATTCCACGACAAGAACAACTCCGCAGATTCACCAAGAGGCAGCACAGCCCAGGATTGAGCAAAGTGAAGAAGAAAGATGAGGAAGATGCAGCCTTGGCATCAAAGAAGCAACCGAAGAAGAAGAAGGATCGTTCAAAGATCAAGTGCTTCCAGTGTTGTGAAATGGGACATTTTGCCAGCCATTGTCCTTAGAAGAAGAAGGACAAGGAAGTATCTTCTTCCAAAGCAGCTATGGCAGATGATGGGTCATAAGATGATGCAACCATGAGTGCTCATGAACCATGGAGGTGGGGTGACATGGACATGTAGAGGAACTACACGAAGGAGAGGCAGGATCCTTAAGCAACTCATCTCTTGGATCACAAGCGAGCTATGACAGCCTTAAGACAGTAGTGGGACAAGTGGAGCAGTGGGTGCATAGATCACAAATGAGGCAGAAGCAGAGGTAGATATGGAGGTTGAGAGGAGCAGCGTAGAGCATAGCAACAACATCGTAGAAGCAGTAGCAGCGTAGAGGCTGATGTGACTTCAACAGCGCAGAGCAGTGCTACTTACGCAGTGCAGAGCTGCAGTAGTGCAGAGAGCTTCAGAGGGACATCGCAATGCAGCAGCAGTGTGATATATTTCAGCACAAGGAGCTGATGTGACTTTAGTAGTGCAGAGGGAGTCTAATTACGCAGGCATAGATGTAGTTGTGCATCGTTCTTTAGATGCCAGCATAGATCTGTAGCCTATGGAGCTTCAGTGATGAGGATGCAGCCCATTTGACTTGTTTGTCAAAGATTGAGTAGGAGATTGAGTGGTTTCTCTCAACAAATGAAGTTGCAGTGCAACAGATCAATAGTGGCAGTGCTATGAGCATCACAGATGCAACATATTGAGAGGGAGCTGCAGTACAATGGTTGTAGTGGCAGTGGCAGAGTCATGGGCAACAGTACAGAATGGCAGCAGCAGTGCAGAGTTGAGTGGAAGGAGACCAAGCTTCAGCGACACAGAACTAGTGCCCAAAATCATGTAATGCATAAGTGTGATGTGTTACTAGAGCACACCCTTGATGCTAAGAGGGAGTGTTGAGATTTTGTGTATTTGGGGTAGCATCAGTTGTGCTCTAGGTACCAAATTTTGAGGAAGGACTAGAGTTCACCTTATCTACAAGACGCAGAAATGGATTTGGGAAATTTCATCTGGTTTAGGAGATATTAAAATTTTAATTATTTTAATGTATTTTCTAAGTTAAAACTTAGGAAATAAAATAATTAAAGTGAATTTAATTAAACATGTGATGAAATTGTCTTAAGTCACACGGATCAAGCTTTCTTTTAATCTTAGCCATTGATTCAAGATCTGATCATGGCCGTTGATTTGTCAACGAGAAAAGTATAAAGCAAAGGCTTGGGGTCATTTGTAAACACAGAGAGGCAGAGCACTGAAGCTAAGCTGAGATTCTAGGGCAAGGTTTGCTAAGAATACTCAGAAGTGTTTCAGCTGCATAAAGGGGAATTTAGACCAAGGGGATGATCTGATCCCAGGGTCTAGAATACACAAGAGGTAGAGAAGAGATCAGCTCAAGGACAGAGCAGAGGAAGGCAACAGCAGTAGCAGCGGTAAGAACAACGTAATTTTCAAGAAACCCTTCAGGGGTTACGCAGAGACCCTTCAGGGGCAGCGTAGTGACTGCGTCACCCATTCTGGGGGTAACGCAGTCCCTTTCAGAGCAACACTGAGGGTTTGGAGGCCATCCAAGGCTGACGCAGAGGCTTTCAGGGGCTTCAGAGGCTGACGCAGAGCCTTTCAGGGGCAGCGCTGGGGTTTCTAGGCCTAGATTTGGCTGAGTTCTGTAAATCCTGTATGAGGGTGTGGATCAGTCATTATTTTGGCCCTAGATCAACCAGTGAGTTGTAGGTCTATTGTTTTTTCTGTCGGGGTTTCCAGATATGGAACCCAGATTTGTGTATTTAGAAATATTCTTAATAATATAACCCTCCAGTAGCTAGAGATCGATTTTCCCACCTTGCGTTTTTCCAGGGACTATTTGTCCAGAAATAACTATGTCACTTTGTTAATGTGTGCATGTGCTTATTCTAGATCTAAATTGGTAGAGATTTGTTATGCGTTTTGCTTCGATGTTAACTTGAATTTATTCAGTTGATAACTTATCTAAGTAGGAGGAGCTTAACCGGATTAACAGTAATAATTTTTGCATAAGATATAAGATTCAAAAATTTCTACAGGGACGTGAGGGGTCGTTTCCGCAGTAAAAAAATTGCAATTTTTTTTAATGAAAATAAATTCCAAATTTCTAAGAGTTTGAGTTAAAACTTAAAATTTTATTTCAATGTTTCATTGTTCATTTGACATTTCATTTACGCTAAACGTTTCCCGACTTGGTGAACACTGAACCTTCGTTGCTCGGTCACTTGACGCTAACCATCTCTGAACGCTGCCGCCACTCAGTCGCTGAACTCTACTCGGTGAACCATCACTGAACACTGCTCGGTCGTTGACCATCGCTATTGCTGTTCAGTGAACCTCTGAATCATCCAACCATCACTTGATTGCGATCACTTGACTCGGTGAACCATTTGACCATCGCTCAATGCTCACTCCTTGCCGCTTTAGCCCATCCGCCCTATCGGTTCCACAGTAAGTTAACGATATAATTTTTTTAATTTTTATTTCTAATTTTTTTTCTTTTTTAAACCAAATTTCTATTTCCTTTCCTCAAGCCTCCAAAAATTCAGTTGGAAAATTCATTACTTGAGGTTCTGTTACTGGTTTGCAATATCTTGGGGTTTGGACTCCCATCATTCATTAAGTTAGTTCGTAGTCTCAAATCACTATTAGTCACTACGGACCACATACATATCCTCATGTATACGAACTCGAGCACTCGTTAATCTTATGGGCTCTGAAATACCTTTTACTTCCACCCTTGCTTTGTCTAAAATGCGTCTTTCCATGTCCAAAATGCTCGAGTGCCTCTTCTTAGTGACAGTGATTCCATACTTTTTTTAACGAAATAGTAAATTATAAAACAATAAAATAGTGAACACTGAAACAATCAAATTAAAATTTAAATAGCCTTGTTTCATGGGCACATAACTAACTTCAGATTTGGGCAGACCAAATATCCGCATGTTGTGCCCATGAATTCATTGTTTTAGTTTTGTCAAAATTAATATTTTATAATTTTATAATTTTATAATTTATTGTTTTAAATTTTTTAAAATCAATTCATTGTTCAATAATCAAATTTATTATTTCAAAACTGAATAATTTTAATTTATTTGCAGCTACAAGTTACAACTATGAGTCAAAGTTATTCCGGGAACAGTGGGAACAGTGACATCACCTACAGTGGTATTGCGTCACATGATGCACAAGAAGAAATTGAAAGCCGTCACAAGAGGGAAAGAAATCATAATAGGCCTTTGCATGGTGTAGATTTTGAAGGCCCACTAAGAGATCTGGAAAATTTGCAAAGAGGACATTTAATCCTCTAAAACCGCTTCTAATCTATGTAACCAGACTTCCGAAAAAAAATCCAAAAGTTGGAGATGACACACGTGATTGGGTCTGCAATATTTGTGGGCATCACTTTGTTGGTAGCTATACCAGGGCGAAGCAACATATTTTGGCTATTATAGGTAAATGATTCAATATGTGTCCCTCAAAGAACTTGAATACAACTCAAAGAGAGAAACTTTGGAGTCTAGAAAGGGAAGCCAGTGGAAAAGGTCTGTTTTCTAGCACAAATGTTGATCCATGCACAAATATGCCTCCATACAGTGCTTCATAAAAAAAGACAAAGGGTTCTACTGGTGCATCTCGTTCTTGTGCAATAGGTGCTACAATGTCTGGGATGTACAATGTTCTAGATCGAGATGACACAAATGATGGAAAATTTCTTTTTTCCAATGAAATTCCCTTCCATGTTGTTCATTCTCCTTATTACAAGGAAATGGTCCAAGCGATTGTAAAAATAGGGCTTTCATATGTACCACCTAGAGAACATAAGCTAAGAACAACAATTTTAGATAGACAAGTGTCCAAACTTAATGTGCAAAAAGAGAGAATGAGACAAACATGGTTGAGGTTTGAATGCTCTATTGTTATGAATGATGAACTGACATATGAAAACGCCCACTAATCAACATCATAGTGACATATGTAGAATGTCCATTATTTCATAAGGCTATTGACTGTTATGGAAAACATAAGGATGCATCTTTCCAATTTGAGCTTCTTCGAGAAGTTATAAAGGATGTTGGCGCTGATAGTGTGGTGCATGTTGCGACAGATGCAACAACAATTTGTAGATCAGTTGGGTTATTGATTCAAAGCGGGAATCAACATATTTTTTGGACTCCTTATTGTGTGCATGCACTCAATAATGCACTGAAGGACACTGGAAAAATTTAGTGGATATCAGATTTGGTGACAGTTGCAAGAGATGTGCAGATGTTTATTTGCAACCACCACACCTCCTTGGCCATGTACAGGGCTCACGTGAGGAAGGAATTCTTCAAGCCCACCGATACTAGATATGCTAGCTATTTTCTCTGATTGGAGAGGATGTTAGAGGTACAAGCACCACTACAATCCTTGGTTGTGAGTCCAGAGTGGGGAAGGTGGTCAGAATCAAAGATAGACTCGAGGAAGAAGGTCACGCTTCAAGTGTTGGACAATTTTTGGTGGGAATATTGTTCTTATTTGGTGTCATTCTTGGGCCCTATTGTGGAGGTCATTCGTTACACTGATTTAGATGTGTAACAACTTGACTTACCCAAATTTTTTTCTTTTTCTATTTATATCATAAATTCTACTTTGTCGTCAGTGATTTTAACACCTTTCGTCATATTACGATGTTTCCATTGAAGTGTACTTTCCATTGTTAATTTATCTCTAACAACTTATAATTTCACGAACATAATTAATTTCTGTAGTTTATGATCGTTTGACCCTATTAGCAATTTCCCAATTCACTGTCAACATTCACTGTTCTTAAGGTAGTTACTCAATTTCTTACTGCTATTATAATAGAAATATTATGGTTTTTAGGCTTCTGTGGTTATCATTCATTGTAAAATTCTCCGGATTATCCACAGTATCAAAAAACATTGGTCGAAGTTTCGAATCCCAACGGGGATCCATCTTCAGGACAAGATGAGAATTGAGAGTGAAAGAAGGAAGGATAGGTTAAGGTTATAAATAGTGAAAGATGAAAATGACAAGGGCCGACAAAAACTAAAATTATTAATCTATAAATTAATTTTAATAATTTGATTTTAATATTTTATAGTACATTAATTTTAATTCATTTATAATTATATTATCACCTATTTAATAATACTACTAAATCCATTTTAAATTTTTAAATTTCAAACTAATAATCTATTTAATCTAAATTTTTGATAAATTAAATTAAATTTTTATATTAATATAATTTTAATAGTCATAATATTATAATTAAATTAAATTTATTTTTAATTCTAATAATTTAAATAATTAATGATTTAATAGCTTTAATTTTAATTTGATAAACCTAAATGTTATTTAATTATATTAATCTATATAAAAAAAAAATATTTCTCTAAATTTTTAAAAAAAGCCTAATTAAATTAAAACCTAAGGACAAATATATTGAAGAGATACCCTAGAGGTAACTAGTAAAGGTTTATAATTATTATTGCTAATAAATTAATAACTAATAAAATATAAATTAATAATAGTTTACTTAATAAATCAAACATTGTTTCAATTAAGAGTTTTAAAATATTAGATTATAATTATTTAATAAAACTCGTAATGATTTAAAAAAATAATTATAATTTATTAATCCAAATTTTAAAATGAATTATTTCATTTTTAATATTTAATTCTATTTTATAGTAAATTCTAATTTTCTTCAATAATAATTATTAATTAATTTTTATTAATAGAGAATAATAAAAATTAATCAGGATAATTATTAGGAAGAATGATTCAATTAGGTTTTTGAAGTGACCAAACTTTAAAATATTTCTATATGGGAGAGAAAGAAGCAAACCTGCGATACTATACTTGGGAAGAGGATGAACCTACAGAGCACATTTGTCGAATTAGAGGTTGCTAGCTGTTACTAATTTCGTATCCCCTGTCTCTGTTAATGTTATCCGAGTGTTTTAAAATCTCCAACGCTTCTCTAATCTTCCGTCTTTAATAGTGTTACTCTCTCGCAATGATCTTAGCATCCTCTAGACGTAAGTGGTGTTTAGTTTTCGAGGAGTGATCAACAAGAGCCGAGGTGCAAGATCACTCATGTTTAATATCATCACCATGCTCTTTAAGGCATTTTTGAAGGGAACGCCCGGTTTCACCAATATAACTCTTCCCACAAGAGCAATCAATCTTGTAAACACCTTTGAGCTGCTCATGACTAATATTATCTTTAAATGACCCCATCTTTTGTCTTATGGTACCTACTGCTGAAAATTGCACGAAAATGTCATTCTTTCCTAAAACCTTCGCGATCTTATCAGTAACACTCTTAATGTATGGTAGAAATCCCTACCACTGTTCTCTTGAGGACTCTGGTGATTCTTGGAAATGATCGCACCTTCAACTCTTTTTATGGCTTTTTTGATTTCCCTCTCTTTATAAGCTAAACCCAAGAAAAAATATGTTAAGTGACTGATCTCCTCTTTCAGGTGCTTCTTATCGGATATCCTCAAGGCTCTTACAACCAGAGTATTAAGCACACCAAATTTTTGAGCAGGATGATGGTAGGATTCAACATGAAGGTAGCTGTTAGTATGGGTTTTCTTACTAAACACTTGATGCACCAATGTCCCATTCTATTTTTTGGTGATCAGGACATCCAAGAAAGGAATGCTCTTATTCTCTTCCATCTCCATGGTAAACTTAATTTATGAGGAAATTGAGTTTAGGTGATTAAAGAATTTTCCGAGATTCTCCCTGCCATGCGTCCACTTTATGTTAGTGTCGTCTGTGAATATTTTCCACCATGCTGGACTTAGTGGAAAGGAAGTAAGGGCTTTCTTTTCGAAGTGTTCCATAAATAAGTTGGCGATCCCATTGCGATACCAGATAACTACAATCATTTTACCTTCATTAAAGTCGACTCTCGAATTTACACAGTAACCCTCGTTCAAGGATAATGAATTTCGTTTTGATTATATAAATAAATTCTCTCCATTTATATTGATTCATATTATTTTCAGTTTAATGAAATTGACGTTCCTCTCAATTGGAATTTCGTCATAGTTAATTTTATATAGAAATATCATTACAATATTATAGAATTTCATTCTTTGTTCAACTTGTCAAAATTTGGTTTGAAATTTATCTTGAGAGTTTCTTACTAAAATCTATGATTTTATTAACTTCCTGAAATTAATAAAATGATGGTTTGTACATGAACCTCTCGATCATTTGCTAAGATCACTTCAGAATTTTAATATTTACTCTGTCGACGAGAATAAATGTAATTTCCTTTCTCTCTTGTTATACTGTTTCTAGTTAAATCTTCTGTACAAGTAAATGCATGAGCTTATGCATTTTTCTCTTGTCTATGTACAAGGCTGCTTCCACTTCTTAAAATAGAACAATTGAGATAATTTTCTAAATTCAATTACCCTTGGAAACTATTCATATGTTATTAAATTCTTTCAGTTAATATATATATATATATATATATATATATATATATATATATATATATATATTGTCTGTGCAGGTATTCCACCATTCTCATTTCACTATTCCTCAATGAAAAATCATTCTTTCAAACCTTTGACATTGTTTTTTTCTTCTTCTAATTATAGGTTGGTTCATATCATCTACAGAATTCACTTTCCTAAATTCAGAGCTATGCTCACATTTATAATTTTGTTGTATTTATTTATGTAGGACTATGGATTTTGTAAAGAACTTATGACAAATTGTAATGGAATTTCTATCATGGATAATATAATGGTTATGTTGTAATTGTAACGATACACAGATATTTATTATCATTCTTTTGAAATAAAATTATTTGCTTCGTTACAATAGATAGGTCTTGTACTATCCTCTAGTACTTTATGGTGTATATAATTTTTAAATTTCTGTCAATGAAAGAATGAATGACTATATGTAACTCTTTGGATACTACACGACAGAATGTTTAATTTAATTTTGTGTAATCATGTTTTCTAAGAGAGGGACAATTTTCTCTTTCTGTACATATTTTTTTGTTCAATAATTTAATTACAAAATTATTAAATACAATATTTTTCCTTCTTTCCACATGTATTTTTATATAATTTCCGTGTATACAGTTTGGATGATTACAACCTAACCTCAGATTTAAACCCTATTACCGGGGTTTAGAAATTCTGAGTGTCGGTTTATTAATTACAACTGTCTATGTAACTATACAAATCGACTATATCTAATATAGTTGTTTTCTCTTAAATACATAAGATTGTCTAAATCAAAATTCTACAAAATTTAATAATTTAGAAAAACTAACTTTGGTACATAATTCAATCTCTTCTAACCGAATCATAATTCAATACAGAAAGATAAATTCTAACTTTCTTACATGAATAATCATTACTCTAACTTTCATTACCACCACAATTCATAATACATAATTAAATTACTTGTGCATACCAATTTCGGTAAGACTATTTGTCACTCCAACCTTGAGCTTTCTCTCCATAGCTCCCCTCGAGCAGAGACCAATTCCTCCAAAGTGTAGACAACCTCTTGTCTAGCTAGGAATGACTTATGTAAGCTTTCTTTCCCTTCAACATGTTTCCATAATTGCGTTTAGTTAAATCAGGATGTTGTTTTCCTTTTTGCCTAGGCTTTACTTTTGTTTTTTCCAGAAAAGTACTTTAAAACTAATTTTTTCTTCTTTCTAGTTTTATTTCACCTCTTCTCAGTAACTTAACACTTTACTGAAGTATCTTTTAGATTTTTATCTCCAATCTAATATTTTAGATTTATTTTATTTTCTCCAAGGATTTTTGGAGAATTTGGGAAAGTCTTTTGGATTTAATTCCATCTTCATGGACTTAAAATCCTGGTCTCCAATATACTCTAGTCTTCGCAAAATAATTAAAATTCCGCATTTATTGAAATTAAAAATATAATATGTCCACAATTATTGTTTTCCTTTAGGTCCACTCAAACTTTAGGATTGTTCAATTGTCTAATAAAAGCAGTAAAAATAGGGATATTACAGATTCCCCCTCTAAAACAAAACACCATCTTCGGTGTTGCAAAATACCAGTTCACTTTTCAAACAGTGATGGATATGTTTCCTTCATTTCCTCTTCTCGCTCCCAAGTAGCTTCTTAAGGTGAGAAACGTCTCCACTGCACTTTCACCCTAGCTACCATCTTATTCCGGAGCTCAATTTTTTTCTGTGCTAGTATACGAAGGGGCTCTCGAAGAAATTCTCCTTTTGTTTCCATCTGTATCACAGTCCAATCAATTACGTGAGTAAGATCATGTACATAATTTTTCAATAAGGAAACATGAAAAACATTGTGAACCTTAATGTGACTAGGTAGAGCCAATTTATAAGCTACTGGCCCCACTCTATCTAGAACTTCAAATGGTCCACTCTAGCGTGGTGCTAACTTAGCACAACTACCCGTATATAAAGTATTCTTTTTAGGCTTAATCCTCAAATAAACATGATCTCCCACTTTGAATTCTCTATGAACTCTTTTTTGGTTTGGATAGCTCTTTTGTTTGTCTTGAGCTGTTTTAATATTTTACTAGAATTTTCTTCACAGTTCTTTCCATCTCTTGCAATGCATCTGGTCCAAGAATTAACTTATCTTCTGGCTGACTCCAGCTAAGTGGAGTGTGGCACTTGCCATACAATGCTTTAAAATGACTCATCTTTATTAAAGCTTGATAACTATTATTATATGCAAATTCTGCCAGATGCAAAAAATCTTCCCATCTTCTAGGTCTGTCCATAACATACATGCGTAACATGTCTTCTAAAATCTGTTTTGTTCTTTCAGTTTTTCCATATGTTTGAGGATGGTATGTGGTATTAAAGTTCAATTTGGTACGCATTCCTCCAAATAGAGTCTTCTAAAACGTTGAAGAAAACTTTGCATCTCTATCTGATATAATCATTTTAAGAATGCCATGTAACTTCACAATTTCTTTCATGAATACATTAGCTACTTGAGCTGTACCAAAAGTAGATTTCACTGGTAAAAATTGTGCAGTTTTAGTCAATGTGTCTACAACCACCATTATAGAGTCTTGCTGATATTTAATTCTAGGCAATCCAGTGATGATGTCTATGGAAACCACCCATTTCCATTCTGGAATAAGTAAAGGGTTCAACAATCTTGCTGGATGTTGATGTTCCACTTTTACCTGCTGACATTCTAGACATCTAGCTAGATAATCAACCACATCTTTCTTCATACCTAGCCAAAACATGTTCTTTTTCAATGTTGAAATCAGTTTTTGATAACTAGGATGTCCTGCATAAGGTTGTTTATGATACTCATCTAAAATTTCTTGTTTTAATGAGGTCACATTTGGAATATACAATATCTTTTTATAGGAAATCGACCCCTTTTGATTTTGAGTATATCACAACATTTTAGTGTTTTGCAATTTTTCTTGTAGTTTATTATAGTTTGGATCTTGACTCACCACTTGTATCAATCCTTCTATGTCAAATTTCACACTACTTCTAGCACTATTTAAAATTTAATGAGAATTCTATTTGTTTAATATGTTTAATTTATCATCAAATATCAGAAATATAACCATCTAGCTTGTCTATCATTTAAATCAAGTTGTGTGAAAAAGTATTTCAAACTTATATGATCTGTCATCAGTATGAACTTTTTTCCTAACAGATAATGTCTCCACATCTTCAAAGCATGTATCACTGCAGCTAACTCTAAGTCATATACAATATAATTATGTTCACGTTTCTCTAATTTTCTTGACTCATATGCTATGACTGAATTTTCTTGTAATAATACCCCTCCTAATCCTTTTGCACATGCATATGTATATACCAAAAATTCTTTGTTTGGATCAACAATCTTCAAAATAGGAGCAATTGTTAGTTTAAGTTTTAACTGTTCAAAACTATGTTGACACTTTGCTGTCCACTCAAACTTTACTCCCTTTTTCTGTAAATAAGTAATAGATATGCTAAGGCTGAAAATCCCTCTACAAATCTCTAGTAGTATCCAGCGATACCCATAAATGATCTTATGGCTAGGACATCAGTAGGTACAGGCCAATCCATGATAGTTTGTATTTTCTCTGGGTCCACTGCCAATCCATCCTCTGAAATTACATGACCCAAATAATGAATTTTGTCCTTGAAAAATTCACAGTTGCTGAGTTTGGCATATAAGTTATGTTCTCTAAGTGTTTGTAAGACAATTATAAGATGTTATTTGTGTTTTGCCTCGTTTTTGGAATATGCCAGAATGTCATTAATGAACACTAAAACAAATTTGTCTATATACTTGTGTAACACACTATTAATTAAACACATGAATGTATCAGGTGCATTAGTCAATCCAAAAGGTAGAACTACAAATTCATAGTGTCCATATCTAGTCCTAAATGTTTTTTTGTTGATGTCCTCGTCTTTGATTCTTAGTTGATGATATCCCGTTCTTAAATCAATCTTTGAAAAGATAGTAGCTCCTTTCACTTGATCAAATAAGTCATCTATTATCGGTACAGGATATATGTTCTTTATGGTCAATTTATTTAGTTTTATTTAGTCTATGCACATCTTGAATGTGTCATCTTTCTTTTTAACAAAAAATACAAGTGCTCCCCAAGGAGACACACTTGGTCCGAAGTAACCTCTGTCTAATAACTCTTGCAGTTGTAGTTTTAGTTCTAACAACTCAGGAGTACTCATTCTGTATGGTGCTCTAGCAACAAGTGTAGCTCCTCGTACCAATTAAATGGAGAAATAAATTTCTCTTTTAGAGGTTATATGGGGGATTTCCTCTGGGAATACATCTTTAAACTCTCTAATTACTGGTAAATTTTCTATAGCTTCTTTTTCAGTTTGCTGTCCTAATTTCTCCACTTGTACAACATACACTTGACAACCTTTTCTTGCTGTCATTTTTAACTGTAGTGCATAAATCTGTTTGATTGACATGGGTCATGGTTTTCCTTTCAATATTATTGGTTTTCCCTCACCATCTATACAGTGAACTGTCTTATCTAAGAAATTAACTATTGCTTTCTATTTATCTAACCAGTCCATTCCCACTAACACATCATATGATCCTAGAGGCAAAATTTTTAAATTCAGTTCAGTTTCATACCCATTTAAATTTACAATAATTTTCGAATTTTATGAGTCACTTTTCCTTTTGTTCCAGTAGCTAACTGAACTAACCATGCTTGTTGAAATTTTTCTAATTTTAATTTTCACTTTTCCACCATCTGAGAACTTATGTAGCTTAAATTTTATCCTGGATCTATCAAAACAAAAACAGGTTGTTCAACAATCATACCTTCGATTTTGATCATGGTTGATTGGTGTTCAGCTTGGTGATCCTTAAGTGCAACACTAATCCTTGGAATGTTTCTAGAAACGTCATTTAAAGTAGTCGTCTCTCTAAATACTTGAATGTTTTGAACTGTTCTATGAGAACAATCATGTAATAGGTGAGGTTTTCCATAACCCCAACACTTTAATGGTTCCTTCATTTTTACAAACCCTTTCTTTTTGCTGTTTGCATCCATCTGCTTAGATCTAGTCTATGCTTATGCTGGTTGGGTTTCTCCAGTTTTGTTAAACTTCTTCCTTTGATGTTTTTTCCCAAAGTTTTTCAAGTATGTTGGTTTTATTCTTTTTTCACTCGAGTCACCTTTCCCTTTTTCTTTGTTTTGCCAAATTTTCAGCTGATCGTTTCTGCCTTTGAACTAATGATAACACAATCTTGCTTTGCGAACAACTTCATCCATTTTCTTGGGATTGTCAAATTCTATTCTCTCCTTATAGATAGTAGGTAGGCAGTTTAAAAATCACTGTACTTGGACCTTTTCTTCTTTGATATAAGGCACATAGTGAAGAAAATTAGTGAATTTGGTAATAAACTCATCAATAGTGAGTTGTTCCAATTTCAACTCATGAAATTCTTTGGCTTTGTCATCATAATATCTCTCATTCAGATATCTAGATTTGAATTTGGTTTGAAAGTATTCCCAAGTAACAGTTTTATCATCTAGTACATGTACCATTTTGGTTTCTTCCCATCATAGGGTTGCTTTACCCTGTAGTTGGTAAATAGCCAATCTGGCTTCCATGTTACTTCCATATTCATAGACTTGAAATTATTTTACCATGTTCAGAAGCCAAACTTCTGCATCTTCCTCCTTTTCACCATCATAAGTGGGAGGTAAAATTTTTCAGAATTCTCCTTGCAATTCCTTTTTCTTTCTGGACTGTTGTTCGACTGCTTCACCATCCTCAGATCCTTCTGATTTGGTTTCAACTTCTTTTCTCTTTCTTCCAGGGTATCCATTTTCGTGACTAGACCTTGAGGTTAATTCTTTAATCAACCTCTCTTACTCTTCGCTGGCTTGCAACAATCGTTCATTGCTGGTTCTCAGCTGAATCAATTCTCCTTGCATATCCCTGACCATGTCCAGAAACTGAGAATTTTGATCTGGTGGATTTCCCTCACCACCTAGATCCACGTACAACCCTCCTCTGTCACTCATAATAAAATCTGTACCTTTCTGCACTAAATCATTGTACACAGAAAATAAATTAGTGCAACAAAATTTTTCAAATTTGAAATTAATTTACAGTAGTATAATTTTGTGTTTTTATTTTTCTGTGTGATGACACATATAGGCCAAGTGTTTTCAACATGGGCTCTGATACCATTTGTAACAACTCCACTTACCCATTTTTTTTCTTTTTTCTTTTTATATCATAAATTCTTCTTTGTCGTTAGTGACTTTAATGCCTTTCATCATATTACGATGTTTCCATTGAAATGTACTTTCTGTTAATTTATCTCTAACAACTTATAAATTCATGAACATAATTAATTTATGTAATTTATGATCCTTTGACCCTATTAGCGATTTCCCAATTCACTGTCATCATTCACCGCTCTTAAAGACAGTTCCTCAATTTCTTACTGTTGTTATAATAGAAATATTATTTTACTATTAATTTCTTCCTTTATGCTCTTATGCTTATTCTAGCATTGTTTGTTAACATCACAACTTTTGCTTCTTTTCTTAGAATATTTAATTATATTCTAAGATTATACTTATCTTAACAACTGTTATCATTCTATATATTTTCTTCATTCCTTATTCTACTTATATCCTAGGTTTCAACCCTTAATAATCCACAAGAGCTATCATTGAATTTATTTACCCATATATGAACTATAGCATTAGATTCAAATTTGAATTATATCGCTTAATCCATATAAGAGGGTATGCATAGTGTTATTAATGAATATATTAAACCATTCTATGATACCTCTCATATACCTCAGAGTATCATTATAGTCCTTTTTTTGTTTTCCACTTAACCTACTTTTCAGAGATCTATCGTGCCATTTATAGTCAGACTAACTTTGAATTTAGTGATTGGAAGTCATCGTATACATACAGTTTCATTATTGTCTCATATACCTATCTAGGATATGAATATAAATCCTACACTAACTTATCACATTGTGTATATTTCTTGATTGGTTTATTACTTTGGAATGCATATTAAAATGTCAGGATTTAATATATTAATATATCAACCCACGATTAATATATTGACATCTCTCAATCGTTTTTGGGATTCGAATTTATGGTAGCCATATCTTAAGGACATAGGGTTTATTTTGTTTCTATGTTTGAGAAGTCACTTATTAATGAAGGTAATTTTTATCATTAACTCGATCACATGGCCTTCGGGATATTTCGATCTACTTGTGGTCTGGATTCTTGAAACGTTTATGGTCAAGATAATATCGTATATTTGCTTTGGTCATTTCAATGACTTACCTTCTTTCCAGAATTTAATTTTCATGGTGCATTCCGGAAACCCTCTGCTCTGGTTCTCCACACCGGTCTGTCGTTTTGGTTGTAGTCTTATGCGTTGGAATAAGTGTTATACCTTCTCCCTCAGGTAATACTGCGTCATTTTTGTGCTTATACCATCGCTTAGTTGTTCTGCCTATGAATATTTTATCATTGTTATTTGTTTTTAAATTCATTCTCTTCTATAACTAGATAACTAACTAGCCTTCTTGAAATAACGATTGTAGGGTTTCGTTTCGCTTGGGGTTTTCGGCATTCTCATACTTCACGGCTTCCTAATGAAGTGAGGTAACATCCCTTTTTATAGCGTCCAAGTAATGATTGGAACCCTCGGTTAATTTTAATGCTATTGCTATCGTATTCATACGAGGTTGTGACTGTAATTCCTATACATCATCACCATAATTTTATTCCATGCCTTTCATATTGTATTTTCCAGAAGATCTTACTGTAAATTAAATCTCTATTAAGCTATTTTATTTATCTATATAAAATCGTTATGGTGTTGGGTACTATTTACTCCATTTTCGTTAACATATATACAGAGCTGAGATTTTGAATCTATCACGGCTTTCTCTGTGCTTCATTACCATTTCTCAATTCAACGATTTTCATTTTTCTTTTTCCCTTACTAATTTGTACATAGATCTGTATATTGGGGTTTTACATTCAATTTATCTTCTTCCTTGGGTTATTGCAGAGATTACTTTTCGTTTAATTTATAGGGAAGAAATAGATTTGTTTTCCATTGTATTGGGCTTAACTCCTTTATGAATTCTTCTACCATCGAATTCGTATTTGTAATGGAAACCTCTGGAAGTATTTGAGGTATCAGAATTTAATTTTTCCAGAATTACAATTTTCATACTTTGCATGTGTCATTCAAACTTGTTTTTATTTTTCCTCTACTATGAGTACATTATTTGACTTTCTTCTTTCATTGGGAATTAACACGACTACAATCGTTTTTCCTTCATGAAAGTCGACTCTCGAATTTTCACAGTAACCCTCGTTCAAGGAGAATCAATTTCATTTCGATTAGATAAATAAATTCTCTTTATTTATACCGATTTGTATTATTCTCAGTTTAATGAAATTGACGTTCCTCTCAATTGGAATTTCGTCATAGTTAATTTTATATAGAAATATCATTACAGTATTATAGAATTTCATTCTCTGTTGAACTTGTCAAAATGTGGTTTGAAATTTATCTTTAGAGTGTTTCTTACTAAAATCTCTGATTTTATTAACTTCCTCAAATTAATAAAATTATGGTTTGTACAGGAACCTCTTGATCATTTGCTAAGATCACTTCAGAATTTAATATTTTCTCTTGTCATATTGTTTCCATTTAAATATTCTATACAAGTAAATGCATGAGCTTATGCATTTTTCTCTTGTCTATATACATGGCTGCTTCCACTTCTTAAAATAGAACAGTTGAGGTAATTTTATAAATTCAATTACCCTTGGCAGCTATTCATATGTTATTAAATTCTTTCAGTTTTTATATATGTATATATATACTAAGTCTTGTATATATTGTTCTGTGCACATATTCCACAATTCTCATTTCACTATTCCTCAGTTGAACAATCATTCTTTCAACCTTTGACGATGTGTTTTTTTCTTCTAATTACAATTTGGTCCATATCATCTACATAATTCACTCTCCTGAATTCAGAGCTATGCTCACATTTATAATTTTGTTGTATTTATTTATGTAGGACTATGGACTTTGTAAAGAACTTATGACAGATTGTAATGGAATTTCTACCGTGGATAATATAATGGTTATGTTGTAATCGTAATGATACACAATCATTTATTATCATTATTTTGAAATAAAATTATTTATTTCATTACACTAGATATGTCTTGTACTATCCTCTAGTACTTTATGGTGTATATCATTTTTAATTTTCTGTGTCAATGAAAGAATGAATGACTATATGTAACCCTCTGGTTACCACACAACAAAATTTTTAATTTAATTTTGTGTAATCATGTTTTCTAAGAGAGGGACAATTTTCTCTTTCTGTACATATTTTTCTATTCAATAATTTAATTACACAATTATTAAATACAATATTTTTCCTTCTTTCTGCATGTATTTTTATATAATTTCTATGTATATAGTTTGGATGTTTATAACCTAACCTCATATTTAAACCCTATTACTAGGGTTTGGACATTCTGTGTGTTGGTTTATTAATTACAAATGTCTATGTAACTATATAGATCGACTATATCTAATATATTTGTTTTATGTTAAATATATAAGATTGTCTAATTCAAAATTCTACATAATTTAATAATTTAGAAAAGCTAACTTTATTTCATAATTCAATCTCTTCTAGCTGAATCATAACTCAATACAGAAAGATCAATTCTAACTTTCTTACATGAATAATCATTGCTCTAACTTTCATTACCACCACAATTCATAATACATAATTAAATTACTTGTGCATACCAATTTTGGTAATACTATTTGCCACCCAACCTTGAGCTTTCTCTCCACAAGCCCACCCCGAGCAGTGACCAATTTCTCCAAAGTGTAGACAACCTCTTGTCTACCCAGGAATGACTTATTTAAGCTTGCTTTCCCTTCAACATGTTTCCATAACTGCGTCCATTTAAATCAGGATGTTGCTTTTGTTTTTGCCTAGGCTTTACTTTTGTTTTTTCCATAAAAGTACTTTAAAACTAGTTTTTTTCTCTTTCTAGTTTTATTTCACCTCTTCTCAGTAACTTAACACTTTACTGAGGTATCTTTTAAATTTTTATCTCCAATCTAATATTTTTTATTTATTTTATTTTCTCCAAGGATTTTTGGAGTATCTAGGAAAGTCTTTGGATTTAATTCCATTCTCATTGACTTAAAATCCTGGTCTCCAATATACTCTAGTCTTTGCACAATAATTAAAATTCCACATTTATTGAAATTAAAAATATAATATCTCTACAATTATTGTTTTCCTTTAGGTCCACTCAACCTTTAGGATTGTTCAACTGTCTAATAAAAGCAGTAAAAATAGGGATATTACAAGATGCTTCTAGTCTTTGAGAAATCTATGAGACCTTTGATAGCAGGTTGGGTCGTGTGAAGACAAACATTCAATAGAGGGAGCCCTCATTAGAGTTATATACATCCCATTTTGGACCCATCATACAACGTAGGTGGGATCGCATGAACACACCTTTGCACATGGCATCATATGCATTAAACCCAAAATGGTATGTTGAAAGGCCTGGGAGATTGCCTCCTATTGATGATTCTGAGGTAAATAATGGCTTCTTAGCTGCAATTGCAAAGATGTACAATGAGGAGGATGGGGGGAAATTTCAAAGATAGTTTGTTTAGTTTGCATCTCTTAGTAGCCCCTTCAACACACGTGGTGCTCGGGCATATCACATAGATCTAGCCGAAGATGACCCGATTGGTTGGTGGAGGATGAATGGAGATGGTGCTCCAGAGCTCAAACATATAGCTATGTGTTTCCTGTCTCATATTGCTAGTTCTTCTACAACATAGAGGAATCGATCCACATATAGCTTCATCCACTCTATCAAGAGGAACAAGATTACCTCTAAAGGAACTGATAAGTTAGTTGTTGTCCACAGTGCCCTACGTCTTGAGCATAAGAAGACACTTGAGTATTTGAAGGGACCAACAACATGATGGGATGTTGATCCAGAGGATGATGCACATGTATATATGGAGGAGAGACTTGATGATAAACAAATGGGGTTGGTTGGTGTGCCACTTATCATGTTTGCGAATGCAAGTGATTATGATTCAGATGGTGTCATGATTGATCCTGATATATTCATGCAACAACTAGATGCAGAGACTAGCGAGGCATCACCTTGAGCAATTATGCTCATTGAGTCATTTATGATTTATCATTTGATATGTTATGTTATTAACTTATTTGCTTTTAAGTTTTATGTTTCACACCTCAATTGTAGACTTCAGTTTATTTTGAATCTTGATATATGATATATTAGACTTGAGTCTTGACTCTATAAATATTAAAAATTTGACTCATGATGTATCAGACTTGATTTTTAAGTTTTATTTCAATATTTAGTATTCATAGTTGGAACTTCAATATGGTTTAAACTTTAAAAATTTCAACATTTATTTTCAGTGTACATTGTCAGTAGTTACACTGTACAGTTACAAACTTACATGTATGATGTATGATTATATGATATCATACTTTTCGCTTTAATTTTTTTTTAGTTATATGATTCATTGATTTATCATTTATCCTTCATGATGTAAGTGTTATATATTACGTAACGATAAAGACAATTACATTATAAATATTCAAATTTCAATGATATATCATATATTTTTATATTTCTAAGTTTTTAAGACCCTAACATCCCCCCATGTTTCCTAAAATTTGGTGGGGAGATTTTGCATAGGCCGCTCCTACATATCCCTACTCCCTCACCCCTACGTCCCAACTACTTGGTGGAACATTGCATTTTTGTTGGGAATCCTATATGGCCGATAGAACTCTGGTGATAAATTTTCGATGCATTTGTTCTTGACGGAAAATTGTTTGTAAGGCGAAGGGTGAAGGTAAACCCAATCACCAATGTCACATTGTTCCATTGAATGGTGCTTATCTACATGTTTCATCCTGTTCCATCTCAACAATAGATTGTCCCTAGGAAGTTGTAGGGTATCTTTTGTTGAGAAATCCGTTAGGGCAACAATTAGGGTTTTTATTATTTGATTTCTCTATTACTTGTCAGTTATTTGTGATATTATTATCTTCTACTTCTTATGTTCTAATCATCGAATGAATGGAAATACAATGAATATTACAAACACATAGAAAGAACACTAGAGATAGGCTCCAAGCTAGGGAAAAACCCAAAAAAAACTTCTCTTCTTATAGAGTCAACTTCAAAGGAGACTTCCAAGACCAAGAAAATAACATTGTTTCCACAAAAACCAAGCCAACCAACCTTCCTTCAATTGAAGACTAGTTTTCCAAAGAGCAGCGAGGCAATGTAGTCACATGATAAGGGCTTTCCAAGCTTCAAAAATGAATTGTAGATTCCTCTGCAGTAATTAGACTTGAGTTAACCCTAGCACTCTCAAACCTTTCACATATGTGACCAAAAAAAAGCTATATGTAAGGATATGAATCCTTCTTGGCCTAAATTCTCCTCGTTAGGCTCTTCTTTCCCAGAAACAGACCATCATATGCCTTTTCCCCAAACCGTATATTAGAGGATAGCTGTGTGTTTTCTTTTTGTATGACCAAAGGAGGTCGAAGTCCTCTTATTTATATATTTCTCATGGCTCTTCAAGCCTACAATAAGCCGACTTTGTGGAAGGCTGGATGACTTGGTCTTGGGAGAAAATGGAAACTTATAGAATGTAAAATAAAATTTTATTGATGATACAAATGCCCGAAAAAGGGTCTTTTACATATTTACATGGACCATGACTTATGAAAAAACCCTAGAAGCACTCAATGGGTGCTTTGACCTAGTGACAAACAATTTTTTGAGTACGAAACCCATGCTTGATAAAATAATTTTTCTTTTACAATATATTTTATTTTTCCTTTTTTGACAAGTACATAATTACATCATATCGTGAGCCAAACAACAATTATGAAGACTGATACTAGTTACACTTTTCAACATTTTAAACCCACTATGAATGAGTTGCCATTGCTTGAACCTTAGAACTAGAAGAAATATACGTATCAATGCGAAATGGTAGATAGCCATAATGTGTTTAAAAAGGGTAAGGTCATCTTGGAGGGTGTATGATATGAATATGACTTGATCCTATCACTATGAATTGGAATATCATACTATAAACTTATGGCTACATATGTCTAACACCTTGGCCTATCACTAAGAACGATCCATTGTGAGCTAACCTTGAAATTTCCAACGAGCATCTTGTGGGAAAAATATTTCCTATTTAGAATGTGTGTTGGTATAAGGACCCACTCATGGCACATGAGCTTCAAATAAAAATGTTATGGACCATATTGTATACCTTGACCTCTAATAGTATTATCATAGTATTATAAGTCTCTAATTTACCCTAACCTGTAATGGTCACACCAAATTTCGCCCATATAGTAAATTTTATGATACAACATTGTGGAGAAGATTGATCATATATTACATGGCATGGAACTAAAGATAATGCAAATAAGGGAATGAACATAGGTAGTAGCCCTCCTATTTTTGTAATGAATAATGATTAATATTTGTGTTAACATGAAAATCCTAATATTTTTTTTTTCTATAACAATTAAGTTTTTTTATATAGATAATTTTCCTAGAATAATAAACTTATTTTAGAAATTATGTATTCCATAGGAGATAGATTGCCATTGTCACATATTTGTCACATTGATCATTCTTATCGTGTTGGTAAAAAATACATGGCATCTTAGGATGAGGCTAGAGAGGTTATATATATATATATTTATATATATATATATATATATATATATATTATGCCTCTCTATTATTATGTAATGATTTATTTCTCATTAATAATCTGGTATCTAATAACACTTCTAGAAATCTAGAAATTTACATGGTATCGAAGCCTGCCATTGTTAGATACCAAGATCACTAAGTCCACCTCCTTCGACCACGCCCAAACTAATGGCCAAATAGAGATTGTCAAAAGGATGATCATGCACATCCCGCAAATGTAAAACTCGAAGCATCAATGGACATGAGAAAAAGCCTCCCCTATGTCTAGCATAGCTACAATAGAGCTCTCCACAACTCAATTTTCTACAACCCCTTTCCGGTGGGATTGGGATTCCAACCACTGTGTCCCATTGATGTTTCCATACCACTTGAAATTACTTAGGTAGATTCAACTCATGTCTAGTTCAAAGATGACATAGCTAAAAACTTCATTGAATGCATTCAACACATCCTCCAGTAGGTCCATGACATATCAAACAAAAAAAAATGATATGTACAAAAAGCAACATGACCAACATCGAGTGCCACACAAGTTTCAGGTGGGCGAGAAATTTTGGCTATATTTGTAGAAGGAGCACCTCATTGGGGCCTACCACAAGCTTCACCCACTCTGATATGGGCCTCAAACCATTACTAAAGTCATAGGTATAATGCCTTCGAACTCAAAATTCCACCATTCCTTGGCCTACACCTAGTATTCAATGTGGACCGACTGTGGCCATACTTTCCCCCATTGCTGGACACATCAAACATTGCTGAGAAGTTGAAACCAACAAAGCTCAACCCAAGATGCATTGAACAAGCCAAAATTGATAGGATCATGGACACACAAAACAAAGCAATTTCCAGCAGAGGATCCAACTATATCGAGTTGTTACATCTAGCCAACTCCTTCACCAGGGAAAGTGGATCAAGACACCAAGTTCAACAAAAATTTCCTCACCTCATGGAGGTTCTACATGCATTGGGGACCATTCCTTCCTAAGGGGGGAGGACTAATATAGGTGTATATCAGTGGCCATCCACCTATTCCACCTATACCTCCAATCAGTTTCATTAGTTTCATTGTTTATAGCAAAATTTACTATTTTTAGCAGTTTTTCGAATCCTGAACTTCTAAAGATATTTTGACCCCCTAAACAGCGTTTTTTTTAAAAGTATGCAACATGCCCATACCCGTAGGCATGCATGGGTTAAAAATTGTATTACTTGAAGATATATTTCTAATGATGTATCGTAAGCGCTAAATGAAGATCATATGACCAATTTACGACCCCGGGAAGTTGGCTGCCCAACTAACCACAAAAGGGCCCAAAAACACTTGGCGTTACATCTCTTAGTTAGGTTTTTGGTTGATTGGGATTCCCCTTTGATGTTCAATAATAAAAATTCCCTTGAGTCTAATTGTAACATAGTTCAGAGGCATGTAGTCACCACATCTATTCTTAGAGATAAGCTACCATTACCTGAGCTAGGTACTTCCATGATGTATGTAAGAATATTACAATTATTTGATATTAATGAAATGAGAATTTATTTCTGTTGCATCTCTGCTATTATGTGTATTTCTGTATTCTATTGAGTTCCTACATAAGTCTAAATAAGTGGTATCAAAACAATCTTCTCTTTCTCTGTTTTTCTTTGCATGTCCCCAACGAGGTCAGGGTATAAGGAGTTAGGGCTCAAACTGGTTGAAATTTTGCAAGAATAGCCTTGAAAACCCTGATGGCCTCCATGGTAGAAGAAACGAAAGATGAGAGAGCAAGATATCCTTTCAAAATATTGCTTGAATAATCCCTTGAGAAACAAAGAAACGAGATGATGTACAACTTCACCTAGATCCTTCGGCAAATTTCCATCGACGACGCATCTTCATTCGACAACCACTCTGGAGGTGCCACTCCCTTAATGGTACAAGTCAACTTTGACATTCCCATATTTGAAGGCCAGATAGATGTAGACACTGTAGATAGATGGTTAAATTTGTTGAAAGGATATTTTTTAGTTCATTATTTTTCAAATCGGAAAAATATTAGTTTTGCACTCCTCAAAGCCGCTTCCATGTCAAGGATTAGTGGGAAACCTATTGCGAACATAGGGATGAGACATAACCCTCACCGCTTTTAGCCGCAACCACTTGGAATTTTTTCCAAGATGCCATCAAGGAACAATTTTACACGGTGGAGAGCTATGAGGACATGTAGATACAATGGACGAAATTGAAGAAACAAAGGGATCAAGATGTGTGTGAGTTGAAAAATATCTTCCACATGCTACGCACAAAGTTGGGTGTCAAATATTTGGAAAAAAGATCTGCTGCTTAAGTACCGCAGTTGTTTGTACAAATACATTAAGGAGGAAATGGAGTTCCTGGACATCTACTTGCTTGGTGCAGCATACCGTTATGCTTCCAATATTGAGCATAAATTCAAGAAAAATAAGAGAGAATTTGGATCTATGAACCCAAAGTAGAGCAAAGGTGCCCCCAAGCCACATGTAAGAGTCAGGTTGCAACCCCCCAAGGCATCTCCTCGAAGCCAAAAGAAAAGAATAATGGGAAGTCGAACAAGGACAACGACAAGTGGTGTGAGTTCCATAAAACTCCCACTCACAACACAAATGAATGTCGCGCAAAGCAGGATTTGGTGGCCGAGCTGAAAGACTCAAAGACATATGCATGCTATGATTCTGAGCCATAACCCGACAAGGGAACTCAAAAATGGAAAGAAAATCATTGACGCAAAACCCACTGCGATGGTAGCCACTGCCAGCGACAAAAAATAGAACCTAAGGATCTATAGGAGGGGGAGTGCTTCTTTCACTCACATGTGTGGGTAAGGGTTCACTGGTGTAGTTCATCATTGATAGTGGGAGCTATAAGAACCTGATATCAGTCGAGGTCTTCAAGAGATCTAAGATTTCGACAACACCGCACCCACAACCGTACACCATAGGGTGGCTCCACCAAGGGTGATATCTCTATGTTAGCCAGTAGTGTCGCTTTCCTTATAGCATCAAACCCTTTGCAGATGAGGTATTTTGCGGCATTGCCCCTCTTGAATTCTGTGATGTTTTATTAGGTCATCCATACCTATGGAAATGTCATGTTGTGTATGAATCCAACCTCGTTATGTTATTATTACTTTGGGTCAGAAGTTGTATAGGATACCAGAGGTAGTGCTGCCTACCACCTTTTCTTTGATCTCTACTAAACAATGCAATAAAATCATTTCCCAAACCAGTAAATTTTTCTTCCTTATGACTCGCCCTTAGAACAAGAAGAAGATTGTCGCCACATCCATAGCTTCTAGATATGGATCCTCCACGCGATAGAAGCATATGGACAAGGTCATGGAGGAGTACATGGACATATTCAACTCACCCACAAGGGTACCCATACACTGTAAGGTCAAGCACTCCATCGATCTGACCCCCAACGTAGTGCTACCTAGTGGAATAATCTACTGATGCTATGTTCTGGAGAACAATGAAATCAAGAGGTAGATTGAGGATTTATTGGAGAAAGGGCACATAAGTCCAAGCTCCTCATCCTGTAGGAGCCGGATCGTGTTGGTACATAAGAAGGACAAAACTTGGAGGCTCTGTATTGACTATTAGGCACTAAATAAAATCACTGTCTAGAATAGGTATCCAATCCCATGGATTGATGACCTTTTGGACCAGCTCAAGGGGGCCAAATATTTCAGCAAGATTTACTTGGAGTACAATTACCACCAAGTACCAATCGAACCCTTCGATGTGTGGAAGACTACCTTCAAATCGAAGGAGGGCCTTTTTAAATGGCTGGTCATGCCTTTCGAGTTGATGAATGCCCCTAAAAAATTCATGATGCTGATGGATAACATCTTGTACCCCTTCACCAACTCGTTTGTGGTAGTATATTTGGACAACATCCTGATCTTCAGTCAGAGTTGTGACGAGAACCTAAACCATATTCAAAAATTCCTCCAAACCCTCCGATAATACAAACATTAGAGAAATTTTGAGGTCTAAAATGGGCCTCCTAAGAAAAATGTAAAACCAAAATAAACTTTATAAGAACCAATAGGATTCAAGATGATGATGTCAACCATGGGGGATGATTCACCATTTTTTGCAGTAAAAAAGTAAAAAGATTAAAAAATAGAAAAATAAAAATATTGCTTGTTCAACTCGTATTTTCAACGTATCTCCCTAATATTTTAATCAAATTTCGAGTGGGAGTACTCATTGGATTTAAAATTTAATTCCTCATCCAAGGAGTACCCATGTTGCATACTTTGGATGGACCCATCTACACGAAAAATGAGAAATACATGAAAAAATTTGATTGAAATCACAATTTTCATGTATTTATAGTTTTTCATGTAGCAGGGTCCATCGAAAGTATTGAACATGGGTACTCCTTGGATGATGAACCAAATTATGCTCCCAACGAGTGTTGTTGCTCAAAATTTGAGTAAACCCATAGGGCGATAAGTTGAAAATACAAGTTGAAAAAATAATATTTTCTTTTTTTCCTCTAAAATTTGATGATGTAATGTAATTTTATTTTATTATTTCCACTATTGTTTTATAATTTCCTTAGGAGGCAAATAGACCTCAAAATTCCCCTAATGTTGTGTGCTAATTTGGAAAAATATACTTTTGGCATGACCTAGGTTAAATATATAGCGTACATCATTAATGAGCAGGGTGTGCATGTGGACCCAACCAAGATACAATTTATTCAAGATTGGCCAGCCCCAACCACTCTAACAGAGCTCCACATATTTTTGGGCCTTTCCAATTTCTAACGTAGGTTTGTGTTGGTTTTCTCTCATATCACCTTCCTTTTTAGTTAAGTCACCAAGGGTGGAACGAAAGAAAATTTATTTGGTATGAATACCAACAAAAGGTGTTTGTTGAGTTGAAGTATCGCCTCTGCTCTATGCTGGTGCTCACATTAAAAAACTTGTAACAACCATTTGATATTGAGGAAGATGCCTCCGACTATTATATTGGCACAATTATTACTCAATAAAGGCATCCAGTGGCATATTACAGTAAGACAGTTTTAGACACCGTACAAAAGTATCCCACCTATGAAAAATAAATGCATTCCATTGCGCAAGCCTACTAACAATGAAATAATTAAATTATGGGGAAGGAAACGGTCATTCACACAAACCAGTGACCCCTGTAGTTCATACTGACACAAGGAAATTTGTAGAATGATCATCATAAAAAATGATCCACATACCTACAATAGTTCCATTTCAACATTAAGTAAAAGAAGGGCGACACCAATAATGTTTCAAACTTCCTCAACTGAACGCCTGTCATGGCACTGAACACTGTGCTTGAATCTTGTGGACACAAGAATAAAAAATGGCCCTAAGTTTCAAGAGTGATCCAAAATTCAGCACCACATATCAAATTCTCTTGTAAGGTAAGGAATATCTAGACTTTCACCTCCAGGACGTGCTATTGTGCCACCAGGGACACCTCTATGTTCCTTCAAGCGAGTCTACCAAGATGATTTGGGAGGCGCACTACAGTTGATTCACTAGAAATTTTGGGGCAAAAAATATAGTGGAAATGTTGTAGAAGTATTTTTATTGGCAAAAACATGAACAGGATGTTAGGAAGTACATCAGATCCTACACTTCCTGCGTCATTGTCAAACTTACAATCAAGAAGCATGTCATGTATACTCTGCCTACTCCTAGACGGCCCTGGGAATCCATCTCCATGGATTACATGTTAGGCCTTCCTTCTACCAAGCATGGCAACGACTGCGTTTTCATGGTCGTCGACAGATTCTCCAAGATGGCCATTTTGGTGGTCTGCAAGAAGAGTATCAATGCATAAGCCACTTCCAAACTCTTCTTTGAATGAGTGTGGGTACACTTCGGGATTCCATAATCCATTATCTCAGATCAGGATAGTAGGTTCCTAAGTGCATTCTGGTCAAGCCTCTGGTCATTTTTAGATACCAAGCTCACTAAGTCCATGGACTTCTACCCCCAAACTGATGACCAGACAAAGGTCGTCAATAGGATGATCGTGCACATCCTACACATGTACAACTCGAAGCATCCATGCACATGGGACAAAAGCCTCCCCTATGTCCAACACACCTAGAACAGAGCTCTCCACAATTCAATTGGCCACAACCCCTTTTAGGTAGGACTGGGATTCCAGCCACTATATCGCATTGATGTTGCCATACCACTTATAGTTACTCAGGTAGATTCAGCTCATGTCTAGTCCGAAGCCAATAAAGATAAAAACTTAATAGACACATTTTGAACATTTGCCAATAGGTCTATGAAATATTGGGAAAAGGAATTTTTTAGTACAAACAATGCCATGACCAACATTGGGTGCCACACAAGTTTTAGGTGGGCGAAAATGTTTGGTTATATTTGTAGAAGGAACGCCTCGTTGGGGCCTACCACAAGCTTTTCCTGCTTTGATATGGGACTTACACCATCACTAAGGCCATAGGGGAAAATTCATTCTAACTCAACATTCCACCATTCCTTGGCCTACACCCAATATTCAATGTGGATTGACTGCGACCATATTTTCCCCCATTTTTGGACACATTAGACATTAATGCTGACCAGTTGACACCAATAAAGCTCAACCCAAGCTGCATAAAACATGAAAAATCTAATAGGAACATGGAAACACAAATTAAGAACACTCACCAACAGAGGATCCAACTATATTGAGTTTTCAAATCTGACCAAATCCTTCACCAAGGAAAGTGGCTCACCAAGGACCAGGTTCAATAGAAATTTCCTCACCTCATGGAGGATCTGCACACAATCATTAGAGAAATTTTGAGGCCTAAAATGAGCTTCATAAGAAAAATTTACAACCAAAATAAAATTGATAAGAACAAATAAGATTCAAGATGATGATGTTAACCATGTGGGATGATTCACCATTTTAGGGGTAAAAATGTAAAAATATTAAAAAATTAAAAAATAATAAAACTACTTTTTTAACTTATCTCCCTGAGGTTTTACTCAAATTTATAGTGGGAGTACTCGTTGGATGAAAAATTTAATTCCTCATCCAAGGTGTACTCATGTTGCATACTTTCGATGGACCTTGCTACACAAAAAATGAGAAATACATGGAAAAATCACGTTTTTCATGTATTTCTCTTTTTTCGTTTAGAAAGGTGCATCAGAAGTATGCAACATAGGTACTCCTTATAAGAGGAATAAAATTATGCATCCAACGAGTGTTCATGATTGAAATTTGAGTAAAACCATAGGGAGATAAGTTGAAAAAGTAATTTTTTCTTTTTTCCCTCTAAAATTTGATGATGTAATCTAATCTTATTTTACTATTTCCATTATTATTTTATAATTTCCTTAGGAGACTCATTTTAGACCTCAAAATTACCCTAATGGGAGACCATTGCTTCCTAAGGGTGGAGGATTGATCCAGGTGGATATTGGTGGCCACCCACCTATTCCACCTGGACCTCTAGTTGGTTTCATCAGTTTCCTTGTTTAGACCACAATTTACTATTTTTAGTAGTTTTTTGGGTCCTGAAATTTCGGAGATGTTTTGACCCCCTAAAGGACATTTTTTTTAGGTCTGCAGTGGGCCCGTAGCCATAGGAAAAGGCCTACTACAAATATTGTAGTAATCAGAGAGATATTTCTAATGAGGTATCATACATGCCAAACAGAAGTCATATGATCAAGTTACTACCCCGGGAAGTCAGATGCCCAACTAACACAAATGAGACCCACAAACTCTTGGCGTTCCATCTCCTAGGGTTATGTTTTTTGTTGTTTAGGGTTTCCATTTGATGTTCAATAATAAAAAGGCCCTTGAGCTTCATTGTAACACAATTTAGAGGCATGTAACCACCACATCGCTTCTCAGAGATAAGCTACCATCGCCTGAGCTAGTTATTTCCATTATGCATGTATGCATATTACAGTTCTTTGATATTAATGAAATGAGAATTTATTTCTGTTGCATCTCTATGTTTATGTGTATTTCTATATTATGTTGTGTTCCTACATATGTCTGAATCACTCTAATTGCATGTTGAGGCATTTGGTTAGAGAGGAACAACATAATTTTTTAAAATCAAGGACAATCTTTTATTGGAGTGATCTGAATTTATGTAGGAACACAACAGAATATATATATAACCATAAATACAAAGACGCAGCGGAAATAACACTTCATTTCATTAATATCAAATAATTGAAATATGGTTACAGACATAATGAAAATAAACTAGCTAGGGCGCCTGTAGCTTATCTCTGAGAAGAGAAGTGGTGGCTACAGGGCTCTGAATTGTGTTACAATGAGGCTCGAAGACCTATTTATTTTTGAGAAACAATGGAAAACCATAAGCATCCAAAAACCTAACTGTAGGAGATGAAGTGCATAAACTATGGGCCCTGTTTGGGTAAATTGGTACATCAACTTCCTAGGGACATAATTTTGGCATACTATCTCCGTTTGCCACGCACAATACCTCAATAGAAAGATCTATCCGAGGACTACAAATTTGAGTGAGAAACATCAATTAAAGACCCTTTTTGCTCCCATTTTTCCCAAAAAATGTCGTTTAGGGCCTTAAAACAGCGCCAGAAGTTCAGGACCCAAAAAACTGCTAAAAATAGTAAACTGTGCTACATTTAAGGAAACTGAAAAATTGAAAGAAAAATGATGGGGTCCAAGTAGAATAGGTGGGTGACCACCAATATCCACCTGGAACATTACGATCGCCTCTCGTTATTATTTCTGCTGCATCTCCGTGTTTATGTGTATTTCGGTATTTTGTTGCATTCCTGCATATGTCTGGATCACTCTAATTGCATGTTGGGGTATTTGGCTAGAGAGGAACAACATAATTTTTTAAAATCAAGGACAATATTTTATTAGAGCTGTAACAAACAATCTAGATTTATAGGAATCTCTTCCATTTCATCAACCCACTCTAAGGATCCAAAAATATTATGAAGTTGAAATTATTAAAGAAAATTTGTGGGATTTCTTTGACAAAACATCACAACAAAAACATTTCATGAGTGGCTCAGGAGAACTCATCTATTTTTTAGATTCTTATTTCTTCTCTTTCCCTTGCAATATTTGAAGGGCTTCAGACAAATATGTTGAGTTATTTTCTTTTAAATTATTATTACAATTGGATAAATTTATTTGTATCTCTAATACTTTCATCCAATAGTATGTATTTTTCTATTTCCTTTATCCCTCTCAATAACAGATTTATATTTTATATTTTCGAACACTATATAACATGTAACTTTTTTGGAGATCACATGCACATATTTTCTCACACAAGTCATTATATTGTTGGATATTACGAATAAAACCTTCTCCCTATTAGCTATTGTCCCAATAATATGTTGTACACAAACATCAAGATACTTGGAGGGGATAATGCCTTATGAGACGACCTATATAAAGTTTTCTCATCAACAATGGAGAAAATAGATATATTATAGTACCAACAAAGCACAAGCATATGCTTATTTTGAAAATATAAATTTTTATTATGGACTCATCAAATTGGAACTATTTTTTTTGGGCCTAGAACCGTGGAATGCTACATCATTTACATCAAAAGTATTTTATTTTGGCTCTAAATAAATATATGTTTCTTTCTGTGCAAAATATATAAATGTTGATATTAAATGATAAATTAAAATAATGGTTATAATAAAATTTTGAAAATTAAATAATGATTAGTATTTTAGAGAATTTTGGTTTCTAAAATTGAAATTGAGTATTTTAATTTAATAATATTTACTAAATTAAATTAATAAAAAAATAAACCTATTGTTATAATCAATTAATTATGTATTTTTAAATCATTTTATAAATTAAAAAACAAAAGTAAATTAAAAATTATGTTTTTTTTTTTAAAACTAAAATTTAATCTCCCTTGATCAAGATGAGAGCCGGTGAAGTGGTTTTGGTGGGATCCGAGCCATGAGCAGAGCAATAATGAAGTATAATGATGGGTGTTTGGATGGAGTCCCTCATTTATTCCCTTACATGCATAAGGTGGAAAGGAAAGTTGATAGGTTTATCATGAGGCGTGGGCTCCAAACATCAAATCACACCTCTGGGGTCTGGCTTAAGAATTCCAATGTGGTATGGTGTAGCAGTAAACCGATTCTCGCAAGATCCAAGGGGTTTTGTGAAAGGAATGCACCAGTGCGACTTCTTCTCTCTGTTTATGAGTGTTTGCTGTGAGTATTTCCTTTTCGTCTGTTCTAAATACCCCCACCTTTTTTTGGTTAACTATAATTGCTTAAATATTAAAATTGTTTTTCTAAGTTGATGAGAAGGTAAAGTTACGAGGGTTCCAGAGTTGTATGGGAGACAAGAAATTCCAATTTTGATAAAAGGTCCATGCTCCTTGATAGTATGTCTGTTTATTATGGCATTTTGCTTTCTCCGATTGGTCTTCATTCTACAAATGATTTTGGGGCCTCTAGCCTATGTCTTGGGTTCATGGGTTTTATTTCAATTAGTTTACTTAAAGATAAACCATTTTCTTGGATTGGTATGGGGAAACTTCAAGAGGAATTCCAATGAATGTTTAATAGCCCTGACCTTATGGGGGCACTGTGCATTGAAGGAAAAATATGGTGGTCCACTATGTTGGGGTTGGGTTAGCTCGGCGAGGAATACTCTATTTTATGAGTCTCTTTTTTACTATCATACTGCATCATGTATTTTTACCTTTCCATGGCTGATCTCGTAAGGTTACCATACTAGGTTGTCTCTTTGCGAGCTGGTTTCTAGTTCGGTCGAGCTCCTGGATGGAAGTTTTTGTGATTCTCAGATTTTGATTTCGTGTGCTCTTGCGTGGCATGAAATTCAGTATCATGGCACATCCCTCCTCACATAGAGGGAAATCATGCCGGGAGGGCTTGGTCTGGGGTCAGAGTAGTGGACGAGGTCAAGGTGCTGGGAAATATCAACTCTAATAGTCTATGGTTAGAGGGAGACGTAACATTACTGGGAAGACCCGAGAAGAAACACAAGCATATAATTTCAGTAAGGCTCTCTAGGCCCTTCAGCTTATCTCAGGGTGGGAATCAGAGTTAAAACACCAAGATGAGAATACCGACCTGGACTTAGAGGATTGGTAGACCTTGGTCTAGGACCCATGCCACTCTAGAGGCATATTTCCTCAGTTCCAACATATGCTTCATTTATATTGGACAATGAATAACATCATGGAAAAAGTAATGGTGTCCTTGTTTGCTGGTTCCACCAAGGTAGAAACAAATTTGCAGGAAATTCACAATGAATATAAACTCATTTAGGGTCAAATTCAACAACAAAATTCTCCCCTTAGTCAAATTGAGAAGCACATCCCCTGCCTCCCACAGACTGAACTTCTAGGGTCCAGCGCCAAATTTCTAACTCCCATAGAATCCTCTCATGAGTAATTTGTTGATAAACATGGTTATGTTTTGCTAAAATTTTGAGATGTTTAAATGATTTCTTTATAGAATTTTATATTTTTCTATAGTTACATAACTAATAGGAAAATTAAAGACATTAAAACTTATATTGCACTACTATAAAATCTTAGAATTTTCAAATTTAGGATGGCTTACAATGCAGTTAGATGGCCAACAGACCTGGTTTCCTAGTGGGCAGGTTGAGGCCATCTGAACTTGTTGTATTTGGATGTAAAACTTGCATTCTTTGTTGAAATGGAATAGAAAGGACCTGCCAAGCTTACAAAAAAAAATCATGAATTTTAAATAGCCATGTAACTAATTGAATTACAAAACAATCCAACCAAAAGCTAATTACGCCAATAGACATATCTATTTTGGAAGTGAGCTTGTGCAATTTATATTTTTTTCATTGATGGTTAAGATTTCACAATCGGAGAATTTATTCATATAATATAAAAAGGGAGGGATGATATTTAACTCTGCTCGACATCTTGCATGTTACAAAATATTTTAATTATTTTTCATTTAATTAATAATGTTGTTGGGGTGGGTTTGGCTGCTATGGTGTCGTTCCCATTCCTCTACATGGATGATGGATCAATCGAGGTGATGGATCGCTGCGGAGGCATGCTAGTTGAGTTTTTATTGATAGATATTCATGGACGTTAACTAGAGTGGTCTATAAAACAAGATTGCAGTTTTCCAAGAGTTTCCCTTAAAATTTGGAGTGTATTTTCATTTCAATATTGTTTTAGACCAATTATGGTAATGGAAATTCAGAAGAAAATGGAAACAACTAATATGAAATGGATGCAAAACGCCCCTTTGAAAAATATATGTGAGAAGATAGTGGAATTTAATTCATTTTTATTTGCAACTCTGATATTGGATCTATAGTTGCGTTCTCTTCCTGTAGAGATGGCACTATTAAGGCCCGTATATGATCATACCTATTTCGATGAATAATAAAATAGTGCAAGGTTATCCATTGACCACACTAATTCATAGAGTGTGAGGTTAGACATTCATCACAAAATCATGTTTTAATTAGTTCCATAATTTGAAGATATTAGACACAATTAATTTTTTGGTAGTTATTTGCAACTGGACTTATGTTTGTGAAAGTGTAAACTACAATCAAAACCATCAAACTTAGACCAAGATGCCATGCAACACATTTGAGAATAATATGAACAAGTGTTTCTAAACCCTTTTGTTCACCATATCCCTTGAGCTTCGTGTTCCATTAGTTATGGAAACATTCATAGCATTATATCACAGTACAAGAACCCAAAAAAATGAAACCGAGGTTCTTGTCTCTTTTAAGATTTTTACTGTGCATTAAATTATTGGTATATTGAAGAGATGTTGGTTCATATTTTCCCATCATTTTCATTAACAAATGAAACTTGAAAATCCTTAATTTAATCAACAACTCGAGAGGTTTGGTTTATGATGGCATTGACTTAATTAACTTTGAAACTATCACAACCACATCAATAAATGTGGCTTATACATGCCAATAGACGTATACCAATCACATGCACAACCAAATTAGTAAAGGTTATTGTGTTGTGGTGAAATCACAACACCCCCATTTTTAACTTATTATCTTCATAATAATAATGGGGACCATTTTCTTAAATTTTGGCTAAATCACTTTTTATATTTTCTTTTGATTACGTGTCTGACAATTTGAAAAGATTTTTTATTTCTTTGGATTTTTGTTTCATCTCATTTGGATGCATATTTTGTAAATGATGCTTATCCAAAGTTCGATAATTTTTACTTCATAAAATAAAAATGTACAAAATGTATATTATTTTTCTAATTTATAAATTAATTATTTATTGATTGTAAATATTGATTTTTAATTAATTAATTTTTATATTATATCTAACGATGAAACTAATAAATATATCATACTTAATATATATATATATCGGAATCCTAATTTCAAAAATTTATTTCAATTGCAATTTAAAATTTACAAAATTTGAAATCCCGATTTTCCAAAGTGATTGTAGTTTGTCATAACTCATTAAAACTTAAAATTTACAAAATCTGAAATCTCAATTTTACAAAGTAATTACGCCGGAGGCGTTTTCCATTGCAGGCTTGGGGTGAGAAAACACTATTCACCCCATCCAATGAGAAACAGTTATCCATCACGCATGGAACCAGTCAAATCTTGACATGTGTAACTACTGGATTCGCCCTGCATGTCTGCTGTTTCGCTGTTTTGATCTTCAATCCCGGAAGCCACGTCTCTGTCAGATTCTCAAAGCTCTCCCACAAAACACCACAATCACTGCTCTGCATCAAAACCAGATTACCAGAATCCAAATTTACTCCCCGGGAAGCTGGCCATTGTTCGTGAATTGCATGGCCGCGGAAGAACCAACGGGGGTTTCCCGGTTGGCGACCCAAACGTATGTCCTGAGTGGGATTCCAGCATACCAGATGTCGATATACCATTTATCAGAAGAAATGAGGTCACACGCTTTGCTGAATGGCGTCTGGTCTTTCAGGTCCGTCTTCTTCAACTGCTTTACGCTCAGGTTCTGCCCGGATTTTGCTTAAGGTTCGATCGAGCACCGTATCGCAGTTTTCCCTTAGGCTTTGTGAAAGAAATTAACGGTTTAATTCGAAGATTGTGTGTTCCAGCTAAACCTTTACATTGGTAATGGCGATTCGGAAAACGAGAGCAACTGATCTAAAATGGATGGAAATCGCCCCTCCGCAGAGGGTATGCCTCAAAAGATGACGACCTTTTGAGAAAACGTTGGTCCCTATTGCAGAAGAGCACATTCTCAGCAATGGCGAACTCACCGATGCCCTTTTGCCCTCTGCCTTTCCTGCGGTCCGTGGCTTCAAATTGGATGGCGATGATGGAATATTTGCGTCGGGGGAATCTAACTTTTTAAAGATATGACTGCCCATCAGCCAGACTAAGAAAATAGAACAATGCAGGTTTGCCAGAATTGTGGAGTTTGGGAAAAAGAAATTTAGGATGCATTTTAAATTTCGACCATCTTCATCAGAAATTGAGAGATGGCTAGACAACCAGGTTTCAAATCCCACAACAAATCTCATTTCTTATCTCAGCTCACCCGAAGGCCTTCACATGGTGGCGCAGATAGTAGAGAACCGTTCTTTGTCGTCTAGAATTGGCATCAAATTAACTAAACTTGTAACGCAGGACGGTATAAGATCCAGTATAGAAAAGCATGCCACCAATAAAATATATGGAGTATTTCTGGGCTCGGCATTTCTCGCTCAGATTCAAGCTTATATTGGAGATATTATAGAGCCAACAGCCCAGGGTTTGTGGCCTTTTATTCATCTTTTGGATCAGATGCAGAACAGAACAAGCGGCGGATGGAGGTTCCTTCCGGTTGAAACTCTTAGAGAAGCCATTAATGGAATTCCAGAGGATGATGAAAAGATCAAATTGCATGAACATTTTTCTAAGCTCGTCGAGTTTCGAAACAAAGAAAAAAGGCTTCAGCAACTAACAAAAAAGGCTTCAGCAACTTTCGAAGTCTGAAGGTTGTTCCCAGGTAAAAAGGAATCCAAATATTTCATAATCACAGTTGTTTTGTTTTCTCCAGCTTTACATTGACACAGTTATTTAGGGATTAATGTGGTATTATCATAAGTTCCTAGCTCGGGGATATATGGTCAAAGATATAGTTAAGTATTCATTTTTGACGTGGTATTTAAATAGGATTTGGTAAAGTTTTACTTTTATGCATCTTAAAATTTTATTTAAAGATTTCACTTCATTTTACATTCTACATCAATACATCCGTGGATACTTCGATTCCTTTATATCATAAAGGAATATAGGGTGGTTTTTTACATGTTTAGTCAACTTTTAAAACATAATATTTTAACTATTTCTCTATATAATAGAGGGATATATGGCTATTAACTATTTCTTTATATCATAGAGGGATATATGGTTATAATATGCATGATGGATATGGACCGATTATATTATTGATTTTGATTTTGATTTGATTTTGATTTGTTTATTTTTATATTTTTCATTTTATTCATTTTTATTTTTATTTTTATCTATTTATTTATTTTATTTTTATTTATATTTATATTTTATATGTTTTATATTTTTATTTCTAATTTATTTATATATTTTTTTAAATTTTTATTTTTTTTTTATTTTTTTTAAGCTTAAATATAATTACTTATAAAATAAGGTAACTGATGTTATGAGTTTTGAATCAACTAACATATAATTATTAAAAATAAAATAAATCTTTATATATTTAAACTATAAATAGTATTTCATTATTCTTAACATTTAATTTATTAGAAATTGTCAATTGTTAATCTCAATCAAAACACGCACGACCAGGCCGAACTCTTTGATAGGCACAAGAGTTAATATTATTTGAAAGTAATGTTAATGTTGTACAAATTTAATTAAGCTAATTAGTTTCAATACATCTTAGAAAATTTAGACGCCATAATCTATGATTTATTATCTTCAACTATATCATTTGATTTTGAACATGAATTTTGCATTATTTGTATTTTAGACAACTTTTCTTCTTTTCTAGAAATGAAATTTGTAATCATTAAGACATGAAAGGTATCAAATTCAAGGCACAATGGATTTATGTTTTAAGGTGAGCACCTAAAAAGTTTAATAAAAAGTTTATATGAATGTTGTCAATTCTTGTTTATTTCCTTCAACTCTCTTAAATTGCAAACTTAGAAGTTTTCATTCCTTTATGTACACATCCTCTGCTTCAGTTTCTTTACCTTCATATTTATATTCGCTAGCAGCACCTTGTTTTACGAAGCCAGCTGCATCGCCATGGAAACATCCTTGACCTGCAATGGGCTCTCGTCGCTCCTTGCTGGTGGTATCGACCTACAACCAACCATACAGATCATTGCAGTTGAACAGATACCTTCTGCTCGAGCTACAACGCCTCGCTACCGCGTATTGTTGTCTGATGGTACTCACACGCACGCCGTTCTACTTCCTTCTTCACATACAGAATTTGCACAAAATGAGGAGTTGCGAATAGGCTCGATAATTCGCCTCAAAAAAAGCTCGTGCACATATGCACATCATTCCATGTAAGCTACGCACATGCCACCTCCCCGCTTCCTCCCCTTTAATGATTCTCCTCTTACATCCCTTCTTTATCTCAATTCTCCTTCCTAACATTTTACTTCCCCTCTTTGCTAATAAATATCTCATTCTTGCAGGTCACTTTGTCTCATTGATCTTGACATACTACAGCGTGATGCACCATTGGTTGCTGACTCAGCCCCTATTATTCTCTCCATTGAACAGATGAACCAATCCACCTCGATGTCCTCTTCTTCATCTCCCTTTTCACCGCCACCCTCCCTTGACATGGCATGCGTTGAATTTTTGCATAATGACATTACTCTACATGCCGAGTTTCATATCCCCTCGACAGTCCTAAAGAAACCTTAATGTGCAGATATTAGTGTTGGTTTATCAAAATCAAGCAATTGATTTTCTTTATATTAACAATAATCCCCAGTTTAAATTTGTAGCAGTAATATTCGGTATCTTGGTTTATCATGCCTCAAACTTTAGTGACATTAATCAACACAAGCTTCAGTTTGTGGCAACCAATATCAATTCCATTTCTAGACGCTTTAGAGGGATTGACAACCATTCCTGTATCCTTCTACTCAAATAGGTCAATGAGCCTCACTAATGCGAGCTCAAATAATGTAATTTCCTCCTTTCGGCGTTCCCTTGCACCTCCCGGTGCAATTGCTAGTTGTAGTTTGTATTAATAAAGTGGCTGTAATTATTTTTATTTCATTTAACATTCGACAATGGATATAATTTATGGATGGAAAGACCCACTCCACGTGGTCCTCCTTTCCTCCTCACTCCTCTCATCTCCCCTTCCTCTCTCCATTTCAGAACATCCCATTTCATAACTTCCTTTTTAAAAATCCCCCGAAACTCTTTTTACCTCTCCCGAGACCTCACCATACCTTCTCCCCACCTCATTCCAGAATCTCTATCTTATCTCAACGTATTTTAAAACACCTCCGAAATTTTAATTCTCCTGAAATCTCTCATGACTCCCTAAATCCTCCTTATACCTCCCTCTGCTTCACCATATACTTACCTTATTCAATCTCTGATGACACCTTTCACGTATTCCCTATGGTCCATTTAATGGAGGCTCAAAGCCAGTTTATGTTTTTATTAATATTTTAATATATTAAATAGTTTTAATATATTTTAGTTATAATTTTAATTAATTTTAAATTTATTTGAATTAATCTTGAATTTAATTTTAATTTTACAATTTGTAAATACTAATTAACATTAATTCTTAAATAATTTGTAAATATTAATTAACATTAATTCTTAATTTATTTAAATTTTTTAATAAATTTTGTTTTAATTATGTATATAATTAATTTGTAATTAATTTAACTTTAATTGTACAAGTTAATTAGGATTAGAATTTTTAATTTTGACACTTCAAATTTGGAAAGACATATTTCAAGATTTACTTGGCCAAATAAAACTCACAATAGCTCGTTGGAAATCGAAGGCCTGGGAGAATAATCTGGGGATGTTAATTTTATCAGATTTAATCATTTAATGACCCAAAAATTCAATAGAAGACAAAGTGACGAATTTGCAACAACAATTATTTTTTCCTAATTTGATTTACACAAAATTCATTGGCTTGAGAAAACCGCTGCCACTAATTGATTTCCCAAGAATACTCAAAATATAATCATATTCATTTGAAGCAATCATAGCATGGAATTTCTTTAGATTTTATTTATTTTAATTTAGAAATTTCATAAGAGTTTGTTTTTTTTCCGATTTCTAATTTGCATTCTGATTTATTTTTATTTTGGTTTTTGATTGGTTTGTAGCAGGAGATTAGTTGGATAAGTTCAGATCTGAGACATTTTGGAGTAATGGAAAGAGGCCAACAAAGAGAAGAATGAATAATTTACAACTCTAATTGTGAATATGGAAAACTATTCTTAATAGTTATTCATTTTTAGTTTTGATTTTTGTAATTAAATAACATTTTTGAGAATGAGGAAGAGGTTTCTCTTCTCTGCAACTAGAGACTCTGAAAGCACTATTGTATTATAAGATTATAGACGTAGATGAGGGGAAAAATTTAGATATGAGGTTTGGGGAAAAATCTATGATTTTTCTTGTTTTGCATTTGCACAATTATAATGTACTGTGAGTTGAATTATGGAGAAACATCGTTTTTAGCTCTGAAAGAGAAGCTTTTTTTGCACTAATGTAAGCATTTTCTTCAAGGTGCTGAAGCAGCTCGTGGACTACACAATTTGCATTGAATTTCGAGTATGATTTTAATAAATTTTCATTCCAATGCACTTTTATTTGGATTGTAAGTTAATCTGCTATTGCTAAAATTTCTCTATTTGATTTTAATTCCTGTTCTAGATAGTGTATTGCATTGTCATATCAAATGTTTTATGCTATTTAAGTTCTGTAAGATCTATCTTTGAGGAGCTAAACAAAATTAGAATTATTAGGAATTCATTGAAATAGAAATGTATGAAGGAGTAACTATTTATTTTTAAATATATTCCCATTTTGTTTTCTCTTTCATTAATTGAATGAAACACTGATTTAATTGATGAAAATTATATAATGAATTCAATTATATAAACAATACTTTTCCCCTGGTTAGTTAGTCCATCTACTCTCGAATTGAGATAAGGTTATCATTTCCCAATTCGAGATAAGATTAGTTTTACTTGCATCTTAGAGTAAATATACATTTAGATTTAAGTTTTATATTCTAGAAGTCCCCTAATAGAGGGGAAGAACTTAGCTGCAGTTTGGCTGAGCCGTAGAGCTAAATTAAGGATCACTTTCTTACAAGAGATCTACAAGAGGGAAGATATGATTTCTCTCTTTCTATTGGCAAGTAATAGAAATAATATAAGCCAACATAGAGGGAGAGAGGATAATTGGAACTAATTGAACTAGTTGGAACCAATATATTAAACATATAAGAGCTTAGTTGGGGCTCTAACCGGTTGGTATCCCTTACATGTTGATGAGGTCATTTTTGGACATCAACATTTTTGTTGCTGGAAGGAGGGCCTGAAGACTTGTTTCCTTTCAGAGTTTTTGTATTTTAAAGTTTTTATTTTATCGCAATGGATATTCCCAAATTTTCCATTTGGAGTTGTATCTCTAGACATGTATCCGCTAATACTCCACTGAAAATAGTAAGACACTTTTCAAAGGTAAAATTTAACGGTAAGAATAATGCTTCTGCATTTGATCATGCTTTACATTTTTTTCAAAATTTCACAAATTCTACTTTTCATGATATTGATGAAGGTATTTTATGCAGAATTTTTACTCTTACTTTCTTGGCAAAAGCCAAAAGATGGTGCCAATCTCTTCTAGTTGTCTCTATTCACAATTGGGATCAATTTATAATGAATTTCTTTTATGAATTTGACAGTTATGATTATGAACATGTATGTGATGAAATTGAAGATTTACGAAAGTTTGAAAATGAATCTTTCATAGATTTTACTATTAGATTTCAATTAAATTTCTTATTGAATTGATGGAATGTTTTAAAAATGTTTGTTCTCTTCCTTTCATTCCTAATCCACATGAGACAATTTCAAGCTTTGATGAATATTCTTTAGCTTCGATTAACATGATCGAAAATTCTAATATGGAGGTGCATACTAATCATGATGAAGTTTCCGCTGCCATGTATGATAAATTCCTTCATTTGGTGCACACTTCTTACAACATTAATGATGAACTCTTACATGTTAGTGAATCACGATCACAAAATTTGGAAATTTTTTATAATCAATTTCAAGAAGATACCTGTAACAAACTTGAAGAACCAACTGCCACAAAATCTAAAAATCAACATGAAAGAAATTTAGAAAATCAGTTAATAAATGAGCAAGCACAAGCATGAATTGAAGATTACAATTATGTATAATTAGCTACATAAATTATGAATATGATAATGTTAATCAAATAAAAAATTTAAGGCAACCATACAACAGTCTTCAAGAAAGAATAATTAGACAAATTAATGATCAAGAATTTGAAATTTGTAATGAATAAAATGCACAAGAGTTTGAAAATAGAGATATTTTCAGGTTCATTGCTTCTAACTCTCATTTTTCCCTTTATCTTGATATTTTTGCTGATATAAATTCATCTTCATTTTTCATTAATGTTATTTGAGAAAATAGAAATACTAATATAAAAGAATTGCCTATTAGTTTTTATCAAAGTAGAGAGACAATTATTGATCATTCTTCTGAGATTGATGAAAATTTTCTCAATAATCCTTGTTTTGATGCTTCATATCGAAATGAAGAGAATTTTATTGAATTCCGTGAAGTCATTTATGATGATTTATTTGATATTGAGGATGTTGATTTATCTTACAAATTAAATACTCATAATAACATTCAACTCATATTTGAGAATGAATAAAACCCTATTTGAGAAATTGTTCCAATAAATTCTCATTTTCAAACAATTAATCATTCCGTGATTTCAAAATTCAAGAATCCATCTCAATTTATGATTCTTATGATGAGAAAGTTCTCACTCTTATTCATATTCCTGAATATTTTCCTCGTTCACAAGTTGATACCGATGACTATTCTAATTGTATTATCTTGGATAGTTCTTGCAAGAAGAAAATTATTTCAAATCCATCCCAATTGTGTTGTAACATTAATTGCAACAATAGTGTAAATTATGAGTTGATTTCATTATTTTTCCTTCATTTATTTTGTTTTTTTTCAAATTTGTTTTTTGCTTGCATTTTCCAGTTTTTAGATGTCATTTACTGGCATATTGAACAATTAAGTGTTGAAAATTCTCAATGTGCATTACTAGAATGTGAAAAAGAATATCAAGGTTTAGATCATGATCATCAAGAGATTTTGATCTTTCAATTCCATATGATGGTCATATCTTATCATCTTACTTTTCCTTCTAAAGCGCGTTGTCAATTGAATCATCTCTTTTGAGTACGTTAATGCAATATATCCAACCTTTTAGTTTAACCAATGATCTTCCAATAGATTCATTAAGCTCCCATCCGAATTTCATTGATACATTTGAAGGTTGTTTGAAAGATTTAGTTCTACCGAAGATCATTAATAACTTGTCTTATGTACACAACACTAATGATTGTTCAGCTTATCTTTCATTTAACCTCTTCCATTCTATATCAAACATTCATCCTTATTTTTATGATCCTATAGAGATCTGGTTGGAGGGAACTTTCCAAGAGAGAATGCTTGTACATAAGCTGTTTTTTTGTATATTTGTTAACGATTAGTGTACATACTGCATTCAGATTTATTTCTTCTGGTTTAATTATAATTGTATCTTTTTTATTGATGTTTGACCCGTACATACATGCAAGAAATAAATGAGAGAATGGTTACATTGGAAGTATGATTTCACCTAATTTCACTTTGATCTTTAGATTAGGCTTAGGGGTAGATTAATTTAGATTTAGATTCCTTTCCTATTTGTATTTATTTCATTATTGCATATTTTTAATAAACAATGAGCCTATGATTGTTCCTTATTATTTACTCCATTCTCTAACAAAGAGTGTTCAAAAAATATGATTTCTTAAATTACGCTTACGTTGTGCTTGGTTAGTCTTCTTGGTGAAGCTTCATCACATTGATGAAATTTGCAAAGAAAATCAGGAAGGGTGAAGTTACAAAGAATAATTAGTTCTCTTGAGAAATTCAATTATTAATTCACAAGCCTTTCTATATGACCACTTTTCCCACTATTGTCCCTAAATGTAATTATGAAGAAAATTCATATCAATAGATGGTTAATTTAGATTAAATAAGTAGATGATGTTTGAGCATATGAAAAATTGAAGACAATACATGAGAGAATGTCAATATCTGTAAAGTACTCTTATAATTAGACTCTTCGAGGTATGCATTAACATGTTCATCTTCATCTGTTAGTTTTATGTTTTTCATAGTTTACTTCTTATTTTTGTTTTGATTATTTTGCAGGTCTTCATTGACTTGATTTTTATTAGAAAATTTAATTAACTTTAGAAATAAGAGAGAAACTAATATTTTCTAATCCGCAACATGTTCAAGGAAGTATCTTCTTTCTCACCAGAAATACTTCTAATTTTAGTTCTGTATTAATACTTCTATTTATTTTGATTTTCAAATTCATGAGATGAGGCAATAATCATTTTTATTTCTTATTTTTTGCAGCTGAAGTAAAAAATTTGGCTCCTTTTTCATATTTGTTGTGGGTCTATAACTTCTCGCATTTTAAATTAAAGCAGACCCATAAGCAAAGGAAAACCACACGAAAAATCTTGCAGTGAGTTGTAAAAGTGCGGTTATCCAATTTTGCCCATTTCGAATCTTATATTTTCTGAGTTTAGTTAAACCATTGCATCACAATAATTCATCTTGTTTTCACTTTAGTCACATTTCTTCCTCCAGAAATGACATAGAGCCTCTAACTAGTAAATATCAGAGTCCCGGTCCTTTGCTTTTCATTTATTTTTTAAGAGAATAATCTTTCCGATATCTTTTCTTCGTGACTTTGAACTTGCAGGTTTCTTGGACTCTCGAGTCCCTATTATATCCGATTTTTTTATTTTTATTTTATTTTTTGAGATTTACATCCAAGCACTCAATACTTCGAAACCTAGGAAACACATTTTATTGGAAGCATTTTTAAATACATTCCAATATTTCTACGCCAAGATCCATATGGCCTTTTCCTCGAATATCACGCCCATTACACTTAATAAAGGAAATGGCCCTCACTTCACTGCTTTTGTTTAGACCTCGCTATTTTGGAACCTCGTAAGTCAATGTAAATTATAAAATAGCATTCTGATATGACATTTATTCTCCCTCACACATATTTATTGATCTCAAACTCCTTTGATCAAAAACTTATTTTAAAAAATTACGAGATTTATCTTCTGAAATTTCCATTTCCCTCTATACTGAGCCTCTTAATTTGTCAGATTAATGAGCTATTGATGCTCACAAGGAGTCCTCTTTGATTATCTCTATATCTTTATGCTAACTCCTATGTTATCATGATGTTTGAGAGCATGGATACATTTTTTAATTATAATTTCAACAAACTTTGAAGAATTTATTTCTCTGGACAACTCAATGACTTTTGGGATATCCATTCCTCATGGTGTGTGCACATGGAACTTATCAATGAACCTTCAATGGACATATATCCTCACATGTATCGTTGGGCCTCTTTTTACTCTTCACGATAATATTTCTGGCTAATGAAAAGTTCATCACCTATGGTTCGCTTAAGTTTTTGTATTTATCCTACTATTGGATGATCATCTCATCATCCTGATCATTTTTAGTGTGAATCCTCGTTTTATTTTCAATGGAACTGTTGAGCAGCCACTATGATGATGCAACCAATTGGTAAGGAAATTACGCACACATAAAGGTAATGTATCATGGTAAATCTATGTTTGAATGCTCTTGTTGTCCTCTTATTTTTTCTATATAGCTCCATACTTATCATGCGAAGATTGAAGTCCTATCCATATACACGTAAGTGCTACATAGGTTGGGAATTGGCCTTGATTTTTGAGGATTTATTAAAAACTTGGAGTTAATATGAAATATGAAGAAACAAAGAGAAAAATTCCCGCCACAATTCATAGAAAAGCAAATCTTCATTTTAATTTTTGATGGATTTTATTTACTTAAGATTCCTTGAACATGAATCATTGTTTTTCTAAATTCACTGCTTGCTTTAGTTTAGATTTAATAAATGATGATTTTGGGCCAATTAAAAATTCATAAAAATTGACTTCTTCATGTTTCTAATTTCAATCACAAGAAGAGGTTATCTTTTGTTGGATAAAATCAATATATCTCAGGTAAAATTTTAACGAAATTCTTCAAATGGCAAGCCTCATATGCCCATTTTCATCCTTTTTCAATTTCTTTACATTTTGATTCAGTTTTGTTGATCTTAAATTATTTTTTGCAGGTCTCCAAGAATTGTTTTTCACCCCCACCAACTCAGGTTTGACACTCATTTTTCCTCATTGTTTGCTTTTGAGTTTTGGGAGAGTAGTTAAAATGTTCATAATCAACAAATTGGGGAGTATTTGAACCTTTAATTTATTTTTCAAACCTATTTTTTAATGGTCAAGATGTTCTCATGCAGGCTTTGTTTTGAAACTAAATTTTTTTCAAAGAACATAAACTTCTCTTTTGGTTTGTTTTCACCTCATTACTACTATTTCATTTTTTCAAGCCTAATTGCTTAGAACTCTACAAGATAGAATTTAATAAAATCTCAACATAAGACAAACACTCATGGTTTTCTTATTTTACCCTTTTGTTGAGACATTTTTATAGTTAGTCTTGTTGGGGTTGTCTTTTTATTTAGTGGTTTTATTTCCTTTTACTATTTGACATTTTTGGAGTTTGATGATTTCTTCTTTCGCTTTAGTTTGGATTTATTTTTCCTTTTTGTTGATTGCTATGGTTTGGTTTTGGTGGTACTATCAAGATTTATTTGGAAGGAATTTTTCTCACCCAAGATTGGTTGGCATACATGAGAATTTTTTACTCTACCTATTTTAATGGATTTCATTTATTTTTAAGGTATATATTTATGGAATCCTAAATCCCTCTTTCCTTAAATATTTTTCATGGAGGAACATGTATCTTTTGGCTAAGTGATATATTTCATCTTCTCAAGGAAAATAATGACCTGAGTTTAATTATATGGATGCACTCCAATCCCTCCACTGCATATAAAATCATCTAAATGAATAGTCGCGTGTAAATGATATGGAGTCAACATTATGGGAGTACTATATCCATTATCATAAGTATCTTTTACCATCCCACCTCTTTCACTCAACTACATCATAAACTTAGCTCGTAAATGTGATTATCAAAAGGGTGATAAAAAAGGGAAGTATAAGAAATACAAGTAAACCCGTCGGGGTTATGGACGCTTGTTGGCAGCAGAGAAACGCTTGTGTGACATTAAAGACAACTTCGATGGGGTAATGACTAGTTTCACTGGCACCGAAGCAATGTTAGAGACAATTCATATTGATGGATACATCCTTTATATATATATAAAAAACTCTCTATCTGTACGTTATTCTATTACTCATACGAGGCAATATTAAATATTAAATATTCCCCAAAGTTTGGAATCATGATTTTAGACTCAGTCTGCTTTGAGTACTTATCATTTTTGAATTTATATTGCATAAATCACTAACGTGGGATCCATGTGAAATGTTTTACTATCTGAGTATTTAATAGAATTCCTCACTTTTAACTTTTGTGTAAAGTGAAGTTCATCATATTTTAACCATAAATACTTGGTTCTTGCCTGTCTGTCCCCATTGTTGTGGTGAAATCACAACACGCCTATTTTTAATTTATTATCTTCATAATAATAATGGCGACCCTTTTCATAAATTTTGGCTAAATCGCTCTTTAATGTTTTCTTTTGGTTAAATATCTAACAATTTGGCAAGATTTTTGGTTTCTTTGGATTTTTCTCAATTTTTTACTAGCTTTCCATCAATACTAGTTTCATCTCATTTAGATGCACAATTTGTAAATGATGCTTATCCGAAATTCGGTGATTTTTACCACCTCAACTAAAAATATGAAAACTATACATAATTTTATTTTTTGTAAATTAATTAATTATCAATTATAAATATTGATTTTTAATTATCTTTATAACTAACGATTGTACAAAACTACCACAACCAAAAACTTATATATATATATATCATACTTAAAAGTATAATATATATATAGTTCTGGAAATATTGGGATCACAATTTTGGAAGCTTGTTTCAATTGCAACTTAAGATTCACGAGATCCGTAATCCCGATTTTATAAAGTGGCTGTATTTTTTCACAACTCATTAATAAAAGGAGCAGTAGTTCTTTTTTATTTCATTTAACATTCAACAATGGATGTAGTTTAAAAAGAAAGAGACCCACTCCACGTAACCCTTCTTTCCCATCACTCCTCTCACCTCCGTTTCCTCTCTCCTCATCCCATTCCGTAGCTTCCTTTTAAAAAATCCTCGAAAACTCTTTATACCTCCAACTTCTGAAAGCACTCTACCTCCTTATATGTCGCGAGACTTCACCATACCTTCTCCCCACTTCATTTTGGGACCTCATCTCATAGTAACACGTTATAAAACACCTCCGAAATTTTAATCCTCCCAAAATCTCTTATGACTCCTTGAATTCTCCTTATACCTCCCTCTCATTCACCACATACTTATCTTATTCAATCCCTTATGACACCTTACACGTATTCCCTATGGTCTTTATTGGATCCTAAAGCCACTTTAGGTTTTTATTAATATTTTAATATATTTTAGTTATAATTTTAATTAAATTTAAAGTTATTTGAATTAATATTTAATTTAATTTAATTTTATAATTTATAAATAATAATTAACATTATATCTTAATTTATTCAAATTTTAAATTAAATTTTGTTTTAATGATGTATATAATTAATTAATTATGTATATAATGAATTAGTAATTAATTTAACTTTAATTGCCTAAGTTAATTAGGATTAGAATTTTTAATTAAAATTTGTCAAATTTTGGCTAAAGCATGTATTTTCCAAAATTCTAGTAATTTTGACACTTCAACTTTGGAAAGACATATCTCAAGAATTACTTGGCCAAATGAAGTTCACAATAGCTTGTTCGAAAGCTAATATTGAGGAGAATAATATGAGAATGTTAATTTTAGTATATTTAATCATTTATAACCCAAACATTCAACAGGAGACAAAGTGAAAAATTTGCAACAACAATTGGTTTTTCCTAATGTGATTTGGGAAAATTTCATTGGCTTGAGAAAACGACTGCCACTGATTGATTCCCCAACAATACTCAAAATATAATCAAATTCATTTGATGCAATTGTATCTTGGAATTTTTTAAGATTTTATATATTTTAATTTAGAAATTTCATGAGAGTTTGTTTTTTCTGATTTCTAATTTGCAATCTAATTTATTTTTATTTTGGTTTTTGATTAGTTTCTAGCAGAAGATAAGTTAGATAAGTTCATATCTGAGGCATTTTGGAGCAATGGAAAGAGGCCAACAAAGAGAAGAATGAAGAATTTACAACTCTAATTATGGATATGGAAAACTACTCTTAACAGTTCTTCATTTTTAGTTTTGATTTTTGTAATTAAATAACAATTTTGAGAATGAGGAAGATGTTCCTCTTTTCTGCAACTAGAGACTCTGAAAACGCTATTGTATTAGGATATTATAGCGGTAGGTGAAGAGAAAAATTTAGATATGAGGTTTGGGCACTACAAGGAAAAGACCCTCTAGCGGATGTTTTTGAGGAACCCCACAGAAAAATACCTCAGACGTTCGTTTCTAGCAGAGGATCCTAGAGGAGGTTGGCGGGCGGAGGTTTTTGTGGATGTATTTCCTCCGGTGCTCTTATCAACCTAAAATGCACCGGTGCGTTCAATATGAAAAAGCACCGGTGCATTACAAAAATTGGCACACCGGACATCGTGCGCTTTGTACACCCACGCTCGATGCGTTTTATTTCTGTAGAGCACCGGTGCTTTACATGTTGACCGCACAGATACCGCCCGGCATGGAATAAATGAAATGCACCGGGGCACCCACAAAATGGGCACACCGGTGGATGGTTAAATAAAAAAATTACGGCAAAAAAACTGCATAAAAAATTGGCACACCGGAAACAGTGCGCTCCGTACACACCCTCCCGGTGCTTTTAATTCAGAAACCGCGTCGGTGCGTGTCATATCGTCAGCCTCGGTGCCTCATAAAAAGCGCGCGGAACATAAACGTCCCGGTGTCGAATGACTGAAATGCACCGGGATCCCTGTAAATGCCGCGCATCGGAAAAGGGTTTAAAACAAACAAAATTACGACAAAAAAACTGCAGAAATCATTGGCTCACCAGGCACCATTACCGGTGCATCAGGTTACTGTAGAGCCCCAGTGCATCACATCCCCATGCCCTAGTGCGTCATAAAAGCAAGCGGAACATAAACTTTCCGGGGCGGAATGATGGAAACGCACCGGGGTCCCCATAAATGCCGCGCACCGGAATAGGGTTAAATAAAAAAAAAATTACGGCAAAAAAACCGCAGAAATCATTGGTTCACCGGACACTGTTACCGGTGCATCATGACACTGTAGAGCGCCGGTGCTTTAAAACTACGCCGCCCCGGTGCCTCCTAAAAGCACGCGAAAACAAAAAGAGCCCGGTGCGGCATACAGACAATGCACCGGTACTCCAGCAAAAATCCCGCGCACCGGAATAGGGTTAACTAAAAAAAATTTATGGCCGAAAAACTGTAGAAATTATTGGTTCACCGGACACTGTTACCAGTGTGTCATATTACTGTAGAGCACCAATGTTTTAAAAATACACCACCCCGGTGCTTCCTAAAAGCGCGCAAAAACAGAAAGAGCCCGATGTGGCATACAGGAAACGCACCGGTACTACAGTAAAAACCCCGCGCATCGGAATAGGGTTAATTAAAAAAATTTAGGGCCAAAAAACCGCAGAAATCATTAGTTCACCAGACACCGTTACTGGAGCGTGATGTTACTGTAGAGCACCGGTGCGATAACCTTACGCCGCCCCAGTGCCTCCTAAAAGCACGCGAAGATAGAAAGAGCTCAGCGCGACATATAGGAAACACACCAGTACTGTAGTAAAAATTCCACACACTAGAATAGGGTTAAATAAAAAAATTACGGACAAAAAACTGCAAAAAACATTGGTTCATCGAACACCGTTACCGGTGCGTCGCGTTACTGTAGCGCACCGGTGCGTTACAGTTACGCCGCCTCGGTGCGACCTAAAAGTGCGCGAAAATAGAAAGATCCTGATGTGACATTACAACAACGCACCAGTACTACAGTAAAAACCCGACACATCGGAACATGGTTAAATAAAAAAAAAAAATTACGGCAAAAAAATCGCATTTTTCACTTTTGTCAGTGCTACAGAGCTCTCAAGCACCGGTGCAAGTTATCCTTGCTTGAGCCACACTGACATCCGTGCTCCCATTGCACTTATTGCACACACTACTGTTGTACATTGCCAACAATCTCCAACTTGAATTTTATAAAACAGTGGACAAATTTTCTTTTTTAAATTATACAGCCAATATGCCTCCTCGACGGGTAAATGTACAAGTATTTTTCTTATTTTTCCACAATTAAACCTTTTAGCAGATTAGAATTTGAAAAAACCTTAAAATTAACCATTAAAAAAATAAAAATAAAAAATTGTCGCGCGATGCGCTTGAGCTGTTCGGCTCGCACCGGTTTGCGGTGCTGCATGTAAATTTACAGGTCGCACCGCACCCGATGCTGAAGGAGTCCGCACTGGTTCCGAGGCAGTACCGCGAGGCGCACGCTGTTATTTTAAATTTTTTTAAAAGTGTGATGCGGTCATTTACCAGGCTGCACCATTGACAATGTTGAATCACGGCCACCCGGTGCGTTGACCAAACTGTCCGGTCTGGGGCATGTAAGTTTTTTGGTGCACTGGAACCGCAAATCGACATTGTCAATGGTTCGAGTTGGTAAACCGGTGCTAAGTGTATCCGCACCAGTTCTGGGGCAGATTCCAAAGGCGCATCGTGTAATTGTAAATTTTACGACAAAGAGCGGTGCGCTCGGATACCTGGCCGCATCGTATGACTATGTACAATGGTAGGAGGGCGCTGTGCTGACTTAGCTATAAGTCCCAGGGCGTATAGTGAAGTCATCGCACCGGCCTCCTCACATCGCACTTAGTGAACGGTGCGCTAAAAATATTTTCTGGAGCACCACGCCTAGTGTTTTTTATATCATTATGTGCACCGTTGCCGGTGCATCTCTGTGGAGGGACGCACCGTTATCGGTGCGTGACTGTGTTTTTGGCGAATTGACTCTTGTTTTATTTATTTTCAAAAAATATTTATATACGTATATTTGTAAATACACGTGTCATTTAATTAAAAAATTGTGTTTAATATGTCAATCATTCAGAGACGTGAAAGGAGAGAAGAGGAGAAACAACAACAACAACAAGCGGAACAATATAACATGGTTCGCCTGTGGGAGGCAAGAGAGAAGGAGAGAGATGCGTACCCTAGCCCTATTACAGCAGCGACGCAGGGGCTCCTAAGGTAGGTAGGCCTCCTCAAGTTCTATGAGGAGGCTACTTCCCTAAAGTCCCATAGTGGTTTTTTGAGACATCTTATCTGAAGGTGGAATTCTTAGCAACAAGATTTCCGAGTTGGTATCGACTAGTGGTACATGCCCACTAAGGAGGATGTATATTTTATTACAGGGCTTTCGAGGAGAGGGGTGGATTTTCTCTCGTTCCCCGAGGCTCCAACTGGCTGTGTGGAAGGGAGTCAGATAGTTTACTGCCAGAGATACATTGGAGCAGATAGATTATCTCCTTCAGATTTTCAGGTCTCCGGAGGACAGTTACGTATTGGTGTGTTTGGTTGTGAGGAGGTCCAGTGTCTCTCACTTATCATTTCGACCATTTCGCACAACACCAGTGACAGGCAACACATTAGTTTCCAGCTTTTATATTATGTTGATTCTTTACTATAGCAGCCACGACTTGTCAGGTGGTCTGCCATTTTTTTACAGCAATTCTGTACAGCATTAGATAGATGTCGTGCTCGTGCACAAGGGAGGGGAAACTTCCCTTTTGCTTCAGAGCTTTTTTGTTTATTTTTTGAGAGGTTTCCAGAGACGAGGCCTTCTTTTCTTTAGCAGCCTCGTAGGTCGATTACTGAGGCACGTATGCATATGTGGGGGAAAATGATGCCCAAGAGGGAGGAGACTCTGTTTCCAACGAGGATATCAGATGATGCACTGGGGTTGCTAGCCAGTGTTTTTGAGCATCCCTTCATTATAGTCCCCTGTCCTTATGCGGGGTTGGATTGGCGAGGGTGTGCCAACATCCTCTTCACAGATGATGAGCTGCCAGATGATAGAGGTAATATTACTGTTTTATTTAAATTTATTCTAACATTTTCTTTAACTTGTTTTTATTAAATTGTGTAATGAAATTGTCTAATTATTGTTGTGTACTTGTATATATTTTGCAGACATTGGCTCTTATGATGGCAAGGAGATTCTGCCACCACCACTTGATCCAATTGTGGATCTTGATGAGGATGCAGAGGACATGATGCCAGATATTGTCGAGGATTAGTAGGAGGCCGGTGCAGATCAGAGACCTGCTCTTGCTGGTGCGCCGGCCCACGATCGACGTCTAAGTGATGCTAGATATAGGATGGAGTTGGGCGACCAACTCATTACATTGTTTGTTGAGGCGGGCATCTGCCCCGTTGATTTCAGAGATATAGAGGCTGATGATAGGCTCTTACAGATGTGGAGAGGCATGCCGTGTGACATGTACAACCTGACGCGGCATGTCGTAGGAGTTACGATAGCTTTTACGTGACTGACGAGGACTGTCGCACGTTATGAGCGAGCCACAGCACATGATGGATAGTTTTCGAGGCACAACGTACCATTGAAATCTCATGATCATTCACGGCCTCGCGCCGCGCCATATTTGCATGAGCCTCCAGTAGCATCTACCAGCAGTCATCATAGAGATGAGGCTCGATCATCGGCTGATCCATGACATTTATATTACAGTTGTATATTTTTAACATTATTCAGTTATATATATATATATATATATATATATATATATATATATATATATATATATTATGGTCCATGTATTTTATGTTCATTTTGCAGTTGTACTTAATTTACATGTTGGTGGTCATCATTATGTGTATGTTGTTAGGTCATGTTAGATATGTTCATTTAATGTGCAGCTTGTAGATAGATGTGTATGTGATAGCATGAGATGTATATTTGATGTTTGTGTTGTACTGATGATGTTAATATATAATGTTAATTGTGTTTTGTTAGATGATCATGATCACGATGATGCAGTTCACGATTTTGAATGTGTTTTTTAGTCAAATATGATGTTTGTACGATGCTTATCAAGAACATGATGTTTATTAATTAATTTATGATCATGATATTGTAAATTTGTAATATTTGTATTTCTAATTGTATTTAAAATTCTAAAACTGTAATTGTAATGATATATATGTAAATTTCTAATATTGTAATTGTAATTGTAATTTTTTAATTTGTAAAATTGTAATTGTATATATGTAAAATTCTAAAATTGTTATTGTACGTGAAATTGTAAAATTGTAGTTGTAATTCTAATAATTCTAATTCTAATTCTAATTGTATGTAAAATATTTGTAAAATTTTAATTGTATTAATGTGAAATGAATTTATTACAATTTTTAAATTTGTAAATTTGTAAATTTTAAATAATTGTAAAATAATAAATATAGAATAATATGATTTATTGTAACATAAGGAAATTTAGAAAATAAGGCAAATAAATTCATGTACTTAATTAGAATTATCATTATTTTATTATGATCTTAGATAAAAAAAAAAATTAATTTATACAGTACGCCATTGTTGTTGAGATCAAGTACATAATACCAAATTATCAAGTGAATTATTGATTTTAACATTAACACAATGCAAATTACCAATTAATTCAAAATATATATTACATTAATATTTCAAAAAAATCATCTTAAAAAGTATAAATATTGATGAAATAACACATATTTTACCATATCACTCTCGGTTCTCATGATCACCCTCATTATCTTCTAGCTCGCATGGCATGATAACACTATTGTTCTAAAAAATATGTTTTGATCTAGGGTCATTTGTCAATACGAACCACCAATCCCTATCTAACACATCTGGGTAGAAAAACACCTAGTTGCAGTGTTTAGGGAAAAAATAGGGCTCCTTAGCTTCATCCCACATCTTTCTAGAGTTGATACATATCAGCCTACTATCGCGATCTTCCTTTACATTATTCCGGTCAAAGGTGTCCCACCACATGCACCTAAAAATAACACATTGGAAAGAAGAAAGATCCACTTCAATGATCTCTTGTATCTTTCCGACGTAACCTAACATCCCTCTTACTAGTTGTTGATCATAGTGGCTAGATCGACTAGATTGATCGAACTCGATTTCCACTCCACAGTCTTGTGTGATGTTTCCAGCATCGACATTTTATGTGTGAAAATGGTGTCCATATGCCCACATAGATGGGAACAAATGCATCTATTATAAAAAAGTTTAAAAAATCATATAAGTGTCATGTGTCTTATAAATAATAATCCAACAGTTAAAATATGAAATGTAGATGTATTAATATAAGTTTCAAATTTACATATAAATTATTACCGAGTTGCTGCACCCGATCCCTATGTTTAGGGCATCCTCTTCAGCACGCGGGTAACGACTGGTAGCACCGTATTTATCTCTGACTTGGTCAACAACCCAACTGTTGGGGCATATTTTTGGCATATTTTCTTTTAAATGATCAGGATAAGGCACAATTCTACCATTCAACTGTTTGAATTCTTTATTGTAACTATCCCATTTCATTCTTTTTTTTTGTACAATGCGACCCACGGTTGTGTCACTTCAGAATTGTAAAGAATGAATTTATTGATTGCTTTAATTTCTGCATTCGTTGATGAAATCAAACCAACATTATATAATACTTAGAGATCAAAATATACATTATATCGAAGTTCGACATGAATATTAACTACTTTTTGTAAATTTGAAAAATTAAAGTCTCTTACTCTTTATCAAGCGCTTTTTTCCACTTGTTTGGAGCAACTCTCCTTCTCTTTTGTATTCATCCAATTCATTGCCCCAAATCACCACACCTGGTCTGTTGTCGATCTGCTTGATGTACTCACTGGCATAGTAGAAAGACTCATACGATATGTACCCCTCTGCCATAGACCCCTCGGGTTTTGCCCTTTGTCGAACAAAACCTTTCAATTTATTCATGTACCTCTCTAAGAAGAACATCCAACGACAAGAAACAACCCCAACTAATTCAACCTCATCTACTAGGTGGATTAGAAGATGAACCTGTAAGTCCATCAAACTCGTCGGCAGTTCCTTCTCAAAGATACAAACAATCTCAACTATCTCTTGACGCCACCGTGGAATGCTAGCCACATGAATCACCTTTGACGTGATCCAACGTAAAAATGCAGATAGTTTAGATATGGCACGTCCTAGGTCTTGAGGGAATTCATGTTTCACACACCCACACACAAACAAAGGATAAAAACATTGCAAAGTTATAGAAATGTGAAATAATATACAAAATTATTTATGTTTTATGATCACCGCATGGGATAAAATTTATTAATATAACAAATAATAAAATCATGCTTTTGACATTATACGTACTCTTAGAAGATTCAAATGGTCATGCGATTTCAACCCTGGAAAATGGTCATCCATGGTGAAGTAGCGCCATAGTGAAGACCCATGTGAAGTTGGCACCCTCACATCCATTATAACTTCCTTTGCCAAAGATATATCATCTTTTTTTAAAATCCATAAGACATCACCTTCTTTGAAAAACCATGAATTAGAGGGACTAGCACCTGCCTCTCATCCCGTACTTTCTAATTGTCTTGGCCAATATTTCTTTTTAGTTTTTGAAGTAATAAGATCTTTCCTAACCGCCAATGTGTTACTTTGTTTCGATGATATGTGCCTCCATAAAGAAGATGAAACATTTTTAAATATATGCATGGGATCTAATAAGTGGGCAATCTTAAGATGCTCCCAATATGGGAGGTCATAAAATATAGATTTCCTTTTCATCCCAATGGAAAATTTCTCAACATAGGTGTTGAAGAAATCTGGATCATCGAACTTAGGCTCCCCATTTGAATCGAACATTTTTGTGAACTCCTTCTCCTTCTCTCTCTCATATGCTCTAAGCCATTCAACTGGTGTCATTATTGGATGCCTTTGGGTTCTTTCTCGTTTACCATTGAAAGAGGATGCTGCTCTTCTATAAGGGTGTTTTTCTGGTAGGAATATCCTGGAGCAATCATACACTGGCTTTCGTAGGTCCTTGGACCATCTAGCTTTCAGAGAAGGTCCACAACATTTACATCCAAAATACCCCTTTGTTACAAGACCCGCGAGATTATATTTGTATACATTAATTAATATGCATGGCACATTAAAGAATATCATGAAGATTAGAACAAATAATATTACAAAAAATTAAATAAATAATATGTGAAAGAATATTGTTACATTATATATAAACAAATCAATAAATTAAACATGTAATTTACCAGAGAAAACTCCTAAGCCTGGATAATCATGTGTTGTGTAAGCACATATGCCATACAACGTAAACCTCCTCTCTGCTGCGATGGGTCTTGATACATCGTATACATTTATCCCATCCCATAATTCCTTCAATTCATCTACCAGTGGTTGTAAGTAGACATCCATATTATTCACTTGTCTTCTACTAGGGACTATGAGAGCCAACATAAGATGTTCATTCTTCACGGAAAACCATGGGGGGATATTGTTATTGATCACTACTACAGGCCAAACATAATAGTTGGTGTTCTGGAGGGAATATGGGTTGAAGCCATCCATGGCTATGCTGAGTCGTAGACTTCGTACTTCATTCTTGAATTTTTCGGGCCATGTATCCTCTATATGTTTCATGGCTATTGAATTAGTTGGTATTTGCATAACTCCCAACTCACTTCTATGTGAGGCATGCCATCCCTGGAACATAGCTAATTCTTTGCAATGAAAGAGCCTTTGAATCCTTGGGATTATAGGCATGTGCCTCAATATCTTAAAAGGAGGACCAATACGTGATTTACCCTTCTTTTTTGATTTATCATACCTGTCATGCCCACATTTCGGAAACATCTCTTTGTCTGCATATTCTCCTCTATATAGAATACAATAATTTGGACATGCATAATATGATATGTACTCAACACCCAACATTTTAAACAATTTTTTTGCCTCTTCGCAGCTACCAGACAAGACATTATCACTCAGAAGAACCTTATCTTTGAATAACCTGTAGTTGGTGATCATGGAAAACTATATTAATAAATGTACAATAATGTCGATATAATTATTAACGTTCATAAAATTTAACATTTGTAATGTTCATTTTAGTGTACTAATTATATTTCAAATTTATATACAAGGGAAGTACTTTATGGTAACTTACCTCAAAATTTTCGAGAAACATGCATTCGACAAGCCAAACTTTGGTTTCAAGTTGTACAGTAACATCGTTGTCACCAACTGGGTAGACTTTGACTGACTGCCGGGTCCAAAGAGAGGGGTGGTGGAAGCAAATTTAAGGCTTTAGAAAAAGATGTCAGCGATATGAGCATCATCCCCTAGCTGATCATCATTTTGGAATGCATCTAACAACATTGTCTCCATGGCAGTCGTATCCCTTAAGTAACTATCCATACCGACCTCTATTTGATTGTCTCCATTGCCAGCTTGTGAAGAACTACTATTGCTGTAGTCATTCCTAATTGGTGAATCTGGACGTAGCGGGAATTGAATCGGTGGTTGATTCAACCATTCTTGGTATCGTTCCTCTCCGATTTTTTCTCTTAATTCAGTCTTCTGTCGATTTGACATTATCGTGGGGTGCAATGGAAGATGGTAGGTAGGTCGTTCATCATCACTAGAATCCTAATAATTAAAAAAAAAAAAATTGAACATGATTAGTACAAAATATTATGATATCAATTAGTAACCACGTTGACAATATTGCATGATTAAAAATTGGTTTGACGTTGAAATAATTACATATTAATCAATATATATACCAAAAAATTATAATTGTAATTACCATCATTGTCCTGGGTTTGTGGCTAGAAGATGCAATATTGTTACAACTGGCAGGGTGAAGCGGCTGTCCATTTTCATCTACCAAATGCGTCTTGCGGTATGCAGCTCTTGATAAGAACTTTCAATGTTTTGGAGCAGTACTTTGAATATAATTTTGTGCATCTGAACTCGATGATGAATCTGCATGAACCTGCAAATTTGTATACATTATAAATTTAATTAAGTTGTGCATGATTGACTACATGGATAAAAAACATACATAAATTCAATTAGATAGTGAAAAAATAAAACAAATCTGAAGTAAATATTATGTCTCCACATGGATAGGGAGAACTCCGTGATGGAATTTGAGAAATATTATGGAACGAGCTAGATTTTGAAGAATTGTCCATTTCATATAATATATGATATTTTCTCCCTGCATTTGAGCAAAACAACAATAAACTTTGGTGCACAAACCTAAATGTAATTCCGATGTGTATTGTTCAAATAACCACACCGGTCAGTTCTTTATTTTGCGCACCGGTGCGCTTTTGTAACAAGTAGCACCGATGCGGTTCAATTAAATGATGCACCAGTAAACGGATAACCGTAATAAAAAAAGCGCAACCCTATTTTCTTTAAGTGAAAAAAAAAACGATAATTGAAAATTGGGGGGAAAAATATTTTCGAAAATATAATTTCATAAAACATTTATTTAAATACTAAACATTTTTCATTATTTCACTATTTTTGCAAAAAATTTCAGCCAGAGATTTGTAGGATACATACCTGGGGAAAACAGAGTACGAAAGCACTGTGGAGCAGGGAAATACGTTTGAACAAAAGTATTCAGACAATCAGAATTCCAAACCTCTAGTAATTCAAACCCTGTACCATAGAATTTTAAACGACATGAGTAAAGTTTATTGTTTTTTTGTACTTTTTTTCTGCAGTTTTTTTATGCAGTGAAATGATGTATGAGTCTTTTTTCTGCAGTTTATTTTTTCTCTAGTTTTTTATGAAGTAAAATGAAAAATCAAATCTTATTGTTTTTTTAACTTTTTGTTTCAACAGTTTTTTACCTTTTCTGCAGTTTTCAGAAACAAAAATAAAAAAAGAAATCAATTTTTAGAAACAAAACCCTAGATTCTTTTTATTTCTGCCATTTTTTCTCCCTCTTTCTTTTCAATTTAGATTTATAGGGTTTTTTTACTCATAATAAATCCAACCCACGGGATGAATTGCATAGTTGGATCCCAATCCATGTTGGCCCTTGCGTCAATCGTAAAAAAAATATAGATTTTTTTTTCACCAGTGTGCCTTGAGTAATGTTGCGCACCGGTGCACTCTGTTATACAAGTGCACTGCACAAGTACAGCGATAAAAAATTAAGAAAACAAATTATGTTTTTAATCAGTGCGCCATATGTAACATATGGCACCAGTGCACTATTACATTATGGCGCACCACACAACGTGCTATTTTGAAAAAAAACCATTTTACAAACATAGCCTACATTATTTTTGTTTCTACCCTATCTTCTCCCACTTGTTGTGATTTCAGAATTAAGGCTTTTCAATTTATATTTATAGGGTTTATATTGCTAAATATAAACCTAAGACATCCAACGAACGGGTTGACCTACATGGTCGGATCCCAATCCATGTCGGCCCTTGTGTAAAAAAAATAAAAATAAAATCGGCGCGTCCTGTCTGAAAGAATGCACTGGGGCGCTTTATCACAGTGCACTGTGAAAGTACTGTCATAAAAAATTAGAAAAATATGCAGCCAGTGCGCTATTTCATTATGACGCACCGCGAACGTTCAATTTCAAAAAAAAAAAAAAAAAAACCTTACTTTCTTTTTGTTTCTCCCATTTCTTCTTCTTCTTTCTGTGATTTAGAATTAGGACTTTTCAATTTAGATTTATAGGGTTTGTGTTGCTAAATATAGACCTAATACATGCAACCGACAAGACGATTAGCATAGTCGTATCCTAATCCATGTGGGCCTTGGAATGATTTAATTTTTTTTTTTTTTTTACCGGTGCGCCCTATGTAAGGTAGCGCACCGGTGCTCTGTTGTTTACAAGAGCACCAGATAAGTAAAGTGAAAAAATAAGATTTTTTTAGTGGTGTGCCATATGTAAAATATAGCACCGATTTATGCTAAAAAACTAACACTGAACGATTTTTATTATTTTTATGATGGTTAACTGGTGTGGTCATTGACATGTAACGCATCGGGGCTTCTTGTTGACATAGAGCACTGTACGGTGTATTATATTGTTTTTGCGGGGCATGGGAAAGACATACACGCATCGACGTCAGTGCGTTCACCATGAATGGCACACTGGTTTTTTGGGATTTTTTTTTTAATTGAGAAGTTGACAGTTTATTTAAAAATATATTATTGACTGATATGATACATGTTTGATATTGTTAAAGAAATGACTGACAAGAGATCAAGTAACAAAAATACTGATAACACATCAAGAAAATAAAAAAAAACAAGTTCTTTGTAAATTGTTTACAAAAAATTTATTTTTGAACTATATGTAAGTTTAAATAACATGTATTGCTTAATGTGTATCATGCAGAGCCACAAAATGACGAAGCTCGATAAGATTATTTCTGATCTAGGACTAGAAGAACGTATAAGCTTGATGGAAAAATTGCAAAAGGATGAATCAGGTGAATGAAAAAATACTGTTGATCCAATATGAGTTTCTTTTTTTAGATTTCATTAATAATATAATTAAAATTATTAGATAACATGTGTGAAAAAGTTTATTAATTCACCTCTGTTTAATGTTCTACAGGGACCAACAACTCAGAAAAGGAATGTTGTTCTAAGAAAAGAAAAACAATAGAACATGCAAATGAAAATGAATTGCTCCTTAGCTCATCTGGAGTGGTGTTGGAGGTTAACGAAAGGGGGAAAAACTTTTACAAATGTTTGAGGGATCTAGTGGAATGAATGTATAGACGTTCTTTCCACTTACAATATAAAAACCAATCCAATGATTCCAAGAACCGGATTTTATGTAAACTACAAGAAGAGTTTCCAGAGAATTGGTCAATGAGACATGTCAGACTTTTAATAGCAAAAACGTACAACAAAAAAGAGAAGGAATGAAAAAGTAATATTCCTTTAGATGTTTGTCTAAAATTATTTATAAATATCACTTTTGTTTTACTTACTTTTCATATATCAATATAAAAATTAAATATTTTATTGTCATGTTACATTTTCAGGAAGATTATGAAAATCTCAAAATATGAACGAGCTGATATCAGAAATATGCCAGTAGGAATGTCCAAAAAGGTGTACAAGGAGATGGTCAAAGAAATGGACAAAATTGCATCGCGGGAGGAGCCATCTCAACAACATCGTGCTTCAAATGTAACATGTAATCATTGAATTTTTTGATCATTAGGTAAAATAAATAAACAATTTAGCATTAAATATTAATTTTCAAGTATTTTCTTGCAGAAAAGAAAAGAAAATGGAACCCATTCAGCACATAAAACAGGATGAAAAGGAAGAAAAGGATTGATATCTAAGTTTGTGAGTAATTGTTACTTCCTTATAACAACTTAACTAGATTTAATTTTTGTATTTTTAAGTTGTTTTACAAAAATCATAATTGAATGTCTCCAAATAGGTGCTAACATACAAAGAAGAACCATCAGAGGAATTGATTGAAATTGGTTTAAATATGGATTGTGCATATATGTTGGCATATTAGAACTTAATTGTGGAATTTGTAAGCATCTATCGATCTTGTTTTACTTAGCTCCGTCTATAATTAATAGAAAAAATAAATCTTTTATATTAAATATATGATTTCTTATGGGGTATAAAATTTGCAGGAAACAAAGTATGACACTGCGCCAATAGATCAAATCTTGAAAGATGGCATGTTACATGGTTTTGAAAGAATGTGTATAGTTTATGAGTCAATTGTTGCATTGGTATGTCATTTCTTTTCGATTTACATTGATGTATATTATTTAATATTGCAATTTTCATTATTCTCACCAATGTATATACACTCATTACAGTTTATTTTTATGTTTGTAGATGGAAGAAGGTGAAGAAGAAGAAAGCAATCAACGTCGTGAACAAAACATTTTTGAAAATAACCCAAGTCATGGAAGTAGCTCTAGCAGTGATAACAGTTCAAGCGAAGAATGATGATCACTATGTTTGGATACAAAAGCAAGGCGTTGTACTATTTTTGGAAAAATGTCTATGAAATCAGACATTTTATTTAATGTAATGGACATAGTGTCCCAATTGAAAGATAAAAGGATACCAATAACTGTCCCATTTTGTATGACAAAGAATGTCTTATTCATATATATATATATATAATAAAAAATGTTTTAATTTATTCTATTGCGTTCTCTATTGTCGCTATTGCATTCTTCATTTTCATTCTCAAATGCAGTACTAAAAATTTAATTCATATGAATATTGTTATAACATATATATGTGTTGAGTTTTGATGAATAATGAATTTTAAAAAACCACAATAATTATGATATGATATAACAAATTAATCTAAACATCACATTCAAATCCATTAATAGAAATTTAATTAATATGAATATTGTTATAATATGTGTTGACTTTTGATGAATAATGAATTTAAAACAATCAAAATAATTGCACTGCCACAGGTCGTTGTTTCTAAAAAATACAAACTGAAAACCGGTGCGCTTGTATTATTAAGCGCATCGGTGCGTTTTTACTACCTATCGGGACCGCACAAATACCAAAACCAGTTAAAAATATTGAGGCGTTTGTGCGGTACGGTGCTCCGGTGCGTTTATGTATCTATATGCACCGATGTCGTTTTATTGCCTATGAGCACCGCATGAATACTGATAGCAATTATAAATTGCGGTGCGTCTGTGTGATACTATGCACCGGGGTGTTTTTTATGTCTATATGCACCGGTGCATTTGGATGACCAATAGGCACTGCACGAATATCGATACCAATTACAAATCTCGGTGCATTTGTGCGATAGTACGCACCAGGGCATTTATGTGTCGATAAGCGCCGGTGCATTTGTATGACATATTTACACCGCACGAATACCGATACCAATTGTAAACCTCGGTGCATTTGTGTGATACGATGCATCGGGGTGTTTATATAAGCATATGCACCAGTGCGTTGATACGACCTATGGGCACCGCTAAAATCCCAAGACCAATTAGAACGGCCCCGTGCGTTGTATCACCAACACCAAGCCCAGTGCTGTTATTTTCCTTAATGGCCCGGTGCATTCTCCTTCGACCGCCCCGGTGCGCTGTCTACCGATACGCACCGGTGCGTTAAAACCTGATAAGAGCACCGATGAAAAAACATCCGTAATAACCTCTGGCCGCCCATTTTTTTTAGTTGTGTTGAATTTCCGTTAAAAGCTCCACCAAAACCTCCATTACCAGAAACGGATGTGGTAGCATATTTTTTTTGACAATTTTGGCCACTTTTATAACACTAAAAACCTCCTTTATAACCTCCGCTAGAGGGTCTTTTCCTTGTAGTGAATGATGCGAATTAACACAAAAATACTGCTTAGAAAGAACCATCTTCCTTCCGAGAAATAAGAACATCGAGGAAACAAAAGTTTCCACTAGCCTCATATTCCATCATGAACTTAATAGAAGTGGATTGCTTATTAAGATGAAGGAAAAAGATATCTAACTTTTCTTTTCCATGAGGCCAGAGGACGCAAGTGTCATCTACAAACCTTTTCTAGAGTTTTGGCTGGAATAAAGCAAATGAGAGGGTCTTGGATTCAAAGCCTTCCATGAAAAGATTAGCTACAATCGAGAATAGGAAGAACCCATGGCCACACACAGGTCTGCACAAAGAATTCACCTTCAAAACTAAAAAATGTCAAGGTGAAGCAAATTTCAACTAAATGTGAAGTATCTAGATTAATAATACGATTGATGACATCAATAATATCATTGATGAAAATATTAGTATATAAAAAAACCACACATTTATCATCTAGATCCATTTTTATGCCTTTTAGATATTGAAAAAAGAAAAAGACAAAAAATTCAATGAAACCTACAAGAGGCTTAAAATTATTAACTAAAAATTTAACTAAGAAACACATCAGACCGCCTATGGTGTTAACAATGGGTAGAAGGGTGATGGATTTTCGACGTCTCTCATCCTGCCGAATTTCCTTCATCTGCGGGCCAGTTTTATCCTCATTCAAGCTTCTGTTTTTTCTGTTTTGTTGGCCGGGCCTCCTCCCTTGGAATGTGCACCTTTTTCGTCCTCCAACGCAGTCCTGGCAGGCAAAGGTGCCATGCCGGTCTTACACAAACCCTCTCCTTATCCCTCGAATCTGCAGGGGACTTCTGTTGGCAGCCTTCACGATTCTTACACAGGTTGTGTTATAAGCAACATTAGTTCTTTCACGTTAAATATTAATTCAAATCTTGAATATAATAATATTAATAATATAAGGATTATTAATAATCCTAATAACTTAAATATTATTTTTTTTGTTTTTGTAAGTAAGTATGGATCAATATATTATGATATGAACAGAGGTTACAGCTTTGATGCTCGAAGACTTATGGCTTTGATAGTGGAGAGGCCTGCTTCGATTCGATTTTACATAGGACTGAGTTTTTACATAGCTGAACAGTAGCTAGAATTTTGACCATCTTAGTCCTTAAAACAAAACTGCAGGGCTGCCACGCAGGGTCACCCTATGATTGAAAAACTAGACCAAAATATTTCTGTAGGCCACAGTGGCCTTTTACAAGCCGAAAATTGACTGTAAAGTGACTGTAACAAGACATAGGAAACGAAACAGAAATTAACCAGTTGACAGAAAAACACAGGGAAAGCTGAGCCATTAGATAGTTGGAGTGGAAGAACCAGAGTGTCCCCCTTCGACCGGAGTAACGCCCTCACCGCCTGTGGCAGGAGCCCGTGGCTTGAACCGTCTGATCACAGTGGCCTGCGAATCGTCCGAAGGAAGCTCGATGGACACATGGAGAATGTGGCGAAGATAGATTTCAAAGCGGCGGACGAACTTTTCTAGGGCTTTGCCATGCTGTTTTAGTTCCTCGGTCAGCGAGTTGAATGCAACCTCCATTTTGTCGAGGCGGGTGATGTTTCGAGCTGACGCCATGGAGGTCACCGTAAACGTCTCCTTCACTGCTGCCCCCTGCATTGCTATGGCTTTGGCCAACATCGTTTTCACTTGCCAAGCGACGACTTGGGTTTGAAGAAATTGGGTTTGACATGTAGATGGAGTTCCGGGGTCCACGAGCCAATCAACCTCCTCGCTAATGTTAGTATCATCCATATATGTTCGAGCCAGTTCCACTTCTTCCTCCAACACCTCGATTGTTTGCTTGCCACGTTTAGAGACAGAAGCCTCATAACAGTCCTTGGCCCTTTTGAGGGCTTGTGAGGCTTTAATGCTTCGCAGATTCAGTTCTGCCATGGCGCTTGAGACAGTGCTTGCAACGATCACTTTTCGTAAGCTGAAATCTAGATTAGATGAGGAGCCTGCAGATTGATAATCCAAAGCAGGAATGATACAGAAAGGTCGAGGGGAGGAGCTAAAAAGAGATTGGAGAAGGGATGAAGCATGCTGCGGGGAAGCCATTTAAGGCCATAATTGAGGGCAAGTTGCTTAATTTTACTGCCGCCAAAGCTGGGTGAGTGATCGAGGATTTCCGTCCTGCCATGTAATCCTTCACACGCTGTCATCCTGCGCTTAAAGCGCTTGGTGGAGCTCTTTCCTCTACTATAATTCCTTCTCATTAAGGAAGGCTGATCCCGATGGCTTCTCGTTAACCTCTCCTGCGTGTGCCGCCTGACTTGCGCAATCACCATACCGTTAAGCCTGATTTTCTGATGATGGCTGGCCTGCCGTCCGTCCTACGGAATCACCTGCATTCAAGTCTTTCCTTGAGATTGCGTTGCATTGATCCCGAAGCTTATCATCCGTGAGATCATGCCAACACGTGTCCCAGGCAATCATCGGGTTGTCAACCACGTAGTTAGCAATGTGGTCCGCAAGCGAGTTTGCTTGCCTTCGCACAGACTGCAAGATTATTTCGCTGAGAAATGGCAAATGCTGTGCAATCCTCTCTATGACCGCAGCTAACCTCCAATGCTTGATTGCTTTGGTGGGCTGCGTCCCATGTTGGATTTTCTTTACTGTGGTTATGTCCACCTGAGAGTCTCCTTCCACGATAGCTTTCCTTTTGCCAAGCTGAACTAAGAGTCGGAGACCCTGTTCTAAGGCTGTGAATTCAGCATAGTTGTTTGTGGTTTCTCCCAAATTTTTGCTTAGGATGTGAATGATGCTGCCAGTTTCATCACGTAGAACCCCACCTGCCCCAGCTGGGCCAGGGTTGCCCTTTGCTGCGCCGTCGAAGTTCAACTTGCAGAAGCCATGGGGCGGACGCTGCCAGATAACAGGAGGAGGAATTGGTCGGAGAGCCGTTTTCGTCAGGAGATGTTCCGCTGAATCGATGAGCCCGAAGATGCCCAGAATTCTCCTGTCATTGGGAGAGATCGTTTCAGCCTTTTCCTCTGTGCACCAGGTACGGGTTGTTTCCGTGAGCCCTTGCATGATGACTATTTTTAAATCATCGAGTTGCCGAATGCTGCGCTTTTGGAAAATACGGTTGTTTCTTTCCTTCCATACATTCCATATGAGGAATCCGGGACTGTTCTTCCATAGTGTATTTACCATAGCGCTGTTGGGAGCCGTCTTCGTCAGGAGATGTTCTGCGTAATCGATGAGCCCGAAGATGCCCAGAATTCTCCTATCATTGGGAGAGATCGTTTCAGCCTTTTCCTCTGTGCACCAGGTACGGGTTGTTTCCGTGAGCCCTTGCATGATGACTATTTTTAAATCATCGAGTTGCCGAATGCTGCGCTTTTGGAAAATACGGTTGTTTCTTTCCTTCCATACATTCCATATGAGGAATCCGGGACTGTTCTTCCATAGTGTATTTACCATAGCGCTGTTGGAGTATTGTGTTCGCCAATTGGTTATGGTATCTTGTATTGAATTGTGTTGTCTGTCTGACTGTCAGAAGATATCTTGAAGCCATTCCCAAAGCTTGTTAGTCCAGTCACAGCTGTTGAAGAGATGGTTGGTGGTTTCCTCCTGGTGCTTGCATAATGGGCAACGGGAAGGCCCTGTAAACCCTCTTTTGGTGAGATTTTCCCATGTTAGGACTTTCCTGTTTTGTATGAGCCACAGGAACATTTTAATTTTGGGCCATATAATTCCGGCCCAGACATTTTCATACCAATCCACCTTGTCCCGCTCCTCCCTGTTATCCAAGTAATGCCTGGCTTCTTTCAAGTTGAAAGAGCCGCCAGACAGCATGCCCCAGCAGAGTCTGTCTGGACCGTGCATTTCCTTGATAACTCTTTTCCTGAGGGTGTCATTGAGTGTGTTGTTTAGATTTTGCAGTAGTTCCTCAGGGGGAGGGGGAGTCGGTTGCCAGCTCCTCCATTGCTGCGGTTCACTGCTTTGAGCCCAGTAGTGATGGACTCTTATTTTCCCTTTTTCCTGATACCATCGCTGCAAAGGATGAAAATTAGGGCTTTCCAGTATCGGGAGCTGTTGCCAAGCGTCTTCCCAGAAGAGATCCGACTGCCCGTTTCTTATTTCCCAAAAGCAATGGTCCTGAATTATATGTCAATTGGCTCGAGCTAAGTTCCATATGGGGGAGCCCATCGGGGCCTCGGTGATTCTGATAAGCTCTTCATGTTGCCAATGAGCTGCATACTTAGCCTTCCACAATTTTTCCCACGGAGTATGCGGCTCTGTTAACCATCTCCACCATAGCTTGGCTCCATTGGCCTTATTGGTAGTTCCAGGATCCTGCAACCCTATCCCTCCGAAGGTTTTGGGTTTGCATAGTTTGTCCCAAGCCGCCAATGCCCATTTTTGCTTGCCAGAGTTGCCCGACCACAGGAAGTTTCGTTGGATGGTTCTAATTTTCTAAAGGATCCCTTGCGGAGCTGGGAGAATCGAAAGCATGTAGTGAGGAATAGCTTGAAGAACTGCTTTGGTCATTACCATGCGCCCTGCCAGATTGAGGACTCTGTTGGTCCAGTGGTTGCATTTGTCAGCAAGCTTGGTTGTCAGATTTTCCCAATGAGACTTATGCCATGGCTTTTCGGTGAGGGGAATCCCTAAATACTTGGAAGGGAGAGAGCTTCGCTTGAAACCGAGGATCTCAGTTAAATGTCTTTGAACCGCCAGATGGGTGTTAAAAAAGAAGACCATGGATTTGTCAAAGTTGAAATCCATTCCAGAAGCCTGACTGAACAAGGTGAGAATTTTCTTAAAGCCTTTTGCTTCTTTTACAGTGGGCGGGCCATGTAGCATTGTGTCATCCACGAACTGCTGGTGCGTGGTGGCCGGAAAATTGGTTAATGGCTGCAAACCCTTTATCAGATTGTTCTCCTGAGCAGATTTAATGAGACAGCTGAACCCTTCCATTAGAATAACAAAAAGGAAAGGGGAGATTGGGTCTCCCTGCCTTATACCCCTGGTTGGGTAGAAAGGTTGAGAGGGGGCTCCATTGATTAGAATCGAATGATTAGGCGTTTTGATCAGAGCTGAGATCCAAGTTATCCATCTTATGCTGAAGCCAAAGGCTTTGAGGACAGCCTCGAGATAGGCCCAACTCACTTTGTCATACGCTTTTGAGAGGTCCAATTGAATAATCATACCTGCCTTTCTTAGTGTCTTTAGAGTATGAATCATTTCGTGGGCTAACAGAACGTTATCCATGATCTGTCGTCCTTCCACGTACCCTGATTGTTCTTCTGAAATGATTTGAGGTAAGATAGGTTTTAGTCTATTAGCCATGACTTTCGAAATGATCTTATAAACCACATTGCAGAGGGCAATGGGCCTAAATTTGGACAGAGTGCAGGCATCTTTTTCCTTGGGGATTAAAGCAATAAAAGTGGAGTTCAGTGATTTTAAGATGGAAGAAGATAATCTTGAATCTTCTATCACTTCCCAAATGTCTTCTTTCACAATTTTCAAGCAGGCCTTGAAGAAATCCACTGTGAATCCATCAGGCCCTGAAGCCTTCCCGTTGGCCATTTCTCTGACCGCCACCTCCACCTCCTGGAGAGAAACTGGTCGTTCCAGGGCACTGTTTTGCTCATCTGAGATGAGTTTGGGTATGGTTGAGGTTACCCTGGCGATGGCCTCCCTTCGATCGCAATCTGGTTCTGTGGCAGTAAACTGAAAATGTCTACGAAGTTGATTGGCGATGTCCTGGTGTGAGCTGAGAACCTCTCCATGCTCTCCTTGTAATCTGGTGATTCTATTGCTGCATCTATAGTCAATAGCAGACCTGTGGAAGAACTTAGTGTTCCTTTATCCCTCCTTCAGCCATTGATTGTGCGACTTTTGCTTCCATAATATTTCTTCCTGCTCACACCTTTCATTCCATTTCTTCATGAGCTGCTTTTCCATCTCGATGGATTCCTGTGATGTATTACCCTGAATCCATCCATTGTGGATCTCTTCCAGTTGCTGCTCCAGATGGCGTTTGTCTGCAAATATATCTCCAAAGACCTCTCGATTCCAGGTTTTCAGTTGTGCTTTAATAAACTTGAGCCTTGCTTGTAAGTTGAACATTTTTGTACCCTCTACAGGCAGAGGAATCTTCCACCAAGTTTTGATGCGGCTGAGAAAATCTTTATGGGTGAGCCAAAATCTTTTGAAGCAGAAAGGCCTGTTTTTTAGGGTGCCTGAAATTGACACTTGCAGAGAGATGGGCCAGTGGTCTGATCCCTTGGAAGGGAGGATTTCAGAACTTATAATGTTCCCTTCAAGGAGAAGGCTTTCAGAGACTAGAAAACGATCCAATCGGGAAGCTATAAGCCTGTCTCCTCCTTGTCTATTGGTCCAAGTGAACATACCATTGCTAGGTTTTATGTCTACCAAGCTTAGGTCTTGAATAAAGGCATTGAAAGCTCGAGCATCATTGCTAAGAACCCTGGTGCCCCCTTTCTTTTCCTCGAGAGAGGTTATCATATTGAAGTCCCCACCATAAATGACCTGAGAGGTGTTGTGCCTGTGATACAGGCTGGTTAATTGACGTAGCAGCAGAAATTTATCCTCCAGATGTTGGGGGCTGTAGATATTGACAAATAATAAGGAGCCTTTTTCTCCGATAATTTGCATTTACAGGGCTAGGAAGTGCTTTGAGGCTTCAGCATTAATGAGATGGTAGACATATGGATTCCAGAGGATGGCTAAGCCTCCGCTCATTCCTGTTCCTTCCACAGCCAGATGCTCGAGATGTCTTCTCAGACGCTTAGTTAGCTCATCTTGTTTCTGAATAGTGCATTTGGTTTCCTGGAGGAAGACCATATCCGGTTTTTCTTGTGTTATTTTCTTTTTTAGGAGCCTCTATTTCTTGAGGCTTCCCAGTCCTCTTGCATTCCATGAGAGGACTTTCATAGTTAACTAGGATTAGGAGGAGAAGGAGAAAGCCTCAAGGGCTTTCATCTTTCCCGAGTTTATCAGCAATTGACCTAATTCGAGGAGAGCATCTTTGTCTGATCTTCTTCCTCGTTTCTTTTTGTACTGGCTGCTAGCTTGCGTATGGTGTAGGGTTTGTGATTTGATGCCCAAGCTCTTGGTTGCGCCACGACCCCGTTTCATACCTTTTGATACTACATCCTGTCTGGCTAAGAATAGATGGTTGATCCTGTTAATTTCTTCTTCTGGTATTTTGTCTATCCCTTTTTGTTTCCATTGTTCCACTATTGTATTAAGATCTAGCCCTTCTTTTTCCAGAATCTCATCCAATTCTAGGTCTTCCGTGCCCTGTTCACTGAGGACCATGTCCTCATCTCCTTCTTGGTTCTTGTCTTCTGAGTTTGCTATGTTGAGATCCCCCGATTCGAGGGTTTCTTTAGTCTGATCATTTGTATTCGTTATTAGCTTAGCTGTTGGATTCAGTTCTACCTTATCCTTTTGAGAATCCTCGCCCAGTATTTCAAAAGGATTTGTAGTGCCAGTGTTTGGATCTGCTGTTTTAGGAGGATTTCTGCGATTGGCCTTGTGTCTTCCTGTGGGTCGAATGAATCCATCCGAGGACGAAGAGGATTTCCCTTTGGGGTGTTCCTCCATTTTGTTTTGAGGGCATTCTCTAATTAAATGCCCATGCTCATGGCATTTCCAGCATCTGAATGGTATTTGCTCATAGTCTATAGTTTGAAAGTAGGTTTCATCTCTGTAATCTAACCAAAGCCCTTCGTGCAAAGTTCCAGAAACATTTATTTCAACACAGATGCGAGCATAAGTAGTGTACCTTTTTTGAAGAGTGGCTTCAGAAGCATGGACAAAAGTTCCCAGAGTGTTTCCGATTTGCTCCAGCGCTGCTGGTCTCCAGTAGTCAATTGGCAGGGAGAAGAGTCTGATCCAGACTGGCACTTGAGTGAAGGTCTCCTGCTTGGGTGCGAAGTTAGGTTTCCATGGCCGCATATAGAGGCCCGCAGAAGCATAAAAGTAGGGGCCTCCTTCAAAGATCCGGTCCTTATCGTCCAGATTGGTAAACACCACCGTGAAAAAGCCCTTGGCTCCTAGGTGAAGTTGTACATCCCCTCGCGGTTTCCAGACTTGCTTGATCCATTGACAGAGAGCTTTTTCACTGGGCCAGAACCCCATGAATTTGCATATTACTGTGTAGATTGACATGTGATCCTGGTATTCTTGTAGATCTGGGTCAGTGATGTTGACCCTAAGGCTATCAAGAGCCTTTGGTTTGCATCGCCCTTGAAATTTTGGTTGTGCTCCATTTCCTTCAGAATCTTCAGATCGACCAAGATGAGCGCTTTGGTAGGCATTATCACTCAGATCTGCAGCTTTTCTTAGTGGATCTGCCTCTTGCGAGGGTCGATCGAGATGGATTCCTCCTTTTCTGGTAGATCCTTCCACCGTTTCTTCCGTGAGGCCATCTGAGAGCATCTCATTATGGACGGTATGATTACGAGTTGCTGAGGAGCCCGGGATCTTCGAACCCTCAACCATCTTCTTGCCTTTGTCTATAATTACTTGCTTGAAAGTGGGGGCTCCAGGGGCCCCCGGCCGTCCCACCTTCTGCGCCAGTTTTAGACCTTGTTGCCGCAGATCTTGGAGGCGATCTTGGCTTCTTGCCAGCGTTCTGGCTCTGGATTAGAGATTGATCCTCAAAACCCTAAACCTTTCGCATCAGATTCAATAACTTAAATATTATTAATAATAATAAAAATAATATTAAAAATAAAGAAAGTAATATTATTAACCATAATAACCTAAATAATACTAATAACAATATAAGCTGCAATAATAAGTTAAATATTAATTCGAATCATGAATTTAATAATATTAATGATATAAAGATCATGAATATTCCTAATAACCTAAATATTAAAAATAATAAAAATAGTATTAATAATAATGACTATAAAATTATTAACCATAATAATAAAACTAATAATTATAAAAATTATGACAAAATGGACAATATTAATATATATAATGTTAATAATAATAATAATAATCTTAATATTAATAATAATAATAATAACAATCTTTCTTTCTCTCATGACAACAATAAGGTTATTAATCATTCTAGTTTTTCTTTTGATTGTTCTGTTTATAGTTTTTTAGAGAAAGGTTTTAATTTTACCTTGGCTCCTAAAACAATCTCAATTCAAGATATTATTTGTGACATTGAAAATGGTATTAGGGACTTACCAGAGATCTCTAAGGACATCATTAGGAAAGATTGTGCGGTTGTCTTGAGGAGGCAAAACCCTCCAAGAGCAATATTAGTAATCCTGAGTTTGAGGCTCTTAAATCCTTGAACAATAATAAGGATATTGTTGTGCTAAAAGCCAACAAAGGAGGTGGTGCTTGATCCTAAACAAAGATGATTACAGAAGGAAAATGTTAGATCACTTGGAGAATAGCATGAACTACAAGAAACTTAATAAAAATCCCCTAATTTTTTTTTATAAAGATGTCGCTCTAGCCATTAGATCTAGCATCTCAGTTAGCGCCCTTAGTAAGAAGCTTATTGAGATAACCTTCTTACTCCTAGAATGTATGGTCTTCCAAATATCCATAAATAAGGGGCTCCCCTTAAGCCCATTGTTAACACCATAGGCAGTCCAACATATCTCTTAGCTAAATTTTTAGCTAATAAGCTTAAGCCCCTTGTAGGTCCCACTGAATCCTTTGTCAAGGATTCATCCTCTTTTGTTAATGAGCTCAAGGGCGTAAAAATGGATCTAGATGATAAGATGGTTAGTTTCGATGTGGTTTCTTTATATACCAATATCCCCACTAATGAGGCTATTGATGTCATCAACCACATTACTCATCTCGATACTGCCCATTTAGTTGAAATTTGCCTCACCTCGACGTTCTTCAGTTTTGAAGGTGAATTGTTTGAGCAAAGATGTGGTGTGGCCATGGGTTCCCTCTATCCCTGGCTGTAGATAATATTTTCAAGGAGGACTTTGAATCTAAGGCCCTCTCTTCTACTCTATTCCAGCCAAAACTGTGGAAAAGGTTTGTAGATGACACTTGTGTCGTCTGCCCTCATGGCAAAGAAAAGTTAGATCTCTTTTTCCTTCATCTTAATAGTCAATCCGCTTCCATTAAGTTCAAGATGGAATATGAGGTTAATGGAAACCTTCCTTTCCTCAATGTTATTATTTCTCGAAAGGAAGATGCTTCTTACTCCCATCATGTTTTTCGAAATAAAACCCATACTGAGCAGTATCTTCACACTAATTCGCATCATTTCCCCACTCAGAAGTTAGGCATCCTCAACACCTTAGCCACTAGGGCATTGAGAATCTTTGATGAATCTCACCTTAAAGGAGAAAAACCCCATCTCCTCAGCGTCTTTAGTAAGAATGGTTATAGTAAATCCCAAGGACTTAGATCTTTTCTCAAACCAGAAAAAGGTCCTAATTTAAATAAAAAGGATCATAATGAATAGTCCTCTGGAGTGCACCTTCCCTTTATTCAAGGAACCACAGATAAGATCACTAGAATCCTTAAGAAGCATAATATTATTCTACTTTCAAACCACTTAACACAATTCATAGCTCTCTTAGTTCAGTTAAAGATCCTGTGAATCCCAATGATGGAAAAGGTGTCTACATTATTCCATGCTCCTGTGGGACTCCATACATTGGCGAAACCGGTCGATCAATAAATCAAAGGATTTGTGAGCATGTTGCTGACATCAAGCATGGGAGATCCCACTCGTCAACCCTTGCTAAGCATGTTGAAAATACTAACCATAACATTTTCATGAAAGAAGCCGAGGTTATTGCTCGGATTGACTATTTTCATCACTATAAATTAAGGGAGGCTTTAGAGATTGAAAAAAGACATGCAAATCTCAATAGAGATGACGGTTGGAATATTAGCAGATGTTGGATCCCTGCCTTATATCCCTAAATCGTGTTGAACCCCTTACCCCCCCACCCCCTCTTTATTTTTCACCCCCTTTTTTTAATTAATTTGATTTAAATATGGTTTATCCCTTTATTATATTTAACTAACTATAACTATATTGAAAAATAGGAATAAATTACTAATTAACCTTAGTCACAACATAATGATATTTAATAAAAAATTATACAATAATTAAATTTCTATCTTCGGAGTCAAACTAACTGTTATTCTAACGGGTAGTTTGACTTTCTTCTTATTATTAAATATTTTAATTATATATATTAAATAAATATTAAAAAAATTTCCTCCTAGTCAAACTAGTTGTTTTCCAATGGCTAGTTGGCCCTCTCTACGTCTATATAAGCTTATTGACTGGTTCTGATCTCTCATCTCGTCGCGAAGATGAACCACACTGGTTGGTTCGAAACACATTGACAATTTTATGTCCTATGTGATGAAAACCAAAATATTTTTGACAAACCATACTATCGTGATATTTCTTCACCAAAAAAATGAATTAAGGTGCTCAACTCAATAATTACCAAGAACTATTAAGCTCCACAATCTTTGTTCATATGCTTGATTTGATCTAGATTCATCTCATTGAATTGATCAAGTCACTCACTCCACTTCATAAAATATGTTTTCAATGTTAATCACTTTCTAGAATCTCGTTGACCTTTTCTGAAGTTTACATGAAAAATTTCGAACAAGACAAGCTAGAAAAACAATAAATTAACTGTATATGCGTGAAGAATGTGGAGAAAAACAATTCTAGGATGTATACACTACTCTTGTGAAGTAAACATGCGTATATCACTTAAAACTCAGTTTTATATATGTTTAAGCCACCACTTGGAGCTGATCTCGAGAAATAAGCTAGGGACATCATGACACACCTCCAAACACACTTTGAAACTGTTATCACTAGGCTAGAACATGCTGGCTGTGTCAAAATCCAACCAAGAATAATTATTTCAATCCAAATTTTAACTAGAATTTAGCCCTTCTAGTATGAGAGGGCTCTCTCACGGAAAACAATAAAATGTTCTAAATAAAATTCAATTTTGCAGATGGCTAACTCTGTTTCTACTTCATGTGATTTTGTAGGTGAAAGAGAGTGTGATGGATGCCACCATTGGGCATGGAGTTAGTTAAGAAAAAATCAATTACAACAACACTATTTTGTGGAATCTGAGGCAATTTTCGCTTTAAACTAGTGACATAAACATTTACAGTAAAACACAACATATGAAGGAAGTTAGAGCATCTGACATGAATTCCAAGTAATCAATATGCTATGAAACCAATAACAACATATAAATCATGAAGATATAACATATAAGACAAAACATAATCTCAGGTGAAAAATAGAGTTCGTTGCAAATGCATATTAACTAGAAAAAACATTTACATAAAGTGGCCTTCTCACATCATCCATCAACCCCATCAAAGTGAAAAAGTTACACATATATAGAGAAAGATCTTCATAAAAAAAATCTGCCACTTGGGCTAGATCGATGCATAAATGAGAGACCTAATTCTAATTGAGTTACAAAACATTGAGCCTTTATAGGGATATTTTCTATTTTAACAGAATCTAAATACAAATCGGAGTCTCCTATCATTTATGAACTCAAAACATTATGTGTAAAAATTATACAACATGCATGTATATCTTGGATTCAATCCGATCTAACAATGTACTAAAGTTAAATATTGAATCGCTTCTACAAATCTTTTGCGGAATTAAAAACAAAATCGCCAATCACATGAAGTAAAGAAGAATCAAATCAAACCACAAAACAGATAATTTCCCAGGGAAAGCTTGCTGCTCAAAACCCCACTATCGTCTATTGCATATTTAGCATGGATCATGAAACAATTACATACAAACTCTTCTCACAAGAGCCCTCCTGTACTAAGCTAATTTTCTCACACAGTCATACAAAAAATGACCAATACTTAGCTAATTTACTACCTCTAGATAGCCTGCCTTGCTTGGGTAATCCCTGATGAATGCAATCCCTAAAGAATAGGAATTTTGGCCTTCCTTGACTGCACAAGTATCATGGGCACTCCAATGGGTGCTTGGTTGCATGGGTGCAACCCAATAATCCTACAACTGATATTCAACTTCCCTTTCACCTAGATATCAACTGGGTATCCACTGGATCTGTCATGCATGCAGCTAATAATAGTAAATCCTCAGTTTCATGTGAAATCAATGATTGTGAATTAATCAATATTTAATTCACTTGATCTCTCACTAGTGTATCAAGTAGTTACAACTAGTACAACTGAGTTTAACTCACTTAACTGAGTTAAACTAATTACAACCTGCATTAACTAATGCACCACTACACTTTGAACTCTGCTACAACTAGAATTACTCTGCATGCCTCACCAACTACCTCTAACTCGAAATCCTTGAGCTAAGTAAGTTTATCACTCTCAGTTAACTATTAAAACTTATTTTTGAGACTATATTACATTTTATTGTCCATCTTAATTAAGGGATAACTAAAATAGACATGCACCAAAAATAGCCCTGTGGGCCCCACCCTTTTGTAGGTTATTAATGCACTAGGCATGGGTGCTGAAATTTTCTTGTTGAATCTCAAAACTCCCTATTAACAAGAAAGGGATTATCTTTCACCCTAATCCTATCTCTATGGTATTCCAATTTTCTCCTGGTGAGTGCCTTCGTTAGAATATCTGCATCCTGATCTTCCATGGGAATGTACTAAAGCAACATTATTCTCCTCTGCACAAAATATCTGAGATGATGGTAAGAGATATCTATGTGCTTGGACCTATCATGAAACACATGATTAATCAAGATTTTAATGCAACTCTGATTATCACAATGAATCACTATCGGATCCATCTAAGAACCAAACAAACCAACCAAGATCTTTCTCATCCAGATAGCCTCACATGCAACTTGACTTGCTACCATGTATTCTGTTTTCGTTAAACTGAGTGCCACAGATTGTTGTTTCCGGTTGTACTAGGAAACTGTTGTTGATCCTATGCTGAAGATCCCTCCTGATGTGCTCTTTCTGTCTAATGGACTGCCCGCCCAATATACATCTGTGAAGCCTTGAAGCTTCACTCCCTCTGTCTTTCTGTACCATATACCATACTCCGATGTGCTCCTTAGGTATCTAAAGACATGCTTCCCCACCTTCCAAAAGAGCTTGGTAGGCTTAACCATATCTTGACTCAGCTAGCTAACTGCGTAGCAAATGTCTGGTCTGGTTTTCACTAGATACATCAGTGAACCAACTAACTACCTATAGACAGTAGCATCCACTACCTCTCCAGAGTAGCATCCTCTTTCCTCCAATTTCCTGGAAAAGGAGTATCCATGGGTTTGAAGCTCTCCATGTGAAAACTGACCCAGTATCTCCTTTGCATACTTTCCTTGAGACATAAAAATTTCACCATCTCGTTGCCATATTTCCAATCGAAGAAAATAATGAAGGAGTCCCATGTCCTTCATTTCAAACTCCCTTGCAAGATCCTCCTTACATGAGTGTATCAACTGATCATCACCAGTGAAAATTAGATCATCAACATAAAGAAAAATAATCAATAGCTTACCCTCAACCATAATCTGGTACAAGTTTGCATCTGCTTCACTTTTGGTGAAGCCTAGTCCAGTGAAATAATTGTCTATCTGAGTGTACAAAGCACGGGGTGCTTGCTTCAACCCATACAATACTCTCTTGAGTCAGCACACATGCGACTTACTGTTGAAGATCTCGAAACTTTCAGGCTGCTCTATGTACACCTCTTCCTTAATGATCCCATTGAGAAACGCAGTTTTCACATCAATATGATGAATGCGCCAGCCCATCTGTGTTGATTGTGCAACGATGGATCTAATAGAAGAGTACCTTACAGTAGGTGAAAAAGTGTCATCATAATCAATCCCCTCGAACTGTGAGAATCCCCGGGCCAAAAATATGTCCTTGTATTTCTCCACACTCCCATAAACAACTTGCTTTACCTTGTAGATCCATCTTGATCCAACCACTAATTTGTCGAATGGTCTTGGGAAAATCTCCCATGCATTGTTCTTGACAATGAAGTCATACTCCTCCACCATTGCATCAATCTAAGTTGGTTTCTCCACTACTTCCTAAAAGGAAGATGGTTCAGTCATAATACATTTTCTCATAAAAGCCATGTATCCAGTAAATCGGTCAGGAGACTGTTTCTATCTGCGTTGTGAAGTAGGGGCTCCTACATTCTCTGCAGCATCAAGTCTTAATCTATTAGCTTCTGTGGTGCACCTTTTGTTATTTCTGATGGATGTCTTTGCATGAGTTTTTTCCTCCACTCCATGAACCTCCTCATGTGGCTGCTCCACATCATGAGGCTCATCCTTGGGAACCAACAGTTTCTTCTCTGCATGCAAGTCCAACTCCCTCTCAAGGGACTACCAAATGGCTTTCTCCTCATATAATTTTATATCTTGTCACACAAAAATCATTCTGTTGTTTGGAAAATACATTCGACAATTATGAGGTGTTTCAGTGTACCCCACAAAAATACCGATCTCAGTTGTCAGTTCCAGCTTCTTCCTTGCGTCCTTGGTCACATGCACATAAACAGATGAGCCAAAAGTGTGAAACATCAGGTTTCTTACCAGTGAAAGCCTTTTCAGGTGTACTCATTCCAATTATCCTATGAGGACAACGGTTTTTCGCAAATACCGCAGTGTTGCATGCATCTGCCAACAGATGCATCTGCCAACAGATGCATCGATAGTCCTTGATCATATAACATTTCTCTTACTGCACCCATGATCATTCTGTTCTTTCTTTTTGCGACCCCATTTTGCTGTGGGTTATGAGGCAGTATCAGTTCTCTTCGAATTCCTTCTTTGCTGAAGAAGTTATTTAATTCGTTAGAGATGTATTCTCCACCATTATCGCTCCTAAGATCCTTCACTTGCTTCCCCGACTCTTTCTCCACTAGTGCCTTAAACTCAAGAAACTTAGAGAATGTCTGATCTTTCTTTTGCATGAAGAAGATCCAACACTTATGAGAAAATTCATCAACAATTATTACATAGTACTTATGTTTTGCTGTCGAAGCAATAGATAATGGTCCACACACGTCCGTGTGAGCTCTCTCAAGGATCCCCAAAGCTCGGTTTTCCTTCTCATGAAAGGTGGCCTTTACATATTTTCCCATAGTACATCCCTTGCATATGTCTGAATGTGAAAGTGTACCCCTGGGAAGACAGTAGAAATTTGTTGCATGAATTTCAAGGCTCCATAGTGAAGATGGCCCAATCTCCTCTTCCATAATTCGCCCTCCTCCCGGCTCACCACTTTGTTTTCCTTGCCCATCATTTTTGTGCAACAATCTACGTCCAACTTGTATAGATTATTAAATCAAATATCTATCCTCTTGGCTTGTCCTATTGTTTTTTGTCGCAGGTGTTATTGCCTAAATCTACCTCAGGCTGAAGAAAGGCAGAGTTCAGGGTAACATCAAACCACGCTCAGTCTGGTAGCTAGCCCTACCAGATCAGGAGAGGGCTCTCTTCGGGTCAATCTCAGCAAATATAATCAATAAGCCTTGAGATGACTTGAAATAAAGGCTGATTTTAGGCTAGGTATATAAGTAAAAGAGTTTACTTTTGATTTTGGGGGTTTTTGTTGGAATCAAAGGGAAAGGCAGTTTTGGGTCCGGGGATGAGGCCTAGTTTTTACAGAGTTCTGAATGGGGCAAGGAAGGAAATTGTTTCGATGCTTTGGATTGAATGAATGGATAGTTCAGACTGGTGAGGAGCTGAAGAGGGAAAGAGGCTTTCAAGTATCCTCTTCAAACAGATCAAAACATGGAAAATTAAACAAAACTGAAGGCAGAGCAAAGAAATCTAATGAATTCCACCTTTATAACTCATTTGTTTAATTTAAGAAGAAAGGAGAAGCGAAATGATACAAATAAACATCAATGAACTTACAATCACATAGAGAAACACACCATCAAAACACAGAGCCACATGGATCCCAAAGAGTGCTGCAAACCCTGGTTTATTCCTTTGCCAAAATTGCAGAGATGAAATGTACAATGAAGTGCCAAGCAATCCCAAGTGTCCAACCTTTGAAAATGACTGAAGAATTACAAGATATAGAAAATCCTAACTCATCCCCATGCCTCTAGGGGTTGAGCTCATCATTATAGGGGTTGTTTCAACCATATCTAAACTAAGAACTGGAAAATAGGCAATGAAACAACTTGCCTCTATATGATAGGAAACTGATTCATTCACTCACATTTCACTTTTTGGTGAATGAATCTACTTGGATGTGTAAAAATGTGCCAAAATTACATCAAAGTCATGAAATTACATCAATTTATATCAATAGTTACATGAAAAATTCAAACTAGCCAAAACTAGGCGAAAATCTGAGCTGCTGAGTGAAAAATAGGCCAAATTTCCCAATGCGCCGCACCTGAAATCTCTATGTGTAACACAACTTTGAGGCTGATTTTGAGGGCCTTCCCAAAGTCAAAATTGAGTGTAGGATAGCACATTAGAAATATATACCTGTATACTTTCCAAACCAAGTGGAATTTCTGAATTTCGTTTCCATTTACCCCTCCAAAAATAAAATCTCCCAACACTGCTTCCTGTGTGTCCAAAAAGTGGCAGAAAGGTCATTTTTAGGGTGTTTTTGACTCTTTAGGCAACCCAAAACTTGTCAAAATCCTTAGGTAATGGATAGGCATGCATAAAATTTGATGAAAAATCTAGAAATGCAAAGTTTTCCTCAAAAGGAGCTGCCAATTATAAGCGCGCGCCAAGTGGCACTACGCGTTGGGCGGAAAAATATGTGTTTAGGCCAAAAAATTCAAAATTGACAAAAGGTTTCCCAAATTTCTTGAAATTTGGGCTGAATGTCCACCATCAAGAACTATGCTGGGCCAAGGAAGCTTCGACCAAAATTTGGAGTCTATCATGCCTTTTATGATGCTTTAGTGCCCTCTTTAGCCTTGCTTTCAAGATCTTGATCTTCGCTTTACAAACATGATTTAGCGCCCAATAATGGTTCTTCATGTGCCATAGGATGTTGTTTTCCTTTTTTTCCTTCTCCAGCAACTTCTCAAGATGAATATTGACCCTCTCGAGCCAAGTCTCTTTATCAGCCTCAATCTCCCGCTCAATGGGTTTCATCTCGGTTTGGCTTCTTTGAGCAGCTTGCCGGTTCTCACGGATGTTTTGCAACTCCATGATTGTTTGCTGATCCTCCAACTGTTTGTTCCACTGATCTAAGTAATTTATGATCCATTGGGCTCTCTGCAATTTGACGGTCAATGTGTCAATCTCCGCCTTCTGCTCCTGAATGGTCTCCCTCAACTTTGAGCTTGGGGAGCTCAAATCCTCATCAATAAGTATGAAATCAGTATCTTGGCCTCCTGAAGGGCCCTCATCCTGCATGGGCCTCTTACCTCTATCCTGTACCTGTACTTGTGCTGCTGATGACAGAAACGAGACCCCTTCCACCCCAGGTGGAGATAGTACTCGTCGAGCTGCTGCAAATAATACTCTGGTGCCTCTCTGATAAGTAACAAACAATGGCACACTGATAGGCTCTGTTTCGTGACCTTCAGGCTGATGTGAAGGTTCACCTGGCTCATGAACAACCTCCGGAGGAACCTGAGGATTTGTGAAGAAATCACGGGAAATGAAATCCTCCCATGAAATGCCCTGCAATCCAAGCTGATGTACAACCACAATCTTGATGAGTGCATAGTGATAAATACTATTGTACTGCTGCTAGGGAGATTTCTTTAGTGGTCATTCTCTCGATATTCTGGCACATAAAATAAGGTATGTTCATCATCCTCACTCTAGTGAAATGATCAATAACCTGATGTGGTAGGCATAGAGGCGTGAAAACCGACCCTCACAACTGAAATATCTGATAATGAGTTTCATCGGAGGTGCATATGATTCCTTTAGGAACCGGAATGGGAACACTCTGCTGAGTTTCCTCACAAAGCTAGGCCTGATGTATGGTTCATAATGTAGTTTGTCCACTTGCTATCCTTTGTTCCACTATTCACCCACATTTGGTATCCCGGTTGCTTGAGAAATGGTTTCTGGTGTCAAAGTGAAATTTACACCAGCAAGAGTTACCTGACCATCATGTAAATGCAATACAAACAAACGAGCTAACTCTTGATGATGATGAATCCTAGCAATCATTTTACAATACTGATAGCATGACTGCTCTCGAAAACATGCCATGGCAAGTGGGCAAGCCTACAATTGAGTCAATGAGGTGGGCTCTTCTCTCACATGTTTGCCACCTTTACGAGGCCTTCTCGGTGCATGTAGCTCAGTGGTAGAATCACTATCTCTATCATATGATGTATCAGTGTCTGTCTCCATGATGTCCATGCAAGGTATATGTTGGCTTGTATGAGATGAAAATTAGAATTTGGTGTTTTATTTCAATTGCCAAATATATGTCAAAGGGGAGGGACTGTAGGAGAAATAAGACAGTGGGAACAATGGGGTTTAATCAAGTGGAATTTACCTTTTGGAATTTTGACAAATGTAAGGACAATGGACAACCACTTGACTGTTTGGGAAACTTGGGGTTTGGGAATTTTTATAAGTGAGATGGGAAAGGGAGAGTGATAGGAAATGAAATGACTTGGGATGGGGAAATGGGGCTTAGGAGTAAGTAAATTTTAGATATGTAGGGAGATGGGAAATGGACTGCAAGGATGAGATAACAGTGAGGGGGAGGAAAAATTAGTGAGGAATGAACAATTTTGGCACCACGAAATTATTTTTAAAACACCAACTTCAAACCCTAAGAGAGCACTTCAACAAGATGATAGGGTTTGGCCTTTGTGTATTCAAACTCTCAAAACCAATCACACAACCAACAACAAGCACATGTTATGGGCCATGAAAGATCACATGAAATTACTTGGAGCGAAGGAGACCGATTCAATTTGGATTTTTATGAAGCAATGAAAAAAATTTTAGCTATCTGTCCTGTGCGCCGCGACAGTGGCCCAGTGCGCCACAACCGTTGTATGCACTGCACCAGTTCAAAAATTCACAGTGGTGAGCGGCCCTATGCGCCGCGCTCAACCAGTGCATCACAACAGTAAATTTCACCCACATTCCGCCCTTCAACGCAAGCTTCACTTCCTCCACTATTCTCTTTGGCTCTTTGATGACTTTTGCATGAAAATGAAGTTTTGCATTTGGAAAGATCTTACATAGACAAAGGATTTTGATTTTTGATTTGAAAAACCCACTTTGTAAAGTTTGAAAACTTTGGGACTTTTCACATAAACTCTGTTTTGGCCTTTGTGATTTTTGAGCTGAATGATGAATCTCTTGTCTGTATTTGTAGGGATAGTTGGCATGGGATTTTAGCAAAGGTGACTAGGGATGTGCATGGAGTACTTACAACTAAAAAAAACTTTGAAATTGCACTGCATTTATTACAAAATGATAAAATAGACAATTTTTCTTCAAAACAGAGTTTTGAAGAAAAATCATTATCAAACATTATGATGATGAAAATTTTTGTGATGAAAACCTATTTCGAACCTCCCTCATGTGTCTTCTGACATGATTAGTCATTTTGAAGACTAAATTAACGAAACCCTAGACCTAATGAGACTAAAACCCTAAAATGACTCTTTGCTAACCAGGAGACCAAAAATGACTGTAAACGATTTTGATGAACAGGCATGGACCAACAGGTACATGACATGAGGGATATGAGTGACAAGACCCTTCCGTCAGATGATCCATGCTCCTAATGGAATGAAACTGACTGAACTGAATGAGATACCTAAAATGAAATGCAACAAGAGAAATTTGATCTCTGATGGAGGGATGAAAATACCGACTCTAACAGTGGCTCCAATGAGGATGGTAGCTCCTTGGAGGTGCCAAGAACTACAGATTTCTGGGAGAGTAGGCAGTGCCTTCATCCATTGGGCTATGGAGTCCATAACTTCGAAAAATCAACACAAGACTCTTGACTCATTTTATTGACTAAAAATTGACTCAAACTGACTCAATATTGAAACCAAAATGACTGAAAAACCTGACTCAACAAATGCAAACCAAAGTTGAAATCAATCTTCAGAGTTATAGCCTTCACCTCAGGCCCCAAACTAAAGAAAAGATCATAGCACACACTTGCAATGAAATTGAAATAAACTGGTATGTACAATGAGAATGTAAACAGGAGAAAACATTTCAGAAATGATACCGCTTGAGCAGCCGACCATTGACCGGCCCTCCTGGACAATATTCCCCATTCATCTCTTTTAGAAGAAAAGCATTCTCACCCTGATATGCAGCAATTTTAAAGGGTCCTTTCCAGAGATTTTGGAACTTACCATGCTTACCCTTTTCCTCGTTTCTTGCATCCCATTTCAGCACCACTTCTTCCAATTGAAATTTTTCTGCTTTGGATTTTCTGTCATATATTTTCTTAATTCTCTCTTGCAGCGTGAATGTGTTTTGAAAAAAATCTTCTCTTATTTTCTGCAAATGGATCATTTGATTTATTCTTCTTTGCATATGATCATCTTCACTGCCAGCTTCCTTTAGAAGTTTGACCACTGGAACTGCGAGAGAGGTAGGAAACACGGTGTCAACTCCATATACTAACTCAAAAGGGAACATACCAATGGATTTCTTCTGACTCACTCTGTCTGCCCAAAGTGCATTGACCAAATTTTTATGCCAACCTTTCTTATTTATTTCCAGAAACTTTTTAATGATGTTGACCAAAGATTTGTTGGAAGACTCCGCCAATCCGTTGCCTTGTGGATGATAAGCGGTTGAGTGTCCCAAAATGATGTGATACTTGTTACATAACTCAACCATTCTTTTTTATTTGAAAGCTTCTGCATTATCAGTAATTAACTTAGGGCAACCAAAACGAGATAAAATGTTATTCTCAAGGAACAAAATTATTACCGAATCTATAGCTTGCATGGTGGGAATTGCTTCAATCCATTTCGTGAAATAATCTGTCGCTGTGAGGATCCAACTATGCTGAGATGAAGAAGCAAGATGAATCTCGCCAATGAAATCCAAACCCCACTGCTGAAAAAGAGCACTTACCTCAATGGGCTTAAGCGGAAAAGGCTGCAATTTCTTCCTCCCTTCAAAAATCTGACATTCATGACAGCTTTTAACTGTCTTATACACATCAGCAAAAAGTGTCGGCCAATGATATCCCTCTCTCAAAATTTTGTTGGCCGTTTTTTTCCAAAAAAGGTGACCCCCGCAATCTCCCTTATGAAAATCCTCCATAACCTGCTTTTCTTCTTCTTCCACCAAACAATTCAGGAAAACACCACCCGGATCTTTCCAATAGAGTGAATTATTCAAAATACAAAACTTAGCAGCCTTCAATTTCAGAGTTCTACTTTTGTTTCTAGCCATGCTGGGCAGTGGTGACAAATTTTGAAGCACATATACAATATCTGAATACCAAGGATAAAGCACAAAGATTTCTGATACCTGAACTGATGAAATTTCCTCATTCTCCTCGGACATAGCAGCAATAAGATTAATGTCCAAGGCATGCAAATTCGACTCAGCCATTAGCTTAGCCAAGCCTTTTCCTTTGATAAGCTTTGTAGGCTTTATCTCCACATCATACTCCAACAAAGTAGCAATCCATTTGCCTCGTCTCCCTTCCGGATCTGTTTGCACTAAAGCGTCCTTAACAGCAACATTAGGAACATAAGCAAGAATATGAGAATGCATAATATTTACTCGAAAATCTTTCAATGTTTTCACTAAAGCAAGAGCTTGTTTTTCAATGATGTTATACTTTAAGGCTGCATCTCTTATGGTTCGGCTGAAAAAAACAATTTCTTTTTCATGCTCATCTCTTTTCTGCATCAACACTTCTGCCATAGTATGCTCCGAATTAAATGAAAGCAAAATAAAATCCTGAGTATAATCCGGGCTGATCAAAACCGAAGTTGAAGAAAGAATCAACTTCACTAAATTGAAAGACTTTACAACCTCCTCAGTCCACTTCACTATGATATCTTTCTTAAGCATGTTTGTAATCTCTCTTATATGTTTGGCAAGATTAGGCACAAAGTGGCGTAAGAAATTCATCTTACCATTGAATGATTGAATCTCCTTTTTGTTCCGGGGAAGATCAATTTGCTGAATAGCTTCTACTCAAGCTGGATCAATACGGATGCCATCCTTTGATATTATGTGACCAAGAAGTTTTCCCTCATCCATGGCAAACAAACTCTTCTTCGGATTGAGTGACACACCATACTTTCTACATCGATGAAAAACAATCTTCAAATGGAAAAGGTGCTCTTCATCAGAATTAGAAAATACTGTCAGATCATCAAGATACACAAGTAGAAAAACATATTTCTCATTTGCAAATTCCATATCCATTGCTCGCTGAAATGTCACACCAGCATTCTTCAAACCGAAAGGCATTTTAGCATAATGGAAAGTTCCCCACAGAGTGGTGAACGCTGTTTTGTCTCTATCATCCTCATGGACCAGATTTTGGTTATACCCGGAATAACCATTGAGTAGCGACATACGAGATGCTCCAACTACTCGCTGAAGTATGTGATCCATTTTGGGCAATGGATAATTATCTTTCAAAGAAACTTTATTCAGATTCCTAAAATCAATGCACAAGCGAATCTCACCTGTCTTCTTGCGTACGGGCACCAAATTAGAAATCCAATCTGAAAACGTTATGGGAATGATGATACTAGCCTTGTACAATCGATTTACTTCCTTCTCAATTGAGAGCAGCAACTTTGGATTTATTCTTCTCAATTTCTGCCTAAAGGGCTTTTGATTTGGCTTAATCGGAATGGTGTGCTGAATTATGTTTGTATCATATGTCTTCAAATCTGAATAGTCCCAAGCAAATACATCAGCAAAAGAAGACAATAAACTAACATATTTTTCTTTTACCTCCAGTGGCAATGCTTTGGACAATTTCACCATCTTTTTATTTTCAGCTGATCCAATGTTCACATCTTCAACTCCCTTTTCGGTTGGCCGCAAGGTTGGTTTTCTAGCTATGTCATCTTGATCGAAAAGATCCTCTAAAGGTATCAAGCCTTTAGGAATGAAATTATCCTTCAGATGCAAAACTTCCATCTGATTTACTTGCACATCACCCTCACCATCATCATGCTCCATATCAATTGAAGTGTCTTTGAATTTTCCTTCATTTTGTAGAAATTCATCAATCTCATCATCATTTTGGAATACTTGCTAATACCTTTGACTGTCCGGGACAGTCGAATGATGTTTCACATGAATTTCAAATTTGTTACTTGAGTTCATTGGAATTTTCAAATTACTTGCTGCTTTTGCAAGTGCATCTGCAATACCATTCTGAATACGAGGGACACAAGTCAAAGTATAGTTTGAAAACAATTTCAAGATATCAAGAACTGCATTTTGGTAAGCTCGCATTTGAGGATGCTTAGCTTGGTATTCACCTTTCATTTGCTTAATAACCAGCTCGGAGTCGCCATACACTACAATCCTCTTAGCATTTAACTTTCTAAGAATTTTCAGACCAGCAATCAAAGCTTCGTATTCAGCCTCATTATTCGAACAATCAAAAGCTAATTTATAAGAATAGACCCTTACATTACTTGGTACCTTGTTTTGGGCGGAAAAAGGGTTGTGTACCCAAATTCCAATTCCAACACCATCACTTCCTACTGCACCATCAAAATCCATGGTCCACAAACCATCTTCATCTTCTTCCAAGTGCTGAAATTCTGTTTGCTTTGTTATTTCTACTTGCTGTCCATCAATTTTTTGATGATGTCGGAAGGCTGATTGCTCAACGGAACTTTCAAGCTTGTGTCTCTCTTTCTTTATGACCTCTCTGAAATTCTCGGTGATCTTCGGAATGTCTTCTACTTCAAATAATTGACTATTTACATCATTGAAACTATCTGAATACAAAACAAAAGACTCTAAATCTATATGTACATAATTGATTAGATGATTTACCGGTTTCTCCTTGCTGGTGATCATATACTTCATCTTTTGTTCCCGATACAATTTTCTCATCTGACCAAACACAGGAATGGTAGCATAGGAGAAATCAAGCTGCAATTTTCCCTTCAATTTCGCTCCCCAAGATTTGGAAAGAAGCATGCCAAATCTAGGAGGAATATCCGCCACAACCACATCCATCAAAACATTCTTAGTCGAAATCTGATCTAAGCTAACCACCAAATATTTGATAAGCCCAATGCATCTTACTCTGCTAGAATCGAAAGAATAAAGATCATGATATTTCCTAGTGATGTCCAATCCCAATTTCTCCATGATTGCTCTCCGCATGAGATTATGAGATGCTCCAGAATCAAACATGGCATTATGTAACACAAAATCATGCAATCTAAGGTTGATATAAAAAGGAGGCACGTCACTATCTGGAGACTCACCATCCAATGTTGGTCCAAATATCAACTCAGGTTGATCATCTTCCACATTCACCATATCAGACATTGGATCAAAATTTAGAATTTTAGACACCTGACCCTTATAGCTGTTATTCTTCATCAATTCAGTCAAAGGAATGGAAACTTTTAACTTAGCAATTTCATTCTCCAAGATAAAAACTGAAGTTTTTTCTACCTCTTTTACTGGAACATCCTTCTTTTCAGCTTTCTCCCTTGATATGATTGGTTTATTGGATCTTTCATTTGCTGATGGGGATTTGCTAGTAGTGGGATCAACTATCTCTTTTCCCTTCTTTTGTGCAACAGGTGAATCATTCTTTGGTGTTGAAACTTCCTTTCTCTTTTGGATTGTATTGATAGGCAAATCTCTGTTTCTAAGTGAATATTGATGCTACTGGGTGGAAAAAGCATTCATATAACCTCTCTGATATTCATCCGACTCTTCTTCAAGAGCTGTCTCATTTGCCAAAATGAAATCTTCGTCTTTTTGTACAGCTAAGTTTTCTGCATACTCCTCATCTTCAGTGATAAAAGTTGGCAAATCATCAGGTGTAAAGAAGTGATTTTCTTCTCCTATTACATTATCTTCATCATCTGATTCTAGACCAACAAAATTCTGCTATAAAGATGTCTTTACCTGCTGTTGTACTGCTGGTTCTTGTGCTCGCTGCTCTCGTTGTTTGATCCTGAATTGTGGTTGTTGCTGGCCACGGAAGTTAGGATTTCTAATTTGCAGTTCAGGCTTATCAAGTGTTAATCTTTCAATCATATTTTCCACCTTGCGGAGTACTTGATCTGAAGTAGAAGCCTCTTCCTTTATTGCTACTTTCTTTTCAGCTTTCAATCTAGCTCTCTTGTCATTCAAATTAGCTTCAACACTCACTGCAATTTTCTGCATGTCCTCCAAAGTGTCCGGATCTCTTTCTCTTAATTGATAGGCCATGTCCGGATCGAAACCATCCAGAAACTTAAGCAAATCCGACCTCCTAGATGGCCTTAAATCATCAGGAATTGCATTGTAAACCGCATTAAATCTAATACAATAATCTTGGACAGACTCACCAATGTTCCGCTTGAGCTTGGTATATTCAGAAGTGATTTGAAGAGGATCTTTCTTTACTTCCCATCGATCCAAGAATTTTCTCTGGAGCTCAGCCAATGTAGCAATACTTCTAGGCTGCAAAGCTCTGAACCACTTTCTTACTTCACCTCCAAAGGTTTGCACAAATAATCTCATGGTCACATTTTCTGCATCAATTTCATGAAGGTCAAAGAAATCTACCATTATATCCACATGTTGTTGAGCAGGAACACTTTGAGGAGTGCCATCAAACAATGGAATTTTTCTTTGATAATCAGTGGGCATGTCATCCAAGTTTTGAGGCAACACAAGGGGTGCAAATCGGGCAACCATTGCTCTTGGTGGATTTACAATCGGATTTGGAAAGATGGGTGGAGTCGGAGCAACTGATGTATGAGGTGTGGATGGAGGTGAAACTACTGTAGATTTTTGATCAGAAATAGATGGTTTCACGGGAATGGTAGGAATGAAAGGAGGCTCGGTAGGAATTTGTGAACTGGATGTAACTGCTGATGGCCCAAGAGTTTCAGATGCAGACTCTATAAACTCAGGAATATTTGTTTCCACAATAGAATTCTGAATGTTCAAAATGTAACTGTCAATGGATCTATTAGCCTGTTCAATTTCAATATATTTGATAAACTCTAGATTTATGACAGTAGAACCAATAGCACTTTCAGACTTCGTCTCAAACAACGACAACTCAAATTGTTCATCAAATTCAAGATCTTCAAGGTACTAAAAAACAGCGGGACACGAATGAGATTTGAATAGAGGAATCACAGGACTTTCTCGACGAAGAATTCTTGAAATAATATTGGGATTTTCATACACTGGAGGTGGATCTGGATCTGGATTTTCTCTAGTATGTCTTCTGGAAGCCAGTGTGTTGAATTATTTTCAAAATCAAAGGGACAAAACCAACTTGTTCAGCCTATCAAATTCTAGACTTCATCACCCAAAAGTCCAGAATGATCTAATGTATTGGGGGAAATTTACAAGTCAAGTGTCACGTTTACAAACTAGACCGGAGATTGACTGAAGCAGCGTTTATCTACTTTCGCTAATGCAAAGCAAGAGAGTTTCGAAGGCTACCTGGCATAACTTCAGGCTCCGTCTGTAGCTTATAAAACAAATAACACTAACAAGAAAACCATTGTTTCCCCAGTATGGTCGCCACTATATTATCGCCTAAATCTACCTCAGGCTGAAGAAAGGCAGAGTTCAGGGTAACATCATACCACGCTCAGTCTGGTAGCTTTCCCTACCATATCAAGAGAGGGCTCTCTCCGGGTCAATATCAGCAAAGATAATCAGTAAGGCTTGAGATTACTTGAAATAAAGGCTAATTTTAGGCTAGGTATATAAGTAAAAGATTTTACTTTTGATTTTTGGGGTTTTTGTTGGAATCAAAGGGAAAGGCAGTTTTGGGTCCGGGGATGAGGCCTAGTTTTTGCAGAGTTCTGAATGGGGCAAGGAAGGAAATTGTTTTGATGCTTTGGATTGAATGAATGGATAGTTCAGACCGGTGAGGAGCTGAAGAGGGCAAGAGGCTTTCAATAATCCTCTTCAAACAGATGAAAACATGGAAAATTAAACAAAACTCAAGGCAGAGCAAAGCAATCTAATGAATTCCACCTTTATAACTCATTTGTTTAATTTAAGAAGAAAGGAGAAGGGAAATGATACACATAAACATCAATGAACTTACAATCACATAGAGAAAAACACCATCAAAACACAGAGCCACATGGATCCCAAAGAGTGCTGCAAACCCTGGTCTATTCCTTTGCCAAAATTGCAGAGATGAAATGTACAATGAAGTGCCAAGCAATCCCAAGTGTCCAACCCTGAAAATGACTGAGAAAATACAAGATATAGACAAACCTAACTCATCCCCATGCCTCTAGGTCAGGCTCCCATCATTCTAGACATTTCAACCATAGCCATATCTAAACTAAGAACTGGAAAATAGGCAATGAAACAACTTGCCTCTATATGATAGGAAACTGATTCATTCACTCACATTTCACTTTTTGGTGAATGAATCTACTTGGATGAGTAAAAATGTGCCAAAATTACATAAAATTCATGAAATTACATCAAGTTACATCAAGAGTTACATGAAAAATTCAAACTAGCCAAAACTAGGCGAAAATCTGAGCTGCTGAGTGAAAAATAGGCTAAATTTCCTAATGCGCCGTGCCTGAAATCTCTATGCGTAGTACAACTTTGAGGCTAATTTTTAGGGCCTTCCCGAAGTCCAAATTGAGTGCAGGATAGCTTTTTGGAAATATCTACCTGTCTAATTGTTACACTAAAAACTGTCACCTTGACATTCTGCAGTTTAATAAAGTTAGCCCAATAAATATTTTAAAAATAATTAATTATTAAGTAGTAGCCCACCAAAAAAAAAGGGCGCATAACATGGAAAAATGAAATTCGCCCCGATTTTTTTCTTATGGAGAAAATTTCCATGGCATTCGCCTAGATTTACAGGGTCCAAATGAGGAGTTACAGTGATTCGTCCCAATTTTTTCAATGGTTAGGAGAGGTGGCTGGCCGTTGGACACAGATCTTCTTGCTGGCTGAGCAAGGCCGACCCTCTCTGGTCCGTTCGTTGTTAGGGCCTTCCCATAGTTGGCCGTAGATTTTACTACTGAGGGATCGAGAATTTTTTAATGTTGTCAAACTATAGGGCCAAGTCTGGAGCTCAGCAACTGTGAAACACAGACCTTTGCGGCCTCATCCCACCGCCTTGCAAGTTACAGAGTTCGAGGGTAATGAGATGAACAGCTCCATCCGTGGAAATGGCGATGTCTGAAGGGCCGCAGATTTTACTGCTGAGGGATCGAGAATTTGTTAATGCTCTCAAACTATAGGGCCAAGTCTGGAGCTCAGCAACTATGAAACGCAGACCTTTGCCGCCTCATCCCACCGCCTTGCAAGGTTCATCCGATAATCTGGTTTTCTTCCTTTACCTGCTTTGTATTCCTTCTATGCTTAGACTTGAGCTTATTGGAGAGCATTCCTTCAATGCGGAGCTGAGCTTACCTAAGAGGAAATGTTGTGCTTATCTAAGAGGAAAAACCTGCGCTGAGCTTACGGAAGAGGAAAAACTTGCTTTCTATGATATTTTTGGTCTGTCTATGTATACAAGAAAGCACTTCTTCTTAGCTCTGCGCTATCACTCTTTTTTAGGTCAGCTTTATCTTTGAATCGATCCTTTTTCAAGGTAAAGGATATGTTGGCGCAGTTATGGAATGGGGGTATGTTCCAGGCATAACAGAGTGCAGCAAGGAAGATGGTAAATATTATCAGTATCTGAACAGAGTATAGTTTGTGGTGATGGTTGAGAACCATAAGTTTCTGCTGTTGAATGTGGGCAATGCATGGAGGCATTCTGATGAAGTGGGGTGTGTGAATACTGAAGATTATAGTTTTTGAAGTCTTTACCAACCCTTCCCGGGACATCTCCATAGGATTTCGGTTTGGTTTAAACCCAGAAAATTTTCTTTCAGTCTACTCCATCTTATATTCCAGACTTGACTGTTCTCACTTATATGAACAGAACACCTCATATTCATTTATCCGTAGAATAGTCCACTGACTCCACTCTTCGTCACGCATTTCAATTACTCTTCTTCAGGTTATCCGCACTTCTTACTTAGAGAGATCCGAAAAACTTGATATGTGATTGACTGCAGAGAGTGTATGTATATGGTGGCAGTCTTCTTGTTTTATGCCCACCATCCACTAGCTAGAAGGTCGACGGATTCCCCTTCAGGACTTAATGGATGATGCCATTCGAGCTTTTGATGCTTGAGGGTTTTAGATCTTATGTTATGTGGGGTGTTGTTTCAGTTATACTGTTATATTCTATAGTATTATGTTTTGGGTAAGACTTGCTTTTCTATGCTACTCTCTTAAAAAGTGCTAGACTGCCTTTATTAATAGAACTGTGTTACTTTTCTATGGTGCAGTGCTATACTTAAGTTCTCTCCAAGTTTTTGGTTTATATATATATATATATATATTATACAATGTTATGCATTGCATTATGATCAGTAGGTGCTTTAACAAATTATGATATTTAGGACTGTGATTGAGTTTGTTGTGCATGGTTATTTTGTTCTTTCTTTTAACAAGAGATTTGCATTATTTTGTATTGTTGTGCAATAGTAGCTTTTAGTTGTCCTTGCTGATATTCAGATGTGGATTAATAATTCTGATATGGATCTTGTCTTCAACATTGCAACATTACTATCTTGTGTATGGAAAAATGCTTATCAGTGGATTAGATTTGTTATGTGGTTATTTGGTTGATTTTTAACAGCAATAGTATTCAAACGAAGGATGAGGTATGCTCGGATTCCCTTTCAGGACATTATGGATGATGCCATTCGAGTTTCTGACGCTTGAGGTATTAGCTGATTATTTGTAGTAATTCTGATATGGATTGTAGTCTTCAACATTGCACCAGACTAGCTTGTGTATAGAAAAATGGTTCAACATTGCACCAGACTAGCATGTGTATAGAAAAATGGTTATCAGTGGATTAGATAAACTTGTCATGTGGTTATTTGGTTGGTTTTTAATAGCAATAGTATTCATGCGAAGGATGAGATATACTCGGATTCCCCTTGAGGACATTATGGATGATGCCATTCGAGGTTCAGACGCATGAGGTTTTAGCTGATTATTTGTAGGTTGAATCTATTCTGTCTACTGCTTACATTGTACAATGTAATGTATGTTGGGAAACTGTTAAGATGGCTGTTCAGCCTTACTTTTGTGTGGCATGATGTTTTAAGTATGCCTTTCTCTTGTATAATTCAATTTTATTATGTACTTTTTTTAGTTTTGCTGGGTTGACTTTACTGATGAGGACTAAATTACTTTTGCATGGTGCAGTGCTGTACTTTAATTCTCCTCCTTTATGATCTTCGTGGTTATGTTTTAATCAAATGGTGATCTCTAGAGTAGGTTGTACCTGAGATGCATGTTTATGCTATTAATAGTTGCATGTACGACCTTTCATATGAAGGTGCCCTATTTTTCATCAAATTGCAATTTTTTAAGACTAATTTGATCTTTTTAGGCTTTAAAGGATGTATTGCTGGGTTCTGTTACTGAATGCTTAGCAACAGATGCTAGACCCTTATATTTTGCTTGTTTGATGTTTTTTTTTACTCTACTCTTGTTTGGTGGGATACGGGCACGCATTGTGGCATTAAATGGCCATTATTTTTTGAAAAATGGTGGCCATTTTGTATTATCTATCAAGGTACATATGTTAGACCTTTCTCATACTTCTGAAGCAAATCTAGAAATCATGCTTCTGTTCCTCATTTTTTGATTTTCACTCTTTAATGCAGGCAAATTGCATTGACTCTACTGTGCCAGCGGAGGCAGTGTTTGCTCAGGAAGTTAAGAAGTTGCAAAAGGAGCAATTTAAGCCATTTGAGCAGGTGACATTAGAACCTTTTGAAAGAGATCATGCTTGTGTTGTAGGTGGCTACAGAATTCCCAAGAAACAGAAAGCAGCAGATGCAGCTGCGTGAAGGAGTTTCTGTGATCAATTAAAGAAATGAGCTCCTTGTCTCAGGAATGCAAAATGAAATCTTAGATCAAGTGATGCCTTCCCCTCTCTCTTCCTGAAATGAGCCCTGATGGACATTGGGAGGGGGGCAGTGACTGGGTTATATTATAAAAGTTTTGGACTGCTTTGCTTTGTATTTTTTTTGACATTTACATGAGAAAATTTTAATCTAAACTGAAAGTTGGTCTGAGAGTTATATGTTTGTGCAAAAACTTGATTCAACTACTTGGAGGTGTTAAGGTGGAAATACTTTTAATGCTCTAGTGTTTTTTGTGTTTTTATTAGCTAGCTCAGTTGTCTTAGTCTTTGCCTATAACTTATTTGGTTATGCTTTGAAATATTTTTATATCTGCATATAATCTCAGTTGGCTGTACCAAGATGGGTTTCCTTGCTTTGAAATATTTTTATATCTGCATATAATCTCAGTTGGCTGTACCGAGATGGGTTTCCTTAAGGCCTATAGTTTTTTACCTAGTAGGGATATGATCTGCATTTGTGTTTAGCTTGAGCAATTTTGATGTCAAAAGACTTGTGTTCTATGAAGCATGTGAACTTGTAGGCCAGTTTTGTGTTGAACATAGTTTGAAAGTACATTCCATGTTTGAAATATCCCACGTTCTTCAACAATTAAGAAAAGTGAACATAGATAATAAATTACTTGAAGTGAAGTTCAGTCATATGAGGATATCTTTATAATATGGTTATTATAGAATTATTGAGAGGAGCATTCAAATGAAGACATTCTCTTAAGATGAGCACTAGTCTTGTTGTTGTTGTCAAACATCATTAAAAACATATTTTCTGGGTTGTCAGACATCATAAAAATGATTAAACTATATGGAGGTATTAAGTAGGAAATGCTTTGAAAACCACCAGTTTTGGTGGCTTGGTTAATATTGATCTCTTGCCAGCTTTAGTTGTGTCACTCCTTGTCTATTAGCTATATTGGAGATTTTTTTTTAATTTTTTTTTTTAATTTTTTAATTTTTAATTTTTTTTTCTTTGTTTTTAATTTATTGAAATCTTTACTCAGTAAGGCATTCTTTGTGAGATCTCCCCTCCTGTTCCACTGTGTGCTGTTTTGCACCATTGATTGGTGTTAGATGATAGAAATATTGTGTGATGTTCTACTGATCCCTCGCAAAAACCTACAGACTGTAGGGTGCCTACACCACGGCACATGTTCATTAAATTTAGAGACTGGGTGGGTGTCTCCATCAAGCGGGATACCAAATCTCATTGCCTTTAATGCCCTCCATGCTGCATGTTCAGTTAGCAGTGCCATTAAATCCAGAGACAGGCAAGTTCCTCCATTAGCTGGGATACCAGTTCTCATTTCCATTAATGCCCTCCATCATGCCGCTTGTTCTGAGCATGCAAGTGCCTCCATCAGGTGGCATATCAGGTCTCATTGTGCCATTAATGCCCCTCGATTCAAAGCACGATAATTCAATACGTTTTACATGCCTCCATGACTTAGAGACAGTTGTACCATTAATGCTTGATTCTGAGCGCATGATAACCCCCCCTCAATGGTTGTGAGCTTAAGTTTGTGCTAGTCTGGTATTAGTCAGTTACAGATAAAGCTCTGTCTGCGCCGAGAAACAACTAAATTTTTTGTTTAGTTGTTTGCATGTCGATACATTGCAGGGGATTTAGGGATCCAGGGCTGTGAATCTGCCATTCTTTCAAAGGAAACCTTGCTCTCTATAAATATACTCATCGAGTTTTTCTTAGTTTTTGGTAAATTTGGGTGCTCTGGTGTTTTCTACATTGTGAAATCTATTTATTGGTGCAATTAATGTGTAATGTTACTAATGTATGGTTGTTCCTTTATACTACATCCTATTGCAACGCTCTGAAAATTTCACCACAAGTTCAAATCTCATTGTCCTATTGCAACATACAAATATCACGAACACTTGGAACATACATCCATCCTTTCGTCAAAAAAAAAATAATCAAAGTGGCCAAAAGCATCAATATGCCTCCAAATATGGCGATAGCTTGAAAATTTGTTGGTCAAATGACAAAACTGGCTACGCGTTCCTTGCGAAAAATCATGAAATTTGAATATAAAGTTGACTATGTTTTGAAATTGTTAAATATGGGCCTCTAGGGAATCTAGAGGATTCTTTGCGGATTTTTGCCTCAAGGTTCCATTGCTCAACGTTTTTCCTATGGAATATTCATTGCTAAAATCAAATAATTGTCTACGCTATCAAATTCTTGGCAAAAATTCGGTTCACATGAGTATAAACTTACATATTTCTGACCATGAAACCCTGGGCATAGGCTCATGGGAATATGTTATGCAACCAGCTCACAAAACAATAGAAATAACATATCAAAAACTTAGAAAATATCCTCTTAACAATATAGTAAAATAATTTTCTTATTATAGATTTTTCTTGGAAAAGAATTATTGAGAGTTGGGTGCAAATGCACAATGTTGTGTAGGATTAGTGTGATAAATATGGGATAGTGCAAAGCATAGTTTTGAATATTAGTCTAAGTTGACTCGTACCTAATCAACTCAGTCAAGTTGATTGTTGGTTGAACGGTTAATTGTTGGTTCAATGGACAGAAGATCTTGCAGGCACAGATACCAAAGGGAAAAATGGAGCCCATCATGGGGTACTCTTTTTAATTCTCCACCACTGCTACCTTCCATGCTTCCTCAAACTCCTCTCCAACCTCAATATTAGTGCTACTAGTAGCATGAGCAACAACACTACGCTTAGCAGAACTAGAAGAACACATTTTCCAAACTACACGAGAACTACTTCCCTCACAAGTCACCATGTGCCATGCTTGGTCTCGGTGTTTCTCTTCCTTCTACTCCTGGTTCAACTACCATATCTTCATTGGAACCAACACATTTCACTTTTTGGTGAATGAATCTACTAAGATGAGTAAAAATGTGCCAAAATTACATCAATATCATGAAATTATATCAAGTTACATCAAGATTTACATGAAAAAGTCAAACTAGCCAAAACTAGGCGAAAATCTGAGTTGCTGAGTGAAAAATAGGCAAAATTTCCCAATGCGCCGCGCCTGAAATCTCTATGCGTAGCACAACTTTGAGGCTGATTTTGAGGGCCTTCCCGAAGTCAAAATTGAGTTAAGGATATCTTGTTGGAAATCCTTGCCTGTCTACTTTCCAACCCAAGTGGAATTTCTGAATTTGGTTGCCATTTTCCCCTCCAAAAATCCAATCTCCCAACACTGCTTCTTGTGTGTGCAAAAAGTGGCAGAAAGGTCATTTTTGAGGTGTTTTTGACCCTTTAGGCAACCCAAAACTTGTCAAAATCCTTAGGTAATGGGTAGGCATGCATAAATTTTGATGAAAAATCTAGAAATGCAAATTTTTCCTCCAAAGGAGCTGCCAATTATAAGCGCGCGCCAAGTGGCGCTACGCGTCGGGCAGGAAAATCTGTGTTTAGGCCAAAAAATTCAAAATTGGCAATTTTTTCCCCAAATTTCTTGAAATTTGGGCTGAATTTCCACCATTAGGCACTATGTTGGGCCAAAGAAGCTTCGACCAAAATTTGGAGTCTATCATGCCTTTTGCGACGCTTTAGTGACCTCCTTAGCCTTGCTTTCAGGATCTTGATCCTCGCTTTGCAAACATGATTTCGTGCCCAATAATGGTTCTTCATGTGCCTGAGCATGTTATTTTCCTTGTTTAACTTCTCCAACAGCTTCTCAAGATGAATGCTGACCCTCTCAAGCAAGGTCTCTCTATCAGCCTCAATCTCCCGCTCAATGGGTGTCATCTCAGTTTGGCTTCTTCGGGCAGCTTGCCGGTTCTCACGGATGTTTTGAAACTCCATGATTGTTTGCTGATCCTCCAACTATTTTTTCCACTACTCCAGGTAGTTTATGATCCATTGGGCTCTCTGCAACTTGACGGTCAAGGTGTCAATCTCCGCCTTCTACTCCTGAATAGTCTCTCTCAACTTTGAGCTTGGAGAGCTCAAATCCTCATCAATCAATATGAAATCAGTATCCTGGCCTCCTGAAGGGCCCTCATCCTACATAGGCCTCTTACCTCTGTCTTCTATCTATACCTGTGCTGTTGATGATGGCAACGAGACCCCTTCCACCCCGGGTGGAGATAGTACTCGCCGGGCTACTACAAATAATACTCTGGTGCCTCTCTGATAAGTAACAAAGACTGGCACACTGATAGGCTCTATCTCGTGACCTTCAGGCTGATGTGAAAGTTCACCTGTATCATGAAAAACCTCTGGAGGAACCTCAGGAGCTATGAAGAAGTCATGGGAAATGAAATCCTCCCATGAAATACCCTGCAATCCAAGCTGATGTACAACCACGATCTTGATGAGTGCATAGTGATAAATACTGTTGTACTGCTGCTCGAGAGTTTTCTTCTGCACAAGAGTGGTCATTCTCTTGATGTTCCGGCACATGAAATAAGGTATGTTCATCATCCTCACTCTCGTGAAATGCATCAATAACCTGATATGGTAGGCATAGAGGCGTGAAAACCGGCCCTCACAACTGAAGTATCTGATAATGAGTTTCATCAGAGGCGCATAGGATTCCTTTAAGAACCGGAATGGGAACACCCTGCTGAGTTGCCTCACAAAGCTAGGCCTAATGTATGGTTCATAATGTACTCTATCCATCTGCTGTATTTTGTTCCACTGTTCACCCACATTCGGTATTCCGGTTGCTTGAGAGATGGTTTCCGGTGTCAAAGTGAAATTTACACCAGCAAGAGTTACCTGAACATCATGTAAATGAAATACAAAAAAACGAGCTAACTCCTGATGATGACGGATCCTAGCAATAATCTCATAGTACTGATAGCATGACTGCTCTCGAAAACATGCCATGGCAAGTGGGAAAGCCTGCAATTGAGTCAATGAGGTGGGCTCTTCTCTCACATGTTTGCCACCTTTACGAGGCCTTCTCGGTGCATGTAGCTCAGTGGTAGAATCACTATCTCTGTCATATGAGGTATCAGTATCTGACTCCATGATGTTTCAAGGTCTATGTTTGGCTTGTATGAGATGAAAATGAGAATTTGGTGCTCTTTTTTAGTTGCCAAATGTGTGTCAAAGGGGAGGGACTGTAGGAGATATAGGGAAGTGGGAACAATGGGGTTTAATCGAATGATAATTTTCCTTTTGAAAGCTTTTGATTTGACAAACTTAGGGACAAGGGACAGCCAATGGATTTTTTAGGATTTGGGG